>CM073125.1:42500-642500 GCA_037039145.1 Fundulus diaphanus
CGAAATACATTAACATTTTGCTTATTAAAAATGTCCATATTTAAAAGCAAGTTATGTTTTTTTCTGATAAACTTTGAGCAATTTTATTAAACTTTTTAAAAAATTAACATCCCATCCTTCATCGATTTATACCGGCTTTTCCCTACAGGTGTGACGTCAAGCCGTATCTGATGGGGAAACGCAGCTCGGCGTCACACGGGGTCGTGGGGGGTGGGGGCTCGTCCATCCTGGACAGGTTGCCAGTCACAGGGCAACCTGTCCTGTGACACATACATATGCCTACATACACATGTACTGACATATATACCTGGTGATAGCAGCAGAAGTTCTTTGGATCATTGGACAGGTTATAGCACAGTGTATTAAATAGATTATTGCACATTAGTTATTGCCCAAAGTTATAACAGTTGTGGTTACAGTTACTGATAGCAGCAGAAGTCACTTCTTTCAGGATTATTGCACGGGTTATCGCACAGTGAATTAGATTATTGCACATTGGTTACAGTTACAGTGCAGCACTGTATATTCTGATAGCAGCAGGAATGAATGACTTGCGGTAGCGCTCCTTTTTACAGACAGGGTGTCTAAGTCTGCCACTAAAGGAGCTGCTCAGCTGCTCTACAGTCTGGCGCAGGGGGTGGAAGGTGTTGTCCATGATGGATGTGAACTTGGACAACACCCTCCTCTCAGCTACTTCCTCCGCTGAGTCCAGAGTGCAGCCCAGGACAGAAGTGGCCTTCCTCACCAGCTTATTCAGACTCATTCGGTCCCGTTCTGCGCTGCCTGGAGCCCAGCAGACGACAGCGTAGAGAAGGGCTGAGGCCACCACAGAGTCATAAAAAGTCTTAAGCAATAAACTGAGTATCTCCATGTTTTGTTGACAGAACAAGAGATTTGGGAAACACTGACATTTTTCAAAATTTTGTAACATTTTATTATTATAGCAACCAATCAATTAATTGTTAAAATAATCAATAGATTAATCAACAATGGAAATAATCTAGACCCAGAGTTTGTCTTTGCATCGTGTTTACTCCTGTAAGATATAAAAATTAATTAGCTTTGAACTGTTTTTGTTCCCCCTTAGGTCACAGCAGTGTCAGACATTGGTGGGAGGACTGTGGATGAGGCCACAAGACGTATGATGTTCTTCATCATGGACTATGGCCTGTCAAGGCAGTACAACTTTGTGGGCTGGAATGGAAAGTAGGAATTCAGGACTTTAAATCTGTTTGAAGTCATATTTGGTAAGTGCATAATGGATAATAACTGTAATATAGTAACTTTAGGATATTTGTGTCTGTCGAGGGAAATTTATGTATGTTATGAATTTAATTTTCTAATGTCAATAATACCCTCACCTTAAGGACATAAATGTCCCCTCAAAACAGGTGCTCCAGAAATGTTATCATATAAGAAATGTTTTCAAGATTTTCTTGCACAGATCTTCCAGTCAACAGCTGTTCTTATCAAAAAAATTACATTTTGTAATTTTCCCTTGGTTTTTAATTTTTTTATGGGCAATTTAATAAAGCCAGATTTTAGAAAGAAGTAAAAAAATGTGACAGCCTTGGCCAGTCAGCTTTGAATTTTGATCTTTTTTTCTTAGCTTTTTCCCAGTTCATTCTGACGTTTGCAGGTTTGTAAAGTCAATTATGTAAAGGGATACTTCACCCAAAATTACAATTTAAATCTTGGGTAATTGATATAAAACTGATCATTTGTTGGTAAATTTCACCTTAACATAGTTGACTTTACAATTGTAGTTGAGAGTTGTGTTGGTACATATAAAGTGACCATAAGATATGTTTCCCGCAGGAGCTTTAAAGAACAACACATTAACCAGACAGATCACCAGGAAGGATTTGGAGAGGGCAGTGTCGAAATGGCTGATCGGATCAAGGGACAGGGGATGCAATAGAAAGGTCCAACAGGTCCCTCCTTCCCATATGATAGACCATGTTTTTTGTGTTCCATGTTCTTTTTTGATATATAACCATTATAACTAGTTTCTTAAATTGTTATAATGGTTATTATATTACGTATAATATCGTATGTGTGTGTGTGTGTATTATGTACCTGATACGTAAAATACAATCTATTATATCTATTATCTATTATAAGTAAGGCAGCATTGGAGGAATCTTTAGAACCTGCACAGTGTTTGAACTGTTTAGAAGCAGTAGAGCTTTCTGAGCTATCTAAAATCTTAGCTTCATCTAAAACTTCTACCTGTGTGTTAGACCCAATCCCAACTAAGTTGTTTAAGGAGGTATTCCCTTTGATCAGTGGTCCTATTTTAGACATGATTAATCTATCCTTAGTAAATGGATATGTACCACAGGTTTTTAAAGTAGCTGTTATTAAACCTTTACTTAAGAAACCTTCTCTTGATCAAGATGAGCTAGTAAACTACAGACCTATATCTAATCTTCTTTTCTTATCTAAAATTCTTGAGAAAGTAGTTGCTAATCAACTTTGTGAACATTTACAAAGCAATGACCTACTTGAGGAGTTTCAGTCAGGCTTCAGAGCTCATCATAGCACTGAAACAGCTCTGGTGAAGGTCACTAATGATATTCTCATGGCCTCAGATAATGGACTTGTGTCTGTACTTGTCCTGTTAGATCTCAGTACTGCATTTGATACAGTTGATCAAAATATTCTCCTGCAAAGACTTGAGCATACTGTAGGGATTAAGGGAAAAGCATTAGGCTGGTTTAAATCTTATCTGTCGGACAGATTCCAGTTTGTTCATGTTAATAATAAATCTTCCTTAAACTCTAGGGTCACCTGTGGAGTACCACAGGGTTCAGTCCTTGGACCAATTCTCTTTACTAAATATATGCTTCCGATCGGCAAAATTATCAGACAGCATGGGATTAATTTCCACTGTTATGCTGATGACACTCAGCTATATTTATCCATAAATCCTGATGAATCCAATCAGTTACTTCGACTGCAGTCATGTCTTGATGACATCAAAAGCTGGATGACTTTAAATTTCCTGCATCTAAATTCTGACAAGACCGAAGTTGTAATCTTTGGGCCAGAGTCCTCAAAAAATAAACTTCTTAACCAATCACTTAATCTGGATGGCATTAACTTGGCCTCTGGTAATAAAGTAAAAAACCTTGGTGTTATTTTTGACCAAGACATGTCATTTAAATCCCATATTAAACAGGTTTCCAGAGTTTCCTTTTTTCACCTCCGGAATATCGCCAAAATTAGAAACATTCTGTCCAGGAGTGATGCTGAAAAACTAGTCCATGCATTTGTTACTTCAAGGCTGGACTATTGCAATTCGTTACTATCAGGAAGTCCACAAACTGCAGTTCAAAGCCTTCAGCTGATCCAAAATGCTGCAGCAAGAGTTCTGATGAAAATCAACAAGCGGGATCATATTTCTCCAATTTTAGCTTCCCTTCATTGGCTTCCTGTGAAATCAAAAATAGAATTTAAAATTCTTCTTCTAACGTATAAAGCCCTTAATAATCAAGCTCCATCATATATCAGAGCTCTGATTACCCCGTATGTTCCTAACAGAGCACTTTGCTCTCAGACTGCAGGTCTGCTGGTGGTTCCTAGAGTCTCTAAAAGTAGAATGGGAGGCAGATCCTTTAGCTATCAGGCTCCTCTCCTGTGGAACCAATTCCCAGTTTTGGTCCGTGAAGCAGACACCCTGTCTACTTTTAAGACTAATCTTAAAACCTTCCTTTTTGACAAAGCTTATAACTAGAGTGGCTCATGTTACTCTGAGCTACCTTTTATAGTTTTACTGCTATAGGCTTAGGCTACTGGAGGACGTCAGGATCTAATTTTCTCACTCTATAGAGTTCTACTGTTCTTCAATTATGCATTACGTGTTGTCATTTCTGCTTTAATTTTCTGTTTCTCTCTTTTATCTTCATAGTAGGTACACCTGGTCTGGCGTTCTGTTAACTGTGACATCATCCAAAGAAGACGGCTCACCCGTTACTACCATCTAATGTAGAACAGATTACTGGATCAATGTGTGCTTCTGTGCTTTTTTTGTCTCTCTTGTTGTGTCTCTGCTCTGTCTTCTGTAACCCCCAGTCGGTCGAGGCAGATGACCGTTCATACTGAGCCCGGTTCTGCTGGAGGTTTTCCTTCCCGTTAATGGGGAGTTTTTCTTCCCACTGTCGCTTCATGCTTGCTCAGTATGAGGGATTGCAGCAAAGCCATGTACAATGCAGACGACTCTCCCTGTGGCTCTACGCTTCTCCAGGAGTGAATGCTGCTTGTCGAGACTTTGATGCAATCAACCGGTTTCCTTATATAGGAACATTTTTGACCAATCTGTATAATCTGACCCAATATGTATCAACTGGTTTCCTTATATAGGAACATTTTTGACCAATCTGTATAATCTGACCCAATATGTATAATATGATTGAACGTAACTTTGTAAAGTGCCTTGAGATGACATGTTTCATGATTTGGCGCTATATAAATAAAATTGAATTGAATTATTGCATTTGACCTAATAAAAACATGAATAATGTATTTTATTAGGTCAAATGTGTGTATGTATATGTATATATATATATATATATATATATATATATTAGTGCATGCCATGCCAAGAGGCAACTCATGTGTTTTATATAAAGACAAATTAATTCAATCCAATTTTATTTATATAGTTCCAACATGTCATCTCTTTACAACCCCAGCGGTCCGGCCCGGTGGCCAAATGCATTATCATTATTCAACGGCTGTATCTCCTCGCTGCATCCACCAATCTGCACCAGATTTTTTGTGAGTCGTGGGGGAGCGCTGCCGAAAGGGTTCGTGTGAATCGCCCAGTGGACGGGCGGGGAAAATGCGTGACAGCTTCTGCGGTGGCTGGCGGCAGGAGGTGCGCGTACCCCAGCGGTGCTTGGCTGCGAGGGCCGCTCATCGCCGCTTGCGGCTTTAATTAGGCCCGAGCAGCTAAGCGCTGCGAAGGCCTATTGTATCTGTAGTGTTAATTATTATTATTATTATTATTATTATTATTATTAGGCCCGAGCAGCTAAGCGCTGCGAAGGCCTATTGTAACTGCAGATTTTATTATTATTATTATTATTATTTATTCTTGGGACTTTTGAAACGGCTTTTTGGAGGCCTAAACATGCATGAAAACTCACCAAACTTTGCCCAAAATTGTCCCCCGTGAGAAATCGCATGATTTTAGTGTAATTGAAAACGGGCGTGGCAAACCTGCTCAACAGCGCCAACTAGAGTGAGTTGGGCCAAACCGTAACACGTAGAAAGCTGAAATTTTTTACCTAGGTAGGTTTTTTAAAATTATGAAAAAAAGTCTCTTGGGTGTATGCTCTAAAACCCACAGGAAGTCTGCTATTTTGGGTCAAAGGGTAAAATATTGGCCGTTTTTGCCTCAAACTTTAACGAACTAGTCCTAGGCATTTTAACCTATTACTTTCAAATTTTTTCAGCATGCAGTTAAGACATTGACGTTTAAAAGTTATCAAAGGTTTTATGAAATATGCATATTTGCCTGAGCTGTCGCATTGCAAAAATCAGGTTTGTGGAAAACCATTAAAAACGCATTAAATCAGTAAGCCCCAAGCCATGCTTTGTCTGAGAATTATGAAACTCGGTAAGTGCATGTAACTTCATAGGCCCTACAAAAAAGCCTCTTGAAGCAATGGGCTACCTCCTACAGGAAATCATTCATTTCTCATCAAAGATGTCATTTTCCCATATTTTTGGGGGTTACATTTGAATAAACTACTCCTAAACCGTTACACTTATGGCATTCAAAGTTACTCCAAAAAATTCCTCACACATAGAGGATCAAAAGTTATCAAAAACATTTTTGCTACGTCCAACCATATTTTTTTGCCAATTATTTATAACATGAGATGTGTTTTGAAGGAAAAAACATTTATTATTTCCAACACTAGATGGCAGCAAACCCAAATGTTTGGGCGTCATCTGTAAGTCACGGTACATATTTTACCAAACCATTTATACACATTCGTCCAAAAGTGGAAGCAGCTTTAAAATATCTTTAGCTGGCCTTTAAAAGAAATACGATTTTAATCTTTAATCCTATATGTAGGAGCGCAAATGCATTGATTGGGTAATTAGCGTTCATGTCTTTTTAAGGGGGGAACTTTTCTTTGATAGGTAGGTTTTCCACCCGGAAGGGGAAAACAGTTTTTGACCGCAAAAAGATAAATACAAGCAAGCAAGTCTGCTTTATGTGTTGTCTGGAGATGTGTTCATGTATGATGGACATTTGATATGCAAAGAGGAAAATAAATGGACGAAGCGTTCAACATGCCCTGACGACTCGGACTCTAATTCATCCCAAAAAGGTAACAATAAGCGCGTCAACTCTATTACCCCGATGCAGCACCTCAGTGGCTTAAAGTATTGGCTTGGCCGCTACAAAACCAGTCAAAAACTGTTTGTGCATCTTCACGAACTGTGCATAAGTAAAGATACGTGTTTCTGCATGGTTGATGGTGGTGATTGCGCAAGATAAGACTGGGCTGGAGGTTACGTGTTTGGAGTGGAGCATCAGCTGATCGAACTCAGCTCACCTGAGGTGACGTCGGACAGGATAGACATCGGTGAGGACGCAGTTGATCAGCTCGGCGCTGGATTTGAACAATCATTCGTCTGGATTAGGTATGTGTAGCGCTACCACCGATATGATGGCCATCTAAATATAGTGTGCACACATAAGGGCGTAATTCCAATCAGTGTTGGGGGTAACACGTTATAAGTAACGCGTTAGAGTACTCTTATTAGGTTTTTTCAGTAACGAGTAATCTAACGCGTTAGTTTTGCGAATTCAGTAATCAGTAACTCCGTTATTTTCCAAAATAAGCACTCGTTACTCCGTTACTTTAAGAATTTCCCTCGATAAGGAAAGTGAAGTCCCTGCTTTTCTGCATTTAGTCAGATGCGGCTGCTTGCGTCTGTACCCTGCTCCTCCTTGCCTCTGTGTGTGTGTGTGTGTGTGTGTGCGCGCGCGCGCACCTGTGTGTGTAAGCTATTTGTGTTTGTACCGCGGCAAGATGGGCAAGAAGACAGCGTTTGATTCTTGGAGGTAAGCACGTTATTTTGAGTTAAACAGCGAAAAGGACAAGAACATGGGTCCGGCAACACGGATGCGTCGGCGCATGAGTCGAGCTCGTACAGAAAAACCTGTGTCGACGCGCTTATGTGCTACGTGACCGATACAGGAACTGTTTCGAACTGACTGACGCGCCAAACTGTTTATGTTTCTTCTGAACTGCGCGCGTGTGCATTCGCGCACTGCATCTGGATTCAGCGCGCACAGCAAAGCTATGCTGCACAGTCGTTTCAGAAAAAACGGCTGATCTACACTGAGTAGAAAGCTGCAACTCTGAGCAGCTCTTCCTCCCTTTGTCATTCTCAGCCAGGCCCGTATTAAGACAATGTGGTGCCCCTGGGCACTATACCTCAAAGCCCCCCCCCCCTTACCCGTGCTGTCCTCCGGTCAAAAACATCAGACATAATCAAGGGGATTTCTTTACTATTTACTAACTTACACAACTACATGTAGGCATATGAGCAGTGAGCAATATTCAAATATCTCATTTTAAAATGTTGAAATCAAAAAAATCTTGATTTATTTATCATTTATTATTATTGTGACATCAGTGTTCACAAAACGAATAATGCATGGTCTTTCAACAATTTCAAGTAGCTAAATAATATAACTATTTATGAAAAATATATTTTTAAAGCATGTGTCATGTGGTGCCCCCCCATGGTTGGTGCCCCTGGGCACTGGCCCACTGGCCCTTATGGATAACGTGAGCATGAAAAAAATCCCGATCACTGGAACGCAAATAACGTGATTCACCATGGCAATGACAGGAAAAAAGTTTGGAATTGCGCATGTCCTGCGAGTAGAATTAGAAATATTTAAAGAAGGCATATGGACAATATTAAACCATAAGAAACAATGCCGTTGCTGCTGAAAACCGCAAGAGAAAATTGTTGAAAAAGTCAATGCATGCGCGATATGAAAGTTATGTGATGGAGAATTAAAGCTGCTTTCACCACACTTCACTGTTCAACACAAAAGGGGGAGTATGTGTGTGTGTGTGTGTGTGTGTGTGTGTGGGGGGGGTGCATTGAATGGACATGTCAGCAAAAAATTTGTAAAAAAATAAATAAAAAAGCCAGAAACGAAAAAGTAACGCAATAGTTACTTTTACTAGTAACTAGTTACTTTTATAGTGGAGTAACTCAGTTAGTAACTCAGTTACTTTTTGGGAGAAGTAACTAGTAACTATAACTAATTACTTTTTCAAAGTAACTTGCCCAACACTGATTCCAATGCATCGGTTGCTGAAGTGGATGAACAATTAATTTTGAATCAACAAACTGTTGCCATCTGTGGACTGTCGGACTTTAATTATGGAGGATTGCGCGGCTAAAATGGATAAACATTTTAGCCGAGGGAACCAGTTGATTGCATTAAGGTCTTGACAAGCAGCATTTCCTCCTGAAAAAGCGTAGAGCCACAGGGAGAGTAGTCTGCATTGTCCATGGCTTTGCAACAATCCCTCATACTGAACAAGCATGAAGCAACAGGGAAAAAAAACCTCCCCATTAACAGGAAGGAAAAACCTCTAGCAGAACCGGGCTCAGTATGAACGGTCATCTGCCTCGACCGACTGGGGGTTACAGAAGACAGAGCAGAGACACAACAAGACAGACAAAAAAGCACAGAAGCACACATTGATCCAGCAATCTGTTCTATATAACCACAACTGTTATAACTTTGGGCAATAAATAATGTGCAATAATCTATTTAATACACTGTGCTATAACCTGTGCAATGATCCGGAAGAACTTCTGCTGCTATCACCAAGTGAATATATGTCAGTACATGTGTATGTAAATATATATATATATATATATATATATATATATATATATATATATATATATATATATATATATATATATATATATATATATATATATATCCAACCTTATTATGAACCCTTTTATTTTTCACTGCAGGAATGTAACATTCATACCCAACTAAACATCTCAATATATTAAGTATCCTTTTACATTTTTCAATAACCTTATCTATGTGCACTTTCCAGGATAGTTTTTCATCAAACCATACTCTAAGAATTTAAATTGCTTTACTCTCTCTAGATCTTTGTTCTGCCCTGAATATGTTTAATATGTTTAAAAGACATTTAAAAACTACTTTGAAATGTTAATATACCGTTCTCTGTTTTAAATGAATTTGCGGTGCTTTTATGTTGAAAATCTTCCGAACCGGAAGTAGGAAGTAAAGACGCAAACAAGAGGAAGACAGCGTGTGTGCATCGTCCCAGGGCAGCAACAATGCAGTTAATCTCTCCGAAAGCAATGGTTGTAAGTGTTGCTCTTGTTTACAGATTCGATAAGATATGTTAATATCTTTTATGGTTATTTTGTGTATAAAAGCAACGGTAAAATGTCGTGGTCCGTGTGACAGCAGAGTGTGTGTGTTTACTTGCTAATTTGCCGCTTTTCTAGCCGGCTGTGAAAATACCTGTTGAGTTAATATTAAGCAGCTGATACTTTGATACGTTAATACTGATATTTACATGGCTGTTTATTAAGCCATTTTTTTTGTATCTTTCTTTTCTAGTTTTACACTGGATTCAAAGCAGTCAGAAATGCTGACTAAATGTGTAAGAAGATAATAAAGGAGCAAGCCGCTCACTTCCTGGCTCTTGAATAAGGAGTTTGGCTGGCTGTTTATCTGTGTTCACGCAAGAGTAAAACACATAGAGAGAACAGTACAATCTTGATTATATAACTTCAGTTGTACTTCTTGATTTCTTTTCTGAGTAAAAAGCAATACTTTTGTTTTATCTACCGAAAATTTAAAACTCCATTTGTAAGACCATTGTTCAATCTTATGAATTGCTTTTTGGACTTTCCCTACAATAAATTTAACATTCCTTCTACGTTTCCAAATAGCTCCGTCATCAGCAAACAATGAACAACCCAATTAATTTTCTATTTCTTTAAGTGCATCATTTATCATAACTGAAAATAATAAAGGACTGATAATACTGCCTTGTGTGGTTCTTTTTAATTTCTCCCTGAAAGACTCTTACCAACTCTTACCTGTATTATCCATTCTGGCCTCTGGAAATAAAGTTAAAAATCTTGGTGTTGTCTTCGACCAAGACATGTCATTTAAATCCCATATTAAACAGGTTTCCAGAGTTTCCTTTTTTTCACCTCAGGAATATCGCCAAAATTAGAAACATTCTGTCCAGGGGTGATGCTGAAAAACTAGTCCATGCATTTGTTACTTCAAGGCTGGACTATTGTAATTCTTTACTATCAGGAAGTCCACAAAATGCAGTTCGAAGTCTTCAGCTGATCCAAAATGCTGCAGCAAGAGTTCTGATGAAAATCAACAAGAGGGATCATATTTCTCCAATTTTAGCTTCCCTTCATTGGCTTCCTGTTAAATCAAGAATAGAATTTAAGTTTATAGTTAGAGTGGCTCATGTTACCCTGAGCTACATCTGTAGTTATGCTGCTATAGGCTTAGGCTGCTGGAGGACATCAGGGCCTATTTCTCTCACTCTACTGATTTCTACTGTTCTCCAGTCTACTGCTCTCCAGTTTTGCATTGCATTACATTGAAATGACTGTTGTCATTTCAGCTTGTAACTTTTTGCTCTCTCTCTTTTTTCTTCATAGTAGGTACATCTGGTCTGACGTTCTGTTAACTGTGACATCATCCAGGGAAGACAGATCACCACTATTACCATCTAATGTATAACAGATCACTGGATCAATGTGTGCTTCTGTGCTTTTTTGTCTGTCTTGTTGTGTCTCTGCTCTGTCTTCTGTAACCCCCAGTCGGTCGAGGCAGATGACCGTTCATACTGAGCCTGGTTCTGCTGGAGGTTTTTCCTTCCTGCTAATGGGTGGTTTTTCTTTCCACTGACGCTTCATGCTTGCTCAGTATGAGGGATTGCTGCAAAGCCATGGACAATGCAGACGACTCTCCCTGTAGCACTGCGCTTCTCCAGGAGTGAATGCTGCTTGTTGGGACTTTGATGCAATCAACTGGTTTCCTTATATAGGAAATTTTTGACCAATCTGTATAATATGATTGATTTTGACTTTGTAAAGTGCCTCGAGATGACATGTTTATGAATTGGCGTTATATAAATAAAATTGAATTGAATTGAATTGTTAAAAAGTTCTCTACCCAATGATAAATTCTTCCACAAATTCACATTTTCCTCAATTTGATCAATAATCCCTCTTTCCACATCATATCATAAGCCTTTTCTATATCTAAGAACACTGCTAAAACACTTTCTTTATTAACTTTTGCTGTTAGTACCTCCTGTTGTAAACACACAATTGGATCCATAGTATTCCTTCCTCTTCTGAAACCGCTTTGATAATTTGATAAGTACCCTTTTGATTCAACAAAATAAATTAATCTTTCAATTACCATTTTCTCCATAATTTTACTTAAACATGATGTTGAAGCAATAGGTCTATAATTTTCTGGTTTTGAGCTATCTTTACCTGTTTTTGGAATTGGAACCACAATAGCCTCTTTCCAACTTCTAGGTCATTTCCCATTTTCTATTATAAATATCTAATAATATTAATTTTGAGTATTCACTTAGCTTATTTATCATTATATACCATATTTGATCACTCCCTGGGGTTGACATCTTAACTTTCCTCATGGCTCGTCTTAACTCCGCTATAGAAAAATCGATTTTAATAATACTATTTCCTTCTTCTCTGTTTATCATATGTCCTTTTTCCAATAAAGTTATAGCTCTATCCGTTTTCTACTCTTCACTAATATTATTGGAACTATGTATTTGTACAAATGTTTGTGACAACATTGTTGCTTTTTCTTCATTAACACCTGCCGTTGTTCTATCACTAATTAAAACTGGATAACTATAATCCCTTTTAATACCATTCATTCGTTTAATCATTTTCCATACTTTCCCTATATCTGTTTCTCTTCCTAATGAATTACAATAATTTCTCCAATATTCTCTTTTTGTATTTCTTATAACTCTTTTTACTATAGCTTGCATCTTCTTGTATTCAATTAAATTTTGAAAATTCTGATTTCCTTATAGAATTTTAAAAGCTTTATTTCGGGATTTAATAGCCTGGTCACATTCTATTGTCCACCATGGAATTATCTTCTTTTTATGTATCCCTCCTTTCTTTGGAACTGACTGTTGAACAGCTTCTATGATTGAACTACAAAAGATTTTGTTTAATGAATCAATACCAAGATTCATGTCAATTTCCTTAATTTTATCTTCACTTATTTCCTTATATTTCTCCCAATCTGCTCTACTAAATTACCAGTTACATAATCTTTCACACCCTCCATATGTTGCCCTATGTTCCCCACCACAATTACAGCATTTATCCTGAACATTTTTACCATATTCTTGTATATTGTGGTCCCCTCCACATTTTAAACAGCTCTGTTTGCCCCTGCACACTGCAGCAAATGTGACCATACCTCTGACACTTGAAACACCGAAGTGGAGGTGGAACATAAGGCCTAACTGAATAACACAAGAAACCCACTTTGACTCTATCTGGAACTTCTGGATTAGAAAATTCCAGAAGCACAGATAAACTGTCAACTCGCTCATTATTAACTGTTTTCTGCATTCTCTCTATATCCTTGACTTTAACATGATTTTCTGTTTTAATTTCTCTAGATCTTCATTAACTGGAATTCCATAAATAACTCCTCGGGATCCTTTCTTTTCTCCCAACACTCTTTTACTTTCCACTCTTTTATTTCCAATACTCTCAACACTCATTGCTTTCCTTTTTTGTTCTTCCAATTTACAAACATTTAACAAGCTTCCATCTCTCAGCGTTTTAGCCATTTCAACTTCCCCTATTTTCTTTTTTGTTTCCTTAGAAACAATTTTTTGGCTCAGAGCAATATTTTCATCTTTCTTTTTGAATTTTAATGTTATCTTCACCTCCTCTTTCATGATCTTTTCAAAGTCTTCAGCTGATCCAAAATGCTGCAGCAAGAGTTCTGATGAAAATCAACAAGAGGGATGATATTTCTCCAATTTTAGCTTCCCTTAATTGGCTTCCTGTTAAATCAAGAATAGAATTTAAAATTCTTCTAACGTATAAAGCCCTTAATAATCAAGCTCCATCATATATCAGAGCTCGGATTACCCCGTATGTTCCTAACAGAGCACTTCACTCTCAGACTGCAGGTCTGCTGGTGGTTCCTAGAGTCTCTAAAAGTAGAATGGGAGGCAGATCCTTTAGCTATCAGGGTCCTCTCCTGTGGAACCAACTCCCAGTTTTGGTCCGTGAAGCAGACACCCTGTCTACTTTTAAGACTAATCTTAACACTTTCCTTTTTGACAAAGCTTATAACTAGAGTGGCTCATGTTACTCTGAGCTACCTTTATAGTTTTACTGCTATAGGCTTAGGCTACTGGAGGACGTCAGGATCTAATTTTCTCACTCTATAGAGTTCTACTGTTCTTCAATTATGCATTACGTGTTGTCATTTCTGCTTTAACTTTCTGTTCTCTCTCTTTTATCTTCATAGTAGGTACACCTGGTCTGGCGTTCTGTTAACTGTGACATCATCCAAAGAAGACGGCTCACCCGCTATTACCATCTAATGTAGAACAGATTACTGGATCAATGTGTGCTTCTGTGCTTTTTTTGTCTCTCTTGTTGTGTCTCTGCTCTGTCTTCTGTAACATATATTCACTTGGTGAAAGCAGAAGAAGTTCTTCTGGATCCTTGCACAGGTTATAGCACAGTGTATTAAATAGATTATTGCACATTAGTTATTGCCCAAAGTTAGAACAGTTGTGGTTATATAGAACAGATTACTGGATCAATGTGTGCTTCTGTGCTTTTTTTGTCTGTCTTGTTGTGTCTCTGCTCTGTCTTCTGTAACCCCCAGTCGCTTGAGGCAGATGACCGTTCATACTGAGCCCGGTTCTGCTGGAGGTTTTCCTTCCCGTTAATGGGGAGTTTTTCTTCCCACTGTCGCTTCATGCTTGCTCAGTATGAGGGATTGCAGCAAAGCCATGTACAATGCAGACGACTCTCCCTGTGGCTCTACGCTTCTCCACGAGTGAATGCTGCTTGTCGAGACTTTGATGCAATCAACCGGTTTCCTTATATTGGAACATTTTTGACCAATCTGTATAATCTGACCCAATATGTATCAACCGGTTTCCTTATATAGGAACATTTTTGACCAATCTGTATAATATGATTGAACGTAACTTTTTAAAGTGCCTTGAGATGACATGTTTCATGAATTGGCGCTATATAAATAAAATTGAATTGAATTGAATTATTGCATTTGACCTAATAAAAACATGAATAATGTATTTTATTAGGTCAAATGTGTATATATATATATATATATATATATATATATATATATATAGTGCATGTCATGCCAAGAGGCAACTCATGTGTTTTATATAAAGACAAATGAATTCTATCCAATTTTATTTATATAGTTCCAACATGTCATCTCTTTACAACCCCAGCGGTCCGGCCCGGTGGCCAAATGCATTATCATTATTCAATGGCTGTATCTCCTCGCTGCATCGACCAATCTGCACCAGATTTTTTGTGAGTCGTGGGGGAGCGCTGCCGAAAGGGTTCGTGTGAATCGCCCGGTGGACGGGCGGGGAAAATGCGTGACAGCTTCTGCGGTGGCTGGCGGCAGGCGGTGCGCGTACCCCAGCGGTGCTTGGCTGCGAGGGCCGCTCATCGCCGCTTGCGGCTTTAATTATTATTATTATTATTCTGCCCCCCTAAAGAGGGGCCTTTTTGGGGGCTTTCTCATTTTCAAAAACTCACCAAACTTTGCAGATGCATGGTGACTGTTTAAAAATTTTGTATTTTAAGGTCGTCACAAAAATCTAAAGAAAAATGCCTCAACGGCGCCACCTAGAAATTTTCAAAGAACCCTTTGCTATTCACTTACTTCGTCGTAGAGACATGAAATTTGGTACAGTTGTAGAGCTCACCAAGACGCTCAGAATTTACAATTAATGTCATAGTGTAAATATCACAGGAAGTCGGCCATTTTAGATTGAAAGTCTGATTTTGACCTCAATTTTGACAGTTACAGCATCGGTATAAGATCTAACTCCTCCTAGAGATATCGAGCGATCGGCTTGAAACTCGGGCAGTCTGATCATAAGGCATGGCCAATCAAAAGTTATCAAAACGGTGAGTTTTTGAGCATGCTGAAGGGGCGTTGGCAGGGGTCAAAGTTCACCTATTCGCCACAAAAAATAAAAGTGTTATATCTCCTACACAGAAACACACAGAGGCACCAAACTTTCTGTGATTAATCATCATCAGGTCTCCTATAATATCCAATGGTCAAATGATGACATCACTTAGGCCACACCCCCTGACAACAGGAAGTGTCATGTTTTGCTGTAAACGGTCGCTATGTTACCCCTCTGAGCTAATCAACATGAAACTGTGTCCACAGACAGAACACATGTTGTTGTGTTGTGGATTCCAGCCCCAAGTCGATTCGATGGAGCAGGAGAGCGTGGCGGCGTGGTGAAGTCACCTCAAACGCCGCTGCCATACGTTTGGCTCTGAATTCCACATTTTTGGGCCGAGCTGCATAAAACTCACTTGGATGCATCCTTATCCACCCCCCAACAGGAATCCATAACAAACTTTGGTGGGCGTGACCTAATGCCTCAACGGCGCCACTTAGCAATTTTCAAAGGACCCTTTGCTATTCACTTACTTCATCGTAGAGACATGAGATTTGGTACAGTGGTAGAGCTCACCAAGACGCTCAGAATTTACAATTAATGTCATAGTGTAAATATCACAGGAAGTTGGCCATTTTAGATTGAATGTCTGATTTTGACCTCAATTTTGACAGTTACAGCATCGGTATAAGATCTAACTCCTCCTAGAGATATCGAGCGATCGGCTTGAAACTCGGGCAGTCTGATCATAAGGCATGGCCAATCAAAAGTTATCAAAACGGTGAGTTTTTGAGCATGCTGAAGGGGCGTTGGCAGGGGTCAAAGTTCACCTATTCGCCACAAAAAATAAAAGTGTTATATCTCCTACACAGAAACACACAGAGGCACCAAACTTTCTGTGATTAATCATCATCAGGTCTCCTATAATATCCAATGGTCAAATGATGACATCACTTAGGCCACACCCCCTGACAACAGGAAGTGTCATGTTTTGCTGTAAACGGTCGCTATGTTACCCCTCTGAGCTAATCAACATGAAACTGTGTCCACAGACAGAACACATGTTGTTGTGTTGTGGATTCCAGCCCCAAGTCGATTCGATGGAGCAGGAGAGCGTGGCGGCGTGGTGAAGTCACCTCAAACGCCGCTGCCATACGTTTGGCTCTGAATTCCACATTTTTGGGCCGAGCTGCATAAAACTCACTTGGATGCATCCTTATCCACCCCCCAACAGGAATCCATAACAAACTTTGGTGGGCGTGACCTAATGCCTCAACGGCGCCACTTAGCAATTTTCAAAGGACCCTTTGCTATTCACTTACTTCATCGTAGAGACATGAGATTTGGTACAGTGGTAGAGCTCACCAAGACGCTCAGAATTTACAATTAATGTCATAGTGTAAATATCACAGGAAGTTGGCCATTTTAGATTGAATGTCTGATTTTGACCCCATTTATGACGTTTATAGCATTGGTATTTGATGGATCTCCTCCTAGAGATTTTTAGCGAGCGGCTTGAAACTCGGGCAGTCTGATCATAAGGCATGGCCAATTAAAAGTTATCAAAACGGTGAGTTTTTGAGCTTGTTGAAGGGGCATTAGCAGGGGTCAAAGTTCACCTACTCGCCACAAAAAATAAAACTGTTATATCTCCTACACAGAAACACACAGAGGCATCAAACTTTCAGTGATTGATCACCATCAGGTCTCCTATAATATCCAATGGTCAAATGATGACATTGCTTAGGCCACGCCCCCTGACAACAGGAAGTGTCATGTTTTGTTGTAAACGGTCGCTATGTTACCCCTCTGAGCTAATCAACATGAAACTGTGTCCACAGACAGAACACATGTTGGTATGTTGTGGATTTCAGGCTCAACTGGATTCGATGGAGCAGGGGGGCGTGGCGGCGTGGCATATTCACCTCAAACGCTGCTGTCATACGTTTGGCTCTGAATTCCACAGTTTTGGGCCGAGCTGCTTAAAACTCATTTGGATGCATCCTTATCCACCCCCCAACAGGAATCCTTAACAAACTTTAGTGAGCAGGACTTAGTTTCTCTATAGCGCCACCAAGCAAATTTCAAAGGACCCTTTGGTATTCACTTACTTCATCGTAGAGTAATGAAATTTTGTACAGTTGTAGATCTCAGCAAGACGCTCAGAATTTACAATTAATGTCATACTGCAAGTATCACAGGAAGTAAGCCATTTTAGATTGAAATCTGAATTTTGATACCAAGTTGACATGTAAAGCATATGTATTTGATCATACTTGTCCAGCAGGGGGCAGCAAGAGACCACAAATAAACCCCAAAGGAATTTCTCTTGGTAAGTAAGTGATCTTAACTCTTTGGTTTCCTTGTATATTTAAGTTGAACAGATATACAAATCCTGCTTGAAAACTGACAAACTCTTGTTCAATACATTTCAGTTTTTATTTATATAGCGCCAAATCATGAAACATGTCATCAGGGGTGGATTGGGACAAAAAATTGGCCCTGGCATTTTGGATTAGACTGGCCCACCACATTTTTTTTGTGTACTGAATGTGTATACCAACTGTGCAATACCAACTGTGCAATACCTTGAAGTCAGGATAATGGAAATTAGTGAGAGTGGACACTTAAAATACTTCCAAAATCTTAATTTATTAACACTGTAAAATGTAAACTCCACCACAGCACAGCAACTATTCTTAGATCAGAGAGAGAGAGAGAGAAAGAGAGGTGTCACGGTCAATCACACATATTATCACGTTATATCATTATAAGAAGTTATTGTAAGTTGCTCATCAGATCTATTCAGTCTTCCAGATACTGTAGGGTAACATTGGACTAATGTGCACTCACTGTGTAAAAAAGGATGCCAATGACAAAATGAACCAGAGAAATGCCTCACTTGTCATCATGGAAAGAAAGAAAATATATAATAACATAATATAAATTTTGATTTACTCAGTCATTTGTAATAAGTATTTTATTTATCTAATTTCCTAATTTTTGATCATATTTTCTTTAAAATCGCAGACTTTTCGCTATTTTTCATGTAAATCCTTGGTGGCGCTTCATAGCGAAGCCGGTGAGGCCGCAGCAAGCTTGGCCTACCCTGGGATTGCGCAATCCCATGGTAACTGCGCTGACTTCCATTCTGTGAATGCATCTTCCTGTCTCTAGATCATAAATTCAATTGTTCAAACAGTTATGAACTGATTTTCCACAATTTAATATATGTGGATTACGAATTGTGTTTTGGTCATCAAACTGTGTGCAGATAACATGTTTTCGTGGTGCTGGCCGATCATAAACAGCAAAGAACTGGTTGTAGGTGAGGCCGGCAGTTCCTTGGCCACTAGGCAGGGGGCGCTCAAGGGGCACCGCTCGTGATCCCCAAATAGTAGAGTCAAAACAAGTTATTGATGTTTTATTAGCGAGTTTTGCTAAACAAGTAAAGCACTAAAAAGACTAAACATACAGCTGGAACAGGACTGATCAGGGAAGGCTTTCCTCCCTGGCAGTGAGCTCCATTGAGACTGAGAGACTTTTAAAACTGAAGAAGATAAAGAGAACTTTTACCGGAAAATGATGATATTTTTGTTCAGAAAGAGCGCCACAGGGACTTAAATTATAAGTAGAGGTAAGACAGCGATACTTATTCATGTTTTGTTTTTGTGATAAAATGTGCATAATGTGGGTTATAGTTTTAGAATGTGTTACAAATGCAGAAATCCATCATAACTCATAAACTGTTACCAATCAAATGACAATTTTTTTCATCAAAGAACCAATATTTTTCCATGTATCTTGGTGAATTTATTTGGCTCAATCAGTCTCCTTCAGCACTTTGCAACGAGTCTACTCTGTAGAGTGTATATATTTGTAAATCTGACTCTGATGACGTCAGTGCCTCACCAGCCATGAACCCTACCGCACGTCACTGACTACAACCACCACCATATTTTACACCAGACACCGGAGCAGATGAAGGGCCTGCTGTTGGGAACATGTCAGTCAGTTTGACACATTTCGCAGCATCCGTTTGAAGAACTCGTTTCTTTTTTTCGTGCAGTTTCTCTGCGCCTCCCTTGCGTTTCTTATCCATTACTACTGTGAACACCGCTGCACAAAGTTCCACATGGAGCGTGAAGGTGTTTTTCTACTTTATGATTGGCCTAGCCCTTTAGACTGTCAGGGATGATAACCAATGGGCTGCAGTAGCCTGTGGTAAGGGCTGGATGATCGGAACAGACTCTTGCGCTGCTGAAATTTTTCTTCATGCATTATGCAAATATAACGAGGCAGATATATAAAATAATAATAATATTAATAATAATAATACATATTATTAATATACATGTCGGGTCTGCAGGCCTGCATGTCATCTAAAGGCAGTTTACAATGTCAAAATCAATCAGATTATACATATTAAGTCAGATTATCCAGATTGGTAAAAGAAATTCCTATATAAGGGAACCAGTTGATTTCATCAAAGTCGTAACAAGCAGCATTGACTCCTGAAGAAGCGTAGAGCCACAGGGAGAGTCGTTTGCATTGTACATGGCTTAGCAGCAATCCCTCATACTGATCAAGCATGAAGTGACAGCAGAAGGAAAAACTCCCCATTAACAGGAAGGAAAAACCTCCAGCCGAACCGGGCTCAGTATGAACGGTAATCTGCCTTGACCGACTGGGGGTTACAAAAGAGAGAGAAGAGACACAACAAGACAGACAAAAAAGCACAGAAGCACACATTGATCCAGTAATGTGTTTTACATTAGATGGTAATAGCAGGTGATCTGTCTTCCCTGAATGATGTCACAGCTAACAGAACGCCAGACCAGGTGTACCTACTATGAAGAAAAAATAGAAAAAACAAAAAGGTAAAAGCTGAAATGACAACAGTCATGCAAAATTGAAGAACAATAGACCCTGATGTCCTCCAGCAGCCTAAGCCTATAGCAGCATAACTATAGAGGTAGCTCGGGGTAACATGAACCACTCTAACTATAATCTTTGTCAAAAAGGAAAGTCCCAAGAGCCAGCTTCTAGTGGAGGAGTTCAAGTATCTTGGGGTCTTGTTCACGAATGAGGGGAAGATGGAGCGGGAGATCGACAGGCGGATTGGTGCGACGTCTGCTGTGAAGCGTGCGCTGTACCGATCCGTTGTGGTGAAGAGAGAGCTGAGCCAAAAGGCCAAGCTCTCGATTTACCAGTCGATCTACGTTCCTACCCTCATCTATGGTCACGAGCTTTGGGTCGTGACCGAAAGAACGAGATCCCGGATACAAGCGGCCAAAATGAGTTTTCTCCATAGTGTGTCTGAGCTCTCCCTTAGAGATAGGGTGAGGAGCTCAGTCATCCGGGGAGGACTCAGAGTAGAGCCGCTGCTCCTCCACATTGAGAGGAGCCAGTTGAGGTGGATCGGGCATCTGGTTAGGATGCCTCCTGGACGCCTCCCTGATGAGGTGTTCTGGGCACGTCCCACCGGGAGGAGGCCCAGAGGAAGACCCAGGACACGCTGGAGAGACTATGCTGGCCTGGGAACGCTTTGGGATTCCCCCGGAGGAAGTGGCCCAAGTGGCTGGGGAGAGGAAGGTCTGGGGCTCCCTCTTGAAGCTGCCCCTGCGACCTGACCCCGGATAAGTGGAAGACGATGGATGGATGGAAAAAGGAAAGTTTTAGGATTAGTCTTAAAAGTAGACAGGGTGTCTGCGTCACGGACCAAAACTGGGAGTTTGTTCCACTGGAGAGGAGCCTGATAGCTAAAGGATCTGCCTACCATTCTGGTTTTACAGACTTTAGGAACCACTAGCAGACCTGCTTTCTGAGAGTGAAGTGGTCTGTTAGAAATTACTAAAGTTTGTACACAACATACACATGTGGAATATTGCTAACGTGTTACTTTAGCAATTTTCCAATTGCCAAAGTGTTACTTTTACATTATTACTTTTGGGTGTGTATCCACCAATTTAACTGTCAAACTTTCATAAAAGCTGTCTTAATGCAAGAAACGAAACCCTTAAACACATGAAATAATTAACTTTAAATAACTAAAAAGGTTTTGTTAACTTTTCACATGAAGCTGGATTAACAGCTAGTAAGATACCTTTGATTAAGTTGGTATACTAATGTTTAAACCAGGGGTGTCAAACGTACGGCCTGCGGGCCGGATCTGGCCCGCCGAACGATTTAGTCCGGCCCGGTGGCCAAATGCATTTTTATTATTCAACGGCTGTGTCTCCTCGGTGCATCGACCGATCTGCACCAGATTTTTTGTGAGTCGTGGGGGAGCGCTGCCCAACGCATACGTGTGTATTGCATGGTAGACGGGTGAGGAAAATGCATGACAGCTTCTGCGGTGGCTGGCGGCGGGAGGTGCGCGTACCCTAGCGGTGGCCCTTAGGCCAGAGCGGCGCTTGGCTGCGAGGGCCGATCATCACCGCTTGCGGTTTTAATTAGGCCCGAGCAGCTAAGCGCTGCGAAGGCCTATTGTATCTGTAGTGTTAATTATTATTATTATTATTATTATTATTATTATTATTATTCTGCCCCCCTAAAGAGGGGCCTTTTTGGGGGCTTTCTCATTTTCAAAAACTCACCAAACTTGGCAGATGCATGGTGACTGTTTAAAAATTTTGTATTTTAAGGTCGTCACAAAAATCTAAAGAAAAATGCCTCAACGGCGCCACCTAGAAATTTTCAAAGGACCCTTTGCTATTCACTTACTTCGTCGTAGAGACATGAAATTTGGTACAGTTGTAGAGCTCAACAAGACGCTCAGAATTTACAATTAATGTCATAGTGCAAATATCACAGGAAGTTGGCCATTTTAGACTTAAAGTCTGATTTTGACCCAATTTTTCACGTTTATAGCATTGGTATTTGATGGATCTCCTCTTAGAGATTTTGAGCGATCGGCTTGAAACTCGGGCAGTCTGATCATAAGGCATGGCCAATCAAAAGTTATCAAAACGGTGAGTTTTTGAGCATGCTGAAGGGGCGTTGGCAGGGGTCAAAGTTCACCTATTCGCCACAAAAAATAAAAGTGTTATATCTCCTACACAGAAACACACAGAGGCACCAAACTTTCTGTGATTAATCATCATCAGGTCTCCTATAATATCCAATGGTCAAATGATGACATCACTTAGGCCACACCCCCTGACAACAGGAAGTGTCATGTTTTGCTGTAAACGGTCGCTATGTTACCCCTCTGAGCTAATCAACATGAAACTGTGTCCAGAGACAGAAAACATGTTGTTGTGTTGTGGATTCCAGCCCCAAGTCGATTCGATGGAGCAGGAGAGCGTGGCGGCGTGGTGAAGTCACCTCAAACGCCGCTGCCATACGTTTGGCTCTGAATTCCACATTTTTGGGCCGAGCTGCATAAAACTCACTTGGATGCATCCTTATCCACCCCCCAACAGGAATCCATAACAAATTTTGGTGGGCGTGACCTAATGCCTCAACGGCGCCACTTAGCAATTTTCAAAGGACCCTTTGCTATTCACTTACTTCATCGTAGAGACATGAGATTTGGTACAGTGGTAGAGCTCACCAAGACGCTCAGAATTTACAATTAATGTCATAGTGTAAATATCACAGGAAGTCGGCCATTTTAGATTGAATGTCTGATTTTGACCCCATTTTTGACGTTTATAGCATTGGTATTTGATGGATCTCCTCCTAGAGATTTTTAGCGAGCGGCTTGAAACTCGGGCAGTCTGATCATAAGGCATGGCCAATTAAAAGTTATCAAAACGGTGAGTTTTTGAGCTTGTTGAAGGGGCATTAGCAAGGGTTAAAGTTCACCTACTCGCCACAAAAAATAAAACTGTTATATCTCCTACACAGAAACACACAGAGGCATCAAACTTTCAGTGATTGATCACCATCAGGTCTCCTATAATATCCAATGGTCAAATGATGACATTGCTTAGGCCACGCCCCCTGACAACAGGAAGTGTCATGTTTTGTTGTAAGCGGTCGCTATGTTACCCCTCTGAGCTAATCAACATGAAACTGTGTCCACAGACAGAACACATGTTGGTATGTTGTGGATTTCAGGCTCAACTGGATTGGATGGAGCAGGGGGGCGTGGCGGCGTGGCATATTCACCTCAAACGCTGCTGTCATACGTTTGGCTCTGAATTCCACAGTTTTGGGCCGAGCTGCTTAAAACTCATTTGGATGCATCCTTATCCACCCCCCAACAGGAATCCTTAACAAACTTTAGTGAGCAGGACTTAGTTTCTCTATAGCGCCACCAAGCAAATTTCAAAGGACCCTTTGGTATTCACTTACTTCATCGTAGAGTAATGAAATTTTGTACAGTTGTAGATCTCAGCAAGACGCTCAGAATTTACAATTAATGTCATACTGCAAGTATCACAGGAAGTAAGCCATTTTAGATTGAAATCTGAATTTTGATACCAAGTTGACATGTAAAGCATATGTATTTGATCATACTTGTCCAGCAGGGGGCAGCAAGAGACCACAAATAAACCCCAAAGGAATTTCTCTTGGTAAGTAAGTGATCTTAACTCTTTGGTTTCCTTGTATATTTAAGTTGAACAGATATACAAATCCTGCTTGAAAACTGACAAACTCTTGTTCAATACATTTCAGTTTTTATTTATATAGCGCCAAATCATGAAACATGTCATCAGGGGTGGATTGGGACAAAAAATTGGCCCTGGCATTTTGGATTAGACTGGCCCACCACATTTTTTTTGTGTACTGAATGTGTATACCAACTGTGCAATACCAACTGTGCAATACCTTGAAGTCAGGATAATGGAAATTAGTGAGAGTGGACACTTAAAATACTTCCAAAATCTTAATTTATTAACACTGTAAAATGTAAACTCCACCACAGCACAGCAACTATTCTTAGATCAGAGAGAGAGAGAGAGAAAGAGAGGTGTCACGGTCAATCACACATATTATCACGTTACATCATTATAAGAAGTTATTGTAAGTTGCTCATCAGATCTATTCAGTCTTCCAGATACTGTAGGGTAACATTGGACTAATGTGCACTCACTGTGTAAAAAAGGATGCCAATGACAAAATGAACCAGAGAAATGCCTCACTTGTCATCATGGAAAGAAAGAAAATATATAATAACATAATATAAATTTTGATTTACTCAGTCATTTGTAATAAGTATTTTATTTATCTAATTTCCTAATTTTTGATCATATTTTCCTTAAAATCGCAGACTTTTCGCTATTTTTCATGTAAATCCTTGGTGGCGCTTCATAGCGAAGCCGGTGAGGCCGCAGCGAGCTTGGCCTCCCCTGGGATTGCGCAATCCCATGTTAACTGTGCTGACTTCCATTCTGTGAATGCATCTTCCTGTCTCTAGATCATAAATTCAATTGTTCAAACAGTTATGAACTGATTTTCCACAATTTAATATATGTGGATTACGAATTGTGTTTTGGTCATCAAACTGTGTGCAGATAACATGTTTTCGTGGTGCTGACCGATCATAAACAGCAAAGAACTGGTTGTAGGTGAGGCCGGCAGTTCCTTGGCCGCTAGGCAGGGGGCGCTCAAGGGGCACCGCTCGTGATCCCCAAATAGTAGAGTCAAAACAAGTTATTGATGTTTTATTAGCGAGTTTTGCTAAACAAGTAAAGCACTAAAAAGACTCTAAACATACAGCTGGAACAGGACTGATGAAGGAAGGCTTTCCTCCCTGGCAGTGAGCTCCACTGAGACTAAGAGAGTTTTAAATCTGAAGAAGATAAAGAGAACTTTTACCGGAAAATGATATTTTTGTTCAGAAAGAGCGCCGCAGGGACTTAAATTATAAGTAGAGGTAAGACAGCGATACTTATTCATGTTTTGTTTTTGTGATAAAATGTGCTTAATGTGGGTTATAGTTTTAGAATGTGTTACAAATGCAGAAATCCATCATAACTCATAAACTGCTACCAATCAAATGACAAATTTTTTTTCATCAAAGAACCAATATTTTTCCATGTATCTTGGTGAATTTATTTGGCTCAATCAGTCTCCTTCAGCACTTTGCAACGAGTCTACTCTGTAGAGTGTATATATTTGTAAATCTGACTCTGATGACGTCAGTGCCTCACCAGCTATGAACCCTACCGCAAGTCACTGGCTACAACCACCACCACCATATCTTACATCAGACACCGGAGCAGATGAAGGCCTGCTGTAGGGAACATGTCAGTGAGTTTGACACATTTCGCAGCATCCGTTTGAAGAACTCGTTTCTTTTTTTCGTGCAGTTTCTCTGCGCCTCCCATTACTACTGTGAACACCGCTGCACAAAATTCCACATGGAGCGTGAAGGTGTTTTTCTACTTTATGATTGGCCTAGCCCTTTAGACTGTCAGGGATGATAACGAGGCAGATATATAAAATAATTAATAATAATAATAATAATAATACATATTTATATACATGTCGGGTCTGCCGGCCCAAACAGCACGTCGGCCCACCGGGAAAATGCCCGGTACGCCCGATTACCAGTCCATGCCTGCATGTCATCTAAAGGCAATTTACAATGTCAAAATCAATCAGATTATACATATTAGGTCAGATTATCCAGATTGGTAAAATAAATTCCTATATAAGGGAACCAGTTGATTGCATCAAAGTCGTAACAAGCAGCATTCACTCCTGAAGAAGCGTAGAGCCACAGGGAGAGTCGTTTGCATTGTACATGGCTTTGCAGCAATCCCTCATACTGATCAAGCATGAAGTGACAGCAGAAGAAAAAACTCCCCATTAACAGGAAGGAAAAACCTCCATCAGAGGCGGGCTCAGTATGAACGGTAATCTGCGTTGACCGACTGGGGGTTACAAAAGAGAGAGAAGAGACACAACAAGAGAGACAAAAAAGCACAGAAGCACACATTGATCCAGTAATCTGTTTTACATTAGATGGTAATAACAGGTGATCTGTCTTCCCTGGATGATGTCACAGCTAACAGAATGCCAGACCAGGTGTACCTACTATGAAGATAAAAGAGAGAGAACAGAAAGTTAAAAGCTAAAATGACAACAGTCATGCAAAATTGAAGAACAATACACCCTGATGTCCTCCAGCAGCCTAAGCCTATAGCAGCATAACTATAGAGGTAGCTCAGGGTAACATGAACCACTCTAACTATAAGCTTTGTCAAAAAGGAAAGTCCCAAGAGCCAGCTTCTAGTGGAGGAGTTCAAGTATCTTGGGGTCTTGTTCATGAATGAGGTGAAGATGGAGCGGGAGATCGACAGGCGGATTGGTGCAACGTCTGCTGTGAAGCGGGCGCTGTAGCGATCCGTTGTGGTGAAGAGAGAGGTGAGCCAAAAGGCGAAGCTCTTGATTTACCGGTCGATCTACGCTCCTACCCTCATCTATGGTCACGAGCTTTGGGTCGTGACCGAAAGAACGAGATCCCGGATACAAGCGGCCAAAATAAGTTTTCTCCATAGTGTGTCTGGGCTCTCCCTTAGAGATAGGGTGAGGAGCTCAGTCATCCGGGGAGGACTCAGAGTAGAGCCGCTGCTCCTCCACATTGAGAGGAGCCAGTTGAGGTGGCTCGGGCATCTGGTTAGGATGCCTCCTGGACGCATCCCTGGTGAGGTGTTCTGGGCACATCCCACCGGGAGGAGGCCCAGGGGAAGACCCAGGACACGCTGGAGAGACTCTGCTCGCCTGGGAACGCTTTGGGATTCCCCCGGAGGAAGTGGCCCAAGTGGCTGGGGAGAGGAAGGTCTGGGCCTCCCTCTTGAAGCTGCTACACCCGCGATCTGACCCCGGATAAGCGGAAGACGATGGATGGATGGAAAAAGGAAAGTTTTAGGATTAGTCTTAAAAGTAGACAGGGTGTCTGCGTCACGGACCAAAACTGGGAGTTGGTTCCACTGGAGAGGAGCATGATAGCTAAAGGATCTGCCTACCATTCTGGTTTTACAGACTTTAGGAACCACCAGCAGACCTGCTTTCTGAGAGTGAAGTGGTCTGTTAGAAATTACTAAAGTTTGTACACAACATACACATGTGGAATATTGCTAACGTGTTACTTTAGCAATATTCCAATTGCTAAAGTGTTACTTTTACATTATTACTTTTGGGTGTGTATCCACCAATTTAACTGTCAAACTTTCATAAAAGCTGTCTTAATGCAAGAAACGAAACCCTTAAACACATGAAATAATTAACTTTAAATAACTAAAAAGGTTTTGTTAACTTTTCACATGAAGCTGGATTAACAGCTAGTAAGATACCTTTGATTAAGTTGGTATACTAATGTTTAAACCAGGGGTGTCAAACGTACGGCCTGCGGGCCGGATCTGGCCCGCCGAACGATTTAGTCCGGCCCGGTGGCCAAATGCATTTTCATTATTCAACGGCTGTGTCTCCTCGGTGCATCGACCGATCTGCACCAGATATTTTGTGAGTCGTGGGGGAGCGCTGCCCAACGCGTACGTGTGTATTGCATGGTAGACGGGCGAGGAAAATGCATGACAGCTTCTGCTGTGGCTGGCGGCGGGAGGTGCGCGTACCCTAGCGGTGGCCCATAGGCCAGAGCGGCGCTTGGCTGCGAGGGCCGATCATCACCGCTTGCGGTTTTAATTAGGCCCGAGCAGCTAAGCGCTGCGAAGGCCTATTGTATCTGTAGTGTTAATTATTATTATTATTATTATTATTCTGCCCCCCTAAAGAGGGGCCTTTTTGGGGGCTTTCTCATTTTCAAAAACTCACCAAACTTGGCAGATGCATGGTGACTGTTTAAAAATTTTGTATTTTAAGGTCGTCACAAAAATCTAAAGAAAAATGCCTCAACGGCGCCACCTAGAAATTTTCAAAGGACCCTTTGCTATTCACTTACTTCGTCGTAGAGACATGAAATTTGGTACAGTTGTAGAGCTCAACAAGACGCTCAGAATTTACAATTAATGTCATAGTGCAAATATCACAGGAAGTTGGCCATTTTAGACTGAAAGTCTGATTTTGACCCAATTTTTGACGTTTATAGCATTGGTATTTGATGGATCTCCTCCTAGAGATTTTGAGCGATCGGCTTGAAACTCGGGCAGTCTGATCATAAGGCATGGCCAATCAAAAGTTATCAAAACGGTGAGTTTTTGAGCATGCTGAAGGGGCGTTGGCAGGGGTCAAAGTTCACCTATTCGCCACAAAAAATAAAAGTGTTATATCTCCTACACAGAAACACACAGAGGCACCAAACTTTCTGTGATTAATCATCATCAGGTCTCCTATAATATCCAATGGTCAAATGATGACATCACTTAGGCCACGCCCCCTGACAACAGGAAGTGTCATGTTTTGCTGTAAACGGTCGCTATGTTACCCCTCTGAGCTAATCAACATGAAACTGTGTCCAGAAACAGAAGACATGTTGTTGTGTTGTGGATTCCAGCCCCAAGTCGATTTGATGGAGCAGGAGAGCGTGGCGGCGTGGTGAAGTCACCTCAAACGCCGCTGCCATACGTTTGGCTCTGAATTCCACATTTTTGGGCCGAGCTGCATAAAACTCACTTGGATGCATCCTTATCCACCCCCCAACAGGAATCCATAACAAATTTTGGTGGGCGTGACCTAATGCCTCAACGGCGCCACTTAGCAATTTTCAAAGGACCCTTTGCTATTCACTTACTTCATCGTAGAGACATGAAATTTGGTACAGTGGTAGAGCTCACCAAGACGCTCAGAATTTACAATTAATGTCATAGTGTAAATATCACAGGAAGTTGGCCATTTTAGATTGAATGTCTGATTTTGACCCAATTTTTGACGTTTATAGCATTGGTATTTGATGGATCTCCTCCTAGAGATTTTTAGCGAGCGGCTTGAAACTCGGGCAGTCTGATCATAAGGCATGGCCAATTAAAAGTTATCAAAACGGTGAGTTTTTGAGCTTGTTGAAGGGGCATTAGCAAGGGTCAAAGTTCACCTACTCGCCACAAAAAATAAAAGTGTTATATCTCCTACACAGAAACACACAGAGGCATCAAACTTTCAGTGATTGATCACCATCAGGTCTCCTATAATATCCAATGGTCAAATGATGACATTGCTTAGGCCACGCCCCCTGACAACAGGAAGTGTCATGTTTTGTTGTAAGCGGTCGCTATGTTACCCCTCTGAGCTAATCAACATGAAACTGTGTCCACAGACAGAACACATGTTGGTATGTTGTGGATTTCAGGCTCAACTGGATTGGATGGAGCAGGGGGGCGTGGTGGCATGGCATATTCACCTCAAACGCTGCTGTCATACGTTTGGCTCTGAATTCCACAGTTTTGGGCCGAGCTGCTTAAAACTCATTTGGATGCATCCTTATCCACCCCCCAACAGGAATCCTTAACAAACTTTAGTGAGCAGGACTTAGTTTCTCTATAGCGCCACCAAGCAAATTTCAAAGGACCCTTTGGTATTCACTTACTTCATCGTAGAGTAATGAAATTTTGTACAGTTGTAGATCTCAGCAAGACGCTCAGAATTTACAATTAATGTCATACTGCAAGTATCACAGGAAGTAAGCCATTTTAGATTGAAATCTGAATTTTGATACCAAGTTGACATGTAAAGCATATGTATTTGATCATACTTGTCCAGCAGGGGGCAGCAAGAGACCACAAATAAACCCCAAAGGAATTTCTCTTGGTAAGTAAGTGATCTTAACTCTTTGGTTTCCTTATATATTTAAGTTGAACAGATATACAAATCCTGCTTGAAAACTGACAAACTTACTCTTGTTCAATACATTTCAGTTTTTATTTATATAACGCCAAATCATAAAACATGTCATCAGGGGTGGACTGGGACAAAAAAATCGGCCCTGGCATTTTGGATTAGACTGGCCCACCACATTTTTTTTGTGTACTGAATGTGTATACCAACTTTGCAATACCAACTGTGCAATACCTTGAGGCCAGGTTAATGGAAATTAGTGAGAGTGGACACTTAAAATACTTCCAAAATCTTAATTTATTACAGTTTTTTACAGTCGCTAGGACACATTTCTCAATACTTAGGTCACTTTTTCAAAACTCTTCACACAGTGAGGACAACAGAAGTATATGTGGGCTAAACTGTGGATCATTTATCATTGCTTTGGCACAAAATGTATTCAATGACTACATCTTTCAAATTACATTAATTCTTTTCTCACTTCGACACAACAACCGCCAAAACTCTGTGTACCTACAGGACAATTTGCACATGCTTACATACTGTTTTCAAAACTGTTAAACTTATGTTCAAAACAATAACATAATACAAAACTGAATAAGACAGCAATTTCCTACATTTCTACAGGAATATTTTAATGAAATATATTTTACATCTTAAAATTAAATGCTATAAAAATAAGTGGACAATTGGACCAACCACAGCTGATTCTCATTGTAGATGAACATCTACACAGGTGTTACTCTTTCAATTTCATTACAAAAAGAGACAACTGCTGAATAGTTTTGTATTGTGATGTAAACATGGACCCAGCCAGAAACAGAGAAGTGGCTGAAAGAGGAAGAAGAGGGGCTGGGAGGGGGCGAGGAATACGTATGCGTGGTGGAAGAAGAATAAGAGGAAGACCAAGAGCTGTAGTTTCAGATGAGATCAGAGCTACTGTAATTGATCATGTAGTAAATCATGGTCTCTCAATGAGAGAGGCTGGTCAGAGAGTGCAGCCAAATCTGCAACGCTCAACAGTGGCATCTATTGTTAGAGTTTTCCAGCAAACCAACAGGTAACTTGTATTCTGCAAGGGCATTTGACTGAGTTGCACATTACAGAAGTAAATAGACTTGTGTGTAATTGCTTCTGCATTTCTGCTTAGGACTCAACGGTTACCTCACACAGGTGGGAGAGGAAGGATGCTCACTGATGTGCAGGAAACTGCCATTGTTGATATGGTCATCAGAAACAATGGCATAAAACTCACTGAGATTCGAGACACAGTTTTGGCAGACAACATTACTTTTGCAAATATTCACAGTGTAAGCATCACAACTATTTCTAGAGTCCTGAAAAAACATCAGGTAAGGATGAAACAGTTGTACACTGTGCCTTTTGAGAGGAACTCTGAACATGTCAAGCAACTCAGGAACCAATATGTCCAGGTAAGATCACAATAAAATACAGAACTGTTTTTGAACAAAACACACACAAATAAATTTTTTTTAGGTAATGTTTACTACTGTAACAGCTTATGTTGCCTTGTGGATTTATTATAGAGAGTCATGGAGATTGAAGGCAGGCAAACGCCCCACATTTTCATCTTTGTGGATGAGGCAGGTTTCAACCTGGCCAAAACACGGCGACGAGGAAGGAATGTGATTGGGAAGAGAGCCACAGTGGATGTCCCGGGCCAGAGGGGTGCCAGCATCACAATGTGCGCAGCAATATCCACTGATGGACTGCTGTTACACAAACCACTAATTGGGCCATACAACACTGAACGTCTCCTTGCGTTCCTGCATGATCTCTATGGAAGGGTTGTGCTAGGTGAGGAAAGGGATGCAGAGAGAAGAAATCCACCAACATTTATAATTGTATGGGACAATGTGGCATTTCACCACTCTCGTGCAGTCACCGAGTGGTTTGCAGCCCATCCCAGAATGGTGTCACTTTTCCTCCCACCTTACTCTCCATTCCTCAACCCCATAGAGGAATTCTTTTCCTCATGGAGGTGGAAGGTTTATGACCACCATCCACATAATCAAATGTCCCTCCTGGACGCAATGAATGCTGGATACCTGGACATATCAGCAGAAGATTGTCAGGGATGGATCAGGCATGCCAGAAGATTCTTTCCTAGGTGTATTGCCCTAGATGACATAAGATGTGATGTGGATGAGAACCTGTGGCCAAATGGAGAAGACCGAGTAGATTAGCATTACTATTGTATCTGTATCAGTGGATGATGTGAATACAAATTCTTGTATTTTGGAATTACTCCTAAAAACAAATAAAAGACATAAAATATATTGAAGCATTCTGCATCATGTCTGATTCATTCCAGTAACCTCTATTGCAGTGAATTATTAACCGAGATTGTATAATGCTACATGTTGTTAGTGTTTTTTAGGTCATTGTTTTGTGGGTGACAAAGTGTGTTTGTTGGCTGTCAACCTTTGCTAGTGTTGATTTTAATGTGTTGATTTGAGATATGTATGAAGTGATTTGGTAGTTTTAGTGCATTTTGAATGTGAAATGAACTGCTGTGCCAAGCTGAAAGTTGGTTTGGAGAACTGTGTGAAGAATTTTGAAAAAGTGACTTAAGTATTGAAAAATGGGTCCTAGCGACTGTAAAAAACTGTAACACTGTAAAATGTAAACTCCACCACAGCACAGCAACTATTCTTAGATCAGAGAGAGAGAGAGAAAGAGAGGTGTCACGGTCAATCACACATATTATCACGTTACATCATTATAAGAAGTTATTGTAAGTTGCTCATCAGATCTATTCAGTCTTCCAGATACTGTAGGGTAACATTGGACTAATGTGCACTCACTGTGTAAAAAAGGATGCCAATGACAAAATGAACCAGAGAAATGCCTCACTTGTCATCATGGAAAGAAAGAAAATATATAATAACATAATATAAATTTTTATTTACTCAGTCATTTGTAATAAGTATTTTATTTATCTAATTTCCTAATTTTTGATCATATTTTCTTTAAAATCGCAGACTTTTCGCTATTTTTCATGTAAATCCTTGGTGGCGCTTCATAGCGAAGCCGATGAGGCCGCAGCGAGCTTGGCCTCCCCTGGGATTGCGCAATCCCATGTTAACTGTGCTGACTTCCATTCTGTGAATGCATCTTCCTGTCTCTAGATCATAGATTCAATTGTTCAAACAGTTATGAACTGATTTTCCACAATTTAATATATGTGGATTACGAATTGTGTTTTGGTCATCAAACTGTGTGCAGATAACATGTTTTCGTGGTGCTGACCGATCATAAACAGCAAAGAACTGGTTGTAGGTGAGGCCGGCAGTTCCTTGGCCGCTAGGCAGGGGGCGCTCAAGGGGCACCGCTCGTGATCCCCAAATAGTAGAGTCAAAACAAGTTATTGATGTTTTATTAGCGAGTTTTGCTAAACAAGTAAAGCACTAAAAAGACTCTAAACATACAGCTGGAACAGGACTGATCAGGGAAGGCTTTCCTCCCTGGCAGTGAGCTCCACTGAGACTAAGGGAGTTTTAAATCTGAAGAAGATAAAGAGAACTTTTACCGGAAAATGATATTTTTGTTCAGAAAGAGCACCGCAGGGACTTAAATTAGTGTATATATTTGTAAATCTGACTCTGATGACGTCAGTGCCTCACCAGCTATGAACCCTACCGCACATCACTGGCTACAACCACCACCACCATATTTTACATCAGACACCGGAGCAGATGAAGGCCTGCTGTAGGGAACATGTCAGTGAGTTTGACACATTTCGCAGCATCCGTTTGAAGAACTTGTTTCTTTTTTTCGTGCAGTTTCTCTGCGCCTCCCATTACTACTGTGAACACTGCTGCACAAAGTTCCACATGGAGCGTGAAGGTGTTTTTCTACTTTATGATTGGCCTAGCCCTTTAGACTGTCAGGGATGATAACGAGGCAGATATATAAAATAATTAATAATAATAATACATATTAATATACATGTCGGGTCTGCCGGCCCAAACAGCACGTCGGCCCACCGGGAAAATGCCCGGTACGCCCGATTACCAGTCCATGCCTGCATGTCATCTAAAGGCAGTTTACAATGTCAAAATCAATCAGATTATACATATTAGGTCAGATTATCCAGATTGGTAAAATAAATTCCTATATAAGGGAACCAGTTGATTGCATCAAAGTCGTAACAAGCAGCATTCACTCCTGAAGAAGCGTAGAGCCACAGGGAGAGTCGTTTGCATTGTACATGGCTTTGCAGCAATCCCTCATACTTATCAAGCATGAAGTGACAGCAGAAGAAAAAACTCCCCATTAACAGGAAGGAAAAACCTCCATCAGAGGCGGGCTGAGTATGAACGGTAATCTGCGTTGACCGACTGGGGGTTACAAAAGAGAGAGAAGAGACACAACAAGAGAGACAAAAAAGCACAGAAGCACACATTGATCCAGTAATCTGTTTTACATTAGATGGTAATAACAGGTGAGCTGTCTTCCCTGGATGATGTCACAGCTAACAGAACGCCAGACCAGGTGTACCTACTATGAAGATAAAAGAGAGAGAACAGAAAGTTAAAAGCTAAAATGACAACAGTCATGCAAAATTGAAGAACAATAGACCCTGATGTCCTCCAGCAGCCTAAGCCTATAGCAGCATAACTATAGAGGTAGCTCAGGGTAACATGAGCCACTCTAACTATAAGCTTTGTCAAAAAGGAAAGTCCCAAGAGCCAGCTTCTAGTGGAGGAGTTCAAGTATCTTGGGGTCTTGTTCACGAATGACGGGAAGATGGAGCGGGAGATCGACAGGCGGATTGGTGCAACGTCTGCTGTGAAGCGGGCGCTGTAGCGATCCGTTGTGGTGAAGAGAGAGGTGAGCCAAAAGGCGAAGCTCTTGATTTACCGGTCGATCTACGTTCCTACCCTCATCTATGGTCACGAGCTTTGGGTCGTGACCGAAAGAACGAGATCCCGGATACAAGCGGCCAAAATAAGTTTTCTCCATAGTGTGTCTGGGCTCTCCCTTAGAGATAGGGTGAGGAGCTCAGTCATCCGGGGAGGACTCAGAGTAGAGCCGCTGCTCCTCCACATTGAGAGGAGCCAGTTGAGGTGGCTCGGGCATCTGGTTAGGATGCCTCCTGGACGCATCCCTGGTGAGGTGTTCTGGGCACATCCCACCGGGAGGAGGCCCAGGGGAAGACCCAGGACACGCTGGAGAGACTCTGCTCGCCTGGGAACGCTTTGGGATTCCCCCGGAGGAAGTGGCCCAAGTGGCTGGGGAGAGGAAGGTCTGGGCCTCCCTCTTGAAGCTGCTACACCCGCGACCTGACCCCGGATAAGCGGAAGACGATGGATGGATGGAAAAAGGAAAGTTTTAGGATTAGTCTTAAAAGTAGACAGGGTGTCTGCGTCACGGACCAAAACTGGGAGTTGGTTCCACTGGAGAGGAGCATGATAGCTAAAGGATCTGCCTACCATTCTGGTTTTACAGACTTTAGGAACCACCAGCAGACCTGCTTTCTGAGAGTGAAGTGGTCTGTTAGAAATTACTAAAGTTTGTACACAACATACACATGTGGAATATTGCTAACGTGTTACTTTAGCAATATTCCAATTGCTAAAGTGTTACTTTTACATTATTACTTTTGGGTGTGTATCCACCAATTTAACTGTCAAACTTTCATAAAAGCTGTCTTAATGCAAGAAACGAAACCCTTAAACACATGAAATAATTAACTTTAATTAACTAAAAAGGTTTTGTTAACTTTTCACATGAAGCTGGATTAACAGCTAGTAAGATACCTTTGATTAAGTTGGTATACTAATGTTTAAACCAGGGGTGTCAAACGTACGGCCTGCGGGCCAGATCTGGCCCGCCGAACGATTTAGTCCGGCCCGGTGGCCAAATGCATTATCATTATTCAACGGCTGTGTCTCCTCGGTGCATCGACCGATCTGCACCAGATTTTTTGTGAGTCGTGGGGGAGCGCTGCCCAACGCGTACGTGTGTATTGCATGGTAGACGGGCGAGGAAAATGCATGACAGCTTCTGCTGTGGCTGGCGGCGGGAGGTGCGCGTACCCTAGCGGTGGCCCATAGGCCAGAGCGGCGCTTGGCTGCGAGGGCCGATCATCACCGCTTGCGGTTTTAATTCTTATTATTATTATTCTGCCCCCCTAAAGAGGGGCCTTTTTGGGGGCTTTGTCATTTTCAAAAACTCACCAAACTTTGCAGATGCATGGTGACTGTTTAAAAATTTTGTATTTTAAGGTCGTCACAAAAATCTAAAGAAAAATGCCTCAACGGCGCCACCTAGAAATTTTCAAAGGACCCTTTGCTATTCACTTACTTCGTCGTAGAGACATGAAATTTGGTACAGTTGTAGAGCTCACCAAGACGCTCAGAATTTACAATTAATGTCATAGTGTAAATATCACAGGAAGTCGGCCATTTTAGATTGAAAGTCTGATTTTGACCTCAATTTTGACAGTTACAGCATCGGTATAAGATCTAACTCCTCCTAGAGATATCGAGCGATCGGCTTGAAACTCGGGCAGTCTGATCATAAGGCATGGCCAATCAAAAGTTATCAAAACGGTGAGTTTTTGAGCATGCTGAAGGGGCGTTGGCAGGGGTCAAAGTTCACCTATTCGCCACAAAAAATAAAAGTGTTATATCTCCTACACAGAAACACACAGAGGCACCAAACTTTCTGTGATTAATCATCATCAGGTCTCCTATAATATCCAATGGTCAAATGATGACATCACTTAGGCCACACCCCCTGACAACAGGAAGTGTCATGTTTTGCTGTAAACGGTCGCTATGTTACCCCTCTGAGCTAATCAACATGAAACTGTGTCCAGAGACAGAAGACATGTTGTTGTGTTGTGGATTCCAGCCCCAAGTCGATTCGATGGAGCAGGAGAGCGTGGCGGCGTGGTGAAGTCACCTCAAACGCCGCTGCCATACGTTTGGCTCTGAATTCCACATTTTTGGGCCGAGCTGCATAAAACTCACTTGGATGCATCCTTATCCACCCCCCAACAGGAATCCATAAGAAATTTTGGTGGGCGTGACCTAATGCCTCAACGGCACCACTTAGCAATTTTCAAAGGACCCTTTGCTATTCACTTACTTCATCGTAGAGACATGAGATTTGGTACAGTGGTAGAGCTCACCAAGACGCTCAGAATTTACAATTAATGTCATAGTGTAAATATCACAGGAAGTTGGCCATTTTAGATTGAATGTCTGATTTTGACCCCATTTTTGACGTTTATAGCATTGGTATTTGATGGATCTCCTCCTAGAGATTTTTAGCGAGCGGCTTGAAACTCGGGCAGTCTGATCATAAGGCATGGCCAATTAAAGTTATCAAAACGGTGAGTTTTTGAGCTTGTTGAAGGGGCATTAGCAGGGGTCAAAGTTCACCTACTCGCCACAAAAAATAAAACTGTTATATCTCCTACACAGAAACACACAGAGGCATCAAACTTTCAGTAATTGATCACCATCAGGTCTCCTATAATATCCAATGGTCAAATGATGACATTGATTAGGCCACGCCCCCTGACAACAGGAAGTGTCATGTTTTGTTGTAAGCGGTCGCTATGTTACCCCTCTGAGCTAATCAACATGAAACTGTGTCCACAGACAGAACACATGTTGGTATGTTGTGGATTTCAGGCTCAACTGGATTGGATGGAGCAGGGGGGCGTGGCGGCGTGGCATATTCACCTCAAACGCTGCTGTCATACGTTTGGCTCTGAATTCCACAGTTTTGGGCCGAGCTGCTTAAAACTCATTTGGATGCATCCTTATCCACCCCCCAACAGGAATCCTTAACAAACTTTAGTGAGCAGGACTTAGTTTCTCTATAGCGCCACCAAGCAAATTTCAAAGGACCCTTTGGTATTCACTTACTTCATCGTAGAGTAATGAAATTTTGTACAGTTGTAGATCTCAGCAAGACGCTCAGAATTTACAATTAATGTCATACTGCAAGTATCACAGGAAGTAAGCCATTTTAGATTGAAATCTGAATTTTGATACCAAGTTGACATGTAAAGCATATGTATTTGATCATACTTGTCCAGCAGGGGGCAGCAAGAGACCACAAATAAACCCCAAAGGAATTTCTCTTGGTAAGTAAGTGATCTTAACTCTTTGGTTTCCTTATATTTATATATTTAAGTTGAACAGATATACAAATCCTGCTTGAAAACTGACAAACTTACTCTTGTTCAATACATTTCAGTTTTTATTTATATAACGCCAAATCATAAAACATGTCATCAGGGACAAAAAAATCGGCCCTGGCATTTTGGATTAGACTGGCCCACCACATTTTTTTTGTGTACTGAATGTGTATACCAACCTTGCAATACCAACTGTGCAATACCTTGAGGCCAGGTTAATGGAAATTAGTGAGAGTGGACACTTAAAATACTTCCAAAATCTTAATTTATTAACACTGTAAAATGTAAACTCCACCACAGCACAGCAACAATTCTTAGATCAGAGAGAGAGAGAGAAAGAGAGGTGTCACGGTCAATCACACATATTATCACGTTACATCATTATAAGAAGTTATTGTAAGTTGCTCATCAGATCTATTCAGTCTTCCAGATACTGTAGGGTAACATTGGACTAATGTGCACTCACTGTGTAAAAAAGGATGCCAATGACAAAATGAACCAGAGAAATGCCTCACTTGTCATCATGGAAAGAAAGAAAATATATAATAACATAATATAAATTTTGATTTACTCAGTCATTTGTAATAAGTATTTTATTTATCTAATTTCCTAATTTTTGATCATATTTTCTTTAAAATCGCAGACTTTTTGCTATTTTTCATGTAAATCCTAGGTGGCGCTTCATAGCAAAGCCGGTGAGGCCGCAGCGAGCTTGGCCTCCCCTGGGATTGCGCAATCCCATGTTAACTGCGCTGACTTCCATTCTGTGAATGCATCTTCCTGTCTCTAGATCATAAATTCAATTGTTCAAACAGTTATGAACTGATTTTCCACAATTTAATATATGTGGATTACGAATTGTGTTTTGGTCATCAAACTGTGTGCAGATAACATGTTTTCGTGGTGCTGGCCGATCATAAACAGCAAAGAACTGGTTGTAGGTGAGGCCGGCAGTTCCTTGGCCGCTAGGCAGGGGGCGCTCAAGGGGCACCGCTCGTGATCCCCAAATAGTAGAGTCAAAACAAGTTATTGATGTTTTATTAGCGAGTTTTGCTAAACAAGTAAAGCACTAAAAAGACTCTAAACATCCAGCTGGAACAGGACTGATCAGGGAAGGCTTTCCTCCCTGGCAGTGAGCTCCATTGAGACTGAGAGACTTTTAAAACTGAAGAAGATAAAGAGAACTTTTACCGGAAAATGATGATATTTTTGTTCAGAAAGAGCGCCGCATGGACTTAAATTATAAGTAGAGGTAAGACAGCGATACTTATTCATGTTTTCTTTTTGTGATAAAATGTGCGTAATGTGGGTTATAGTTTTAGAATGTGTTACAAATGCAGAAATCCATCATAACTCATAAACTGTTACCAATCAAATGACAATTTTTTTTTTCATCAAAGAACCAATATTTTTCCATGTATCTTGGTGAATTTATTTGGCTCAATCAGTCTCCTTCAGCACTTTGCAACGAGTCTACTCTGTAGAGTGTGTATATATTTGTAAATCTGACTCTGATGACGTCAGTGCTTCACCAGCTATGAACCCTACTGCACGTCACTGACCACCACCACCATATTTTACATCAGACACCGGAGCAGATGAAGGCCTGCTGTAGGGAACATGTCAGTGAGTTTGACACATTTCGCAGCGTCCGTTTGAAGAACTCGTTTCTTTTTTTCGTGCAGTTTCTCTGCGCCTCCCATTACTACTGTGAACACCGCTGCACAAAATTCCACATGGAGCGTGAAGGTGTTTTTCTACTTTATGATAACCAATGGGCTGCAATAGCCTGTGGTAAGGGCCGGATGATCGGAACAGACTCTTGCGCTGCTGATTTTATTTTTCTTCATGCATTATGCAAATATAACGAGGCAGATATATAAAATAATTATTAATAATAATAATAATAATACATATTTATATACATGTCGGGTCTGCCGGCCCAAACAGCACGTCGGCCCACCGGGAAAATGCCCGGTACGCCCGATTACCAGTCCATGCCTGCATGTCATCTAAAGGCAGTTTACAATGTCAAAATCAATCAGATTATACATATTAAGTCAGATTATCCAGATTGGTAAAATAAATTCCTATATAAGGGAACCAGTTGATTGCATCAAAGTCGTAACAAGCAGCATTCACTCCTGAAGAAGCGTAGAGCCACAGGGAGAGTCGTTTGCATTGTACATGGCTTTGCAGCAATCCCTCATACTTATCAAGCATGAAGTGACAGCAGAAGAAAAAACTCCCCATTAACAGGAAGGAAAAACCTCCATCAGAACCGGGCTCAGTATGAACGGTAATCTGCCTTGACCGACTGGGGGTTACAAAAGAGAGAGAAGAGACACAACAAGACAGACAAAAAAGCACAGAAGCACACATTGATCCAGTAATCTGTTTTACATTAGATGGTAATAACAGGTGATCTGTCTTCCCTGGATGATGTCACAGCTAACAGAACGCCAGACCAGGTCTACCTACTATGAAGATAAAAGAGAGAGAACAGAAAGTTAAAAGCTAAAATGACAACAGTCATGCAAAATTGAAGAACAATAGACCCTGATGTCCTCCAGCAGCCTAAGCCTATAGCAGCATAACTATAGAGGTAGCTCAGGGTAACATGAACCACTCTAACTATAAGCTTTGTCAAAAAGGAAAGTCCCAAGAGCCAGCTTCTAGTGGAGGAGTTCAAGTATCTTGGGGTCTTGTTCAGAGATGAGGGGAAGATGGAGCGGGAGATCGACAGGCGGATTGGTGCAACGTCTGCTGTGAAGCGGGCGCTGTACCGATCCGTTGTGGTGAAGAGAGAGCTGAGCCAAAAGGCCAAGCTCTCGATTTACCGGTCGATCTACGTTCCTACCCTCATCTATGGTCACGAGCTTTGGGTCGTGACCGAAAGAACGAGATCCCGGATACAAGTGGCCAAAATGAGTTTTCTCCATAGTGTGTCTGGGCTCTCCCTTAGAGATAGGGTGAGGAGCTCAGTCATCCGGGGAGGACTCAGAGTAGAGCCGCTGCTCCTCCACGTCGAGAGGAGCCAGTTGAGGTGACTCGGGCATCTGGTCAGGATGCCTCCTGGACGCCTCCCTGGTGAGGTGTTCCGGGCACGTCCCACCGGGAGGAGGCCCAGGGGAAGACCCAGGACACGCTGGAGAGACTCTGCTCGCCTGGGAACGCTTTGGGATTCCCCCGGAGGAAGTGGCCCAAGTGGCTGGGGAGAGGAAGGTCTGGGCCTCCCTCTTGAAGCTGCTACACCCGCGACCTGACCCCGGATAAGCGGAAGACGATGGATGGATGGAACAAGGAAAGTTTTAGGATTAGTCTTAAAAGTAGACAGGGTGTCTGCGTCACGGACCAAAACTGGGAGTTGGTTCCACTGGAGAGGAGCATGATAGCTAAAGGATCTGCCTACCATTCTGGTTTTACAGACTTTAGGAACCACCAACAGACCTGCTTTCTGAGAGTGAAGTGGTCTGTTAGAAATTATTAAAGTTTTCACACAACATACACATGTGGAATATTGCTAACGTGTTACTTTAGCAATATTCCAATTGCTAAAGTGTTACTTTTACATTATTACTTTTGGGTGTGTATCCACCAATTTAACTGTCAAACTTTCATAAAAGCTGTCTTAATGCAAGAAACGAAACCCTTAAACACATGAAATAATTAACTTTAAATAACTAAAAAGGTATTGTTAACTTTTCACATGAAGCTGGATTAACACCTAGTAAGATACCTTTGATTAAGTTGGTATACTAATGTTTAAACCTGGGGTGTCAAACGTACGGCCTGCGGGCCGGATCTGGCCCGCCGAACGATTTAGTCCGGCCCGGTGGCCAAATGCATTTTCATTATTCAACGGCTGTGTCTCCTCGGTGCATCGACCGAACTGCACCAGATTTTTTGTGAGTCGTGGGGGAGCGCTGCCCAACGCATACGTGTGTATTGCATGGTAGACGGGTGAGGAAAATGCATGACAGCTTCTGCGGTGGCTGGCGGCAGGAGGTGCGCGTACCCTAGCGGTGGCCCATAGGCCAGAGCGGCGCTTGGCTGCGAGGGCCGATCATCACCGCTTGCGGTTTTAATTAGGCCCGAGCAGCTAAGCGCTGCGAAGGCCTATTGTATCTGTAGTGTTAATTATTATTATTAGGCCCGAGCAGCTAAGCGCTGCGAAGGCCTATTGTAACTGCAGATTTTATTATTATTATTATTATTATTATTTATTCTTGGGACTTTTGAAACGGCTTTTTGGAGGCCTAAACATGCATGAAAACTCACCAAACTTTACCCAAAATTGTCCCCCGTGAGAAATCGCAGGATTTTAGTGTAATTGAAAGCGGGCGTGGCAAACCCGCTCAACAGCGCCAACTAGAGTGAGTTGGGCCAAACCGTAACACGTAGAAAGCTGAAATTTTTTACCTAGGTAGCTTTTTTAAAGTTATGAAAAAAAGTCTATTGTGGGTATGCTCTAAAACCCACAGGAAGCCTGCCATTTTGGGTGGTCAAAGGGTAAAATATTGACGGTTTTTGCCTCGAACTTTAACAAACTAGTCCTAGGCATTTTAAGCTATCACTTTCAAATCTTTTCAGCGTGGAGATGAGACCTTGAAGGTTAAAAGTTATCAAAGGTTTTATGAAATATGCATATTTGCCTGAGCTGTCGCATTGCAAAAATCAGGTTTGTGGAAAACCATTAAAAACGCATTAAATCAGTAAGCCCCAAGTCATGCTTTGTCTGAGAATTATGAAACTCCTTAAGTGCATGTAACTTCACAGGCCCTACAAAAAAGCCTCTTGAAGCAATGGGCTACCTCCTACAGGAAACCATTCATTTCTCATCAAAGATGTCATTTTATGATATTTTTGGGTGTTGCATTTGGATAAACTACTCCTAAACCGTTACAATTATGGCATTCAAAGTTGCTCCAAAAAATTCCTCACACATAGAGGATCAAAAGTTATCAAAAACATTTTTGCTACGTCCAACCATATTATTTTGACAATTATTTTTATGTCAGTTGTGTTTTGAAGGATAAAAACAGTTATAATTTTGAACGCTAGATGGCAGCAAATCCAAATGTTTGGGCGTCATCTCCATGTGTTGATCGATATATGTCTGAAATATTGTAATTCACGGTACATATTTTACCAAACCATTCATACACATTCACCCAAAAGTGGAAGCAGCTTTAAAATATCTTTAGCTGGCCTTTAAAAATATGAAGTTTTTAATTTGTCCTCACTCACGAGAGGACAACAGTTTGCTTGACCTGTCAAACATGTTGTCACTGTTTATTTGTCCCAAGACTACATGTAAGTTTTCACACCATCAGCAGTGGCTGGGATGACCATTCACTCAGAACTGAACGGGAATCTAACACTCAGTTAGTTATGGGAGATGAGAAGCATCCAGCATGCTGTCGTAGAACCAGAAATCACAAATTAAGAAGGATTATTTTTTGTGCTTGCAATCATACAGTTTCGCACATTAATGCCTATATTTCAAACCAGAAATGAAATTATCTGATCATTTATCTGATCACTCCAATACAACAAAACATTGAGTACATCAGAGAGGTGGCACTGAAACTGGTTTCCTTGAAATCTGTTTATAATTGTCCTTCCAAATAACTAATGGATTTTGGAGTCATTTTTTTCCCAATCCTTAGCTCCATGAATTAAATTATATTCAGTAAGTTGTAGCAACAAAATCATGACCTCTTTTTTATTCTCTATATGTCTCCATCTTTTGTGCAGGGTCTTGCCTGCCTCATTTTGACTGGGACGACAGCGGACTGCTTGATGACCCACACTGTGGGGTCATTTTTCCTGAAACTGGCAATGTGTTGATACCCAAACAACTGGTAGCACTGAGGGCAGCCATGGATGCACTGGGACATTTTGAATCACATGGCTCAGATATATATATATATGTTGCTATTGTCCAGTATGACCAACACTTTAGAAGTTTAATCTTATTGTGGTTACCATTGCTGCAAAAGGTTTTTAGGTAGTAAAATCAAGCCAGGGAAATGTATTGTTTAGTGGTATAATTACTGCGGTTTGGGAATTACTGTGATTTACTTTACTCTTTCTGTGTTGAGGGGTTAGTGAGAGCTTGTGTGTGAGTGTGTGTGTGCGTGTGAGTGCGGTGTGGTCTTTTTCTTGTATCTTGTATATTGTATCTACTTTGTTGTTTTCCTTTCTACATTGTTTGGATATGTTACTGAGGACCCCCATGAAAACGAGATGCTTCATCTCATGGGGCTGATCCTCTAATAAATGTTTATAAATAAATAAATAAATAAATAAATAAGTTTGTGTATTCACTAAATAAAAATGTAGAACTGCTGGCATTATGATGGTAAGGTGTATGGTACTGTATCAACCTTTTAAAAATGCTGAGGTTTTTGAAAAAAGGGCACATGGGGCTGTTAATAAACCTGAGGTTGCAAACATTGTGGCTAAATTAAACAGTCCTTTATTTTCCACATTGCATAATAAACATACCCTTTGATAAATTCTTTATTTCCAATTCTTACCAATATTAATCAAAGTGAATACACCTTTCCACAAGGATTGTTTTATTGTTGAAATTAAGACTGAAAGAACTCCATTAATTCTCCAGGTTTTTCCCAGTAAACAATCCATGCATTACCAATGAAACGGGCTGTATTAAAAAAACTGGCTCATGAAATGGATGAAGCCAAAAACAGAACTATGAAAAACAATTTCTGAATTTAAGACTGTCAGAAAATTTAGAACAATGTCAAACCTGGCCTTTTTTTTTTTCTAACCTTTTTTTTCAGCCTAAACGGCTCCGCTAAGAGCTATGAAGGACATGCTGCAACAGTTACTGATCAAAGTAGTCAATACTGGGAGCTAAAACGGTTACATGTTAAGTTATTTTTAAACAAGCCCAAATCCTCTGTCGTGTGTTTAAAGATTCCATCAAATCATGAATTGTTCAAGTCTTGTTAGTCTTGTGATGGAAGTCGGCGTGTCTCAAAGCAGGTTGATGATCTGTTTGACTACCAGGGCTATTTTCCATGGTGATAGTTCATGTAGAAGCCTTCCATCCAACCCAGAACTTTGATGGCTTTCACCTCATCAGTGGATACTGCAAAACAGATATGTGTTATGGTTATGTAAAGGATAATACTCCTCTTAAAGAAAAAACAAATCACCACTAAGATGAAAACACAAGGGGAGTGGTGGCCTAGTGGTTAGAGCTAGGGCTGGACGATAATTCAATTGCAATATATATCGAACGATAGACGTGTGGCGGGATAGGAAAAAATAGGGTAGATAAAACTTCGATAGAAAGTTTTCCTTTCAGCATATCATATTAGTTGAAGCTGCAGTCACTACTTCCTCTTAACCAATCGTAATCGCGGACCCAGGCACGCCGTCACAAAGCGCCGCCCTCTCAAACCACAACACAGAGCATGTGAATGTCGCAGCAAGTAGAGGCGGAGGAAACGGTGTAGGTACCAGATCGACTCGGGTGGTCAGATTGGCTCGGGCGCTTCCAGATGACGTCATCATATGGCAAATCCATCCAAAACAAACTGCATTATGCCCGCGGTCTCCATTTGTTACAAATCAAATTTATTTTGTTAATTTACGGTTATTTTCCAGTAACTTAATCGAGGCATGAAAACTTTTAACATATTTTTTCGAATGCTTCTGTGGTAGTCTGACAATTTAATCGGTAATTTTGCCAGATCAAAGTTACATCTTAAGAGAAATTTCCTTCCTCCAATTTTTTTTAAAGTTGTGAAGGGAAGATAAACCATAAACTCTTAATTTTTATTAAAAGTCCACAGCCATTTTAATATAATCACGGCATTAATCACTTTAAAATCAATAACGTTTATTCCTCCTTTTTCTACTGATATTACTATGTCGTTCTATCTGATCACATGCTTTTTATTATTCCAGATTAGATTGTGATGAATTTGATTATTTTTTATTGTAGTATTTGGTATATTTAAGATATATGCTGGATAAATTAATCTGGCTATCCCTCCCGTTTTTGTTAACAATATTCTTCCAAAAATTGAGCCAACTGTCAAATATTTGTTGATTTTTTTTTGTAAAATGGCATGATAATTTGTTCTATTTTTTTCAGTGTGGTCATTGTTAATCATTAAACCTAAATATTTTACCTAATTTTTATCAATTAAAGTGAGTTGATTATTTTGAATTGCTAAGATTTCACATTTTTTTCTATGTTCATCTTTAAGCCTGAAGCTTTTGAGAAAAAAGAAACCGCTAAATTAACTAAATAAGATTGATTCGTTACAAATGCAGACCGTGGGCTCAATGTAGTTTGTTTGAGTGGCTTTGCCATAAGGTGACGTCACCGGGAGGCGCAAGCACAGACATGAATACGTAGACGCCGCGTTCTCGGTTGAGAGGCGTGCCGACAGAGCGGCCATCTTAGGTCAGACAGAGCTACAGTCAGACAGAATACAAGTCAGTTCAGGTAAGTGGTGCTTTATGTTTTCAGACACTCTGAATCCGGTGAATTCTCAACCGATTTCCAGATAAATTAGCTGACTGAAGACGTCACCCCTTTAGGGGCTACATGAGACCAATGGGGTACCGCGTGCGAGCTATTTTTAGAAACGTAACGTCACGATGACGTCACATCACGTGGTACGCAGTAGGACAAACTCCCAAACCAGCCGCTGTTTTGCTGTGGAAGAGACGTGCGTTAGCCTAGGTTGTACTTGTTTAAAAGACTGCCATTTCCAAAATCTAAGACCATGGTTTATAAACATTGTTGCTATGGAACGTGCAACAGCGACTCGAGGTACCCTGATCGGCCGCATATGAAGGATGTTTTCTTCATTACTTTCCCGAAATTCAAGAGTGCCAAGGAGAAATGTGTGCGCTTGGTCCATCGGTGCGGTCGGCCTACATATGTAGCAAGGATTTTGTCGGAGGAAAGGGCACAACCGAAGAACATCCTGACCCAATTCCAGCGACATCAAGTAGTGAACAGGTAAGATTATTTTGGTGGCCATGTTAATAATGAAGCGCCTGCTACCATGATAGCATATAGGGCAGGCTATCATGGTAGCAGGCGCTAACATGATACCCTGCTACCAGGATAGCCTACTCAAAAACATTTCAAATGAGACAAACATTAAACATATACCGATCCCTGGACGGTGATTACAAACAAAAAAACGGCCGACGACGGCATGACCGCCGCGCAGGAAAAAAAACAACAAAGCTTACCGTTCGATCGACTCGGCCCGTTTTCCGGTCTTTTTAAGCCCTCGACACTCAAGCCATCGTTTGAGCTGAAGGTTGGTGTGTTCTTCGACTGTGCGACCAGTAAACCGTGCGCCTGGGACATCGTTTTGGGAAAGTTTAATGGCTGCAAAGTCGGTCATATCGCTGGTTCTGTTGCTGGTTGCTACGTGCGTTCTCTATCGGTTTGTCCTACCTAAGCGGCAAAAGGGGCGTTGCTCTTGAGGCGGTGACGTCACGTGCGCGGTACCCCATTGATTGAATTAAAAGATTGATAGTTTAACTTAATACATAATTTCGATTTTGTATTGACAGTCAGCAAACTTCCAGAGCTACGTCCCAGGATGCCCGACTTTTGCTCGGCTTATGGGTGTGGAAATAAAAGGGTATTACAAACCAGATCCCGGGGTATTACCTTCCACAAGTAAGATTTTACGATAGTTAATCCTCATACTTTACAGTTACAGTTTTTTCCGGCATAAACACATTATGTGCTAATGGGTAGCAGGGATGGAAGCGGAGAAAAGTACATTAAACACCCTGATTTCTAAAAGATCTGACTGAGGATATATATATATATGTGTGTGTAGATATATATATATATGTGTGTGTGTATATATATATATATATATATATATATATATATATATATATATATATATATATATATATATATATATTAGGGCTGGGCGATATAGAAAAAAAGTTTATCGATAAAAAGAAAATGCATATTGATCGATATCGATAATTATTGAAAATATTTAAAACCATATTTTATGTGCAGCTCTGCCTGGACATTTTATGATATTGCTAAATGATTTGATTTAAGTAAAGAACACAAACACAGAATTCCAATTAAATCTTTGTTTAACCAACTTTGGTTGGTTAAATAAAGAGTGGCAGGTTTTTCAGCTGCAGAGAACAGCAGACATATCCATCACTATGAAGCATGTTACTGCATGCGTTATGTCCTTATGCCGCTTGGACGATTTGTCATTTTATCACAAAGAAGGGAGCCCAGTTTAGCTGCTGTACCTGCTTTGTTTTGGAAGAAGTTCCAGACGACTACGACGCGGGGCCGCGCAGCTTAAGCTCACGGGGCCGCGCTGCTAAAGCTCGCGGGGCCGCACAGCTCAGCTCGCGGGGCCGCGCTGCTGCGGGTGTGAGCGGCTTACGTGATGAATACTGGTGGGTTGCGTTACCAGACTGCTTTTACCGGTTCCTTGCAAGTTTTACAAATCACTGTGGTTTATTTCTATCAGGCTGGCGAACTAGTAAAACCCCGTTTTGGGACAATTTCCTCCGCCGCTACTTGCTGCTACATATTCACGTGTTGTGTGTTGTGGTTTGAGAGGGCGGCGCTTAGTGACGGCGTGCCGACTGTAGCAAGGAAGTAAAACTGTCTATCGAAGTTTTTATCGACCCTATTTTTTCCTATCGCGCCACACGTCTATCGATCGATAGATATTGTTATTGAATTATCGCCCTGTAGGCAGACAGCTCGCGCTTGTCAGCCCCGCGTTACTGCTGCGCGTCTTTGTAAGAATCTTATGGAACTTCTTCCAAAACAAAGCAGGTATAGCAGCTAAACTAGGCTCCCTTATTTGTGATAGAAAACGTCCTTACCCGCCACAACGTCGGACCTCTGCTCTTCTTCTTCTTCGTTTGTTCTTCTTCTTCTTCTTCTTCTTGTTTTATGGCGGTTGGCAAGCAACTTAATGATGTGCATTACCGCCATCTACTAGAGTGGAGTGTGAATCGGGATGCTATGTATATATATTCTCCCACAAAAAATAAATAACTAGATAAATAAGTAAATATAAATATAATGATAATAATAATTACATAAATATACTTATATCCTTTCTATCAATTTTGTTTTCTTAAGGTAGCTTATCAAATAACCAAAATACTCAGAATTAGAAAATTTTCCCAAAATATCTTAACTGTAATTTATTTTCTTGTAAATGACGTAATAATTCTCTTCTCTCCATAGAATATTTATAACAAACCAACAAAACATGCTCCACCGTCTCCTCTTGATAACAAAAGTCACAAACTCCTGTTGGATGTTTTCTCATTTTAAATAGATTTCCATTTAACCCTGTATGTCCGAAACGTAATCTCGATATAATTGTTTCCTCTTTTCTATTCCTTCCTGTTATCCTCATTGCACCAACTTTCCTTTGAATACTATAAAGCCATCTTCCGGTTCTATCTTCTTCCCACAGCTTCTGCCATCTTTCCTTAACCTTTTGTTTAATAATAGATTTAATTTCTTCCTTACTAAATGTTACCACTATATCAATATTAATATTTTTTGTAGCTTTTTTTGCATATTTGTCTGCTAATTCATTTCCTTTTATTCCTATATGGGAGGGTATCCATGTAAAAATAACTACTAAACCCATTGCCTGAATTCTATACCTTAATAACTGAATCTCTAATAAAAGGTCTTTTTGTTCTTCTTCTTCTTCTTTTTTATGGCGGTTGGCAAGCAACTTTTAGATGTGCATTACCGCCATATACTGGAATGGAGTGTGGATCGGGACGCTAACTTTAAACACCCCCCTCAAAGCAAAACAAAAAACAACTTATATCTTTTCTATCAATTTTGTTTTCTTGAGATAATTAATTAAATAACTTATATCTTTAGAAGTAGAAATTTTTCCTAAAATATCTTGTAAATTTAACTGTAATTTATTTTCTTGAAACCGACTAACTAATTTCCTTCTTTCAACAGAATATTTTGTACAGAACAACAAAACATGTTTTACCGTCTCTTCTTGCCCACAAAAATCACAACTTCCATTTCGATGTTTTCCTATTTTAAATAAATTACTGTTTAACCTTGTATGTCCAAAACGCAACCTAGATATAACTGTTTCCTCCTTTCTATTTCGTCCTGTTCTCCTCATTGCACCAACTTTTCTTTGAATACTGTACAGCCATCTACCAGTTCTATCTTCCTCCCACTGTCTCTGCCATCTTTCCTTAACCTTTTGTTTAATAATAGATTTGATTTCTTCTTTACTAAATGGAACTAATATATCAATAACACTATATTTTGAAGCTTGTTTTGCATATTTATCTGCCAACTCATTCCCTCTTATTCCTATATGTGACGGTATCCATGTAAATATAACTAATAAACCCATTGCTTGAATTCTATAAGTTATTAACTGAATTTCTAATAAAAGATCCGGTCTACTAATAGCGTGATTATTTTTCAATGAATATAATGAAGAACTTGAATCAGAACAAACTATGCTTCTTAATGGACGGACTTCCTCAATCCATCCTAAAGCTAAAATGATTCCCATCAACTCTCCAGTATAAACTGATACTCCATCAGTAATTCTTTTACATTTTTTAACTCTGAATTCTGGAACAATGAAAGACATGCCATTACTGCTATTTGAGTTTTTAGATGCATCTGTAAAAACTTGGACATATCCATAGTACTTATTATCTAAATATGATTGAACCAAATATGGATCTGAAATGTTTTCTCCTTTCCTTTTCTCCAACAAAGTCAAATCAACAACATTATTATGAAATAGAGACGGGTAAACTGGCGAAAGAGGAACTGTTTGACTAATATTTATATCAGAAAAACCAAAATCTTTTATAATATTTTCTATCTCCCATCCAAAAGAATTTAATTTCTTCTTTTCTTTTTCCCAACTAGATTTTAAAATTTCTTGACATGGATGATTTCCATCATGGCCCTTTATATTACACCAATAAGTGGTCTTTAACTGTAATCTTCTAAGATTAAGTGGCATCTCTCCCATTTCTATTAACAAGGCTGAAGTTGGAGTTGTTCTAACTGATTTCTTCTTTTGTTATTTATTCTTCTTCTTCTTCTTGATTTTATTGGCGGTTGGCAAACAACTTTCCAGTGTGCATTACCGCCACCAACTGGTGAGGAGTGTGGGTCAAAATGGCCATACTCCCAAAGATACTTATATTTATGTGTCTATATATCTATATCTATAATATTAAATTTACAAATACTAAATCATCCTAATTATTCCCGTTATTATTAAATATTTAAATAAGTATTGATAACATTTATCTTTTTTACTTTTTCTGCAGAATATTTAATTTTCTCCTTATTAAGATCTCTAACCAAAATCCTTCTTTCCTCTTCATATTTCTTACAATACATCACTACACGTTCTACTGTTTCATCTTGTTCACAATATTCACATTTGCCAGATATATGTTTCCCTATTTTGAATAGTGTTTTATTTAATCCTGTGTTTCCAAATCTAAGTCTTGAAATAACTGTTTCCTCTCTTCTGATTCCTTCTGCTATCCTCATTTCTCCGACTTTCCGTTGAATCCTATACAGCCATCTTCCTCTCCTTTCTTCTTCCCATTGTTTTTGCCACCTTTCCTTCATTCTTTGTTTAATGATACTTTTAATTTCTGTCTTACTTAAATTAATCATCATATCAATAGTTCTATTTTTTGATGCTTCCTTAGCAATCTTATCTGCGATTTAATTTCCATTAATCCCTATATGTGCTGGTACCCAAATAAATATAACACTAATACCCATCATTTGAATTTGATATAGAATTTGCTGTATTTCAATTAATATATCTAATCTACTATCTGAAAAATGATTTTGTATACTAAGTAAAGCTGAACTCGAATCTGAACATATAATTGATCTTAGTGGTCTTACTTCCTCTATCAATTGTAATGCTAATAATATTGCTAATAATTCTCCTGTATATACTGATAATTCATTATTTATTCTCCTATTTACTTTGATATTGAAATCTGGAACATAAAATGCAATACCTAACCTATCATTCACATTTTTAGATGCATCTGTATATATTTGAATATAACCATAATAACTATTAACATATTCCTGTATGAGTTTATGATTAATATTGCCTTCTTTTTTCTTTTCCATTTGTTATTTATTGGCGGATGGCAACCAACTCAAGGTGCATTTACCGCCACCTACCAGACTGGAGTGTGGTCTTCAATGATCCCAGAGGGAAATTAATAATACATGCCTCAATGGTATGCTAAAATGCACAAATTAACATACATACACACACATACACACACACTCTAAATATGATTAAATAACCCAGTGTTTTTAAAAAATCAAAATTTTTAAAAAAACAAAATTTGGTTTATTTCCTAAAAGATTTATCATCGAAAATCCTATTTCCTTTCTATTTAGTACAGACTTTAAGTGCTGACGTTCCTCTGAATACTTATTACAATCAATTAATACATGTTCCACTATTTCCATATGATTACAGTAATTACAAGTGCCTGTTTCATGTTTTCCTATTCTGAAAAGAGAACTATTAAGTCCAGTGTGACCAATTCTTAATCGAGACATGACTACATCTTCCCTCCTCCTTCCAGTCATAAAACTATTACCCCCCACATTCTTTTGAATTTTATATAAATCTCTACCATTGTCATAACTATCCCATTGCTCCAGCCAAACCTTAATGATTCTATTTTGAATAATAGATTTACCCTCAACTTTGCTTAAAGTAATATTTAAGTTAATAACATCAAATTTCAGGACCTGTTTAGCTAATATATCTACTTCTTCATTTCCTTCTATACCTACATGAGAGGGAATCCAGACAAAACAAACAAAACATTTCTTATTATAAAGTTGAACTAATAATTGATATATTCCTTATAATAAATCTAATCTACAAGATTTGCCAGATTTTATACTTAATAATGCAGCTTGACTATCTGATGCAATTATATATTTACTTCCTTCCCTAATATTATCATCAACCAAACATTCTACAGCTAACATAATGGCAATTAATTCAACTGTAAAAACTGCTAGATGGTCTGTTGTTCTCTTTTTAATCATGACTTTATGGTGTGGGATATTCACAGCTTCTCCTGTTCTGCCACTATTAGGATCTTTAGATCCATCCGTATATATAATTATACTATTTTTAAATATTGCAAAATAATTATTAACTATAACCCATTCTGGAGTCTTTCCCTTTTTAAGAAGTTTCCCCAACTGTAGATCAACTTCTGGTGTGATAAATAGCCATGGTGGAATTGGTGACTGTGGAACTGTAAGACTGTACTTGAACTGAGTCAACCCCAAATTCTGAGCTTTGATGTCCCCAATCCACCCAAAGCTGTTAGAATTAGATTTATGATGCTCCCAACAGTCCTGTAGCACCGTCTTAGTTGGATGATCATTATTATGTCCCTGTAGATTTACCCAATATGCATACATTAGTTTCGATCTTCTTAACCTTAAAGGAAGCTCACCAGTTTCAACTTGCAAAGCAGCCACAGGAGATGATCTAAAAGCTCCACAACATACGCATCCATCGTATTTCTCTTTTACGAAAACCACTTTGAAAAGGACAGATAAAATTTTTACTTTCAAGAAAATATGATAGTCTATTTGTTACAATTCTCTCCATTGTTTTCCCTAATTGAGATGTAAGAGCTATAGGCCTATAGTTTGAAGGGTCGGTTGAATTTTTACCTGGCTTCAACACAGGAATTATAACAGACTGTTTCCATAGTCAGATTATACAGATTGGTCAACAGGAATAACACCCGTCTCCCAAATCAGATTAAACAGTTTTAAAATAACAGTAAGAGATATATCATTTAAATGTTTAAGCATTATATAACAAACTCCATCTTTTCCTGGTGTTGACTGTTTAACATTAAAAATAGCTTTTTTCAGCTCATACAAATTAAAAGGTGTATCTAAATCTTGATTTGTAACCATTCTCTTGTTAGTGACTCCTGGATTTTCAGCTAAAATCTTCTCTTTATAACTCGTTATATCTGCAGATAAATTTTCTGAAGATATAAAATGTAATGTTTCCGCTAATAACTCAGCTTTTTCTTTATTACTAACAGCTATTTTCCCATTAAATTCTAGAACAGGTAAGGAAAAGTTCTTAACACCATTCATTTTCTTAAGCACATTTTTTCCTACAACACTTGAAAGTAATTCTAAACAAAATCAAATACAACATAATGTAATTCAAAATGTTTAATTAACATTTAAATGAGAGGTATGAATCACCTTGCTGCAACTCAACTCCTACACCACAAAATATCCCTTTTTTATATGTATATAAAAGTCTTAATATAAAAATGCCAGGAGCCTATGTACAATTAAACACAGAGACACTTAACAAAAACAGCAAATGGAACACAGTCTTGGGGTCAGAACACAGGACCTTTAGAGCCAGCTAGAACAGCCTCGGACTCAACAGGACTAAATCCACAATCAGAGCATCAGTCATTATCTACAAATACAGTAGGCCTCTACAACTACTCCACATTCCAGCCCTGAAGATTGCAGGGAAAGATGAAGAGTTGTTCTCTACGCGTGGTCCCTCCACGCCTCTAAGGTTGAGGCAGCTTCTTCACCACATCTGCTTTGGGAACATGTGCCACATCTTTTTCTTTAATAGCAAATGTGGGTCTCTCCCACACTTTTGGTATTCCCTGAATTTTTCTAAGGAATTGGGTAAGAATTTCATCCACTTCAACTTTTTCAACCATGCCAATATACCAGAGGTTCCTGTGTTTGGTTGTAAAGTTAATCATGACAAAGTCACCCACAGACAGATCCATGTTTCCTGGATCACTTCTTTCAGCCTCAGAGCTCTCTTCCTCATTATCAAATGGGACAGGGACATCACTCTCCTCAGAGCTGCTAACTACGATTTTCCTTTTGGTTGCTTTCTTTTTCTGTTTTCCCTTTTCTTTGCTATTTTGCTTTTTCCCCGCCAGTTTCTTTTGTCTTTCTTTATAAGCCTCTTCAATTGCCTGCTTCTCAGGAGTATCAGTTATGATGGCTGTCTTCACACGCTTTCGTTTGGTTTGTGTTCTGGGGGGACATTTGGGAAGTGGTAGTATTTCACGAGGAGACACATATCCAGTTCGGCTGGGAACACGTGGCACATCTGAATCAGCTGGCGAGGCACATCCATGTGGGCCATGCGCAGTGAACGGATAAGCATCAGCGGGTGATTTATCTGCAGCTGGTGGTTCGTCTGCAGGTGGATCATCTGCAGGGGGTGGACCATCAAGATCATCTGCAGGGGGTGGACCATCCAGATCATCTGCATTGGCAGGCTGCACCTCAGGGTTGGGCCGGTCTAACACCATGAATGGTGCAAACGCTTCATCAGGGAAAATGTCTTGGTTATATGGGAAAATCCCAGTGGACCTAAATCCAGAAGTGATGTTACGTGGTGTCACTGCTGACATGAAAGCCTCATTCACAAGTCCTGCAGTCTGGTAGATGGAGACTGTTTTGCCGGGGTTAGACCTCATCCACCCATCAAGAGCAAGGCTGTATTGGGTCTTGAACGGGCCATACCCGGTCACGTCGAGAGGCTGCATGCGATGAGATGTGTGGGGTGGGAGGGTGAGCAGAACAATTCCGTTGCTCTTGGACATTTCTATTGCCTTGAGTGAGATGTGATCTTTTAGATTATCCAGGATTAGCAGCATAGGACGATTAGGGGTGCAGTTAGTGTGCTGTATCAGGTGATCAAGGAACTCAGGCCAGATGTCTTCATTCATCCATCCCGTTCTGGTGGCGGTACCTTTGGCTCCTGGACGTGCTCCTGTCATGAAGCAATCCTTAAACTTGACTCTGGGGAAGACAAACATGGGAGGTATGGCATTCCCAGCAGCATTCACTGCACACACCACAGTCACCAGTTCTCCTCCTTCAGCCGATGTGACAGAACCAACTTGCTTTTTTCCTGTCTCCGTCATAACCTGATCAAATAGAAAGTTTAGAATCAATGGCATGTGCAAGCAGTATTCTACTACTGGTAATATGCCCTCTAGTGTATCTGCTGTGGCTTTTGTACTGTAAAGACACCTGTTTCATCCACATTGTAAATCATGTGTGGAGGGAAGGCATGCCTGTTAAAGATGAGAGGCAAAGTAAGAACCTTATCAGAATCAAAGCCAAATCTTACAGGTAATGCCTCCGTAAAGCATTTGCGACTAAATAATGAATTCTGTCACCTGTCCATAACTACAGCCAGATTGTCAAATAACTCCCTGACTGTAGTTTTATTGAAGGCTGTAGCTCTTCCCAGGGATGTTGCCTCTGGAGTTCGGATAGAGAGATGGCGACGTGCTAGGAAGCTACAAAACCAATCTTCACCTAGAGTAGACAATTCATTATTATAAGATTCAGCTGTGTGCCAAGATCAGTTGGCCTTAATTAACCTACAGAATCATGTGATCTCTTGCACACCCTAGCCTACCTGCACATTGTGTCTTTGTCCAATTGTCATGGACAGGGATATTGTTTCTTTCTGCATATTCAAAGGCCAGTTGATGGGACTTAACTGGAGGAAGGCCAATGAAACTAGTTGTTTCAAGTGTTTGGCACGCTCCTCCTCCATCTCATCTGTAATAATTCTCTTTGCCTCAGCTACTGCACCCCAGGCTACCGATTTTACTTCCCCTTTCTCTTTTTTCTTTATGAATCTTAAAAGGCTTGACTTGTCAATATTTCTATCCCTAGCAGCTGCTCTTAGAGATTCTTTCCTTCCTTGACTTTAGCGGCTGCACTCTCCATCTCCAGGTTGTCTTCCTGGTGTATTTCCTTGGCATGAAGGTTTTTCTACAATGTTTATGACATTTAAAATAAAAATGTAACATTACATATTAATTAATATGTAATTAATAGTAATATTACATTACATATGCAGTGTAATATTACATTAAAATATGTTTACAACCAAACTTAACCTGTGCCTCATGTTGGGGGTAAAGTAAGACACTGTATCACTTTACCCCACAGCATTTGTCTCAATTTACCCCACCTCCACCATTTTTTTTAAAAATGACCTTTCTTAGCAATTCAGGCTAACCTTCAGCTAGCACCATCACATGGTTTTATATGTTGGTAGTTCATCAACAGGTATGATATAAGTTTTTCTACTAGAATCAATTTGCTTTGGCACAACAGTTAAGTTGACAGCAAGAAAATTTACTTTTACATGCAAAAAACACATTTTGTTGGAAAAAACATGCTTACCTGAGCAAAATGAGCTTCTCTCCTTTATGGCAAAGGGGAAATGGGAGGAGCTTGGAAACAAAATGGTCACATGGGCACAAATGTGTTCTGTTGCCTAGATACAGGGGTTGTCTCACATTACCCAGTGTCTCACTTTACCTCACTCTCCCCTACGTGCTGCGTACTCGCGGTCAAGTCCGATCTTCCTGTGTTCTTACCGAGAGTACGGACTCGCGTTCTCGTGAATTGAGAAACGGCTATCGTCACAGGGCTGCAACAATGCAGTTATTCTCTCAGAAAGCAATGGTTGTAAGTGTTGCTCATTGTTTACAGATTCAATAAGATATATGTCAAGCTCCATCATATATCAGAGCTCTGATTACCCCGTATGTTCCTAACAGAGCACTTTGCTCTCAGACTGCAGGTCTGCTGGTGGTTCCTAGAGTCTCTAAAAGTAGAATGGGAGGCAGATCCTTTAGCTATCAGGCTCCTCTCCTGTGGAACCAACTCCCAGTTTTGGTCCGTGAGGCAGACACCCCGTCTACTTTTAAGACTAATCTTAAAACTTTCCTTTTTGACAAGCTTATAACTAGAGCGGCTCATGTTACTCTGAGCTACCTTTATAGTTTTACTGCTATAGGCTTAGGCTACTAGAGGACATCAGGATCTAATTTTCTCACTCTATAGAGTTCTACTGTTCTTCAATTATGCATTACGTGTTGTCATTTCTGCTTTAACTTTCTGTTCTCTGTCTTTTATCTTCATAGTAGGTACACCTGGTCTGGCGTTCTGTTAACTGTGACATCATCCAGAGAAGACAGATCACCCACTATTACCATCTAATGTAGAACAGATTACTGGATCAATGTGTGCTTCTGTGCTTTTTTGTCTCTGTTGTTGTGTCTCTGCTCTGTCTTCTGTAACCCCTAGTCGGTCGAGGCAGATGACCGTTAATACTGAGCCCGGTTCTGCCGGAGGGTTTCCTTCCTGTTAATGGGGCAGTTTTTCTTCCCACTGTCGCTTCATGCTTGCTCAGTATGAGGGATTGCAGCAAAGCCATGTACAATGCAGACGACTCTCCCTGTAGCTCTACGCTTCTCCAGGAGTGAATGCTGCTTGTCGGGACTTTGATGCAATCAACTGGTTTCCTTATATAGGAACATTTTTGACCAATCTGTATAATCTGACCCAATCTGTATAATATGATTGAACTTGACTTTGTAAAGTGCCATGAGATTACATGTTTCATGATTTGGCGCTATATAAATAAAATTGAATTGAATTGAAAATTAATATGTTAATATCTTTTATGGGTATTTTGTGTATGAAGGAACGGTAAAATGTTGTGGTCTGTGTGACAGCAGAGTGTGTGTGTTTACTTGCTAATTTGCAGCTTTTCTAGCCGGCTATGAAAATGCCTGTTGAGTTAATATTATGCAGCTGATACGTTAATATTGATATTTACATGGCTGTTTATTAAGCCATTTTTTTGTATCTTTCTTTTCTAGCTTTACACCGAATTCAAAGCAGTCAGAAATGCTGACTAAATGTGTAAGACGATAATAAAGGAGCAAGCCGATCATTTCCTGGCTCTTTAATAAGGAGTTTGGCTGGCTGTTTATCTGTGTTCACGCTAGAGCAAACCACATAGAGAGAACAGTACAATGTTGATTTATATAACTTCAGTTGTACTTCTTGATTTTTTTTGTTTTAAATGTAAAACTCCATTTGTAAGACCATTGTTCAATCTTATGAATTGCTTTTTGGACTTTCCCTACAATAAATTTAACATTCCTTCCACGTTTCCAAATAGCTCCGTCATCAGCATACGATGACGGCTGTTTTATGCGAGCAGAGGCTGTTTTGTGCGAGCAGAGACCATTTTGTACTGGAGGAAAACTTATAAATGATATTTTGAGTGCAAGGTTGGCGGACAGTTTGCAAAACAATTTTTTTGTGTGAAACATATCTTTTTGTGTGCAAAACAAGTTTTATTTGTGTGCAACACCTTTGTTGTGTACAACCTTTTGGCAGGAACTATCTCCATAACTCCTGCTGCAGCATTTTGGATCAGCTGAAGACTTTGAACTGCATTTCAACCAGTAAACTAATATTTAAACCAGGGGTGTCAAACGTACGGCCCGCCGAACGATTTAGTCCGGCCCGGTGGCCAAATGGAATATCATTATTCAACGGCTGTATCTCCTCACTGCATCGACCGATCTGCACCTGATTTTTTGTGAGTAGTGGGGGAGCACTGCCGAACGGGTTCTTGTGAATCGCCCGGTGTACGGGCGCGGAAAATGCGTGACAGCTTCTGCGGTGGCTGGCGGCAGGCGGTGCGCGTACCCCAGCGGTGCTTGGCTGCGAGGGCCGCTCATCGCCGCTTGCGGCTTTAATTATTATTATTATTTATTCTTGGGACTTTTGAAACGGCTTTTTGGAGGCCTAAACATGCATGAAAACTCACCAAACTTTGCCCAAAATTGTCCCCCGTGAGAAATCGCATGATTTTAGTGTAATTGAAAACGGGCGTGGCAAACCTGCTCAACAGCGCCAACTAGAGTGAGTTGGGCCAAACCGTAACACGTAGAAAGCTGAAATTTTTTACCTAGGTAGGTTTTTTAAAATTATGAAAAAAAGTCTCTTGGGGGTATGCTCTAAAACCCACAGGAAGTCTGCTATTTTGGGTCAAAGGGTAAAATATTGGCCGTTTTTGCCTCAAACTTTAACGAACTAGTCCTAGGCATTTTAACCTATTACTTTCAAATTTTTTCAGCATGCAGTTAAGACATTGACGTTTAAAAGTTATCAAAGGTTTTATGAAATATGCATATTTGCCTGAGCTGTCGCATTGCAAAAATCAGGTTTGTGGAAAACCATTAAAAACGCATTAAATCAGTAAGCCCCAAGCCATGCTTTGTCTGAGAATTATGAAACTCGGTAAGTGCATGTAACTTCATAGGCCCTACAAAAAAGCCTCTTGAAGCAATGGGCTACCTCCTACAGGAAATCATTCATTTCTCATCAAAGATGTCATTTTCCCATATTTTTGGGGGTTACATTTGAATAAACTACTCCTAAACCGTTACACTTATGGCATTCAAAGTTACTCCAAAAAATTCCTCACACATAGAGGATCAAAAGTTATCAAAAACATTTTTGCTACGTCCAACCATATTTTTTTGACAATTATTTATAACATGAATTGTGTTTTGAAGGAAAAAACATTTATTATTTCCAACACTAGATGGCAGCACACCCAAATGTTTGGGCGTCATCTGTAAGTCACGGTACATATTTTACCAAACCATTTATACACATTCGTCCAAAAGTGGAAGCAGCTTTAAAATATCTTTAGCTGGCCTTTAAAAGAAATACGATTTTAATCTTTAATCCTATATGTAGGAGCGCAAATGCATTGATTGGGTAATTAGCGTTCATGTCTTTTTAAGGGGGGAACTTTTCTTTGATAGGTAGGTTTTCCACCCGGAAGGGGAAAACAGTTTTTGACCGCAAAAAGATAAATACAAGCAAGCAAGTCTGCTTTATGTGTTGTCTGGAGATGTGTTCATGTATGATGGACATTTGATATGCAAAGAGGAAAATAAATGGACGAAGCGTTCAACATGCCCTGACGACTCGGACTCTAATTCATCCCAAAAAGGTAACAATAAGCGCGTCAACTCTATTACCCCGATGCAGCACCTCAGTGGCTTAAAGTATTGGCTTGGCCGCTACAAAACCAGTCAAAAACCGTTTGTGCATCTTCACGAACTGTGCATAAGTAAAGATACGTGTTTCTGCATGGTTGATGGTGGTGATTGCGCAAGATAAGACTGGGCTGGAGGTTACGTGTTTGGAGTGGAGCATCAGCTGATCGAACTCAGCTCACCTGAGGTGACGTCGGACAGGATAGACATCGGTGAGGACGCAGTTGATCAGCTCGGCGCTGGATTTGAACAATCATTCGTCTGGATTAGGTATGTGTAGCGCTACCACCGATATGATGGCCATCTAAATATAGTGTGCACACATAAGGGCGTAATTCCAATCAGTGTTGGGGGTAACACGTTATAAGTAACGCGTTAGAGTACTCTTATTAGGTTTTTTCAGTAACGAGTAATCTAACGCGTTAGTTTTGCGAATTCAGTAATCAGTAACTCCGTTATTTTCCAAAATAAGCACTCGTTACTCCGTTACTTTAAGAATTTCCCTCGATAAGGAAAGTGAAGTCCCTGCTTTTCTGCATTTAGTCAGATGCGGCTGCTTGCGTCTGTACCCTGCTCCTCCTTGCCTCTGTGTGTGTGTGTGTGTGTGTGTGTGTGCGCGCGCGCGCACCTGTGTGTGTAAGCTATTTGTGTTTGTACCGCGGCAAGATGGGCAAGAAGACAGCGTTTGATTCTTGGAGGTAAGCACGTTATTTTGAGTTAAACAGCGAAAAGGACAAGAACATGGGTCCGGCAACACGGATGCGTCGGCGCATGAGTCGAGCTCGTACAGAAAAACCTGTGTCGACGCGCTTATGTGCTACGTGACCGATACAGGAACTGTTTCGAACTGACTGACGCGCCAAACTGTTTATGTTTCTTCTGAACTGCGCGCGTGTGCATTCGCGCACTGCATCTGGATTCAGCGCGCACAGCAAAGCTATGCTGCACAGTCGTTTCAGAAAAAACGGCTGATCTACACTGAGTAGAAAGCTGCAACTCTGAGCAGCTCTTCCTCCCTTTGTCATTCTCAGCCAGGCCCGTATTAAGACAATGTGGTGCCCCTGGGCACTATACCTCAAAGCCCCCCCCCCTTACCCGTGCTGTCCTCCGGTCAAAAACATCAGACATAATCAAGGGGATTTCTTTACTATTTACTAACTTACACAACTACATGTAGGCATATGAGCAGTGAGCAATATTCAAATATCTCATTTTAAAATGTTGAAATCAAAAAAATCTTGATTTATTTATCATTTATTATTATTGTGACATCAGTGTTCACAAAACGAATAATGCATGGTCTTTCAACAATTTCAAGTAGCTAAATAATATAACTATTTATGAAAAATATATTTTTAAAGCATGTGTCATGTGGTGCCCCCCCATGGTTGGTGCCCCTGGGCACTGGCCCACTGGCCCTTATGGATAACGTGAGCATGAAAAAAATCCCGATCACTGGAACGCAAATAACGTGATTCACCATGGCAATGACAGGAAAAAAGTTTGGAATTGCGCATGTCCTGCGAGTAGAATTAGAAATATTTAAAGAAGGCATATGGACAATATTAAACCATAAGAAACAATGCCGTTGCTGCTGAAAACCGCAAGAGAAAATTGTTGAAAAAGTCAATGCATGCGCGATATGAAAGTTATGTGATGGAGAATTAAAGCTGCTTTCACCACACTTCACTGTTCAACACAAAAGGGGGAGTATGTGTGTGTGTGTGTGTGTGTGTGGGGGGGGGTGCATTGAATGGACATGTCAGCAAAAAATTTGTAAAAAAATAAATAAAAAAGCCAGAAACGAAAAAGTAACGCAATAGTTACTTTTACTAGTAACTAGTTACTTTTATAGTGGAGTAACTCAGTTAGTAACTCAGTTACTTTTTGGGAGAAGTAACTAGTAACTATAACTAATTACTTTTTCAAAGTAACTTGCCCAACACTGATTCCAATGCATCGGTTGCTGAAGTGGATGAACAATTAATTTTGAATCAACAAACTGTTGCCATCTGTGGACTGTCGGACTTTAATTATGGAGGATTGCGCGGCTAAAATGGATAAACATTTTAGCCGAGGGAACCAGTTGATTGCATTAAGGTCTTGACAAGCAGCATTTCCTCCTGAAAAAGCGTAGAGCCACAGGGAGAGTAGTCTGCATTGTCCATGGCTTTGCAACAATCCCTCATACTGAACAAGCATGAAGCAACAGGGAAAAAAAACCTCCCCATTAACAGGAAGGAAAAACCTCTAGCAGAACCGGGCTCAGTATGAACGGTCATCTGCCTCGACCGACTGGGGGTTACAGAAGACAGAGCAGAGACACAACAAGACAGACAAAAAAGCACAGAAGCACACATTGATCCAGCAATCTGTTCTATATAACCACAACTGTTATAACTTTGGGCAATAAATAATGTGCAATAATCTATTTAATACACTGTGCTATAACCTGTGCAATGATCCGGAAGAACTTCTGCTGCTATCACCAAGTGAATATATGTCAGTACATGTGTATGTAGGCCTATATATATATATGTGTATATATATATATATATGTGTGTATATATATATATATATATATGTGTGTGTGTATATATATATATATATGTGTGTGTGTGTGTATATATATATATGTGTGTGTATGTATATATATATATATATATATATATATATATGTATATATATGTATATGTATATGTGTGTATATATATAAGATCGGCTTTCTATCACCTGAAGAACATTTCCAGGATTAAAGGACTGATGTCTCAGCAGGATCTGGAAAAACTAATCCATGCGTTTATCTTTAGTAGAATCGATTACTGCAACGGTGTTTTCACAGGTCTGCCTAAAAAGTGGATCAGACAGTTGCAGCTGATCCAGAACGCTGCTGAACGCATCTAAATACATCACAGACTTGTTATCAGTGTATCAACCATCCAGAGCACTAAGGTCTTCTGGCTCCAGCCTTCTTTGCGTACCTACAGCCAGAACTAAACAAGGAGAAGCAGCATTTAGTTCCTACGCTCCACTTATCTGGAACAAACTTCCAGAAAACTGTAAAAGTGCGGAAAACCTGAGTTCTTTTTAATCAAGATTAAAAACACATCTGTTTAGGACTGTTTTTGACTGTTCTAGTTAAACTGTTCTACTGAAACAGCATTAGTTCAACTTTTTTAGTCCAGCTGTTTATTGATGTCTACATTTTCTGTTTTCTTTTCCTGTATTTTAATCATGTAAAGCACTTTGCATTGTCTCTGTACTGAATTGTGCTATACAAATAAATTTGCCTTGCCTTGCCTTTATTTATTTATATTTATATATATATATATATATATATATATATATATATATATATATATAATATATTATATATATATTATATATATATATATATATATATATATATTATATATTTATATATATATATATATATATATTTATATATATATTATATATATATAATATATATATATATATATTATATATATATATATATATATATATATATATATTTTATATATATATATATATATATAAAATATGTGTGTGTGTGTGTATGTATGTATATAACCGGGAAGTACACATGACATCACCTGCCTACTCCGATTTCTTTTGTATTTTTTTAATTCTTACTTTTTTTCTCATTTTCTTTTTGATCCACTGTATATAGGAAGATACACTGTATATAACTGATGCACCCTTTCCTACTGCTGACTATTGACTGACTATTGAGCCGATGTGACAAGTGAATTTCTCCAATGTGAGATCAATAAAGACTATCTTATCTTATATCAAGACTTAGATTTGCCCACACAGGATTAAATGGTACATTATTCAAAATAGGGAAGCATAACACTGGCAGATGTGAATATTGTGAGGAACAAGACACAGTTGAACATATATGACACACTGTGAGAAAAATTCATAAAGAACAAGAGAAGAAGAAGACTCCCAACAGCAGGGGGCGCACTCCAACAATCTGAAACGTGTCCGTTTGCCTGAGGAAGAAGTCCGTGATGTCACAGCTAACAACATTAGCACCACACATTGGAGAATTTAGGAGGGGAAACAGACAAACAGGTAAGGCTTTTTGGATTATATATGCATGTAGTGTAATATCCCCCACCACAACTTGAGGTGGGATGAGCAGTCTCAGTTCTGCGGCTAATTCTAGCGTCTTAAGGTGCTACTTATAGCGCTAATGCTAGCGCCCTAAGGCTAGCGAGCAAGGCTCTTGTTTACATCCGGGTTCCGCTGGCTCAGAGCCTTTCTCTCTATGGCTCTGCGCTGGCTACCAGCACAGACATGTATACGTAGACCAAAAGTTATGATCGGTGTTCAATCATAACTTTTGGAAGAACATCTCAAACTGGCCACAGATGCATGAATGAAAGCAGTGGTGGTCAAAGGTTTTCTTTGGGTTTATGCGAACCAGCAAGTCAGGAAGTGGAGCGGATTGACCATCTGACAACAACTGCCCTCGGTAAGCGTGTCTGTCGATAGACACACTGTCGCTGCTCCAGTTAATTAATGAATTATTTCCACCTGTGGCCATGTCACCTTTCAGCGTGTATTCACTGGCTTCCAGCAACTTAGCTGATAAACCAATCAGGGACCTTGTAATGTGCGATCAGTGTTAAACTAAAATGTATGACATCATAGTGTTGGTTATATGTCCTGCATTGTCCAGGTTGTGGTTGGCCTTGTTTGTTCATATGATTAATTTATACTGAAGGTGACAGGGAGCCAGTGGAGGTAATGTTCAGATGTGAAGTAGATGATGTAAAGATGTAAATTGCTGTCTTTTGTACTAGTTGTAGTTTATGGAGGTTTTCTGGAGGACAGGGAGGGAAGGGAGCTGACAGTGTAAAGTGGACTGTGGACCAGTTTGGTTAAAGTGTTAAGGAAGAACTTGATGTTCCCGATATGAAAGTTAACCAGGTGATGTTATGGATGTGGACAGTGGAGGAGAGGATGGGAGGCTGTCCAGGAAGACACCAAGGCTCTGAAGCTGAAAGGTGGGACAGAGACATGAATGGTCAGTGGATATTGTAAAACTACCAGATTTGGTTCAAGTTAACTCTGCACAATAAGCAAGTGAGGTAACTAATGTGGCATTATTTCCACGGTCCCGGGAATATATGGGCTGACTAGGATTTTTTTTCAGTCAAACTGATTATTTTAGCTTTAACCCATGACGTAGACGCCCCGTCGTCGGGTGAGAGGCGTGCCGACAGAGCGGCCATCTTAGGTCAGACCAAGCTGCGCTCAGAGAGAATACACGTCAATGCAGCAAAATGTACTTTATGTTTTCAGACACTCTGAATCCAGCCGTGGATATTAACCCTGTGGAGCTCCCGACGGACAGTTTTGGTAGAAACAGGAGAGTTGAGGTGCACATTTAATTCTGCTGTGATTTGGGGAGCCGTGGTTTTATGTTTTTTGGATACAATCCGGGTAAGCACTCTAACATCCCTTTCAGACAGCTTCCTCTTGCGTCCACAGTTAATCCTGTTGGATGTGGTTCGTCCTTCTTGGTGGTATGCTGACATTACCCTGGACACCGTGGCTCTTGATACATCACAAAGACTTGCTGTCTTGATCACAGATGCGCCAGCAAGACGTGCACCAACAATTTGTCCTCTTTTGAACTCTGGTATGTCACCCATAATGTTGTGTGCATTGCAATATTTTGAGCAAAACTGTGCTCTTACCCTGCTAATTGGACCTTCACACTCTGCTCTTATTGGTTCAATGTGCAATTAATGAAGATTGGCCACCAGGCTGGTCCAATTTAGCCATGAAACCTCCCACACTAAAATGAGAGTTGTTTCAGTTTCATTGTCCAACCCCTGTATATATATATATATATATATATATATATATATATATATATATATATATATATATATAATATATATATATATAAATACATACATATATGCACATGTACTGACATATATTCACCTGGTGATAGCAGCAGAAGTTCTTCGGATCATTGCACAGGTTATCGCACAGTGAATTAGATAGATTATTGCACATTGGTTACAGTTACAGTGCAGCACTGTATAATCTGATAGCAGCAGGAATGAATGACTTGCGGTAGCGCTCCTTTTTACAGACAGGGTGTCTAAGTCTGGCACTAAAGGAGCTGCTCAGCTCCTCTACAGTCTGGTGCAGGGGGTGGAAGGTGTTGTCCATGATGGATGTGAACTTGGACAACACCCTCCTCTCAGCTACTTTCTCCACTGAGTCCAGAGTGCAGCCCAGGACAGAAGTGGCCTTCCTCACCAGCTTATTCAGCCTCATTCTGTCCCGTTCTGCGCTGTCTGGAGCCCAGCAGACGACAGCGTAGAGAAGGGCTGAGGCCACCACAGAGTCATAAAAAGTCTTAAGCAGGGGCCTGCTCACTCCAAAGGAACTCAGCCTCCTCAGGAGGTGGAGGCGGCTCTGGCCCTTCTTATGCAGAGCGTCGGTGTTATGAGTCCAGTCCAGCTTATTACTGACGTGAACACCCAACAAAAGAGTCCTACGTCTTTGATTTCAGCTTCATAAATGTGAATATTTCTGTTTTCTTTGCTCATTTATGGCAATAAACTGAGTATCTCCATGTTTTGTTGACAGAACAAGAGATTTGGGAAACACTGATATTTTTCAAAATTTTGTAACATTTTATTATTATAGCAACCAATCAATTAATTGTTTAAAATAATCAATAGATTAATCAACAATGAAAATAATCTAGACCCAGAGTTTGTCTTTGCATCGTGTTTACTCCTGTGAGCTATAAAAATGAATTAGCTTTGAACTGTTTTTGTTCCCCCTTAGGTCACAGCAGTGTCAGACATTGGTGGGAGGACTGTGGATGAGGCCACGAGACGTATGATGTTCTTCATCATGGACTATGGCCTGTCAAGGCAGTACAACTTTGTGGGCTGGAATGGAAAGTAGGAATTCAGGACTTTAAATCTGTTTGAAGTCATATTTGGTAAGTGCATAATGGATAATAACTGTAATATACTAACTTTAGGATATTTGTGTCTGTCGAGGGAAATTTATGTATGTTAGGGTTAGGGGAAATACAACCCCACCTACAAACAACCGCACCTGGCTTGATGGAGAAACCAGGAGAACAGCTGAGCATCTTTACGACAGTGCACTTTTACTTTCGCCCTCTGGGGGGAGCCTCGCTGGAAAATCAACCCCGGTTGCATAGTATACCTTTAACTGGGACTAGTTTGTTGTCAAGTATTAATTGAGGTAACGGCAGTATACCTGTATGAATTGAAATTTAAATCTTGCGCTCCAAGCAAATAAGCACGCACACACGCGCTAGCAATCAGAAAGAGGAAAGGCGGGATTTAAGGCAGTACAACCAATGAGAGTTAAGTTTAAAAAAATGCACAGAGCACAGTCACGTGTGCTGCCGATTTAAAGGGGCAGGCAGTCAGACAGCGGCAGCAGCAGCCGCGGAGCTGCGAGAGGAGAAGAAGGGAAAAGTGAGGCACGTTATGTGGATCATGTAACCGTGCCACGGTAACTGTGGCAATTTAGATCTAAATTATTTTTATTTTGGACATGCACACACACACACACATAAAAAAACACTGACAAAAGGGCACTTTGGGCATCAAGGGGCAAAGGGGCAGGTGACCAAGCCCCCCGCCCCCCTCTGCACGTCCCTGCTGTTAGCTGTGATATCACGTCTTTCTTCCTCAGCCAAACCGGCGCCTTTCAGTTTTTTTCAGGTGCGCCCCCTGCTGTCGGGAAGTCTTCTGCTTCTTCTTTTTCTTTATGGATTTTTTTTGCCGGTTGGCACGCAACCAAATGGTGCATTACCGCCACCAACTGGTATGGAGTGTGGATCAGAATTATTTATACTAAACAAAACAAGTCACAATCAAATTAACAAAACAATATAAACAAAACCAAAAAAAGATTTCAAATCCTCTCAATTACATTTATTAATCTAAGATAATGAAAAATAATCACATAACAATTATCTCTGGAGTTTTTCTAAGTATTTCTATTAAATCAAATTGTATTCTTTTCCTTTTTAGATTTTGGACCATTTCTCTCCTTTCTCTTTCGTACTTCCTACAGTATACCATAACGTGTTCAACTGTCTCTTGTTGCTCACAATATTCACATCTGCCATTGTTATGTTTACTTATTTAGAATAATGTATTATTTAATCCTGTGTGCCCAAATCTAAGTCCTGATATAATTGTTTCTTCTCCTATGTTCTTCCCTGCCCATCTCATTTTTCCCACTCTCCTCTGGATCATGTAAAACCATCTTCTGTTCCTCTCTTCCTCCCATTGCTTTTGCCACCTTTCCTTCATCTTCTGTTTAATTATGCTCTTTATTTCCATCTTACTAATTTTAACTGACACATCAATGTCTTTTCTTGTTGTAGCCTCCTTTGCAGCCTTATCTGCCATTTCATTTCCTTTAACTCCCATGTGTGCTGGTACCCACAAAAATATGACTGTAATGTCCATCATTTGAATTCTGTATAATGTTTGCTGGATTTCTATCAAAATATCTGGTCTACTGTCTGAGTGTTTTATCGGTAAACTGATTAGTGATGAAGATGAATCTGAACAAATAATCACTCTCAGAGGTCTTATTTCTTCTACCCATTGCATTGCAAACAAAATTGCTAACATTTCTCTTGTGTATACTGATATATTATTACTTGTCCTCTTTCCTACTGTAATATGAAACTCTGGAACAATAAAAGATACTCCTATCTTGTTATCTAAACTTTTTTGATGCATCTGTGTAGATCTGAATGAAACTAGTAAATATTAATATATTCCTGTATTGTATTTGAATTTAAAAAAAAAACCCTGACCTTATTTCCCTTTCGTGATAGTGTTAGATCTACTTTAGCTTCAGGTAGTATCCAAGGTTGTACTGCTGTCAGTGGTACTGTTGAACTGAACATTAAATCAGTTAATTCTAATTCCATTGCTTTTTGTCTAACTGTCTACCCAAAGCTTCTTCTCTCCCTGTTCTCCATTTCCCAACAAGATGTTAAAGTGGTCTGTGCTGGATGATCTTCACTATGACCCTGTAAATTAGCCCAATAGTTTAGAGATAACTGAATTCTTCTCAATGTCGGGAAGTCTGAACAACAACAACTCTTAATGCATCACGTGACTTTTGGCACAAATTTACCGCAGCGTGGGTGGGATTGTATCGTAGTCGAGCAGAGGCTGTTTTGTGCGAGCAGAGACCATTTTGTACTCGAGGAAAACTTATAAATGATATTTTGAGCGCAAGGTAGGCGGACAGTTTGCAAAACAATTTTTTTGTGTGAAACATATCTTTTTGTGTGCAAAACAAGTTTTATTTGTGTGCAACAACCTTTCAGCTGAAGACTTTTAACTGCATTTCAACCAGTAAAATAATGTTTAAACCAGGGGTGTCAAACGTACGGCCCGCCGAACGATTGTATCTCCTCGCTGCATCGACCGATCTGCACCTGATTTTTTGTGAGTCGGGTGGGGGGGGGTGGAGCGCTGCCGTACGGGTTCGTGTGAATCGCCCGGTGGAAGGGCAGGGAAAATGCGTGACAGCTTCTGCGGTGGCTGGAGGGAGGAGGTGCGCGTACCCCAGCGGTGCTTGGCTGCGAGGGCCGCTCATCGCCGCTTGCGGCTTTAATTATTATTATTATTATTCTGCCCCCCTAAAGAGGGGCCTTTTTGGGGGCTTTGTCTTTTTCAAAAACTCACCAAACTTGGCAGATGCATGGTGACTGTTTAAAAATTTTGTATTTTAAGGTCGTCACAAAAATCTAAAGAAAAATGCCTCAACGGCGCCACCTAGAAATTTTCAAAGGACCCTTTGCTATTCACTTACTTCGTCGTAGAGACATGAAATTTGGTACAGTTGTAGAGCTCACCAAGACGCTCAGAATTTACAATTAATGTCATAGTGTAAATATCACAGAAAGTCGGCCATTTTAGATTGAAAGTCTGATTTTGACCTCAATTTTGACAGTTACAGCATCGGTATAAGATCTAACTCCTCCTAGAGATATTGAGCGATCGGCTTGAAACTCGGGCAGTCTGATCATAAGGCATGGCCAATCAAAAGTTATCAAAACGGTGAGTTTTTGAGCATGCTGAAGGGGCGTTGGCAGGGGTCAAAGTTCACCTATTCGCCACAAAAAATAAAAGTGTTATATCTCCTACACAGAAACACACAGAGGCACCAAACTTTCTGTGATTGATCATCATCAGGTCTCCTATAATATCCAATGGTCAAATGATGACATTGCTTAGGCCACGCCCCCTGACAACAGGAAGTGTCATGTTTTGTTGTAAGCGGTCGCTATGTTACCCCTCTGAGCTAATCAACATGAAACTGTGTCCAGAGACAGAAGACATGTTGTTGTGTTGTGGATTCCAGCCCCAAGTCGATTCGATGGAGCAGGAGAGCGTGGCAGCGTGGTGAAGTCACCTCAAACGCCGCTGCCATACGTTTGGCTCTGAATTCCACATTTTTGGGCCGAGCTGCATAAAACTCACTTGGATGCATCCTTATCCACCCCCCAACAGGAATCCATAACAAATTTTGGTGGGCGTGACCTAATGCCTCAACGGCGCCACCTAGAAATTTTCAAAGGACCCTTTGCTATTCACTTACTTCGTCGTAGAGACATGAAATTTGGTACAGTTGTAGAGCTCACCAAGACGCTCAGAATTTACAATTAATGTCATAGTGTAAATATCACAGAAAGTCGGCCATTTTAGATTGAAAGTCTGATTTTGACCTCAATTTTGACAGTTACAGCATCGGTATAAGATCTAACTCCTCCTAGAGATATTGAGCGATCGGCTTGAAACTCGGGCAGTCTGATCATAAGGCATGGCCAATCAAAAGTTATCAAAACGGTGAGTTTTTGAGCTTGTTGAAGGGGCATTAGCAGGGGTCAAAGTTCACCTACTCGCCACAAAAAATAAAACTGTTATATCTCCTACACAGAAACACACAGAGGCATCAAACTTTCAGTAATTGATCACCATCAGGTCTCCTATAATATCCAATGGTCAAATGATGACATTGCTTAGGCCACGCCCCCTGACAACAGGAAGTGTCATGTTTTGTTGTAAGTGGTCGCTATGTTACCCCTCTGAGCTAATCAACATGAAACTGTGTCCACAGACAGAACACATGTTGGTATGTTGTAGATTTCAGGCTCAACTGGATTGGATGGAGCAGGGGGGCGTGGCGGCGTGGCATATTCACCTCAAACGCTGCTGTCATACGTTTGGCTCTGAATTCCACAGTTTTGGGCCGAGCTGCTTAAAACTCATTTGGATGCATCCTTATCCACCCCCCAACAGGAATCTTTAACAAACTTTAGTGAGCAGGACTTAGTTTCTCTATAGCGCCACCAAGCAAATTTCAAAGGACCCTTTGGTATTCACTTACTTCATCGTAGAGTAATGAAATTTTGTACAGTTGTAGATCTCAGCAAGACGCTCAGAATTTACAATTAATGTCATAGTGCAAGTATCACAGGAAGTAAGCCATTTTAGATTGAAATCTGAATTTTGATACCAAGTTGACATGTAAAGCATATGTATTTGATCATACTTGTCCAGCAGGGGGCAGCAAGAGACCACAAATAAACCCCAAAGGAATTTCTCTTGGTAAGTAAGTGACCTTAACTCTTTGGTTTCCTTACATATTTAATTTGAACAGATATACAAATCCTGCTTGAAAACTGACAAACTCTTGTTCAATACATTTCAGTTTTTATTTATATAGCGCCAAATCATGAAAGATGTCATCAGGGGTGGATTGGGACAAAAAAATCGGGCCTGGCATTTTGGATTAGACTGGCCCACCACATTTCTTTTGTGTACTGAATGTGTATACCAACTGTGCAATACCTTGAGGTCAGGATAATGGAAATTAGTGAGAGTGGACACTTAAAGTACTTCCAAAATCTTAATTTATTAACACTGTAAAATGTAAACTCCACCACAGCACAGCAACAATTCTTAGATCAGAGAGAGAGAGAGAAAGAGAGGTGTCACGGTTAATCACACATATTATCACGTTACATCATTATAAGAAGTTATTGTAAGTTGCTCATCAGATCTATTCAATCTTCCAGATACTGTAGGGTAACATTGGACTAATGTGCACTCAGTGTAAAAAAGGATGCCAATGACAAAATGAACCAGAGAAATGCCTCACTTGTCATCATGGAAAGAAAGAAAATATATAATAACATAATATAAATTTTGATTTACTCAATCATTTGTAATAAGTATTTTATTTATCTAATTTCCTAATTTTTGATCATATTTTCTTTAAAATCGCAGACTTTTCGCTATTTTTCATGTAAATCCTTGGTGGCGCTTCATAGCGAAGCCGGTGAGGCCGCAGCGAGCTTGGCCTCCCCTGGGATTGCGCAATCCCATGTTAACTGTGCTGACTTCCATTCTGTGAATGCATCTTCCTGTCTCTAGATCATAAATTCAATTGTTCAAACAGTTATGAACTGATTTTCCACAATTTAATATATGTGGATTACGAATTGTGTTTTGGTCATCAAACTGTGTGCAGATAACATGGTTTTGTGGTGCTGGCCGATCATAAACAGCAAAGAACTGGTTGTAGGTGAGGCCGGCAGTTCCTTGGCCGCTAGGCAGGGGGCACTCAAGGGGCACCGCTCGTGATCACCAAATAGTAGAGTCAAAACAAGTTATTGATGTTTTATTAGCGAGTTTTGCTAAACAAGTAAAGCACTAAAAAGACTCTAAACATACAGCTGGAACAGGACTGATCAGGGAAGGCTTTCCTCCCTGGCAGTGAGCTCCACTGAGACTAAGAGAGTTTTAAATCTGAAGAAGATAAAGAGAACTTTTACCGGAAAATGATATTTTTGTTCAGAAAGAGCGCCGCAGGGACTTAAATTATAAGTGAGGTAAGACAGTGATACTTATTCATGTTTTGTTTTTGTGATAAAATGTGCGTAATGTGGGTTATAGTTTTAGAATGTGTTACAAATGCAGAAATCCATCATAACTCATAAACTGCTACCAATCAAATGACAAATTTTTTTTCATCAAAGAACCAATATTTTTCCATGTATCTTGGTGAATTTATTTGGCTCAATCAGTCTCCTTCAGCACTTTGCAACGAGTCTACTCTGTAGAGTGTATATATTTGTAAATCTGACTCTGATGACGTCAGTGCCTCACCAGCTATGAACCCTACCGCACGTAACTGGCTACAACCACCACCACCATATCTTACATCAGACACCGGAGCAGATGAAGGCCTGCTGTAGGGAACATGTCAGTGAGTTTGACACATTTCGCAGCGTCCGTTTGAAGAACTCGTTTCTTTTTTTCGTGCAGTTTCTCTGCGCCTCCCATTACTACTGTGAACACTGCTGCACAAAGTTCCACATGGAGCGTGAAGGTGTTTTTCTACTTTATGATTGGCCTAGCCCTTTAGACTGTCAGGGATGATAACGAGGCAGATATATAAAATAATTAATAATAATAATACATATTTATATACATGTCTGGTCTGCCGGCCCAAACAGCACGTCGGCCCACCGGGAAAATGCCCGGTACGCCCGATTACCAGTCCATGCCTGCATGTCATCTAAAGGCAGTTTACAATGTCAAAATCAATCAGATTATACATATTAGGTCAGATTATCCAGATTGGTAAAATAAATTCCTATATAAGGGAACTAGTTGATTGCATCAAAGTCGTAACAAGCAGCATTCACTCCTGAAGAAGCGTAGAGCCACAGGGAGAGTCGTTTGCATTGTACATGGCTTTGCAGCAATCCCTCATACTGATCAAGCATGAAGTGACAGCAGAAGGAAAAACTCCCCATTAACAGGAAGGAAAAACCTCCAGCAGAACCCGGCTCAGTATGAACGGTAATCTGCCTTGACTGACTGGGGGTTACAAAAGAGAGAGAAGAGACACAACAAGAGAGACAAAAAAGCACAGAAGCACACATTGATCCAGTAATCTGTTTTACATTAGATGGTAATAGCAGGAGATCTGTCTTCCCTGGATGATGTCACAGCTAACAGAACGCCAGACCAGGTGTACCTACTATGAAGATAAAAGAGAGAGAACAGAAAGTTAAAAGCTAAAATGACAACAGTCATGCAAAATTGAAGAACAATAGACCCTGATGTCCTCCAGCAGCCTAAGCCTATAGCAGCATAACTATAGAGGTAGCTCAGGGTAACATGAACCACTCTAACTATAAGCTGTGTCAAAAAGGAAAGTCCCAAGAGCCAGCTTCTAGTGGAGGAGTTCAAGTATCTTGGGGTCTTGTTCATGAATGAGGGGAAGATGGAGCGGGAGATCGACAGGCGGATTGGTGCAACGTCTGCTGTGAAGCGGGCGCTGTAGCGATCCGTTGTGGTGAAGAGAGAGGTGAGCCAAAAGGCGAAGCTCTTGATTCACCGGTCGATCTACGTTCCTACCCTCATCTATGGTCACGAGCTTTGGGTCGTGACCGAAAGAACGAGATCCCGGATACAAGCGGCCAAAATAAGTTTTCTCCATAGTGTGTCTGGGCTCTCCCTTAGAGATAGGGTGAGGAGCTCAGTCATCCGGGGAGGACTCAGAGTAGAGCCGCTGCTCCTCCACATTGAGAGGAGCCAGTTGAGGTGGCTCGGGCATCTGGTTAGGATGCCTCCTGGACGCATCCCTGGTGAGGTGTTCTGGGCACATCCCACCGGGAGGAGACCCAGGGGAAGACCCAGGACACGCTGGAGAGACTCTGCTCGCCTGGGAACGCTTTGGGATTCCCCCGGAGGAAGTGGCCCAAGTGGCTGGGGAGAGGAAGGTCTGGGCCTCCCTCTTGAAGCTGCTACACCCGCGACCTGACCCCGGATAAGCGGAAGACGATGGATGGATGGAAAAAGGAAAGTTTTAGGATTAGTCTTAAAAGTAGACAGGGTGTCTGCGTCACGGACCAAAACTGGGAGTTGGTTCCACTGGAGAGGAGCATGATAGCTAAAGGATCTGCCTGCCATTCTGGTTTTACAGACTTTAGGAACCACCAGCAGACCTGCTTTCTGAGAGTGAAGTGGTCTGTTAGAAATTACTAAAGTTTGTACACAACATACACATGTGGAATATTGCTAACGTGTTACTTTAGCAATATTCCAATTGTTAAAGTGTTACTTTTACATTATTACTTTTGGGTGTGTATCCACCAATTTAACTGTCAAACTTTCATAAAAGCTGTCTTAATGCAAGAAACGAAACCCTTAAACACATGAAATAATTAACTTTAAATAACTAAAAAGGTTTTGTTAACTTTTCACATGAAGCTGGATTAACAGCTAGTAAGATACCTTTGATTAAGTTGGTATACTAATGTTTAAACCAGGGGTGTCAAACGTACGGCCTGCGGGCCGGATCTGGCCCGCCGAACGATTTAGTCCGGCCCGGTGGCCAAATGCATTATCATTATTCAACGGCTGTGTCTCCTCGGTGCATCGACCGATCTGCACCAGATTTTTTGTGAGTCGTGGGGGAGCGCTGCCCAACGCGTACGTGTGTATTGCATGTTAGACGGGCGAGGAAAATGCATGACAGCTTCTGCTGTGGCTGGCGGTGGGAGGTGCGCGTACCCTAGCGGTGGCCCATAGGCCAGAGCGGCGCTTGGCTGCGAGGGCCGATCATCACCGCTTGCGGTTTTAATTAGGCCCGAGCAGCTAAGCGCTGCGAAGGCCTATTGTATCTGTAGTGTTAATTAGGCCCGAGCAGCGAAGCGCTGCGAAGGCCTATTGTTTCTGTGTTGTTTCTTATTATTATTATTATTATTTTTATTCTGCCCCCCTAAAGAGGGGCCTTTTTGGGGGCTTTATCATATTCAAAAACTCACCAAACTTTGCAGATGCATGGTGACTGTTTAAAAATTTTGTATTTTAAGGTCGTCACAAAAATCAAAAGAAAAATGCCTCAACGGCGCCACCTAGAAATTTTCAAAGGACCCTTTGCTATTCACTTACTTCATCGTAGAGTAATGAAATTTTGTACAGTTGTAGATCTAAGCAAGACGCTCAGAATTTACAATTAACATCATAGTGCAAATATCACAGGAAGTCGGCCATTTTAGATTGAAGGTCGTAATTTGACCTCATTTTTGACATTTACAGCATTGGTATTTGATCGAACTCGTCCTAGGGATTTCGAGCGAGCGGCTTGAAACTCGGTCAGTCTGATCATAAGGCATGGCCAATTAAAAGTTATCAAAACGGTGAGTTTTTGAGCATGTTGAAGGGGCGTTAGCAGGGGTCAAAGTTCACCTACTCGCCACAAAACATAAAACTGTTATATCTCCTACACAGAAACACACAGAGGCACCAAACTTTCTGTGATTGATCATCATCGGGTCTTCTACAATATCCAATGGTCAAATGATGACATCACTTAGGCCACGCCCCCTGACAACAGGAAAAACTGTTATATCTCCTACACAGAAACACACAGAGGCACCAAACTTTCTGTGATTGATCATCATCGGGTCTTCTACAATATCCAATGGTCAAATGATGACATCACTTAGGCCACGCCCCCTGACAACAGGAAAAACTGTTATATCTCCTACACAGAAACACACAGAAGCACCAAACTTTCTGTGATTGATCATCATCGGGTCTTCTACAATATCCAATGGTCAAATGATGACATCACTTAGGCCACGCCCCCTGACAACAGGAAAAACTGCTATATCTCCTACACAGAAACACACAGAGGCACCAAACTTTCTGTGATTGATCATCATCGGGTCTTCTACAATATCCAATGGTCAAATGATGACATCACTTAGGCCACGCCCCCTGACAACAGGAAGTGTCATGTTTTATTGTTAGCAGTCGCTATGTTACCCCTCTGAGCTAATCAACATGAAACTGTGTCCACAGACAGAAGACATGTTGCTGTGTTGTGGATTCCAGGCCCAACTGGATTTCATGTAGCAGTGCGGCATGGTGGCGTGGCGAAGTCACCTGAAACGCCGCTGCCATATGTCCAGACTTCCATAGGATATTGACAAATTTAATAAAAAGTAACTTAAAATTACCTTAAAAGGACAACATTTTTAAAAGTCAAAAGGCTTATTTAATGCTTTGAGAACATCTCTTCTATTCGGCTACAAGATCAACTGGATTCGATGGAGCAGGGCGGCGTGGTGGCGTGGCAAAGTCACCTGAAACGCCACTGCCATATGTCCAGACTTCCATAGGATATTGATAAATTTAATAAAAAGTAACTTAAAATTACCTTAAAAGCACAACATTTTTAAAAGTCAAAAGGCTTATTTAATGCTTTGAGAACATCTCTTCTATTCGGCTACAAAACCAACCAAAACAGGATGATCTTTTAAGCTATAAGACCATTTTTAAGATGATTAAAATACATACATAGACATCAATACATAGGTTTTAAGCTGGTGGGTCGCCACTGCCTCCGGTGGCCAAATGCATCGCTGCATCAACTGATCTGCACCAGTTTAATCTCGTCATGGCAAAATTATTTTTTCTCTTCATGTGTGGCCCTAATACTCCATCGTAAGAACACCGCTGTCGTTACCGCGGGTCCTGGGGGAAAAAAAACGCTGCTCCTGGGGGGAATTGTTGATTATGCTCACGCATAGATGTGTAAAACTTCACATTGCAATTCAGACAGGCGCAGACTGCACCGTGCAGTTCATTTTAAAGAGGCAGTTTTGGCACATATTCCGTTAGAAACGGGCTGCGTGGAGCCTAAGTGTGTTGTCGTGGGCGTGTTTACCCGCTGCAGGTAACCGCTGTGAAACAATCAGAAAGATTTCCCTGATTAATAACATCTTTATGGCGCGCTAGACTTATTGATACTATGTGCTGCTTTACCAGTTCTCTCTCTCTCGCTCGCTCGCTCGTCATCGGACAAAAGTCAAACTGCATCGTGTTTGTATTTGAAATTGTGCGTCAGACTCAGATTTAGAAGTGTTGTTACGACGTTTGAGCTGTAACTGCAACCGTTTTATATATATATATATATATATATATATATATATATATATCTGGTAACTTTACTGAATTTGCAGCTTAAGAAGATTGGGTTTGACAGACAACACCAACTGTCCCCTCAATCCAGTGCACACAATACCACAACAGACCTCATCACGCTCTACAGTACATCAAGAAAACTAAATCAACTAAAACAAGTTCACGAGTGCACATGAAATGAAGTTAATCCATTTTTGTGTGTCAGGGTGTCTAAGCATTCTCCAGAATTTGACATCTCAGCAGAGCCTGTAATAATTATAGAAAGTAACATTATAGTTGTTCTGCCTTTTGTTAAGACAGCAAGGAATTCATGTCGTGAATACATTACATAAATAAGATATTAATTCTTAGTCAGAGGAAATCCAAGGCAAAAACAGTTAGAAAAGTTTTGGGTTCATATTTAATCAGAGTGAGACATCACAACTTTGTTAGATCTCTATGTGAATTACGTGAGATAGTGAGTGCTCTCACCTTAAAAAAAGATCTTTGACGTATTTTGCTCCCGTTAAAAGCTGCTTTTCAGCGATGAAGCTAGGGAAACTGCTAACGTTGAAGTTGAATTTGTTCTACACGCTTCTGCCTTGGAAAAATATTCGTCTTTTTACAAAAAGAATGTTTAAAGCCAGATTTGGGAACAAAGGTTATTCAGACAACGCAAGAAAAGGAAGCTTTGTGTGGGGAACTTTTGTCCTAGCTGTCTAGCTGCATATGGCCCCAGGACAGCACAATAGTTTTCTTGAAGTATAATTTTGGAGAAGTAGAAACAAGTATTAATTTCAAAAGGTAGGTAAAAAAGGAAAAAAGTTTTTACAAAATCTTAAAATGTTGGATAGTCGTTATTTCCATCTTGCTGTGAAAATTTGTGAAATATTATCATTTTTAATGCTTAGATATAAAATCGCAAGGCCATTACTAAAATTGCCTTTTGTTGAAAATGTTTTTTGGCATGCCATACTTTATATTTATAGGTAGCCTAGATGTGCATAATAAAAGAGTGGAACTAAAAGCTGGTCTAATATTATTATGGAGCTTTAACTTGCTAAGAGTAATAACGTTAGATGATTATATCTTTAAAATGAGATAACTGTCTCAAAAAATGTGATTGTTTACTTGGTCTGAAGAGATGATGCAATTCAATGTTATTTATATAGCGCCAATTCATGAAATATGTCATCTCAAGGCACTTTACAACGTCAAAATCAATCAGATTATACAGATTGGGTCAGATTATACACATTGGTCAAAAAAATTCCTATATAAGGGAACCAGTTCATTGCATCAAAGTCTTGACAAGTAGCATTCTCTCTTGAAGAAACGTAGAGCCACAGGGAGAGTCGTCTGCATTGTCCATAGCTTTGCAGCAATCCTACCTACTGAGCAAGCATGAAGCGACAGCAGGAAAAAAAACTCCCCATTAACGGGAAGGAAAAACCTCCAGCAGAACCGGGCTCAGTATGAACGGTCATCTGCCTCGACAGACTGGGGGTTACAGAAGACAGAGCAGAGACACAACAAGACAGACAAAAAAGCACAGAAGTTCTACATTAGATGGTAGTAGCGGGTGATCTGTCTTCCCTGGATGATGCCACAGCTAACAGAACGCCAGACCAGGTGTGCCTACTATGAAGAAAAAAGAAAAATCAAAAAGTTAAAAGCTGAAATGACAACAGTCATTCAAAATTGAAGAACAATAGACCCTGATGTCCTGCAGTAGCCTAAACCTATAGCAGCATAACTATAGAGGTAGCTCAGGGTAACATGAGCCACTCTAACTATAAGCTTTTTAAAAAAGGAAAGTCCCAAGAGCCAGCTTCTAGTGGAGAAGTTCAAGTATCTTGGGGTCTTGTTCACGAATGAGGGGAAGATGGGGTGGGAGATCGACAGGCGGATTGATGCGGCGTCTGCTGTGAAGCGGGCGCTATACCGGTCCGTTGTGGTGAATCTGCACCAGATTTTTTGTGAGTCGTGGGGGAGCGCTGCCGAACACGTTCGTGTAAATCGCCCAGTGGACGGGCGGGCAAAATGCGTGACAGCATCTGCGGTGGCGGGCGGCCCGCGGTGCGCAAATCCCAGCGGTGGCCAAGGCCGGAGCGGCGCTTTGCTGCGAGGGCCGCTCGATGCCGCTTGCGGCTTTAATTATTATTATTATTATTATTATTATTCTGCCCCCCTAAAGAGGGGCCTTTTTGGGGGCTTTCGCATTTTCAAAAACTCACCAAACTTTGCAGATGCATGGTGACTGTTTAAAAATTTCGTATTTTAAGGTCGTCACAAAAATCAAAAGAAAAATGCCTCAACGGCGCCACCTAGCAATTTTCAAAGGACCCTTTGCTATTCACTTACTTCATCGTAGAGACATGAGATTTGGTACAGTTGTAGAGCTCAACAAGACGCTCAGAATTTACAATTAATGTCATAGTGCAATTATCACAGGAAGTTGGCCATTTTAGACTGAAAGTCTGATTTTTGACCTCAATTTTGACAGTTACAGCATTGGTATAAGATCTAACTCCTCCTAGAGATATCGAGCGATCGGCTTGAAACTCGGGCAGTCTGATCATAAGGCATGGCCAATCAAAAGTTATCAAAACGGTGAGTTTTTGAGCATGCTGAAGGGGCGTTGGCAGGGGTCAAAGTTCACCTATTCGCCACAAAAGATAAAAGTGTTATATCTCCTACACAGAAACACACAGAGGCACCAAACTTTCAGTAATTGATCACCATCAGGTCTCCTATAATATCCAATGGTCAAATGATGACATTGCTTAGGCCACGCCCCCTGACAACAGGAAGTGTCATGTTTTGTTGTAAGCGGTCGCTATGTTACCCCTCTGAGCTAATCAACATGAAACTGTGTCCACAGACAGAACACATGTTGGTATGTTGTGGATTTCAGGCTCAACTGGATTCGATGGAGCAGGGGGGCGTGGCGGCGTGGCATATTCACCTCAAACGCTGCTGTCATACGTTTGGCTCTGAATTCCACAGTTTTGGGCCGAGCTGCCTAAAACTCATTTGGATGCATCCTTATCCACCCCCCAACAGGAATCCATAACAAAGTTTAGTGAGCAGGACTTAGTTTCTCGATAGCGCCACCAAGCAATTTTCAAAGGACCTTTTGCTATTCACTTACTTCATCGTAGAGTAATGAAATTTTGTACAGTTGTAGATCTCAGCAAGATGCTCAGAATTTACAATTAATATCATAGTGCAAGTATCACAGGAAGTAAGCCATTTTAGATTGAAATCTGAATTTTGACACCATGTTGACATGGTATCAAATACCATCATCATCCAGCAGGGGGCAGCAAGAGACCACAAATAAACCCCAAAGGAATTTCTCTTGGTAAGTAACTGATCTTAACTCTTTGGTTTACTTATATATTTAAGTTGAACAGATATACAAATCCTGCTTGAAAACTGACAAACTCTTGTTCAATACATTTCAGTTTTTATTTATATAGCGCCAAATCATGAAACATGTCATCAGGGGTGGATTGGGACAAAAAGTTGGCCCTGGCATTTTGGATTAGACTGGCCCACCACATTTTTTTTGTGTACTGAATGTGTATACCAACTGTGCAATACCAACTGTGCAATACCTTGAGGTCAGGATAATGGAAATTAGTGAGAGTGGACACTTAAAATACTTCCAAAATCTTAATTTATTAACACTGTAAAATGTAAACTCCACCACAGCACAGCAACTATTCTTAGATCAGAGAGAGAGAGAGAAAGAGAGGTGTCACGGTCAATCACACATATTATCACGTTACATCATTATAAGAATCTATTGTAAGTTGCTCATCAGATCTATTCAGTCTTCCAGATACTGTAGGGTAACATTGGACTAATGTGCACTCACTGTGTAAAAAAGGATGCCAATGACAAAATGAACCAGAGAAATGCCTCACTTGTCATCATGGAAAGAAAGAAAATATATAATAACATAATATAAATTTTGATTTACTCAGTCATTTGTAATAAGTATTTTATTTATCTAATTTCCTAATTTTTGATCATATTTTCTTTAAAATCGCAGACTTTTCGCTATTTTTCATGTAAATCCTTGGTGGCGCTTCATAGCGAAGCCGGTGAGGCCGCAGCGAGCTTGGCCTCCCCTGGGATTGCGCAATCCCATGTTAACTGTGCTGACTTCCATTCTGTGAATGCATCTTCCTGTCTCTAGATCATAAATTCAATTGTTCAAACAGTTATGAACTGATTTTCCACAATTTAATATATGTGGATTACGAATTGTGTTTTGGTCATCAAACTGTGTGCAGATAACATGTTTTCGTGGTGCTGACCGATCATAAACAGCAAAGAACTGGTTGTAGGTGAGGCTGGCAGTTCCTTGGCCGCTAGGCAGGGGGCGCTCAAGGGGCACCGCTCGTGATCCCCAAATAGTAGAGTCAAAACAAGTTATTGATGTTTTATTAGCGAGTTTTGCTAAACAAGTAAAGCACTAAAAAGACTCTAAACATACAGCTGGAACAGGACTGATCAGGGAAGGCTTTCCTCCCTGGCAGTGAGCTCCACTGAGACTAAGAGACTTTTAAATCTGAAGAAGATAAAGAGAACTTTTACCGGAAAATGATATTTTTGTTCAGAAAGAGCGCCGCAGGGACTTAAATTATAAGTAGAGGTAAGACAGCGATACTTATTCATGTTTTGTTTTTGTGATAAAATGTGCGTAATGTGGGTTATAGTTTTAGAATGTGTTACAAATGCAGAAATCCATCATAACTCATAAACTGCTACCAATCAAATGACAAATTTTTTTTCATCAAAGAACCAATATTTTTCCATGTGTCTTGGTGAATTTATTTGGCTCAATCAGTCTCCTTCAGCACTTTGCAACGAGTCTACTCTGTAGAGTGTATATATTTGTAAATCTGACTCTGATGACGTCAGTGCCTCACCAGCTATGAACTCTACCGCACGTCACTGACCACCACCACCACCATATCTTACATCAGACACCGGAGCAGATGAAGGCCTGCTGTTGGGAACATGTCAGTGAGTTTGACACATTTCGCAGCATCCGTTTGAAGAACTCGTTTCTTTTTTTCGTGCAGTTTCTCTGCGCCTCCCTTGCGTTTCTTATCCATTACTACTGTGAACACCGCTGCACAAAGTTCCACATGGAGCGTGAAGGTGTTTGTCTACTTTATGATTGGCCTAGCCCTTTAGACTGTCAGGGATGATAACCAATGGGCTGCAGTAGCCTGTGGTAAGGGCCGGATGATCGGAACAGACTCTTGCGCTGCTGATATTTTTCTTCATGCATTATGCAAATATAACGAGGCAGATATATAAAATAATAATAATAATAATACATATTATTAATATACATGTCGGGTCTGCCGGCCCAAACAGCACGTCGGACCACCGGGAAAATGCCCGGTACGCCCGATTACCAGTCCATGCCTGCATGTCATCTAAAGGCAGTTTACAATGTCAAAATCAATCAGATTATACATATTAAGTCAGATTATCCAGATTGGTAAAAGAAATTCCTATATAAGGGAACCAGTTGATTTCATCAAAGTCGTAACAAGCAGCATTCACTCCTGAAGAAGCGTAGAGCCACAGGGAGAGTCGCTTGCATTGTACATGGCTTTGCAGCAATCCCTCATACTGATCAAGCATGAAGTGACAGCAGAAGGAAAAACTCCCCATTAACCGGAAGGAAAAACCTCCATCAGAACCGGGCTCAGTATGAACGGTAATCTGCCTTGACTGACTGGGGGTTACAAAAGAGAGAGAAGAGACACAACATGACAGACAAAAAAGCACAGAAGCACACATTGATCCAGTAATGTGTTTTACATTAGATGGTAATAGCAGGTGATCTGTCTTCCCTGGATGATGTCACAGCTAACAGAACGCCAGACCAGGTGTACCTACTATGAAGAAAAAATAGAAAAAACAAAAAGTTAAAAGCTGAAATGACAACAGTCATGCAAAAACGAAGAACAGTAGACCCTGATGTCCTCCAGCAGCCTAAGCCTATAGCAGCATAACTATAAAGGTAGCTCAGCGTAACATGAGCCACTCTAACTATAAGCTTTGTCAAAAAGGAAAGTCCCAAGAGCCAGCTTCTAGTGGAGGAGTTCAAGTATCTTGGGGTCTTGTTCACGAATGAGGGGAAGATGGAGCGGGAGATCGACAGGCGGATTGGTGCGACGTCTGCTGTGAAGCGGGCGCTGTACCGGTCCGTTGTGGTGAAGAGAGAGCTGAGCCAAAAGGCCAAGCTCTCGATTTACCAGTCGATCTACGTTCCTACCCTCATCTATGGTCACGAGCTTTGGGTCGTGACCGAAAGAACGAGATCCCGGACACAAGCGGCCAAAATGAGTTTTCTCCATAGTGTGTCTGGGCTCTCCCTTAGAGATAGGGTGAGGAGATCAGTCATCCGGGGAGGACTCAGAATAAAGCCGCTGCTCCTTCACATTGAGAAGAGCCAGTTGAGGTGGCTCGGGCATCTGGTTAGGATGCCTCCTGGACGCATCCCTGGTGAGGTGTTCTGGGCACGTCCCACCGGGAGGAGGCCCAGGGGAAGACCCAGGACACGCTGGAGAGACTCTGCTGGCCTGGGAACGCTTTGGGATTCCCCCGGAGGAAGTGGCCCAAGTGGCTGGGGAGAGGAAGGTCTGGGCCTCCCTCTTGAAGCTGCTACACCCGCGACCTGACCCCGGATAAGCGGAAGACGATGGATAGATCGAAAAAGGAAAGTTTAAGGATTAGTCTTAAAAGTAGACAGGGTGTCTGCGTCACGGACCAAAACTGGGAGTTGGTTCCACTGGAGAGGAGCATGATAGCTAAAGGATCTGCCTACCATTCTGGTTTTACAGACTTTAGGAACCACCAGCAGACCTGCTTTCTGAGAGTGAAGTGGTCTGTTAGAAATTACTAAAGTTTGTCCACAACATACACATGTGGAATATTGCTAACGTGTTACTTTAGCAATATTCCAATTGCTAAAGTGTTACTTTTACATTATTACTTTTGGGTGTGTATCCACCAATTTAACTGTCAAACTTTCATAACAGCTGTCTTAATGCAAGAAACGAAACCCTTAAACACATTAAATAATTAACTTTAAATAACTAAAAAGGTTTTGTTAACTTTTCACATGAAGCTGGATTAACAGCTAGTAAGATACCTTTGATTAAGTTGGTATACTAATGTTTAAACCAGGGGTGTCAAACGTACGGCCTGCGGGCCGGATCTGGCCCGCCGAACGATTTAGTCCGGCCCGGTGGCCAAATGCATTTTCATTATTCAACGGCTGTGTGTCCTCGGTGCATCGACCGATCTGCACCAGGTTTTTTGTGAGTCGTGGGGGAGCGCTGCCCAACGCGTACGTGTGTATTGCATGTTAGACGGGTGAGGAAAATGCATGACAGCTTCTGCGGTGGCTGGCGGCGGGAGGTGCGCGTACCCTAGCGGTGGCCCATAGGCCAGAGCGGCGCTTGGCTGCGAGGGCCGATCATCACCGCTTGCGGTTTTAATTAGGCCCGAGCAGCGAAGCGCTGCGAAGGCCTATTGTTTCTGTGTTGTTTCTTATTATTATTATTATTATTATTATTATTATTATTATTATTTTTATTCTGCCCCCCTAAAGAGGGGCCTTTTTGGGGGCTTTATCATATTCAAAAACTCACCAAACTTGGCAGATGCATGAAGACTGTTTAAAAATTTTATATTTTAAGGTCATCAGAAAAATCTAACGGAAAATGCCTCAACGGCGCCACCTAGCAATTTTCAAAGGACCCTTTGCTATTCACTTACTTCATCGTAGAGACGTGAAATTTGGTACAGTTGTAGAGCTCACCAAGACGTTCAGAATTTACAATTAATGTCATAGTGCAAATATCACAGGAAGTCGGCCATTTTAGATTGAAGGTCTGATTTTGACCCCATTTTTGACGTTTACAGCATTGGTATTTGATCGAACTCCTCCTAGGGATTTTGAGCGAGCGACTTGAAACTCGGTCAGTCTGATCATAAGGCATGGCCAATTAAAAGTTATCAAAACGGTGAGTTTTTGAGCATGTTGAAGGGGCGTTAGCAGGGGTCAAAGTTCACCTACTCGCCACAAAAAATAAAACTGTTATATCTCCTACACAGAAACACACAGAGGCACCAAACCTTCTGTGATTGATCATCATTGGGTCTTCTTTAATATCCAATGGTCAAATGATGACATCACTTAGGCCACGCCCCCTGACAACAGGAAGTGTCATGTTTTGCTGTAAACAGTCGCTATGTTACCCCTCTGAGCTAATCAACGTGAAACTGTGTCCAGAGACAGAAGACATGTTGGTGTGTTGTGGATTCCAGCCCCAAGTGGATTCGATGGAGCAGGGGGGCGTGGCGGCGTGGTGAAGTCACCTCAAACGCCGCTGCCATACGTTTAGCTCTGAATTCCACATTTCTGGGCCGAGCTGCTTAAAAGTCACTTGGATGCATCCTTATCTAGCCCCCGACAGGAATCCATAACAAACTTTGGTGGGCGTGACCTAATGCCTCAACGGCGCCACCTCGCAATTTTCAAAGGACCCTTTGCTATTCACTTACTTCATCGTAGAGACATGAGATTTGGTACAGTAGTAGAGCTCACCAAGACGGTCAGAATTTACAATTAATGTCATAGTGCAAATATCACAGGAAGTTGGCCATTTTAGATTGAAGGTGGTGTGGAGGCTGCAGTGCCTCCGACTGGAAGAACGTGAGGAGAGTGGTGAGGACAGCAGAAGGGATCATCGGGGCTCCTCTTCCCTCCATAAAAGACATTTCATCGCAGCGCTGTGTGTCTCGAGCCCGTAACATCATCAGGGACCCCTCACACCCCCACCACAGACTATTCTCCCTGCTGCCCTCTGGAAAGAGGTTTCGCAGCATCCGCTGCAGGTCCACTAGGTTCTGCAAAAGCTTTTTCCCTGCTGCCATCAGACTGTTGAACTGCTGAACTGCTAAAGTATAAAAACGGACTGTGTACCACATTCGATTCGCTGATTTGCACATCTGCACATTTGCACATTGTATCGTATCCTGCAAAATTGCTGCTGCACCTTACCGGGAAACGTACTGCAAAACTGTGTACAATGCAACTGTCTACTTTTAAATCATTGCTGCACCTTACTGCGTATTTGTTTACATTTGTTTTACACTGTTTACATTTCAACTGCCTACTGCTCACTGCTGCACTTTATCCGGAAGTCAATTGAAACTTATCCTGTAAGTGACTGCGATTTATCACTGCACTTTATCCTGTACTGTAATTCACCGCAAGGTATCCTGTAGAGTTACTGCAATCTTTCTGAGCTGTGTGAAAGCGAAATTTCGTTCTGTATCCACTCTGTGTATACAAAATGACAATAAAGAAAGTCTAAGTCTAAGTCTAAGTCTAAGTCTAAGATTTTGACCCCATTTTTGACGTTTACAGCATTGGTATTTGATCGAACTCCTCCTAGGGATTTCGAGCGAGCGGCTTGAAACTCGGTCAGTCTGATCATAAGGCATGGCCAATTAAAAGTTATCAAAACAGTGAGTTTTTGAGCTTGTTGAAGGGGCGTTAGCAGGGGTCAAAGTTCACCTACTCGCCACAAAAAATAAAACAGTTATATCTCCTACACAGAAACACACAGAGGCACCAAACTATCTGTGATTGATCATCATCAGGTCTTCTATCATATCCAATGATCAAATGATGACATCACTTAGGCCACGCCCCCTGACAACAGGAAATGTCATGTTTTGCTGTAAACGGTCGCTATGTTACCCCTCTGAGCTAATCAACATGAAAATGTATCCAGAGACAGAAGACATGTTGGTGTTTTGGATTCCAGCCCCAAGTGGATTCGATGGAGCAGGGCGGCGTGGTGGTGTGGTGAAGTCACCTCAAACGCCGCTGCCATACGTTTGGCTCTGAATTCCACATTTTTGGGTCGAGCTGCTTAAAACTCCCTTGGATGCATCCTTTTCCACCCCCGACAGGAATCCATAACAAACTGTGGTTGGCGTGACCTAATTTTTCTATAGCGCCCCCTAGAATATTTTAAATGATCAGCCCCAAGCCATGCTTTAAGATAGAATTACGAAAGTTGGTACACAACATACACATGTGGAATATTGCTAAAGTGTTACTTTTACATTATTACTTTTGGGTGTGTATCCACCAATTTAACTGTCAAACTTTCATAAAAGCTGTCTTAATGCAAGAAACAAAACCCTTAAACACATGAAATAACAATTAACTTTAAATAACTAAAAAGGTTTTGTTAACTTTTCACATGAAGCTGGATTAACAGGTAGTAAGATACCTTTGATTAAATTGGTATACTAATGTTTAAACCAGGGGTGTCAAACGTATGGCCCGCGGGCCGGATCCGGCCCACCGAACGATTTTGTCCGGCCCAGTGGCCAAATGCAATATCAATATTCAACGGCTGTATATCCTCGCTGCATCGACCGATCTACACCAGATTTGTTGCGAGTCGTGGGGGAGCGCTGCCGAATGCGTTCGTGGGAATCTCCCGGCGGACGGGCGGGGAAAATGCGTGACAGTTTCTGCGGTGGCTGGCGGCCGGCGGTGCGCGAACCCCTGCGGTGGCCAATAGGCCGGAGCGGCGCTTGGCTGCGAGGGCCGATCGATGCCGCTTGCGGCTTTCATTATTAGGCCCGAGCAGCTAAGCGCTGCGAAGGCCTATTGTATCTGTAGTGTTAATTATTATTATTATTATTATTATTATTATTCTGCCCCCCTAAAGAGGGGCCTTTTTGGGGGCTTTCTCATTTTCAAAAACTCACCAAACTTTGCAGATGCATGGTGACTGTTTAAAAATTTTGTATTTTAAGGTCGTCACAAAAATCTAAAGAAAAATGCCTCAACGGCGCCACCTAGAAATTTTCAAAGAACCCTTTGCTATTCACTTACTTCGTCGTAGAGACATGAAATTTGGTACAGTTGTAGAGCTCACCAAGACGCTCAGAATTTACAATTAATGTCATAGTGTAAATATCACAGGAAGTCGGCCATTTTAGATTGAAAGTCTGATTTTGACCTCAATTTTGACAGTTACAGCATCGGTATAAGATCTAACTCCTCCTAGAGATATCGAGCGATCGGCTTGAAACTCGGGCAGTCTGATCATAAGGCATGGCCAATCAAAAGTTATCAAAACGGTGAGTTTTTGAGCATGCTGAAGGGGCGTTGGCAGGGGTCAAAGTTCACCTATTCGCCACAAAAAATAAAAGTGTTATATCTCCTACACAGAAACACACAGAGGCACCAAACTTTCTGTGATTAATCATCATCAGGTCTCCTATAATATCCAATGGTCAAATGATGACATCACTTAGGCCACACCCCCTGACAACAGGAAGTGTCATGTTTTGCTGTAAACGGTCGCTATGTTACCCCTCTGAGCTAATCAACATGAAACTGTGTCCACAGACAGAACACATGTTGTTGTGTTGTGGATTCCAGCCCCAAGTCGATTCGATGGAGCAGGAGAGCGTGGCGGCGTGGTGAAGTCACCTCAAACGCCGCTGCCATACGTTTGGCTCTGAATTCCACATTTTTGGGCCGAGCTGCATAAAACTCACTTGGATGCATCCTTATCCACCCCCCAACAGGAATCCATAACAAACTTTGGTGGGCGTGACCTGATGCCTCAACGGCGCCACTTAGCAATTTTCAAAGGACCCTTTGCTATTCACTTACTTCATCGTAGAGACATGAGATTTGGTACAGTGGTAGAGCTCACCAAGACGCTCAGAATTTACAATTAATGTCATAGTGTAAATATCACAGGAAGTTGGCCATTTTAGATTGAATGTCTGATTTTGACCCCATTTATGACGTTTATAGCATTGGTATTTGATGGATCTCCTCCTAGAGATTTTTAGCGAGCGGCTTGAAACTCGGGCAGTCTGATCATAAGGCATGGCCAATTAAAAGTTATCAAAACGGTGAGTTTTTGAGCTTGTTGAAGGGGCATTAGCAGGGGTCAAAGTTCACCTACTCGCCACAAAAAATAAAACTGTTATATCTCCTACACAGAAACACACAGAGGCATCAAACTTTCAGTGATTGATCACCATCAGGTCTCCTATAATATCCAATGGTCAAATGATGACATTGCTTAGGCCACGCCCCCTGACAACAGGAAGTGTCATGTTTTGTTGTAAACGGTCGCTATGTTACCCCTCTGAGCTAATCAACATGAAACTGTGTCCACAGACAGAACACATGTTGGTATGTTGTGGATTTCAGGCTCAACTGGATTCGATGGAGCAGGGGGGCGTGGCGGCGTGGCATATTCACCTCAAACGCTGCTGTCATACGTTTGGCTCTGAATTCCACAGTTTTGGGCCGAGCTGCTTTAAACTCATTTGGATGCATCCTTATCCACCCCCCAACAGGAATCCTTAACAAACTTTAGTGAGCAGGACTTGGTTTCTCTATAGCGCCACCAAGCAAATTTCAAAGGACCCTTTGGTATTCACTTACTTCATCGTAGAGTAATGAAATTTTGTACAGTTGTAGATCTCAGCAAGACGCTCAGAATTTACAATTAATGTCATACTGCAAGTATCACAGGAAGTAAGCCATTTTAGATTGAAATCTGAATTTTGATACCAAGTTGACATGTAAAGCATATGTATTTGATCATACTTGTCCAGCAGGGGGCAGCAAGAGACCACAAATAAACCCCAAAGGAATTTCTCTTGGTAAGTAAGTGATCTTAACTCTTTGGTTTCCTTATATATTTAAGTTGAACAGATATACAAATCCTGCTTGAAAACTGACAAACTTACTCTTGTTCAATACATTTCAGTTTTTATTTATATAACGCCAAATCATAAAACATGTCATCAGGGGTGGACTGGGACAAAAAAATGGCCCTGGCATTTTGGATTAGACTGGCCCACCACATTTTTTTGTGTACTGAATGTGTATACCAACTTTGCAATACCAACTGTGCAATACCTTGAGGCCAGGTTAATGGAAATTAGTGAGAGTGGACACTTAAAATACTTCCAAAATCTTAATTTATTAACACTGTAAAATGTAAACTCCACCACAGCACAGCAACAATTCTTAGATCAGAGAGAAAGAGAGGTGTCACGGTCAATCACACATATTATCACGTTACATCATTATAAGAAGTTATTGTAAGTTGCTCATCAGATCTATTCAGTCTTCCAGATACTGTAGGGTAACATTGGACTAATGTGCACTCACTGTGTAAAAAAGGATGCCAATGACAAAATGAACCAGAGAAATGCCTCACTTGTCATCATGGAAAGAAAGAAAATATATAATAACATAATATAAATTTTGATTTACTCAGTCATTTGTAATAAGTATTTTATTTATCTAATTTGCTAATTTTTGATCATATTTTCTTTAAAATCGCAGACTTTTTGCTATTTTTCATGTAAATCCTTGGTGGCGCTTCATAGCAAAGCCGGTGAGGCCGCAGCGAGCTTGGCCTCCCCTGGGATTGCGCAATCCCATGTTAACTGCGCTGACTTCCATTCTGTGAATGCATCTTCCTGTCTCTAGATCATAAATTCAATTGTTCAAACAGTTATGAACTGATTTTCCACAATTTAATATATGTGGATTACGAATTGTGTTTTGGTCATCAAACTGTGTGCAGAGAACATGTTTTCGTGGTGCTGGCCGATCATAAACAGCAAAGAACTGGTTGTAGGTGAGGCCGGCAGTTCCTTGGCCTCTAGGCAGGGGGCGCTCAAGGGGCACCGCTCGTGATCCCCAAATAGTAGAGTCAAAACAAGTTATTGATGTTTTATTAGCGAGTTTTGCTAAACAAGTAAAGCACTAAAAAGACTCTAAACATACAGCTGGAACAGGACTGATCAGGGAAGGCTTTCCTCCCTGGCAGTGAGCTCCACTGAGACAGAGAGACTTTTAAAACTGAAGAAGATAAAGGGAACTTTTACCGGAAAATGATGATATTTTTGTTCAGAAAGAGCGCCGCAGAGACTTAAATTATAAGTAGAGGTAAGACAGCGATACTTATTCATGTTTTGTTTTTGTGATAAAATGTGCGTAATGTGGGTTATAGTTTTAGAATGTGTTACAAATGCAGAAATCCATCATAACTCATAAACTGTTACCAATCAAATGACAATTTTATTTTCATCAAAGAACCAATATTTTTCCATGTATCTTGGTGAATTTATTTGGCTCAATCAGTCTCCTTCAGCACTTTGCAACGAGTCTACTCTGTAGAGTGTATATATTTGTAAATCTGACTCTGATGACGTCAGTGCCTCACCAGCTATGAACCCTACCGCACATCACTGACTAAACCCACCACCACTATATTTTACATCAGACACCGGAGCAGATGAAGGCCTGCTGTTGGGAACATGTCAGTCAGTTTTACACATTTCGCAGCATCCGTTTGAAGAACTCGTTTCTTTTTTTCGTGCAGTTTCTCTGCGTCTCCCTTGCGTTTCTTATCCATTACTACTGTGAACACCGCTGCAAAAAGTACCACATGGAGCGTGAAGGTGTTTTTCTACTTTAAGATTGGCCTAGCCCTTTAGACTGTCAGGGATGATAACCAATGGGCTGCAGTAGCCTGTGGTAAGGGCCGGATGATCGGAACAGACTCTTGCGCTGCTGATTTTATTTTTCTTCATGCATTATGCAAATATAACGAGGCATATATATAAAATAATAATAATAATAATAATACATATTATTAATATACATGTCGGGTCTGCCGGCCCACCAGGAAAATGCCGGGTACGCCCGATTACCAGTCCATGCCTGCATGTCATCTAAAAGCAGTTTACAGTGTCAAAATCAATCAGATTATACATATTAAGTCAGATTATCCAGATTGGTAAAATAAATTCCTATATAAGGGAACCAGTTGATTGCATCAAAGTCGTAACAAGCAGCATTCACTCCTGAAGAAGCGTAGAGCTACAGGGAGAGTCGTTTGCATTGTACATGGCTTTGCAGCAATCCCTCATACTGATCAAGCATGAAGTGACAGTGGAAGGAAAAACTCCCCATTAACAGGAAGGAAAAACCTCCATCAGAACCGGGCTCAGTATGAACGGTAATCTGCCTTGACCGACTGGGGGTTACAAAAGAGAGAGAAGAGACACAACAAGACAGACAAAAAAGCACAGAAGCACACATTGATCCAGTAATCTGTTTTACATTAGATGGTAATAACAGGTGATCTGTCTTCCCTGGATGATGTCACAGCTAACAGAACGCCAGACCAGGTGTACCTACTATGAAGAAAAAATAGAAAAAACAAAAAGTTAAAAGCTGAAATGACAACAGTCATGCAAAATTGAAGAAAAATAGGCCCTGATGTCCTCCAGCAGCCTAAGCATACAGCAGCATAACTATAGAGGTAGCTCAGGGTAACATGAACCACTCTAACTTCAAGCTTTGTAAAAAAAGGAAAGTCCCAAGAGCCATCTTCTAGTGGAGGAGTTCAAGTATCTTGGGGTCTTGTTCACGAATGAGGGGAAGATGGAGCGGGAGATCGACAGGCGGATTGGTGCGACGTCTGCTGTGAAGCGGGCGCTGTACAGATCCGTTGTGGTGAAGAGAGAGCTGAGCCAAAAGGCCAAGCTCTCGATTTACCAGTCGATCTACGTTCCTACCCTCATCTATGGTCACGAGCTTTGGGTCGTGACCGAAAGAACGAGATCCCGGATACAAGCGGCCAAAATGAGTTTTCTCCATAGTGTGTCTGGGCTCTCCCTTAGAGATAAAGTGAGGAGCTCAGTCATCCGGGGAGGACTCAGAGTAGAGCCACTGCTCCTTCACATTGAGAGGAGCCAGTTGAGGTGGCTCGGGCATCTGGTTAGGATGCCTCCTGGACGCCTCCCTGGTGAGGTGTTCTGGGCACGTCCCACCGGGAGGAGGCCCAGGGGAATACCCAGGACACGCTGGAGAGACTCTGCTGGCCTGGGAACGCTTTGGGATTCCCCCGGAGGAAGTGGCCCAAGTGGCTGGGGAGAGGAAGGTCTGGGCCTCCCTCTTGAAGCTGCTACACCCGCGACCCGACCCCGGATAAGCGGAAGACGATGGATGGATGGAAAAAGGAAAGTTTTAGGATTAGTCTTAAAAGTAGACAGGGTGTCTGCGTCACGGACCAAAACTGGGAGTTGGTTCCACTGGAGAGGAGCATGATAGCTAAAGGATCTGCCTACCATTCTGGTTTTACAGACTTTAGGAACCACCAGCAGACCTGCTTTCTGAGAGTGAAGTGGTCTGTTAGAAATTACTAAAGTTTGTACACAACATACACATGTGGAATATTGCTAACGTGTTACTTTAGCAATATTCCAATTACTAAAGTGTTACTTTTACATTATTACTTTTGGGTGTGTATCCACCAATTTAACTGTCAAACTTTCATAAAAGCTGTCTTAATGCAAGAAACGAAACCCTTAAACACATGAAATAATTAACTTTAATTAACTAAAAAGGTTTTGTTAACTTTTCACATGAAGCTGGATTAACAGCTAGTAAGATACCTTTGATTAAGTTGGTATACTAATGTTTAAACCAGGGGTGTCAAACGTACGGCCTGCGGGCCGGATCTGGCCCGCCGAACGATTTAGTCCGGCCCGGTGGCCAAATGCATTTTCATTATTCAACGGCTGTGTCTCCTCGGTGCATCGACCCATCTGCACCAGATTTTTTGTGAGTCGTGGGGGAGCGCTGCCCAACGCATACGTGTGTATTGCATGGTAGACGGGTGAGGAAAATGCATGACAGCTTCTGCGGTGGCTGGCGGCGGGAGGTGCGCGTACCCTAGCGGTGGCCCATAGGCCAGAGCGGCGCTTGGCTGCGAGGGCCGATCATCACCGCTTGCGGTTTTAATTCTTCTTATTCTTCTTATTCTGCCCCCCTAAAGAGGGGCCTTTTTGGGGGCTTTCTCATTTTCAAAAACTCACCAAACTTTGCAGATGCATGGTGACAGTTTAAAAATTTTGTATTTTAAGGGCGTCACAAAAATCTAAAGAAAAATGCCTCAACGGCGCCACCTAGAAATTTTCAAAGGACCCTTTGCTATTCACTTACTTCATCGTAGAGACATGAGATTTGGTACAGTTGTAGAGCTCAACAAGATGCTCAGAATTTACAATTAATGTCATAGTGCAAGTATCACAGGAAGTTGGCCATTTTAGACTGAAAGTCTGATTTTGACCTCAATTTTGACAGTTACAGCATTGGTATAAGATCTAACTCCTCCTAGAGATATCGAGCGATCGGCTTGAAACTCGGGCAGTCTGATCATAAGGCATGGCCAATCAAAAGTTATCAAAACTGTGAGTTTTTGAGCATGCTGAAGGGGCGTTGGCAGGGGTCAAAGTTCACCTATTCGCCACAAAAAATAAAAGTGTTATATCTCCTACACAGAAACACACAGAGGCACCAAACTTTCAGTAATTGATCACCATCAGGTCTCCTATAATATCCAATGGTCAAATGATGACATTGCTTAGGCCACGCCCCCTGACAACAGGAAGTGTCATGTTTTGTTGTAAGCGGTCGCTATGTTACCCCTCTGAGCTAATCAACATGAAACTGTGTCCACAGACAGAACACATGTTGGTATGTTGTGGATTTCAGGCTCAACTGGATTCGATGGAGCAGGGGGGGCGTGGCGGCGTGGCATATTTACCTCAAACGCTGCTGTCATACGTTTGGCTCTGAATTCCACAGTTTTGGGCCGAGCTGCCTAAAACTCATTTGGATGCATCCTTATCCACCCCCCAACAGGAATCCATAACAAACTTTAGTGAGCAGGACTTAGTTTCTCTATAGCGCCACCAAGCAATTTTCAAAGGACCTTTTGCTATTCACTTACTTCATCGTAGAGTAATGAAATTTTGTACAGTTGTAGATCTCAGCAAGATGCTCAGAATTTACAATTAATGTCATAGTGCAAGTATCACAGGAAGTAAGCCATTTTAGATTGAAATCTGAATTTTGACACCATGTTGACATGGTATCAAATACCATCATCATCCAGCAGGGGGCAGAAAGAGACCACAAATAAACCCCAAAGGAATTTCTCTTGGTAAGTAAGTGATCTTAACTCTTTGGTTTCCTTATATATTATGTTGAACAGATATACAAATCCTGCTTGAAAACTGACAAACTCTTGTTCAATACATTTCAGTTTTTATTTATATAGCGCCAAATCATGAAACATGTCATCAGGGGTGGATTGGGACAAAAAGTTGGCCCTGGCATTTTGGATTAGACTGGCCCACCACATTTTTTTTTGTGTACTGAATGTGTATACCAACTGTGCAATACCAACTGTGCAATACCTTGAGGTCAGGATAGTGGAAATTAGTGAGAGTGGACACTTAAAATACTTCCAAAATCTTAATTTATTAACACTGTAAAATGTAAACTCCACCACAGCACAGCAACTATTCTTAGATCAGAGAGAGAGAGAGAGAAAGTGAGGTGTCACGGTCAATCACACATATTATCACGTTACATCATTATAAGAAGTTATTGTAAGTTGCTCATCAGATCTATTCAGTCTTCCAGATACTGTAGGGTAACATTGGACTAATGTGCACTCACTGTGTAAAAAAGGATGCCAATGACAAAATGAACCAGAGAAATGCCTCACTTGTCATCATGGAAAGAAAGAAAATATATAATAACATAATATAAATTTTGATTTACTCAGTCATTTGTAATAAGTATTTTATTTATCTAATTTCCTAATTTTTGATCATATTTTCTTTAAAATCGCAGACTTTTTGCTATTTTTCTTGTAAATCCTTGGTGGCGCTTCATAGCGAAGCCGGTGAGGCCGCAGCGAGCTTGGCCTCCCCTGGGATTGCGCAATCCCATGTTAACTGTGCTGACTTCCATTCTGTGAATGCATCTTCCTGTCTCTAGATCATAAATTCAATTGTTCAAACAGTTATGAACAGATTTTCCACAATTTAATATATGTGGATTACGAATTGTGTTTTGGTCATCAAACTGTGTGCAGATAACATGTTTTCGTGGTGCTGGCCGATCATAAACAGCAAAGAACTGGTTGTAGGTGAGGCCAGCAGTTCCTTGGCCGCTAGGCAGGGGGCGCTCAAGGGGCACCGCTCCTGATCCCCAAATAGTAGAGTCAAAACAAGTTATTGATGTTTTATTAGCGAGTTTTGCTAAACAAGTAAAGCACTAAAAAGACTCTAAACATACAGCTGGAACAGGACTGATCAGGGAAGGCTTTCCTCCCTGGCAGTGAGCTCCACTGAGACTATGGGAGTTTTAAATCTGAAGAAGATGAAGAGAACTTTTACCGGAAAATGATGATATTTTTGTTCAGAAAGAGCGCCGCAGGGACTTAAATTATAAGTAGAGGTAAGACAGCGATACTTATTCATGTTTTGTTATTGTGATAAAATGTGCGTAATGTGGGTTATAGTTTTAGAATGTGTTACAAATGCAGAAATCCATCATAACTCATAAACTGCTACCAATCAAATGACAATTTTTTTTCATCAAAGAACCAATATTTTTCCATGTATCTTGGTGAATTTATTTGGCTCAATCAGTCTCCTTCAGCACTTTGCAACGAGTCTACTCTGTAGAGTGTATATATTTCGTGGGAGTGTTGGCCTAGTGGTTAGAGCAGCGCGCTTGCACTCAGAGAAGGATGCAAGTACCCGGTTCGATTCCCAGTGCCTGCACTCTGGGTCCCTGAGCAAGACCCTTAAACGCAGATTGCTCCCCGGGCGTCGCACATGGCAGCCCACTGCTCCCCAAGGGGATGGGTTAAATGCAGAAAGCAAATTTCATTGTAATGTATGTTTCAATGACAATAAAGATGATATTACTATATTTGTAAATCTGACTCTGATGACGTCAGTGCCTCACCAGCTATGAACCCTACCGCACGTCACTGACTACAACCACCACCATCATATTTTACACCGGAGCAGATGAAGGGCCTGCTGTAGGGAAAATGTCAGTGAGTTTGACACATTTCGCAGCATCCGTTTGAAGAACTCGTTTCTTTTTTTCGTGCAGTTTCTCTGCGCCTCCCATTACTACTGTGAACACCGCTGCACAAAGTTCCACATGGAGCGTGAAGGTGTTTTTCTACTTTATGATTGGCCTAGCCCTTTAGACTGTCAGGGATGATAACCAATGGGCTGCAGTAGTCTGTGGTAAGGGCCGGATGATCGGAACAGACCCTTGCGCTGCTGATATTTTTCTTCATGCATTATGCAAATATAACGAGGCAGATATATAAAATAATAATAATAATAATAATAATAATAATAATAATAATAATAATAATAATAATACATATTATTAATATACATGTCGGGTCTGCCGGCCCAAACAGCACGTCGGCCCACCGGGAAATTGCCCGGTACGCCCGATTACCAGTCCATGCCTGCATGTCATCTAAAGGCAGTTTACAATGTCAAAATCAATCAGATTATACATATTAAGTCAGATTATCCAGATTGGTAAAAGAAATTCCTATATAAGTGAACCAGTTAATTGCATCAAAGTCGTAACAAGCAGCATTCACTCCTGAAGAAGCGTAGAGCCACAGGGAGAGTCGTTTGCATTGTACATGGCTTTGCAGCAATCCCTCATACTGATCAAGCATGAAGTGACAGCAGAAGGAAAAACTCCCCATTAACAGGAAGGAAAAACCTCCATCAGAACCGGGCTCAGTATGAACGGTAATCTGCCTTGACTGACTGGGGGTTACAAAAGAGAGAGAAGAGACACAACATGACAGACAAAAAAGCACAGAAGCACACATTGATCCAGTAATGTGTTTTACATTAGATGGTAATAGCAGGTGATCTGTCTTCCCTGGATGATGTCACAGCTAACAGAACGCCAGACCAGGTGTACCTACTATGAAGAAAAAATAGAAAAAACAAAAAGTTAAAAGCTGAAATGACAACAGTCATGCAAAATTGAAGAACAATAGACCCTGATGTCCTCCAGCAGCCTAAGCCTATAGCAGCATAACTATAGAGGTAGCTCGGGGTAACATGAACCACTCTAACTATAAGCTTTGTCAAAAAGGAATGTCCCAAGAGCCAGCTTCTAGTGGAGGAGTTCAAGTATCTTGGGGTCTTGTTCACGAATGAGGGGAAGATGGAGCGGGAGATCGACAGGCAGATTGGTGCGACGTCTGCTGTGAAGCGGGTGCTGTACCGGTCCGTTGTGGTGAAGAGAGAGCTGAGCCAAAAGGCCAAGCTCTCAATTTACCGGTCGATCTACGTTCCTACCCTCATCTATGGTCACGAGCTTTGGGTCGTGACCGAAAGAACGAGATCCCGGATACAAGCGGCCGAAATGAGTCTTCTCCGTAGTGTGTCTGGGCTCTCCCTTAGAGATAGGGTGAGGAGCTCAGTCATCCGGGGAGGACTCAGAGTAGAGCCGCTGCTCCTCCACATTGAGAAGAGCCAGTTGAGGTGGCTCGGGCATCTGGTTAGGATGCCTCCTGGACGCATCCCTGGTGAGGTGTTCTGGGCACGTCCCACCGGGAGGAGGCCCAGGGGAAGTCCCAGGACACGCTGGAGAGACTCTGCTGGCCTGGGAACGCTTTGGGATTCCCCCGGAGGAAGTGGCCCAAGTGGCTGGGGAGAGGAAGGTCTGGGCCTCCCTCTTGAAGCTGCTACACCCGCGACCTGACCCCGGATAAGCGGAAGACGATGGATGGATGGAAAAAGGAAAGTTTAAGGATTAGTTTTAAAAGTAGACAGGGTGTCTGCGTCACGGACCAAAACTGGGAGTTGGTTCCACTGGAGAGGAGCATGATAGCTAAAGGATCTGCCTACCATTCTGGTTTTACAGACTTTAGGAACCACCAGCAGACCTGCTTTCTGAGAGTGAAGTGGTCTGTTAGAAATTACTAAAGTTTGTACACAACATACACATTCAATTCAATTCAATTCAATTTTATTTATATAGTGCCAAATCATGAAACATGTCATCTCAAGGCACTTTACAAAATCAAGTTCAATCATATTATACAGATTGGGTCAGATTATACAGATTGGTCAAAATGTCCTATATAAGGAAACCAGTTGATTGCATCAAAGTCTTGACAAGCAGCATTCACTCCTGGGGAACCGTAGAGCCACAGGGAGAGTCGTCTGCATTGTACATGGTTTTGCTGCAATCCCTCATACTGAGCAAGCATGAAGCGACAGTGGGAAGAAAAACCACCCATTAACGGGAAAAAAAAACCTCCGGCAGAACCGGGCTCAGTATGAACGGTCATCTGCCTCGACCGACTGGGGTTACAGAAGACAGAGCAGAGACACAACAAGAGAGACAAAAAAGCACAGAAGCACACATTGATCTAGTAATCTGTTCTACATTAGATGGTAGTAACGGGTGAGCCGTCTTCTCTGGATGATGTCAAAGTTAACAGAACGCCAGACCAGGTGTACCTACTATGAAGAAAAAGAGAGAGAGCAAAAAGTTAAAAGCTGAAATGACGACAGTCATTTCAATGTAATACAATACAAAACTGGAGAACCGTAGAATGAAGAACAGTAGAAATCAGTAGAGTGAGAAAATTAGACCCTGATGTCCTCCAGTAGCCTAAGCCTATAGCAGCATAACTATAGAGGTAGCTCAGGGTAACATGAGCCACTCTAACTATAAGCTTTGTCAAAAAGGAATGTTTTAAGATTAGTCTTAAAAATAGATAGGGTGTCTGCCTCACGGACCAAAACTGGGAGTTGGTTCCACAGGAGAGGAGCCTGATAGCTAAAGGATCTGCCTCCCATTCTACTTTTAGAGACTCTAGGAACCACCAGCAGACCTGCAGTCCGAGAGCGAAGTGCTCTGTTAGGAACATACGGAGTAATCAGAGCTCTGATATATGATGGAGCTTGATTATTAAGGGCTTTATACGTTAGAAGAAGAATTTTAAATTCTATTCTTGATTTAACAGGAAGCCAATGAAGGGAAGCTAAAATTGGAGAAATATGATCCCTCTTGTTGATTTTCATCAGAACTCTTGCCGCAGCATTTTGGATCAGCTGAAGACTTCGAACTGCATTTTGTGGACTTCCTGATAGTAAAGAATTACAATAGTCCAGCCTTGAAGTAACAAATGCATGCACTAGTTTTTCAGCATCACCCCTGGACAGAATGTTTCTAATTTTGGCGATATTCCGGAGGTGAAAAAAGGAAACTCTGGAAACCTGTTTAATATGGGATTTAAATGACATGTCTTGGTCAAAAATAACACCAAGATTTTTTACTTTATTACCAGAGGCCAAGTTAATGCCATCCAGATTCAGTGATTGATTAAGAAGTTTATTTTTTGAGGACTCTGGCCCAAAGATTACAACTTCTGTCTTGTCAGAATTTAAATGCAGGAAATTTAAAGTCATCCAGCTTTTGATGTCATCAAGACATGACTGCAGTCGAAGTAACTGATTGGATTCATCAGGATTTATGGATAAATATAGCTGAGTGTCATCAGCATAACAGTGGAAATTAATCCCATGCTGTCTGATAATTTTGCCAACCGGAAGCATATATATAGTAAATAGAATTGGTCCAAGGACTGAACCCTGTGGTACTCCACAGGTGACCCTAGAGTTTGAAGAAGATTTATTATTAACATGAACAAACTGGAATCTGTCCGACAGATAAGATTTAAACCAGCCTAATGCTTTCCCCTTAATCCCTACAGTATGCTCAAGTCTTTGTAGGAGAATAATGTGATCAACTGTGTCAAATGCAGCACTGAGATCTAACAGGACAAGTACAGACACAAGTCCATTATCTGAGGCCATGAGAATATCATTGGTGACCTTCACCAGAGCTGTTTCAGTGCTATGATGAGCTCTAAAGCCTGACTGAAACTCCTCAAGTAGGTCATTACTTTGTAAATGTTCACAAAGTTGATTAGCAACTACTTTCTCAAGAATTTTAGATAAGAAAAGAAGATTAGATATAGGTCTGTAGTTTACTAGCTCATCTTGATCAAGAGAAGGTTTCTTAAGTAAAGGTTTAATAACAGCTACTTTAAAAGCCTTTGGTACATATCCATTTACTAAGGATAGATTAATCATGTCTAAAATAGGACCACTGATCAGAGGGAATACCTCCTTAAACAACTTGGTTGGGATTGGGTCTAACATACAGGTAGAAGGTTTAGATGAAGCTAAAATTTTAGATAGCTCAGAAAGCTCTACTGCTTTTAAACAGTTCAGACACTGCGCAGGTGCTAAGGATTCCTCCAATGCTGCCTCACTTACTGAGGACGAGGTAATCATGTTTGGGAGGATGCCAATTATTTTATTTTTAATGGAATCAATTTTATTTATGAAGAATCCCATAAAATCATTACTGCTAAGAGCTAAGGGGATGGCTGGATCAACAGAGCTGTGGCTCTGGGTAAGTTTGGCAACTGTATTGAAGAGAAATCTAGGATTATTCTTATTCTCCTCAATTAATGATGAAAAATATGCTGCTCTAACTCTGCGAATGGTCTTGTTATACAACAATAGACTGTCCCTCCAGATTAGGTAGGATTCCTCTTGGTGTGTAGAGCGCCATTTTCTCTCCAATTTCCTAACATTGTGCTTCAAGGAATGCAGCTCTGAATTAAACCAAGGAGCCAGCTTCCTGTGAATAATCACCTTATTTTTCAAGGGAGCTACATTGTCTAATGCAGAACGCAATGACAAAGTCATACCGTTTACAAACACATCTATTTGTGAATTGGAAGAAACAACATTGCTGCCATCTACAGGGCATTTCTGCAATACGGAGGATATTAAAAAGGGGACAGACTCTTTAAGTTTTGATACAGCATTATCCGATAAAGATCTACTATAATGGAACCCTCTTTTGGGGGTGGAGAACTCCGTTAGATTAAACTCAAATGTTATTAAAAAATGATCAGATAGGACAGGGTTGTGAGGAAATACTGTTAATTCTTCACAATCAATGCCATATGTCAGCACAAGGTCTAAAGTATGGAGCCAAGAGTGCGTCGGTTTATGCACATTTTGAGCAAAACCAATTGAATCTAGGATAGTTTTAAAGGCTACACTAAGGTTATCACATTCTGTGTCAACATGGATGTTAAAATCACCCACTATAATAACCTTATCAGTATTTAACACCAAATCAGATAAGAAGTCTGACAGCTGATCCAAAAACTGAGTGCAAGGGCCTGGTGGACGATACAAAACAATAAACAGAAGAGGTTTTATTGCTTTGCAGTTTGGATGAGGGAAACTGAGGGTTAAATGTTCAAAAGAACTGTAGTTATTAATTGGCCTGGGACTAATTAATAAATCAGACTGAAAGATGGCTGCCACTCCTCCTCCTCTTCCCACAGATCTGGGAATGTGGAAATTTGAATAATTGGAGGGAGTTGACTCATTTATACTAACGTAGTCCTCTTGTAGCCAGGTTTCTGTGAGACAAAACAAATCAATCTGTTTATCAGAAATCAATTCGTTAACTAACAAAGTCTTTGGAGGGAGAGACCTTATATTTAATAGACCACATTTAATTGTTTTATTTTTAGGTTCAAGGTGAACCGTATTGATTTTTATTAGGTTTTTATGATTTGTTCCTTTTAGATAAGTTTTTGATCTGTTAAGTTTTGGCCGTGGGAAAGACACCGTCTCAATAGGATAATGGGTGGGTAACAGTACAGAAGCTGCAGAGAGGTGTGTTAAACTACGGCTCTGCTTCCTGGTCTGGACCCTGGGTTGTCAGCATTTAGGAGAACTAATAAAACCGGCCAGATTTCTAGAAAGAAGAGCTGCACCATCCAAAGTGGGATGGATGCCGTCTCTCCGGATCAGACCAGGTTTTCCCCAGAAAGTTCGCCAGTTATCAATGTAGCCCACGTCGTTTTCAGGACACCACCTAGACAACCAGCGGTTGAATGATGACATGCGGCTAAACATGTCATCACTGGTCAGATCAGGCAGGGGACCAGAGAAAATTACGGAGTCCGACATTGTTTTAGCAAACTCACACACCGAAGCAACACCAACTTTAGTGACCTCCGATCGGCGTGACCGGGTGTCATTACCGCCAGCGTGAATAAAAATCTTACTGTATTTACGCTTATCCTTAGCCAGCAGTTTTAGGTAAGATTCTATGTCGCCCGTTCTGGCCCCTGGCAGGCATTTAACTATGGTCCCTGGTGTCTCTAGTGCCACGTTTCTGACTATTGAGCTCCCAATCACCAGAGTCGGCTTCTCAGCGGGTGTGTCGCTGAGTGGGGAAAATTTGTTAGAAACGCAGACGGGTTGGTGGTGAACTGGGGGCTGAAATCTAGAGCTATGCTTCCTACGAACTGTCACCCAGCCGGCCTGCTTACCCGGCTGCTCGGGTGCTTCTGGAGGACCACTAAGTGAAGTAACGCTAGGTCTATGTGGCTCCGCGCTAGCAAAGGGGCGGCTATCAGCTGGTCTTTCCATAGCACGGAGCCGGGTCTCTAATTCTGACACCCTCGCCTCCAAAGCTACAAAAACACTACATTTATTACAAGTACCATTATCACTAAAGGAGGCAGAGGAATAGCTAAACATCTGACACAGAGAGCAGGAGATAAGGGGAGACTTAGTAAGAGACGGAGAAGCTGAAGTAACAGTAGGAGAGGAAGCCATTGTGGAGCTAAAGCTAGGCTAGGCTAAAGCTAGGCTAGCGCCCTTCTACCACACATGTGGAATATTGCTAACGTGTTACTTTAGCAATATTCCAATTGCTAAAGTGTTACTTTTACATTATTACTTTTGGGTGTGTATCCACCAATTTAACTGTCAAACTTTCATAACAGCTGTCTTAATGCAAGAAACGAAACCCTTAAACACATGAATTAATTAACTTTAAATAACTAAAAAGGTTTTGTTAACTTTTCACATGAAGCTGGATTAACAGCTAGTAAGATACCTTTAATTAAATTTGTATACTAGTGTTTAAACCAGGGGTGTCAAACGTACGGCCTGCGGGCCGGATCTGGCCCGCCGAACGATTTAGTCCGGCCCGGTGGCCAAATGCATTTTCATTATTCAACGGCTGTGTCTCCTCGGTGCATCGACCGATCTGCACCAGGTTTTTTGTGAGTCGTGGGGGAGCGCTGCCCAACGCGTACGTGTGTATTGCATGTTAGACGGGCGAGGAAAATGCATGACAGCTTCTGCGGTGGCTGGCGGCGGGAGGTGCGCGTACCCTAGCGGTGGCCCATAGGCCAGAGCGGCGCTTGGCTGCGAGGGCCGATCATCACCGCTTGCGGTTTTAATTAGGCCCGAGCAGCGAAGCGCTGCGAAGGCCTATTGTTTCTGTGTTGTTTCTTATTATTATTATTATTATTTTTATTCTGCCCCCCTAAAGAGGGGCCTTTTTGGGGGATTTATCATATTCAAAAACTCACCAAACTTGGCAGACGCATGAAGACTGTTTAAAAATTTTGTATTTTAAGGTCCTCATCAAAATCTAAAGAAAAATGCCTCAACGGCGCCACCTAGCAATTTTCAAAGGACCCTTTGCTATTCACTTACTTCATCGTAGAGACATGAGATTTGGTACAGTGTTAGAGCTCACCAAGACGCTCAGAATTTACAATTAATGTCATAGTGCAAATATCACAGGAAGTCGGCCATTTTAGATTGAAGGTCTGATTTTGACCCGATTTTTGACGTTTACAGCATTGGTATTTGATCGAACTCCTCCTAGAGATTTTGAGCGAGCGGCTTGAAACTCGGTCAGTCTGATCATAAGGCATGGCCAATTAAAAGTTATCAAAACGGTGAGTTTTTGAGCATGTTGAAGGGGTGTTAGCAGGGGTCAAAGTTCACCTACTCGCCACAAAAAATAAAACTGTTATATCTCCTACACAGAAACACATAGAGGCACCAAACTTTCTGTGATTGATCATCATTGGGTCTTCTTTAATATCCAATGGTCAAATTATGACATCACTTAGGCCACGCCCCCTGACAACAGGAAGTGTCATGTTTTGCTGTAAACGGTCGCTATGTTACCCCTCTGAGCTAATCAACATGAAACTGTGTCCAGAGACGGAAGACATGTTGATGTATTGTGGATTCCAGCCCCAAGTGGATTCGATGGAGCAGGAGAGCGTGGCGGCGTGGTGAAGTCACCTCAAACGCTGCTGCCATACGTTTGGCTCTGAATTCCACATTTTTGGGCCGAGCTGCTTAAAACTCACTTGGATGCATCCTTATCCACCCCCCAACAGGAATCCATAACAAACTTTGGTGGGCGTGACCTAATGCCTCAACGGCGCCACCTAGCAATTTTCAAAGGACCCTTTGCTATTCACTTACTTCATCGTAGAGACATGAGATTTGGTACAGTGTTAGAGCTCACCAAGACGCTCAGAATTTACAATTAATTTCATAGTGCAAATATCACAGGAAGTCGGCCATTTTAGATTGAAGGTCTGATTTTGATCCGATTTTTGACGTTTACAGCATTGGTATTTGATCGAACTCCTCCTAGAGATTTTGAGCGAGCGGCTTGAAACTCGGTCAGTCTGATCATAAGGCATGGCCAATTAAAAGTTATCAAAACGGTGAGTTTTTGAGCATGTTGAAGAGGTGTTAGCAGGGGTCAAAGTTCACCTACTCGCCACAAAAATAAAACTGTTATATCTCCTACACAGAAACACATAGAGGCACCAAACTTTCTGTGATTGATCATCATTGGGTCTTCTTTAATATCCAATGGTCAAATTATGACATCACTTAGGCCACGCCCCCTGACAACAGGAAGTGTCATGTTTTGCTGTAAACGGTCGCTATGTTACCCCTCTGAGCTAATCAACATGAAACTGTGTCCAGAGACGGAAGACATGTTGATGTATTGTGGATTCCAGCCCCAAGTGGATTCGATGGAGCAGGAGAGCGTGGCGGCGTGGTGAAGTCACCTCAAACGCCGCTGCCATACGTTTGGCTCTGAATTCCACATTTTTGGGCCGAGCTGCTTAAAACTCACTAGGATGCATCCTTATCCACCCCCCAACAGGAATCCATAACAAACTTTGGTGGGCGTGACCTAATGCCTCAACGGCGCCACCTAGCAATTTTCAAAGGACCCTTTGCTATTCACTTACTTCATCGTAGAGACATGAGATTTGGTACAGTGGTAGAGCTCACCAAGACGCTCAGAATTTACAATTAATGTCATAGTGTAAATATCACAGGAAGTCGGCCATTTTAGATTGAAGGTCTGATTTTGACCCCATTTTTGACGTTTACAGCATTGGTATTTGATGGAACTCCTCCTAGAGATTTTGAGCGAGCGGCTTGAAACTCGGGCAGTCTGATCATAAGGCATGGCCAATTAAAGGTTATCAAAACAGTGAGTTTTTGAGCATGCTGAAGGGGCGTGAGCGGGGGTCAAAGTTCACCTACTCGCCATGAAACACAAAACTGTTATATTTCATATACAAAAACTCACAGAGCCACCAAACTTTCAGTAGTTGATCACCACTAGGTCTCCTACAATATCCAATGGTCAAATGATGACATTGCTTAGGCCACGCCCCCTGACAACAGGAAGTGTCATGTTTTATTGTTAACAGTCGCTATGTTACCCCTCTGAGCTAATCAACATGAAACTGTGTCCACAGACAGAAGACATGTTGCTGTGTTGTGGATTCGAGGCCCAACTGGATTCCATGTAGCAGTGCGACGTGGTGGCGTGGCGAAGTCACCTGAAAGGCCGCTGCCATATGTCCAGACTTCCATAGGATATTGACAAATTTAATAAAAAGTAACTTAAAATTACCTTAAAAGGACAACATTTTTAAAAGTCAAAAGGCTTATTTAATGCTTTGAGAACATCTCTTCTATTCGGCTACAAAATCAACCAAAACAGGATGATCTTTTAAGCTATAAGACCATTTTTAAGATGTCAATACATAGATTTTAAGCTGGTGGGTCGCCACTGCCTCCGGTGGCCTAATGCATCGCTGCATCAACTGATCTCCACCAGTTTAATCTTGTCATGGCAAAATTATTTTTTCTCTTCATGTGTGGCCCTAATACTCCATCGTAAGAACACCGCTGTCGTTACCGCGGGTCCTGGGAAAAAAAAAAAAAACGCTGCTCCTGGGGGGAGCGCATAGATGTGTAATACTTCTCATTGCAATTCAGACAGTGCAGTTCATTTTAAAGAGGCAGTTTTGGCGCATATTACGATAGAAATGGGCTGCAGGGAGCCTAAGTGTGTTGTCGTGGGCGTGTTTACCCGCTGCAGGTAACCGCTGTGAAACAATCAGAAAGATTTCCCTGATTAATAACATCTTTATGGAGCGCTAGACTTATTGTTACTATGTTTTACCAGTTCTCTCTCTCTCGCTCGCTCGCTCGCTCGCTCGTCATCGGACAAAAATCAAACTGCTTCGTGTTTGTATTTGAAATTGTGCGTCAGACTCAGATTTAGAAGTGTTGTTACGACGTTTGAGCTGTAACTGCAACCGTTATATATATCTTGTAACTTTGACAGACAACACCAACTGTCCCCACAATCCAGTGCACACAATACCACAACAGACCTCATCACGCTCTACAGTACATCAAGAAAACTAAATCAACTAAAACACGTTCACGAGTGCACTTGAAATGAAGTTAATCCATATTTGTGTGTCAGGGTGTCTAAGCACTCTCCAGAATTTGACATCTCAGCAGAACCTGTAATAATTATAGAAAGTAACGTTATAGTTGTTCTGCCTTTTGTTAAGACAGCAAGGAATTCATGTCGTGAATACATTACATAAATAAGATATTAATTAATTCTTAGTCAGAGGAAATCCATGGTAAAAACAGTTAGAAACGTTTTGGGTTCATATTTAATCAGAGTGAGACATCACAACTTTGTTAGATCTCTATGTGAATTACGTGAGATAGTGAGTGCTCTCACCTTAAAAAAAAGATCTTTGACGTATTTTGCTCCGGTTAAAAGCTGCTTTTCAGCTATGAAGCTAGGGAAACTGCTAATGTTGAAGTTGAATTTGTTCTACACGCTTCTGCCTTGGAAAAATATTTGTCTTTTTACAAAAACAATGTTTAAAACCAGATTTGGTAACAAAGGTTATTCAGACAACGCAAGAAAAGGAAGCTTTGTGTGGGGAACTTTTGTCCTAGCTGTCTAGCTTCATATGGCCCCAGGACAGCACAATAGTTTTCTTGAAGTATAATTTTGGAGAAGTAGAAACAAGTATTCATTTCAAAAGGTAGGTAAAAAAGGAAAAAAGTTTTTACAAAATCTTAAAATGTTGGATAGTCGTTATTTCAATCTTGCTGTGAAAATTGGTGAAATATTATCATTTTTAATGCTTTGATATAAAATTGCAAGGCAATTACTAAAATTGCCTTTTGTTGAAAATGTTTTTTTGGCATGCCATACTTTATATTTATAGGTAGCCTAGATGTGCATAATAAAAGAGTGGAACTAAAAGCTGGTCTAAAATTTTTATGGAGCTTTAACTTGCTAAGAGTAATAACGTTAGATGATTATATCTTTAAAATGAGATAACTGTCTCATAAAATGTGATAGTTTACTTGGTCTAAAGAGATGATTAAATTCAACGTTATTTATATAGCGCCAATTCATGAAATATGTCATCTCAAGGCACTTTACAAAGTCAAAATCAATCAGATTATACAGATTGGGTCAGATTATACACATTGGTCAAAAAAATTCCTATATAAGGGAACCAGTTCATTGCATCAAAGTCTTGACAAGTAGCATTCTCTCTTGAAGAAGCGTAGAGCCACAGGGAGAGTCGTCTGCTGTGTCCATGGCTTTGCAGCAATCCTACCTACTGAGCAAGCATGAAGCAACAGCGGGGGAAAAAACTCCCCATTAACGGGAAGGTAAAACCTCCAGCAGAACCGGGCTCAGTATGAACGGTCATCTGCCTCGACAGACTGGGGGTTACAGAAGACAGAGCAGAGACACAACAAGAGAGACAAAAAAGCACAGAAGTTCTACATTAGATGGTAGTAGCGGGTGATCTGTCTTCCCTGGATGATGCCACAGCTAACAGAACACCAGACCAGGTGTACCTACAATGAAGAAAAAATAAAAATCAAAAAGTTAAAAGCTGAAATGACAACAGTCATGCAAAATTGAAGAACAATAGACCCTGATGTCCTCCAGCAGCCTAAGCCTATAGCAGCATAACTATAGAGGTAGCTCAGGGTAACATGAGCCACTCTAACTATAAGCTTTTTAAAAAAGGAAAGTCCAAAGAGCCAGCTTCTAGTGGAGAAGTTCAAGTATCTTGGGGTCTTGTTCACGAATGAGGGGAAGATGGAGCGGGAGATCGACAGGCGGATTGGTGCGGCGTCTGCTGTGAAGCGGGCGCTGTACCGGTCCGTTGTGGTGAAGAGAGAGCTGAGCCAAAAGGCGAAGCTCTCGATTTACCAGTCGATCTACGTTCCTACCCTCATCTATGGTCACGAGCTTTGGGTCGTGACCGAAAGAACGAGATCCTGGATACAAGCGGCCGAAATGAGTTTTCTCCATAGTGTGTGTGAGCTCTCCCTTAGAGATAAGGTGAGGAGCTCAGTCATCCGGGGAGGACTCAGAGTAGCCACTGCTTCTTCACGTCGAGAGGAGCCAGTTGAGGTGGCTTGTGCATCTGGTTAGGATGCCTCCTGGACGCCTCCCTGGTGAGGTGTTCTGGGCACGTCCCACCGGGAGGAGGCCCAGGGGAAGACCTGGGACACGCTGGAGAGACTATGTTTTCTCTGCTGGCCTGGGAACACCTTGGGAGGAGGTGGCCCAAGTGGCTGGGGAGAGGGACGTCTGGGCCTCCTTTATAAAGCTGCTACCCCCGCGATTTTGCTAAAGTGTTCCTTTAGCAATAGTCCAATTGCTAAAGTGTTACTTTTACATTACTTTTGGGTGTGTATCACCAATTTAGATGTTAAACTTTCATAAAAGCTGTCTTAATGCAAGAAACAAAACCCTTAAACACATGAAATAGCAAGTAACTTTAAAAAACTAAAATGTTTTTGTTAACTTTTCACATTAAGCTGGATTAACAGCTAGTAAAATACCTTTGATTAAATTGGTATACTAATGTTTAAACCAGGGGTGTCAAAGGTACGGCCCGCCGAACGATTTAGTCCGGTCCGGTGGCCAAATGCATTATCATTATTCAACGGCTGTATCTCCTCGCTGCATCGAGCGATCTGGACCAGATTTTTTGTGAGTCGTGGGGGAGCGCTGCCGAACACGTTCGTGTGAATCGCCCAGTGGACGGGCGGGCAAAATGCGTGATAGCATCTGTGGTGGCGGCCGGCCGGCGGTGCGCAAATCCCAGCGGTGGCCAATAGGCCAGAGCGGCGCTTTGCTGCGAGGGCCGATCATCACCGCTTGCGGTTTTAATTATTATTATTTTTATTCTGCCCCCCTAAAGAGGGGCCTTTTTGGGGGCTTTATCATATTCAAAAACTCACCAAACTTGGCAGATGCATGAAGACTGTTTAAAAATTTTATATTTTAAGGTCATCACAAAAATCTAACGGAAAATGCCTCAACGGCGCCACCTAGCAATTTTCAAAGGACCCTTTGCTATTCACTTACTTCATCGTAGAGACGTGAAATTTGGTACAGTTGTAGAGCTCACCAAGACGTTCAGAATTTATAATTAATGTCATAGTGCAAATATCACAGGAAGTCGGCCATTTTAGATTGAAGGTCTGATTTTGACCCCATTTTTTACGTTTACAGCATTGGTATTTGATCGAACTCCTCCTAGGGATTTTGAGCGAGCGACTTGAAACTCGGTCAGTCTGATCATAAGGCATGGCCAATTAAAAGTTATCAAAACGGTGAGTTTTTGAGCTTGTTGAAGGGGCATTAGCAGGGGTCAAAGTTCACCTACTCGCCACAAAAAATAAAACTGTTATATCTCCTACACAGAAACACAGAGAGGCATCAAACTTTCTGTGATTGATCATCATCGGGTCTTCTTTAATATCCAATGGTCAAATGATGACATCACTTAGGCCACACCCCCTGACAACAGGAAGTGTCATGTTTTGCTGTAAACGGTCGCTATGTTACCCCTCTGAGCTAATCAACATGAAACTGTGTCCAGAGACAGAAGACATGTTGTTGTGTTGTGGATTCCAGCCCCAAGTCGATTCGATGGAGCAGGAGAGCGTGGCGGCGTGGTGAAGTCACCTCAAACGCCGCTGCCATACGTTTGGCTCTGAATTCCACATTTTTGGGCCGAGCTGCTTAAAACTCACTTGGATGCATCCTTATCCACCCCCCAACAGGAATCCATAACAAATTTTGGTGGGCGTGACCTAATGCCTCAACGGCGCCACTTAGCAATTTTCAAAGGACCCTTTGCTATTCACTTACTTCATCGTAGAGACATGAGATTTGGTACAGTGGTAGAGCTCACCAAGACACTCAGAATTTACAATTAATGTCATAGTGTAAATATCACAGGAAGTCGGCCATTTTAGATTGAATGTCTGATTTTGACCCCATTTTTGACGTTTATAGCATTGGTATTTGATGGATCTCCTCCTAGAGATTTTTAGCGAGCGGCTTGAAACTCGGGCAGTCTGATCATAAGGCATGGCCAATTAAAAGTTATCAAAACGGTGAGTTTTTGAGCTTGTTGAAGGGGCATTAGCAGGGGTCAAAGTTCACCTACTCGCCACAAAAAATTAAACTGTTATATCTCCTACACAGAAACACACAGAGGCATCAAACTTTCTGTGATTGATCACCATCAGGTCTCCTATAATATCCAATGGTCAAATGATGACATTGCTTAGGCCACGCCCCCTGACAACAGGAAGTGTCATGTTTTGTTGTAAGCGGTCGCTATGTTACCCCTCTGAGCTAATCAACATGAAACTGTGTCCACAGACAGAACACATGTTGGTATGTTGTGGATTTCAGGCTCAACTGGATTCGATGGAGCAGGGGGGCGTGGCGGCGTGGCATATTCACCTCAAACGCTGCTGTCATACGTTTGGCTCTGAATTCCACAGTTTTGGGCCGAGCTGCCTAAAACTCATTTGGATGCATCCTTATCCACCCCCCACCAGGAATCCATAACAAACTTTAGTGAGCAGGACTTAGTTTCTCTATAGCGCCACCAAGCAATTTTCAAAGGACCTTTTGCTATTCACTTACTTCATCGTAGAGTAATGAAATTTTGTACAGTTGTAGATCTCAGCAAGATGCTCAGAATTTACAATTAATGTCATAGTGCAAGTATCACAGGAAGTAAGCCATTTTAGATTGAAATCTGAATTTTGATACCATGTTGACATGGTATCAAATACCATCATCATCCAGCAGGTGGCAGAAAGAGACCACAAATAAACCCCAAAGAAATTTCTCTTGGTAAGTAACTGATCTTAACTCTTTGGTTTACTTATATATTTAAGTTGAACAGATATACAAATCCTGCTTGAAAACTGACAAACTGTTGTTCAATACATTTCAGTTTTTATTTATATAGCGCCAAATCATGAAACATGTCATCAGGGGTGGATTGGGACAAAAAGTTGGCTGGCCCTGGCATTTTGGATTAGACTGGCCCACCACATTTTTTTTGTGTACTGAATGTGTATACCAACTGTGCAATACCAACTGTGCAATACCTTGAGGTCAGGATAATGGAAATTAGTGAGAGTGGACACTTAAAATACTTCCAAAATCTTAATTTATTAACACTGTAAAATGTAAACTCCACCACAGCACAGCAACTATTCTTAGATCAGAGAGAGAGAGAGAAAGAGAGGTGTCACGGTCAATCACACATATTATCACGTTACAGCATTATAAGAATCTATTGTAAGTTGCTCATCAGATCTATTCAGTCTTCCAGATACTGTAGGGTAACATTGGACTAATGTGCACTCACTGTGTAAAAAAGGATGCCAATGACAAAATGAACCAGAGAAATGCCTCACTTGTCATCATGGAAAGAAAGAAAATATATAATAACATAATATAAATTTTGATTTACTCAGTCATTTGTAATAAGTATTTTATTTATCTAATTTCCTAATTTTTGATCATATTTTCTTTAAAATCGCAGACTTTTCGCTATTTTTCATGTAAATCCTTGGTGGCGCTTCATAGCGAAGCCGGTGAGGCCGCAGCGAGCTTGGCCTCCCCTGGGATTGCGCAATCCCATGTTAACTGTGCTGACTTCCATTCTGTGAATGCATCTTCCTGTCTCTAGATCATAGATTCAATTGTTCAAACAGTTATGAACTGATTTTCCACAATTTAATATATGTGGATTACGAATTGTGTTTTGGTCATCAAACTGTGTGCAGATAACATGTTTTCGTGGTGCTGACCGATCATAAACAGCAAAGAACTGGTTGTAGGTGAGGCCGGCAGTTCCTTGGCCGCTAGGCAGGGGGCGCTCAAGGGGCACCGCTCGTGATCCCCAAATAGTAGAGTCAAAACAAGTTATTGATGTTTTATTAGCGAGTTTTGCTAAACAAGTAAAGCACTAAAAAGACTCTAAACATACAGCTGGAACAGGACTGATCAGGGAAGGCTTTCCTCCCTGGCAGTGAGCTCCACTGAGACTAAGAGAGTTTTAAATCTGAAGAAGATAAAGAGAACTTTTACCGGAAAATGATATTTTTGTTCAGAAAGAGCGCCGCAGGGACTTAAATTATAAGTAGAGGTAAGACAGCGATACTTATTCATGTTTTGTTTTTGTGATAAAATGTGCGTAATGTGGGTTATAGTTTTAGAATGTGTTACAAATGCAGAAATCCATCATAACTCATAAACTGTTACCAATCAAATGACAATTTTTTTTCATCAAAGAACCAATATTTTTCCATGTATCTTGGTGAATTTATTTGGCTCAATCAGTTTCCTTCAGCACTTTGCAACGAGTCTACTCTGTAGAGTGTATATATTTGTAAATCTGACTCTGATGACGTCAGTGCCTCACCAGCTATGAACCCTACCGCACGTCACTGGCTACAACCACCACCACCATATTTTACATCAGACACCGGAGCAGATGAAGGCCTGCTGTAGGGAACATGTCAGTGAGTTTGACACATTTCGCAGCATCCGTTTGAAGAACTCGTTTCTTTTTTTCGTGCAGTTTCTCTGCGCCTCCCATTACTACTGTGAACACTGCTGCACAAAGTTCCACATGGAGCGTGAAGGTGTTTTTCTACTTTATGATTGGCCTAGCCCTTTAGACTGTCAGGGATGATAACGAGGCAGATATATAAAATAATTAATAATAATAATAATAATACATATTAATATACATGTCGGGTCTGCCGGCCCAAACAGCACGTCGGCCCACCGGGAAAATGCCCGGTACGCCCGATTACCAGTCCATGCCTGCATGTCATCTAAAGGCAGTTTACAATGTCAAAATCAATCAGATTATACATATTAGGTCAGATTATCCAGATTGGTAAAATAAATTCCTATATAAGGGAACCAGTTGATTGCATCAAAGTCGTAACAAGCAGCATTCACTCCTGAAGAAGCGTAGAGCCACAGGGAGAGTCGTTTGCATTGTACATGGCTTTGCAGCAATCCCTCATACTTATCAAGCATGAAGTGAGAGCAGAAGAAAAAACTCCCCATTAACAGGAAGGAAAAACCTCCATCAGAGGCGGGCTCAGTATGAATGGTAATCTGCGTTGACCGACTGGGGGTTACAAAAGAGAGAGAAGAGACACAACAAGAGAGACAAAAAAGCACAGAAGCACACATTGATCCAGTAATGTGTTTTACATTAGATGGTAATAACAGGTGATCTGTCTTCCCTGGATGATGTCACAGCTAACAGAACGCCAGACCAGATGTACCTACTATGAAGATAAAAGAGAGAGAACAGAAAGTTAAAAGCTAAAATGACAACAGTCATGCAAAATTGAAGAACAATAGACCCTGATGTCCTCCAGCAGCCTAAGCCTATAGCAGCATAACTATAGAGGTAGCTCAGGGTAACATGAGCCACTCTAACTATAAGCTTTGTCAAAAAGGAAAGTCCCAAGAGCCAGCTTCTAGTGGAGGAGTTCAAGTATCTTGGGGTCTTGTTCACGAATGAGGGGAAGATGGAGCGGGAGATCGACAGGCGGATTGGTGCAACGTCTGCTGTGAAGCGGGCGCTGTAGCGATCCGTTGTGGTGAAGAGAGAGGTGAGCCAAAAGGCGAAGCTCTTGATTTACCGGTCGATCTACGTTCCTACCCTCATCTATGGTCACGAGCTTTGGGTCGTGACCGAAAGAACGAGATCCCGGATACAAGCGGCCAAAATAAGTTTTCTCCATAGTGTGTCTGGGCTCTCCCTTAGAGATAGGGTGAGGAGCTCAGTCATCCGGGGAGGACTCAGAGTAGAGCCGCTGCTCCTCCACATTGAGAGGAGCCAGTTGAGGTGGCTCGGGCATCTGGTTAGGATGCCTCCTGGACGCATCCCTGGTGAGGTGTTCTGGGCACATCCCACCGGGAGGAGGCCCAGGGGAAGACCCAGGACACGCTGGAGAGACTCTGCTCGCCTGGGAACGCTTTGGGATTCCCCCGGAGGAAGTGGCCCAAGTGGCTGGGGAGAGGAAGGTCTGGGCCTCCCTCTTGAAGCTGCTACACCCGCGACCTGACCCCGGATAAGCGGAAGACGATGGATGGATGGAAAAAGGAAAGTTTTAGGATTAGTCTTAAAAGTAGACAGGGTGTCTGCGTCACGGACCAAAACTGGGAGTTGGTTCCACTGGAGAGGAGCATGATAGCTAAAGGATCTGCCTACCATTCTGGTTTTACAGACTTTAGGAACCACCAGCAGACCTGCTTTCTGAGAGTGAAGTGGTCTGTTAGAAATTACTAAAGTTTGTACACAACATACACATGTGGAATATTGCTAACGTGTTACTTTAGCAATATTCCAATTGCTAAAGTGTTACTTTTACATTATTACTTTTGGGTGTGTATCCACCAATTTAACTGTCAAACTTTCATAAAAGCTGTCTTAATGCAAGAAACGAAACCCTTAAACACATGAAATAATTAACTTTAATTAACTAAAAAGGTTTTGTTAACTTTTCACATGAAGCTGGATTAACAGCTAGTAAGATACCTTTGATTAAGTTGGTATACTAATGTTTAAACCAGGGGTGTCAAACGTACGGCCTGCGGGCCGGATCTGGCCCGCCGAACGATTTAGTCCGGCCCGGTGGCCAAATGCATTATCATTATTCAACGGCTGTGTCTCCTCGGTGCATCGACCGATCTGCACCAGATTTTTTGTGAGTCGTGGGGGAGCGCTGCCCAACGCGTACGTGTGTATTGCATGGTAGACGGGTGAGGAAAATGCATGACAGCTTCTGCTGTGGCTGGCGGCGGGAGGTGCGCGTACCCTAGCGGTGGCCCATAGGCCAGAGCGGCGCTTGGCTGCGAGGGCCGATCATCACCGCTTGCGGTTTTAATTAGGCCCGAGCAGCGAAGCGCTGCGAAGGCCTATTGTTTCTGTGTTGTTTCTTATTATTATTATTATTATTATTATTATTTTTATTCTGCCCCCCTAAAGAGGGGCCTTTTTGGGGGCTTTATCATATTTAAAAACTCACCAAACTTGGCAGATGCATGAAGACTGTTTAAAAATTTTATATTTTAAGGTCATCACAAAAATCTAACGGAAAATGCCTCAACGGCGCCACCTAGCAATTTTCAAAGGACCCTTTGCTATTCACTTACTTCATCGTAGAGACGTGAAATTTGGTACAGTTGTAGAGCTCACCAAGACGTTCAGAATTTATAATTAATGTCATAGTGCAAATATCACAGGAAGTCGGCCATTTTAGATTGAAGGTCTGATTTTGACCCCATTTTTGACGTTTACAGCATTGGTATTTGATCGAACTCCTCCTAGGGATTTTGAGCGAGCGACTTGAAACTCGGTCAGTCTGATCATAAGGCATGGCCAATTAAAAGTTATCAAAACGGTGAGTTTTTGAGCATGTTGAAGGGGCGTTAGCAGGGGTCAAAGTTCACCTACTCGCCACAAAAAATAAAACTGTTATATCTCCTACACAGAAACACACAGAGGCACCAAACCTTCTGTGATTGATCATCATTGGGTCTTCTTTAATATCCAATGGTCAAATGATGACATCACTTAGGCCACGCCCCCTGACAACAGGAAGTGTCATGTTTTGCTGTAAACGGTCGCTATGTTACCCCTCTGAGCTAATCAACATGAAACTGTGTCCAGAGACAGAAGACATGTTGGTGTGTTGTGGATTCCAGCCCCAAGTGGATTCGATGGAGCAGGGGGGCGTGGCGGCGTGGTGAAGTCACCTCAAACGCCGCTGCCATACGTTTGGCTCTGAATTCCACATTTCTGGGCCGAGCTGCTTAAAACTCACTTGGATGCATCCTTATCTAGCCCCCGACAGGAATCCATAACAAACTTTGGTGGGCGTGACCTAATGCCTCAACGGCGCCACCTCGCAATTTTCAAAGGACCCTTTGCTATTCACTTACTTCATCGTAGAGACATGAGATTTGGTACAGTAGTAGAGCTCACCAAGACGCTCAGAATTTACAATTAATGTCATAGTGCAAATATCACAGGAAGTCGGCCATTTTAGATTGAAGGTCTGATTTTGACCCCATTTTTGACGTTTACAGCATTGGTATTTGATCGAACTCCTCCTAGGGATTTTGAGCGAGCGACTTGAAACTCGGTCAGTCTGATCATAAGGCATGGCCAATTAAAAGTTATCAAAACGGTGAGTTTTTGAGCATGTTGAAGGGGCGTTAGCAGGGGTCAAAGTTCACCTACTCGCCACAAAAAATAAAACTGTTATATCTCCTACACAGAAACACACAGAGGCACCAAACCTTCTGTGATTGATCATCATTGGGTCTTCTTTAATATCCAATGGTCAAATGATGACATCACTTAGGCCACGCCCCCTGACAACAGGAAGTGTCATGTTTTGCTGTAAACGGTCGCTATGTTACCCCTCTGAGCTAATCAACATGAAACTGTGTCCAGAGACAGAAGACATGTTGGTGTGTTGTGGATTCCAGCCCCAAGTGGATTCGATGGAGCAGGGGGGCGTGGCGGCGTGGTGAAGTCACCTCAAACGCCGCTGCCATACGTTTGGCTCTGAATTCCACATTTCTGGGCCGAGCTGCTTAAAACTCACTTGGATGCATCCTTATCTAGCCCCCGACAGGAATCCATAACAAACTTTGGTGGGCGTGACCTAATGCCTCAACGGCGCCACCTCGCAATTTTCAAAGGACCCTTTGCTATTCACTTACTTCATCGTAGAGACATGAGATTTGGTACAGTAGTAGAGCTCACCAAGACGCTCAGAATTTACAATTAATGTCATAGTGCAAATATCACAGGAAGTCGGCCATTTTAGATTGAAGGTCTGATTTTGACCCCATTTTTGACGTTTACAGCATTGGTATTTGATCGAACTCCTCCTAGGGATTTCGAGCGAGCGGCTTGAAACTCGGTCAGTCTGATCATAAGGCATGGCCAATTAAAAGTTATCAAAACAGTGAGTTTTTGAGCTTGTTGAAGGGGCGTTAGCAGGGGTCAAAGTTCACCTACTCGCCACAAAAAATAAAACAGTTATATCTCCTACACAGAAACACACAGAGGCACCAAACTATCTGTGATTGATCATCATCAGGTCTTCTATCATATCCAATGGTCAAATGATGACATCACTTAGGCCACGCCCCCTGACAACAGGAAATGTCATGTTTTGCTGTAAACGGTCGCTATGTTACCCCTCTGAGCTAATCAACATGAAAATGTATCCAGAGACAGAAGACATGTTGGTGTTTTGGATTCCAGCCCCAAGTGGATTCGATGGAGCAGGGCGGCGTGGTGGTGTGGTGAAGTCACCTCAAACGCCGCTGCCATACGTTTGGCTCTGAATTCCACATTTTTGGGTCGAGCTGCTTAAAACTCCCTTGGATGCATCCTTTTCCACCCCCGACAGGAATCCATAACAAACTGTGGTTGGCGTGACCTAATTTTTCTATAGCGCCCCCTAGAATATTTTAAATGATCAGCCCCAAGCCATGCTTTAAGATAGAATTACGAAAGTTGGTACACAACATACACATGTGGAATATTGCTAAAGTGTTACTTTTACATTATTACTTTTGGGTGTGTATCCACCAATTTAACTGTCAAACTTTCATAAAAGCTGTCTTAATGCAAGAAACAAAACCCTTAAACACATGAAATAACAATTAACTTTAAATAACTAAAAAGGTTTTGTTAACTTTTCACATGAAGCTGGATTAACAGGTAGTAAGATACCTTTGATTAAATTGGTATACTAATGTTTAAACCAGGGGTGTCAAACGTATGGCCCGCGGGCCGGATCCGGCCCACCGAACGATTTTGTCCGGCCCAGTGGCCAAATGCAATATCAATATTCAACGGCTGTATATCCTCGCTGCATCGACCGATCTACACCAGATTTGTTGTGAGTCGTGGGGGAGCGCTGCCGAATGCGTTCGTGGGAATCTCCCGGCGGACGGGCGGGGAAAATGCGTGACAGTTTCTGCGGTGGCTGGCGGCCGGCGGTGCGCGAACCCCCGCGGTGGCCAATAGGCCGGAGCGGCGCTTGGCTGCGAGGGCCGATCGACGCCGCTTGCGGCTTTAATTAGGCCCGAGCAGCTAAGCGCTGCGAAGGCCTATTGTATCTGTAGTGTTAATTATTATTCTTATTATTATTCTGCCCCCCTAAAGAGGGGCCTTTTTGGGGGCTTTGTCATTTTCAAAAACTCACCAAACTTTGCAGATGCATGGTGACTGTTTAAAAATTTTGTATTTTAAGGTCGTCACAAAAATCTAAAGAAAAATGCCTCAACGGCGCCACCTAGAAATTTTCAAAGGACCCTTTGCTATTCACTTACTTCGTCGTAGAGACATGAAATTTGGTACAGTTGTAGAGCTCACCAAGACGCTCAGAATTTACAATTAATGTCATAGTGTAAATATCACAGGAAGTCGGCCATTTTAGATTGAAAGTCTGATTTTGACCTCAATTTTGACAGTTACAGCATCGGTATAAGATCTAACTCCTCCTAGAGATATCGAGCGATCGGCTTGAAACTCGGGCAGTCTGATCATAAGGCATGGCCAATCAAAAGTTATCAAAACGGTGAGTTTTTGAGCATGCTGAAGGGGCGTTGGCAGGGGTCAAAGTTCACCTATTCGCCACAAAAAATAAAAGTGTTATATCTCCTACACAGAAACACACAGAGGCACCAAACTTTCTGTGATTAATCATCATCAGGTCTCCTATAATATCCAATGGTCAAATGATGACATCACTTAGGCCACACCCCCTGACAACAGGAAGTGTCATGTTTTGCTGTAAACGGTCGCTATGTTACCTCTCTGAGCTAATCAACATGAAACTGTGTCCAGAGACAGAAGACATGTTGTTGTGTTGTGGATTCCAGCCCCAAGTCGATTCGATGGAGCAGGAGAGCGTGGCGGCGTGGTGAAGTCACCTCAAACGCCGCTGCCATACGTTTGGCTCTGAATTCCACATTTTTGGGCCGAGCTGCATAAAACTCACTTGGATGCATCCTTATCCACCCCCCAACAGGAATCCATAAGAAATTTTGGTGGGCGTGACCTAATGCCTCAACGGCGCCACTTAGCAATTTTCAAAGGACCCTTTGCTATTCACTTACTTCATCGTAGAGACATGAGATTTGGTACAGTGGTAGAGCTCACCAAGACGCTCCGAATTTACAATTAATGTCATAGTGTAAATATCACAGGAAGTTGGCCATTTTAGATTGAATGTCTGATTTTGACCCCATTTTTGACGTTTATAGCATTGGTATTTGATGGATCTCCTCCTAGAGATTTTTAGCGAGCGGCTTGAAACTCGGGCAGTCTGATCATAAGGCATGGCCAATTAAAAGTTATCAAAACGGTGAGTTTTTGAGCTTGTTGAAGGGGCATTAGCAGGGGTCAAAGTTCACCTACTCGCCACAAAAAATAAAACTGTTATATCTCCTACACAGAAACACACAGAGGCATCAAACTTTCAGTAATTGATCACCATCAGGTCTCCTATAATATCCAATGGTCAAATGATGACATTGATTAGGCCACGCCCCCTGACAACAGGAAGTGTCATGTTTTGTTGTAAGCGGTCGCTATGTTACCCCTCTGAGCTAATCAACATGAAACTGTGTCCACAGACAGAACACATGTTGGTATGTTGTGGATTTCAGGCTCAACTGGATTGGATGGAGCAGGGGGGCGTGGCGGCGTGGCATATTCACCTCAAACGCTGCTGTCATACGTTTGGCTCTGAATTCCACAGTTTTGGGCCGAGCTGCTTAAAACTCATTTGGATGCATCCTTATCCACCCCCCAACAGGAATCCTTAACAAACTTTAGTGAGCAGGACTTAGTTTCTCTATAGCGCCACCAAGCAATTTTCAAAGGACCTTTTGCTATTCACTTACTTCATCGTAGAGTAATGAAATTTTGTACAGTTGTAGATCTCAGCAAGACGCTCAGAATTTACAATTAATGTCATACTGCAAGTATCACAGGAAGTAAGCCATTTTAGATTGAAATCTGAATTTTGATACCAAGTTGACATGTAAAGCATATGTATTTGATCATACTTGTCCAGCAGGGGGCAGCAAGAGACCACAAATAAACCCCAAAGGACTCTCTTTTGGTAAGTGATCTTAACTCTTTGGTTTCCTTATATATTTATGTTGAACAGATATACAAATCCTGCTTGAAAACTGACAAACTTACTCTTGTTCAATACATTTCAGTTTTTATTTATATAACGCCAAATCATAAAACATGTCAGTCATCTAAAGGCAGTTTACAATGTCAAAATCAATCAGATTATACATATTAAGTCAGATTATCCAGATTGGTAAAAGAAATTCCTATATAAGTGAACCAGTTAATTGCATCAAAGTCGTAACAAGCAGCATTCACTCCTGAAGAAGCGTAGAGCCACAGGGAGAGTCGTTTGCATTGTACATGGCTTTGCAGCAATCCCTCATACTGATCAAGCATGAAGTGACAGCAGAAGGAAAAACTCCCCATTAACAGGAAGGAAAAACCTCCAGCAGAACCGGGCTCAGTATGAACGGTAATCTGCCTTGACTGACTGGGGGTTACAAAAGAGAGAGAAGAGACACAACATGACAGACAAAAAAGCACAGAAGCACACATTGATCCAGTAATGTGTTTTACATTAGATGGTAATAGCAGGTGATCTGTCTTCCCTGGATGATGTCACAGCTAACAGAACGCCAGACCAGGTGTACCTACTATGAAGAAAAAATAGAAAAAACAAAAAGTTAAAAGCTGAAATGACAACAGTCATGCAAAAACGAAGAACAGTAGACCCTGATGTCCTCCAGCAGCCTAAGCCTATAGCAGCATAACTATAAAGGTAGCTCAGCGTAACATGAGCCACTCTAACTATAAGCTTTGTCAAAAAGGAAAGTCCCAAGAGCCAGCTTCTAGTGGAGGAGTTCAAGTATCTTGGGGTCTTGTTCAGAGATGAGGGGAAGATGGAGCGGGAGATCGACAGGCGGATTGGTGCAACGTCTGCTGTGAAGCGGGCGCTGTACCGATCCGTTGTGGTGAAGAGAGAGCTGAGCCAAAAGGCCAAGCTCTCGATTTACCAGTCGATCTACGTTCCTACCCTCATCTATGGTCACGAGCTTTGGGTCGTGACCGAAAGAACGAGATCCCGGACACAAGCGGCCAAAATGAGTTTTCTCCATAGTGTGTCTGGGCTCTCCCTTAGAGATGGGGTGAGGAGATCAGTCATCCGGGGAGGACTCAGAATAAAGCCGCTGCTCCTTCACATTGAGAGGAGCCAGTTGAGGTGGCTCGGGCATCTGGTTAGGATGCCTCCTGGACGCATCCCTGGTGAGGTGTTCTGGGCACGTCCCACCGGGAGGAGGCCCAGGGGAAGACCCAGGACACGCTGGAGAGACTCTGCTGGCCTGGGAACGCTTTGGGATTCCCCCGGAGGAAGTGGCCCAAGTGGCTGGGGAGAGGAAGGTCTGGGCCTCCCTCTTGAAGCTGCTACACCCGCGACCTGACCCCGGATAAGCGGAAGATGATGGATGGATGGAAAAAGGAAAGTTTAAGGATTAGTCTTAAAAGTAGACAGGGTGTCACGGACCAAAACTGGGAGTTGGTTCCACTGGAGAGGAGCATGATAGCTAAAGGATCTGCCTACCATTCTGGTTTTACAGACTTTAGGAACCACCAGCAGACCTGCTTTCTGAGAGTGAAGTGGTCTGTTAGAAATTACTAAAGTTTGTACACAACATACACATGTGGAATATTGCTAACGTGTAACTTTAGCAATATTCCAATTGCTAAAGTGTTACTTTTACATTATTACTTTTGGGTGTGTATCCACCAATTTAACTGTCAAACTTTCATAACAGCTGTCTTAATGCAAGAAACGAAACCCTTAAACACATGAATTAATTAACTTTAAATAACTAAAAAGGTTTTGTTAACTTTTCACATGAAGCTGGATTAACAGCTAGTAAGATACCTTTAATTAAATTTGTATACTAGTGTTTAAACCAGGGGTGTCAAACGTACGGCCTGCGGGCCGGATCTGGCCCGCCGAACGATTTAGTCCGGCCCGGTGGCCAAATGCATTTTCATTATTCAACGGCTGTGTGTCCTCGGTGCATCGACCGATCTGCACCAGGTTTTTTGTGAGTCGTGGGGGAGCGCTGCCCAACGCGTACGTGTGTATTGCATGTTAGACGGGTGAGGAAAAGGCATGACAGCTTCTGCGGTGGCTGGCGGCGGGAGGTGCGCGTACCCTAGCGGTGGCCCATAGGCCAGTGCGGCGCTTGGCTGCGAGGGCCGATCATCACCGCTTGCGGTTTTAATTAGGCCCGAGCAGCTAAGCGCTGCGAAGGCCTATTGTAACTGCAGATTTTATTATTATTATTATTATTATTATTATTATTATTATTTATTTATTCTTGTGACTTTTGAAACGGCTTTTTGGAGGCCTAAACATGCATGAAAACTCACCAAACTTTGCCCAAAATTGTCCCCCGTGAGAAATCGCATGATTTTAGTGTAATTGAAAACGGGCGTGGCAAACCTGCTCAACAGCGCCAACTAGAGTGAGTTGGGCCAAACCGTAACACGTAGAAAGCTGAAATTTTTTACCTAGGTAGGTTTTTTAAAATTATGAAAAAAAGTCTCTTGGGTGTATGCTCTAAAACCCACAGGAAGTCTGCTATTTTGGGTCAAAGGGTAAAATATTGGCCGTTTTTGCCTCAAACTTTAACGAACTAGTCCTAGGCATTTTAACCTATTACTTTCAAATTTTTTCAGCATGCAGTTAAGACATTGACGTTTAAAAGTTATCAAAGGTTTTATGAAATATGCATATTTGCCTGAGCTGTCGCATTGCAAAAATCAGGTTTGTGGAAAACCATTAAAAACGCATTAAATCAGTAAGCCCCAAGCCATGCTTTGTCTGAGAATTATGAAACTCGGTAAGTGCATGTAACTTCATAGGCCCTACAAAAAAGCCTCTTGAAGCAATGGGCTACCTCCTACAGGAAATCATTCATTTCTCATCAAAGATGTCATTTTCCCATATTTTTGGGGGTTACATTTGAATAAACTACTCCTAAACCGTTACACTTATGGCATTCAAAGTTACTCCAAAAAATTCCTCACACATAGAGGATCAAAAGTTATCAAAAACATTTTTGCTACGTCCAACCATATTTTTTTGACAATTATTTATAACATGAATTGTGTTTTGAAGGAAAAAACATTTATTATTTCCAACACTAGATGGCAGCACACCCAAATGTTTGGGCGTCATCTGTAAGTCACGGTACATATTTTACCAAACCATTTATACACATTCGTCCAAAAGTGGAAGCAGCTTTAAAATATCTTTAGCTGGCCTTTAAAAGAAATAAGATTTTAATCTTTAATCCTATATGTAGGAGCGCAAATGCATTGATTGGGTAATTAGCGTTCATGTCTTTTTAAGGGGGGAACTTTTCTTTGATAGGTAGGTTTTCCACCCGGAAGGGGAAAACAGTTTTTGACCGCAAAAAGATAAATACAAGCAAGCAAGTCTGCTTTATATGTTGTCTGGAGATGTGTTCATGTATGATGGACATTTGATATGCAAAGAGGAAAATAAATGGACGAAGCGTTCAACATGCCCTGACGACTCGGACTCTAATTCATCCCAAAAAGGTAACAATAAGCACGTCAACTCTATTACCCCGATGCAGCACCTCAGTGGCTTAAAGTATTGGCTTGGCCGCTACAAAACCAGTCAAAAACTGTTTGTGCATCTTCACGAACTGTGCATAAGTAAAGATACGTGTTTCTGCATGGTTGATGGTGGTGATTGCGCAAGATAAGACTGGGCTGGAGGTTACGTGTTTGGAGTGGAGCATCAGCTGATCGAACTCAGCTCACCTGAGGTGACGTCGGACAGGATAGACATCGGTGAGGACGCAGTTGATCAGCTCGGCGCTGGATTTGAACAATCATTCGTCTGGATTAGGTATGTGTAGCGCTACCACCGATATGATGGCCATCTAAATATAGTGTGCACACATAAGGGCGTAATAATATAGTGTGCACACATAAGGGCGCAATGCATCGGTTGCTGAAGTGGATGAACAATTAATTTTGAATCAACAAACTGTTGCCATCTGTGGACTGTCGGACTTTAATTATGGAGGATTGCGCGGCTAAAATGGATAAACATTTTAGCCGAGGGAACCAGTTGATTGCATTAAGGTCTTGACAAGCAGCATTTCCTCCTGAAAAAGCGTAGAGCCACAGGGAGAGTAGTCTGCATTGTCCATGGCTTTGCAACAATCCCTCATACTGAACAAGCATGAAGCAACAGGGAAAAAAAACCTCCCCATTAACAGGAAGGAAAAACCTCCAGCAGAACCGGGCTCAGTATGAACGGTCATCTGCCTCGACCGACTGGGGGTTACAGAAGACAGAGCAGAGACACAACAAGACAGACAAAAAAGCACAGAAGCACACATTGATCCAGCAATCTGTTCTATATAACCACAGCTGTTATAACTTTGGGCAATAAATAATGTGCAATAATCTATTTAATACACTGTGCTATAACCTGTGCAATGATCCGGAAGAACTTCTGCTGCTATCACCAAGTGAATATATGTCAGTACATGTGTATGTAGGCCTATATATATATATATATATATATATATATATATATATATATATATATATATATATACAAGATCGGCTTTCTATGACCTGAAGAACATTTCCAGGATTAAAGGACTGATGTCTCAGCAGGATCTGGAAAAACTAATCCATGCGTTTATCTTTAGTAGAATCGATTACTGCAACGGTGTTTTCACAGGTCTGCCTAAAAAGTGGATCAGACAGCTGCAGCTGATCCAGAACGCTGCTGAACGCATCTAAATACATCACAGACTTGTTATCAGTGTATCAACCATCCAGAGCACTAAGGTCTTCTGGCTCCAGCCTTCTCTGCGTACCTACAGCCAGAACTAAACAAGGAGAAGCAGCATTTAGTTCCTACGCTCCACTTATCTGGAACAAACTTCCAGAAAACTGTAAAAGTGCGGAAAACCTGAGTTCTTTTTAATCAAGATTAAAAACACATCTGTTTAGGACTGTTTTTGACTGTTCTAGTTAAACTGTTCTACTGAAACAGCATTAGTTCAACTTTTTTAGTCCAGCTGTTTATTGATGTCTACATTTTCTGTTTTCTTTTCCTGTATTTTAATCATGTAAAGCACTTTGCATTGTCTCTGTACTGAATTGTGCTATACAAATAAATTTGCCTTGCCTTGCCTTTATTTATTTATTTATATATATATATATATATATATATATATATATATATATATATATATTTATATATAATGTGTGTGTGTGTATGTATGTATGTATGTATATAACCGGGAAGTACACATGACATCACCTGCCTACTCCGATTTCTTTTGTATTTTTTTAATTCTTACTTTTTTTCTCACTTTCTTTTTGATCCACTGTATATAGGAAGATACACTGTATATAACTGATGCACCCTTTCCTACTGCTGACTATTGACTGACTATTGAGCCGATGTGACAAGTGAATTTCTCCAATGTGAGATCAATAAAGACTATCTTATCTTATATCAAGACTTAGATTTGCCCACACAGGATTAAATGGTACATTATTCAAAATAGGGAAGCATAACACTGGCAGATGTGAATATTGTGAGGAACAAGACACAGTTGAACATATATGACACACTGTGAGAAAAATTCATAAAGAACAAGAGAAGAAGAAGACTCCCAACAGCAGGGGGCGCACTCCAACAATCTGAAACGTGTCCGTTTGCCTGAGGAAGAAGTCCGTGATGTCACAGCTAACAACATTAGCACCACACATTGGAGAATTTAGGAGGGGAAACAGACAAACAGGTAAGGATTATATATGCATGTAGTGTAATATCCCCCACCACAACTTGAGGTGGGATGAGCAGTCTCAGTTCTGCGGCTAATTCTAGCGTCTTAAGGTGCTACTTATAGCGCTAATGCTAGCGCCCTAAGGCTAGCGAGCAAGGCTCTTGTTTACATCCGGGTTCCGCTGGCTCAGAGCCTTTCTCTCTATGGCTCTGCGCTGGCTACCAGCACAGACATGTATACGTAGACCAAAAGTTATGATCGGTGTTCAATCATAACTTTTGGAAGAACATCTCAAACTGGCCACAGATGCATGAATGAAAGCAGTGGTGGTCAAAGGTTTTCTTTGGGTTTATGCGAACCAGCAAGTCAGGAAGTGGAGCGGATTGACCATCTGACAACAACTGCCCTCGGTAAGCGTGTCTGTCGATAGACACACTGTCGCTGCTCCAGTTAATTAATGAATTATTTCCACCTGTGGCCATGTCACCTTTCAGCGTGTATTCACTGGCTTCCAGCAACTTAGCTGATAAACCAATCAGGGACCTTGTAATGTGCGATCAGTGTTAAACTAAAATGTATGACATCATAGTGTTGGTTATATGTCCTGCATTGTCCAGGTTGTGGTTGGCCTTGTTTGTTCATATGATTAATTTATACTGAAGGTGACAGGGAGCCAGTGGAGGTAATGTTCAGATGTGAAGTAGATGATGTAAAGATGTAAATTGCTGTCTTTTGTACTAGTTGTAATTTATGGAGGTTTTCTGGAGGACAGGGAGGGAAGGGAGCTGACAGTGTAAAGTGGACTGTGGACCAGTTTGGTTAAAGTGTTAAGGAAGAACTTGATGTTCCCGATATGAAAGTTAACCAGGTGATCTTATGGATGTGGACAGTGGAGGAGAGGATGGGAGGCTGTCCAGGAAGACACCAAGGCTCTGAAGCTGAAAGGTGGGACAGAGACATGAATGGTCAGTGGATATTGTAAAACTACCAGATTTGGTTAAAGTTGACTCTGCACAATAAGCAAGTGAGGTAACTAATGTGGCATTATTTCCACGGTCCCGGGAATATATGGGCTGACTAGGAATTTTTTTCAGTCAAACTGATTATTTTAGCTTTAACCCATGACGTAGACGCCCCGTCGTCGGGTGAGAGGCGTGCCGACAGAGCGGCCATCTTAGGTCAGACCAAGCTGCGCTCAGAGAGAATACACGTCAATGCAGCAAAATGTACTTTATGTTTTCAGACACTCTGAATCCAGACGTGGATATTAACCCTGTGGAGCTCCCGACGGACAGTTTTGGTAGAAACAGGAGAGTTGAGGTGCACGTTTAGTTCTGCCGTGATTTGGGGAGCCGTGGTTTCATGTTTTTTGGATACAATCCGGGTAAGCACTCTAACATCCCTTTCAGACAGCTTCCTCTTGCGTCCACAGTTAATCCTGTTGGATGTGGTTCGTCCTTCTTGGTGGTATGCTGACATTACCCTGGACACCGTGGCTCTTGATACATCACAAAGACTTGCTGTCTTGGTCACAGATGCGCCAGCAAGACGTGCACCAACAATTTGTCCTCTTTTGAACTCTGGTATGTCACCCATAATGTTGTGTGCATTGCAATATTTTGAGTAAAACTGTGCTCTTACCCTGCTAATTGGACCTTCACACTCTTCTCTTATTGGTTCAATGTGCAATTAATGAAGATTGGCCACCAGGCTGGTCCAATTTAGCCATGAAACCTCCCACACTAAAATGAGAGGTGTTTCAGTTTCATTGTCCAACCCCTGTATATATATATATATATATATATATATATATATATATATATATATATATATATATATATATATATATATATACATATATGCACATGTACTGACATATATTCACCTGGTGATAGCAGCAGAGGTTCTTCGGATCATTGCACAGGTTATCGCACAGTGAATTAGATAGATTATTGCACATTGGTTACAGTTACAGTGCAGCACTGTATAATCTGATTGCAGCAGGAATGAATGACTTGCGGTAGCGCTCCTTTTTACAGACAGGGTGTCTAAGTCTGGCACTAAAGGAGCTGCTCAGCTCCTCTACAGTCTGGTGCAGGGGGTGGAAGGTGTTGTCCATGATGGATGTGAACTTGGACAACACCCTCCTCTCAGCTACTTTCTCCACTGAGTCCAGAGTGCAGCCCAGGACAGAAGTGGCCTTCCTCACCAGCTTATTCAGCCTCATTCTGTCCCGTTCTGCGCTGTCTGGAGCCCAGCAGACGACAGCGTAGAGAAGGGCTGAGGCCACCACAGAGTCATAAAAAGTCTTAAGCAGGGGCCTGCTCACTCCAAAGGAACTCAGCCTCCTCAGGAGGTGGAGGCGGCTCTGGCCCTTCTTATGCAGAGCGTCGGTGTTATGAGTCCAGTCCAGCTTATTACTGACGTGAACACCCAACAAAAGAGTCCTACGTCTCTGATTTCAGCTTCATAAATGTGAATATTTCTGTTTTCTTTGCTCATTTATGGCAATAAACTGAGTATCTCCATGTTTTGTTGACAGAACAAGAGATTTGGGAAACACTGATATTTTTCAAAATTTTGTAACATTTTATTATTATAGCAACCAATCAATTAATTGTTTAAAATAATCAATAGATTAATCAACAATGAAAATAATCTAGACCCAGAGTTTGTCTTTGCATCGTGTTTACTCCTGTGAGCTATAAAAATGAATTAGCTTTGAACTGTTTTTGTTCCCCCTTAGGTCACAGCAGTGTCAGACATTGGTGGGAGGACTGTGGATGAGGCCACGAGACGTATGATGTTCTTCATCATGGACTATGGCCTGTCAAGGCAGTACAACTTTGTGGGCTGGAATGGAAAGTAGGAATTCAGGACTTTAAATCTGTGTGAAGTCATATTTGGTAAGTGCATAATGGATAATAACTGTAATATACTAACTTTTGGATATTTGTGTCTGTCGAGGGAAATTTATGTATGTTAGGGTTAGGGGAAATACAACCCCACCTACAAACAACCGCACCTGGCTTGATGGAGAAACCAGGAGAACAGCTGAGCATCTTTACGACAATGCACTTTTACTTTCGCCCTCTGGGGGGAGCCTCGCTGGAAAATCAACCCCGGTTGCATAGTATACCTTTAATTGGGACTAGTTTGTTGTCAAGTATTAATTGAGGTAACGGCAGTATACCTGTATGAATTGAAATTTAAATCTTGCGCTCCAAGCAAATAAGCACGCACACACGCGCTAGAAATCAGAAAGAGGAAAGGCGGGATTTAAGGCAGTACAACCAATGAGAGTTAAGTTTAAAAAAATGCACAGAGCACAGTCACGTGTGCTGCCGATTTAAAGGGGCAGGCAGTTAGACAGCGGCAGCAGCAGCCGCGGAGCTGCGAGAGGAGAAGAAGGGAAAAGTGAGGCACGTTATGTGGATCATGTAACCGTGCCACGGTAACTGTGGCAATTTAGATCTAAATTATTTTTATTTTGGACATGCACACACACACATAAAAAAACACTGACAAAAGGGCACTTTGGGCATCAAGGGGCAAAGGGGCAGGTGACCAAGCCCCACGCCCCCCTCTGCACGTCCCTGCTGTTAGCTGTGATATCACGTCTTTCTTCCTCAGCCAAACCGGCGCCTTTCAGTTTTTTTCAGGTGCGCCCCCTGCTGTCGGGAAGTCTTCTGCTTCTTCTTTTTCTTTATGGATTTTTTTTGCCGGTTGGCACGCAACCAAATGGTGCATTACCGCCACCAACTGGTATGGAGTGTGGATCAGAATTATTTATACTAAACAAAACAAGTCACAATCAAATTAACAAAACAATATAAACAAAACCAAAAAAAGATTTCAAATCCTCTCAATTACATTTATTAATCTAAGATAATGAAAAATAATCACATAACAATTATCTCTGGAGTTTTTCTAAGTATTTCTATTAAATCAAATTGTATTCTTTTCCTTTTTAGATTTTGGACCATTTCTCTCCTTTCTCTTTCGTACTTCCTACAGTATACCATAACGTGTTCAACTGTCTCTTGTTGCTCACAATATTCACATCTGCCATTGTTATGTTTACCTATTTAGAATAATGTATTATTTAATCCTGTGTGCCCAAATCTAAGTCCTGATATAATTGTTTCTTCTCCTATGTTCTTCCCTGCCCATCTCATTTTTCCCACTCTCCTCTGGATCATGTAAAACCATCTTCTGTTCCTCTCTTCCTCCCATTGCTTTTGCCACCTTTCCTTCATCTTCTGTTTAATTATGCTCTTTATTTCCATCTTACTAATTTTAACTGACACATCAATGTCTTTTCTTGTTGTAGCCTCCTTTGCAGCCTTATCTGCCATTTCATTTCCTTTAACTCCCATGTGTGCTGGTACCCACAAAAATATGACTGTAATGTCCATCATTTGAATTCTGTATAATGTTTGCTGGATTTCTATCAAAATATCTGGTCTACTGTCTGAGTGTTTTATCGGTAAACTGATTAGTGATGAAGATGAATCTGAACAAATAATCACTCTCAGAGGTCTTATTTCTTCTACCCATTGCATTGCAAACAAAATTGCTAACATTTCTCTTGTGTATACTGATATATTATTACTTGTCCTCTTTCCTACTGTAATATGAAACTCTGGAACAATAAAAGATACTCCTATCTTGTTATCTAAACTTTTTTAATGCATCTGTGTAGATCTGAATGAAACTAGTAAATATTAATATATTCCTGTATTGTATTTGAATTTAAAAAAAAAAACCTGACCTTATTTCCCTTTCGTAATAGTGTTAGATCTACTTTAGCTTCAGGTAGTATCAAAGGTTGTACTGCTGTCAGTGGTACTGTTGAACTGAACATTAAATCAGTTAATTCTAATTCCATTGCTTTTTGTCTAACTGTCTACCCAAAGCTTCTTCTCTCCCTGTTCTCCATTTCCCAACAAGATGTTAAAGTGGTCTGTGCTGGATGATCTTCACTATGACCCTGTAAATTAGCCCAATAGTTTAGAGATAACTGAATTCTTCTCAATGTCGGGAAGTCTGAACAACAACAACTCTTAATGCATCACGTGACTTTTGGCACAAATTTACCGCAGCGTGGGTGGGATTGTATCGTAGTCGAGCAGAGGCTGTTTTGTGCGAGCAGAGACCATTTTGTACTCGAGGAAAACTTATAAATGATATTTTGAGCGCAAGGTAGGCGGACAGTTTGCAAAACAATTTTTTTGTGTGAAACATATCTTTTTGTGTGCAAAACAAGTTTTATTTGTGTGCAACAACCTTTCAGCTGAAGACTTTTAACTGCATTTCTACCAGTAAAATAATGTTTAAACCAGGGGTGTCAAACGTACGGCCCGCCGAACGATTGTATCTCCTCGCTGCATCGACCGATCTGCACCTGATTTTTTGTGAGTCGGGTGGGGGGGGGTGGAGCGCTGCCGTACGGGTTCGTGTGAATCGCCCGGTGGACGGGCAGGGAAAATGCGTGACAGCTTCTGCGGAGGCTGGAGGGAGGAGGTGCGCGTACCCCAGCGGTGCTTGGCTGCGAGGGCCGCTCATCGCCGCTTGCGGCTTTAATTATTATTATTATTTATTCTTGGGACTTTTGAAACGGCTTTTTGGAGGCCTAAACATGCATGAAAACTCACCAAACTTTGCCCAAAATTGTCCCCCGTGAGAAATCGCATGATTTTAGTGTAATTGAAAGCGGGCGTGGCAAACCCGCTCAACAGCGCCAACTAGAGTGAGTTGGGCCAAACCGTAAAACGTAGAAAGCTGAAATTTTTTACCTAGGTAGCTTTTTTAAAATTATGAAAAAAAGTCTATTGTGGGTATGCTCTAAAACCCACAGGAAGCCTGCCATTTTGGGTCAAAGGGTAAAATATTGACGGTTTTTGCCTCGAACTTTAACAAACTAGTCCTAGGCATTTTAAGCTATCACTTTCAAATTTTTTCAGCGTGGAGATGAGACCTTGAGGGTTAAAAGTTATCAAAGGTTTTATGAAATATGCATATTTGCCTGAGCTGTCGCATTGCAAAAATCAGGTTTGTGGAAAACCATTAAAAACGCATTAAATCAGTAAGCCCCAAGCCATGCTTTGTCTGAGAATTATGAAACTCGGTAAGCAGATGTAACTTCTCAGTCCCTACAAAAAAGTCTCTTGGACCAATTGTGTAAACCCTAAAGAAAGTCAATTAATTTTCATCAAAGATGTCATTTTGTCATAAAAACAGGTATTATTTTTGACCACAAGATGGCAGCATAATACTTTGAACCTCGGATTTACCCATGTCTATTCTTAATCACTCTTACTTTTATTTATCGACTCTTTAGCTTTCTTATCAGCCATTTAATTACCTTTCACTGCTATATGTGCAGGAACCCAAAGAAACACAGCTGATAACCCCATCATCTGAATATGATATAATATTTGTTGAATTCCTAATAAGATATCTGGACGGCTTTCTGAATGATTTCTTTTTAAACTGATCAATGATGAACTTGAATCTGAACATATGACAGCTCTTAATGGTCTCACTTCCTCAATCCATTCTACAGCAACTAATAATGCAATAATTTCTGCCGTATAAACAGATATTCCTTCATTTAATTTCTTCCCTATATGCAGTTTAAACTCTGGAATTATTACACCTACTCCAGTTTGTCGTAATTGCTTTTTTGATGCATCCGTATACATTTTTACATTATTATAAAACTGTTCTATATATTCCTCCACTATTATAGAATTACACATATACATTTTATCTTTATTTTTCTTTTCCAATATTGTTAAATCTACTATTGTTTCAGGTAAAATCCATGGTGGTGTTATTGATAATGGTACTGTTGGACTAATATTTAAATGATTTAATCTTTAATATGTTTAAAAGACATTTAAAAACTACTTTGAATTGTTAATATACCGTTCTCTGTTTTAAATGAATTTGCAGTGCTTTTATGTTGAAAATCTTCCAAACCGGAAGTGGGAAGTAAAGACGCAAACAAGAGGAAGAGAGCATGTGTGCATCGTCTCAGGGCAGCAACAATGCAGTTAATCTCCGAAAGCAATGGTTGTAAGTGTTGCTCATTGTTTACAGATTCGATAAGATATGTTAATATCTTTTATGGTTATTTTGTGTATAAAAGCAACGGTAAAATGTCGTGGTCTGTGTGACAGCAGAGTGTGTGTGTTTACTTGCTAATTTGCCACTTTTCTAGCCGGCTGTGAAAATACCTGTTGAGTTAATATTAAGCAGCTGATACTTTGATACGTTAATACTGATATTTACATGGCTGTTTATTAAGCCATTTTTTTTGTATCTTTCTTTTCTAGTTTTACACTGGATTCAAAGCAGTCAGAAATGCTGACTAAATGTGTAAGAAGATAATAAAGGAGCAAGCCGCTCACTTCCTGGCTCTTGAATAAGAGCCAGGAAGAGCCTACAATATATTTAACATTCCTTCTACGTTTCCAAATAGCTCCGTCATCAGCAAACAATGAACAACCCAATTCATTTTCTATTTCTTTAAGTGCATCATTTATCATAACTGAAAATAATAAAGGACTGATAATACTGCCTTGTGTGGTTCTTTTTAATTTCTCCCTGAAAGACTCTTACCAACTCTTACCTGTATTATCCATTCTGGCCTCTGGAAATAAAGTTAAAAATCTTGGTGTTGTCTTCGACCAAGACATGTCATTTAAATCCCATATTAAACAGGTTTCCAGAGTTTCCTTTTTTTCACCTCAGGAATATCGCCAAAATTAGAAACATTCTGTCCAGGGGTGATGCTGAAAAACTAGTCCATGCATTTGTTACTTCAAGGCTGGACTATTGTAATTCTTTACTATCAGGAAGTCCACAAAATGCAGTTCGAAGTCTTCAGCTGATCCAAAATGCTGCAGCAAGAGTTCTGATGAAAATCAACAAGAGGGATCATATTTCTCCAATTTTAGCTTCCCTTCATTGGCTTCCTGTTATATCAAGAATAGAATTTAAGCTTATAGTTAGAGTGGCTCATGTTACCCTGAGCTACATCTGTAGTTATGCTGCTATAGGCTTAGGCTGCTGGAGGACATCGGGGCCTATTTCTCTCACTCTACTGATTTCTACTGTTCTCCAGTCTACTGTTCTCCAGTTTTGCATTGCATTACATTGAAATGACTGTTGTCATTTCAGCTTGTAACTTTTTGTTCTCTCTCTTTTTTCTTCATAGTAGGTACACCTAGTCTGACGTTCTGTTAACTGTGACATCATCCAGGGAAGACAGATCACCACTATTACCATCTAATGTATAACAGATCACTGGATCAATGTGTGCTTCTGTGCTTTTTTGTCTGTCTTGTTGTGTCTCTGCTCTGTCTTCTGTAACCCCCAGTCGGTCGAGGCAGATGACCGTTCATACTGAGCCTGGTTCTGCTGGAGGTTTTTCCTTCCTGCTAATGGGTGGTTTTTCTTTCCACTGACGCTTCATGCTTGCTCAGTATGAGGGATTGTTGCAAAGCCATGGACAATGCAGACGACTCCCCCTGTAGCACTGCGCTTCTCCAGGAGTGAATGCTGCTTGTTGGGACTTTGATGCAATCAACTGGTTTCCTTATATAGGAAATTTTTGACCAATCTGTATAATATGATTGATTTTGACTTTGTAAAGTGCCTCGAGATGACATGTTTATGAATTGGCGTTATATAAATAAAATTGAATTGAATTGTTAAAAAGTTCTCTACCCAATGATAAATTCTTCCACAAATTCACATTTTCCTCAATTTGATCAATAATCCCTCTTTCCACATCATATCATAAGCCTTTTCTATATCTAAGAACACTGCCAAAACACTTTCTTTATTAACTTTTGCTGTTAGTACCTCATGTTGTAAACACACAATTGGATCCATAGTATTCCTTCCTCTTCTGAAACCGCTTTGATAATTTGATAAGTACCCTTTTGATTCAACAAAATAAATTAATCTTTCAATTACCATTTTCTCCATAATTTTACTTAAACATGATGTTAAAGCAATAGGTCTATAATTTTCTGGTTTTGAGCTATCTTTACCCGTTTTTGGAATTGGAACCACAATAGCCTCTTTCCAACTTCTAGGTCATTTCCCATTCTCTGATTACCCCGTATGTTCCTAACAGAGCACTTTGCTCTCAGACTGCAGGTCTGCTGGTGGTTCCTAGAGTCTCTAAAAGTAGAATGGGAGGCAGATCCTTTAGCTATCAGGCTCCTCTCCTGTGGAACCAACTCCCAGTTTTGGTCCGTGAGGCAGACACCTTGTCTACTTTTAAGACTAATCTTAAAACTTTCCTTTTTGACAAAGCTGATAGAGTGGCTCATGTTACCCTGAGCTACATCTATAGTTGTGCTGCTATAGGCTTAGGCTACTGGAGGACATCAGGGTATATTTTTATCACTCTACTGATTTCTACGGTTCTACAGTCTACTGTTCTCCAGTTTTTCATTCCATTACATTGAAATGACTGTTGACATTTCAGCTTTTAACTTTTTGCTCTCTCTCTTTTTTCTTCATAGTAGGTACACCTGGTCTGACGTAAATAAAATTGAATTGAATTGAATCTTTTTATGCACACCCTTGCTTCCATCATCTGTACTGTCGTCTTCAAGATTTCCTTTGTCTCCTGAATTCCCAGAACCTCTGCCTGCTTCACTACTTTTGAATTTTCCACTTCCCCGGTAACTAGCAACTGGCGTTCAACTATCCGTATCCATATCACTATGTAGTTCTTCCTCATCCTCTACAACCTGAGCCGCCATCCTGATCCAGTCACAAACTTGCTTATGCCTACCGCCAACCTTTTCCTTCTTCCTTCAGATAGATTTCTCTGACGAAGCAACGCACGCACCTGTTTCCAACCAGCCTGTCACTCAGTCTCCTACCCGAGAGCGTCCTGTCTGCTCATCTCCATCAACATGGTTTAACCTCTCCTGTCGGGAAGTCTGAACAACAACAACTCTTAATGCATCACGTGACTTTTGGCATAAATTTACTGCAGCGTGGGTGGGATTGTTTTGTAGTCGAGCAGAGACCATTTTGTACTGGAGGAAAACTTATAAATGATATTTTGAGCGCAAGGTTGGCAGTTTGCAAAACAAATTTTTTTGTGTGAAACATATATTTTTGTGTGCAAAACAAGTTTTATTTGTGTGCAACACCTTTTTTGTGTACAACTTTTCAGCTGAAGACTTTGAACTGCATTTCAACCAGTAAACTAATGTTTGAACCAGGGGTGTCAAACGGTAAGCTCGCTGAACGATTTAGTCCGGCCCGGTGGCCAAATGCATTATCATTATTCAACGGCTGTATCTCCTCGCTGCATCGACCGATCTGCACCTGATTTTTTGTGAGTTGTGGGGGAGCGCTGCCAAACGGGTTCGTGTGAATTGCCCGGTGGACGGGCAGGGAAATTGCGTGACAGCTTCTGCGGTGGCTGGCGGCAGGCGGCGCGCGTACCCCAGCGGTGCTTGGCTGCGAGGGCCGCTCATCGCCGCTTGCGGCTTTAATTATTATTATTATTTATTCTTGGGACTTTTGAAACGGCTTTTTGGAGGCCTAAACATGCATGAAAACTCACCAAACTTTGCCCAAAATTGTCCCCCGTGAGAAATCGCATGATTTTAGTGTAATTGAAAGCGGGCGTGGCAAACCCGCTCAACAGCGCCAACTAGAGTGAGTTGGGCCAAACCGTAAAACGTAGAAAGCTGAAATTTTTTACCTAGGTAGCTTTTTTAAAATTATGAAAAAAAGTCTATTGTGGGTATGCTCTAAAACCCACAGGAAGCCTGCCATTTTGGGTCAAAGGGTAAAATATTGACGGTTTTTGCCTCGAACTTTAACAAACTAGTCCTAGGCATTTTAAGCTATCACTTTCAAATTTTTTCAGCGTGGAGATGAGACCTTGAGGGTTAAAAGTTATCAAAGGTTTTATGAAATATGCATATTTGCCTGAGCTGTCGCATTGCAAAAATCAGGTTTGTGGAAAACCATTAAAAACGCATTAAATCAGTAAGCCCCAAGCCATGCTTTGTCTGAGAATTATGAAACTCGGTAAGCAGATGTAACTTCTCAGTCCCTACAAAAAAGTCTCTTGGACCAATTGTGTAAACCCTAAAGAAAGTCAATTAATTTTCATCAAAGATGTCATTTTGTCATAAAAACAGGTATTATTTTTGACCACAAGATGGCAGCATAATACTTTGAACCTCGGATTTACCCATGTCTATTCTTAATCACTCTTACTTTTATTTATCGACTCTTTAGCTTTCTTATCAGCCATTTAATTACCTTTCACTGCTATATGTGCAGGAACCCAAAGAAACACAGCTGATAACCCCATCATCTGAATATGATATAATATTTGTTGAATTACTAATAAGATATCTGGACGGCTTTCTGAATGATTTCTTTTTAAACTGATCAATGATGAACTTGAATCTGAACATATGACAGCTCTTAATGGTCTCACTTCCTCAATCCATTCTACAGCAACTAATAATGCAATAATTTCTGCCGTATAAACAGATATTCCTTCATTTAATTTCTTCCCTATATGCAGTTTAAACTCTGGAATTATTACACCTACTCCAGTTTGTCGTAATTGCTTTTTTGATGCATCCGTATACATTTTTACATTATTATAAAACTGTTCTATATATTCCTCCACTATTATAGAATTACACATATACATTTTATCTTTATTTTTCTTTTCCAATATTGTTAAATCTACTATTGTTTCAGGTAAAATCCATGGTGGTGTTATTGATAATGGTACTGTTGGACTAATATTTAAATGATTTAATCCTAATTCTGTAGCTTTCTGAATAATTGTCCAACTTCATTATGAACCCTTTCTTTTTCACTGCAGGAATGTAACATTCATACCCAACTAAACATCTCAATATATTAAGTATCCTTTTACATTTTTCAATAACCTTATCTATGTGCACTTTCCAGGATAGTTTTTTTTATCAAACCATACTCCTAAGAATTTAAATTGCTTTACTCTCTCTAGATCTTTGTTCTGCCCTGAATATGTTTAATATGTTTAAAAGACATTTAAAAACTACTTTGAATTGTTAATATACCGTTCTCTGTTTTAAATGAATTTGCAGTGCTTTTATGTTGAAAATCTTCCAAACCGGAAGTGGGAAGTAAAGACGCAAACAAGAGGAAGAGAGCATGTGTGCATCGTCTCAGGGCAGCAACAATGCAGTTAATCTCCGAAAGCAATGGTTGTAAGTGTTGCTCATTGTTTACAGATTCGATAAGATATGTTAATATCTTTTATGGTTATTTTGTGTATAAAAGCAACGGTAAAATGTCGTGGTCTGTGTGACAGCAGAGTGTGTGTGTTTACTTGCTAATTTGCCACTTTTCTAGCCGGCTGTGAAAATACCTGTTGAGTTAATATTAAGCAGCTGATACTTTGATACGTTATACTGATATTTACATGGCTGTTTATAAAGCCATTTTTTTTTGTATCTTTCTTTTCTAGTTTAACACTGGATTCAAAGCAGTCAGAAATGCTGACTAAATGTGTAAGAAGATAATAAAGGAGCAAGCCGCTCACTTCCTGGCTCTTGAATAAGAGCCAGGAAGAGCCTACAATATATTTAACATTCCTTCTACGTTTCCAAATAGCTCCGTCATCAGCAAACAATGAACAACCCAATTCATTTTCTATTTCTTTAAGTGCATCATTTATCATAACTGAAAATAATAAAGGACTGATAATACTGCCTTGTGTGGTTCTTTTTAATTTCTCCCTGAAAGACTCTTACCAACTCTTACCTGTATTATCCATTCTGGCCTCTGGAAATAAAGTTAAAAATCTTGGTGTTGTTTTCGACCAAGACATGTCATTTAAATCCCATATTAAACAGGTTTCCAGAGTTTCCTTTTTTTCACCTCAGGAATATCGCCAAAATTAGAAACATTCTGTCCAGGGGTGATGCTGAAAAACTAGTCCATGCATTTGTTACTTCAAGGCTGGACTATTGTAATTCTTTACTATCAGGAAGTCCACAAAATGCAGTTCGAAGTCTTCAGCTGATCCAAAATGCTGCAGCAAGAGTTCTGATGAAAATCAACAAGAGGGATCATGTTTCTCCAATTTTAGCTTCCCTTCATTGGCTTCCTGTTATATCAAGAATAGAATTTAAGCTTATAGTTAGAGTGGCTCATGTTACCCTGAGCTACATCTGTAGTTATGCTGCTATAGGCTTAGGCTGCTGGAGGACATCGGGGCCTATTTCTCTCACTCTACTGATTTCTACTGTTCTCCAGTCTACTGTTCTCCAGTTTTGCATTGCATTACATTGAAATGACTGTTGTCATTTCAGCTTGTAACTTTTTGTTCTCTCTCTTTTTTCTTCATAGTAGGTACACCTAGTCTGACGTTCTGTTAACTGTGACATCATCCAGGGAAGACAGATCACCACTATTACCATCTAATGTATAACAGATCACTGGATCAATGTGTGCTTCTGTGCTTTTTTGTCTGTCTTGTTGTGTCTCTGCTCTGTCTTCTGTAACCCCCAGTCGGTCGAGGCAGATGACCGTTCATACTGAGCCTGGTTCTGCTGGAGGTTTTTCCTTCCTGCTAATGGGTGGTTTTTCTTTCCACTGACGCTTCATGCTTGCTCAGTATGAGGGATTGTTGCAAAGCCATGGACAATGCAGACGACTCCCCCTGTAGCACTGCGCTTCTCCAGGAGTGAATGCTGCTTGTTGGGACTTTGATGCAAAGTGATGGGTATGCTCTAAAACCCACAGGAAGCCTGCCATTTTGGGTCAAAGGGTAAAATATTGACGGTTTTTGCCTCGAACTTTAACAAACTAGTCCTAGGCATTTTAAGCTATCACTTTCAAATTTTTTCAGCGTGGAGATGAGACCTTGAGGGTTAAATGTTATCAAAGGTTTTATGAAATATGCATATTTGCCTGAGCTGTCGCATTGCAAAAATCAGGTTTGTGGAAAACCATTAAAAACGCATTAAATCAGTAAGCCCCAAGCCATGCTTTGTCTGAGAATTATGAAATTCGGTAAGCAGATGTAACTTCTCAGTCCCTACAAAAAAGTCTCTTGGACCAATTGTGTAAACCCTAAAGAAAGTCAATTAATTTTCATCAAAGATGTCATTTTGTCATAAAAACAGGTATTATTTTTGATCACAAGATGGCAGCATAATACTTTGAACCTCTGATTTACCCATGTCTATTCTTAATCACTCTTATTTTTATGTATCGACTCTTTAGCTTTCTTATCAGCCATTTAATTACCTTTCACTCCTATATGTGCAGGAACCCAAAGAAACACAGCTGCTAACCCCATCATCTGAATATGATATAATATTTGTTGAATTACTAATAAGATATCTGGACGGCTTTCTGAATGATTTCTTTTTAAACTGATCAATGATGAACTTGAATCTGAACATATGACAGCTCTTAATGGTCTCACTTCCTCAATCCATTCTACAGCAACTAATAATGCAATCATTTCTGCCGTATAAACAGATATTCCTTCATTTAATTTCTTCCCTATATGCAGTTTAAACTCTGGAATTATTACACCTACTCCAGTTTGTCCTAATTGATTTTTTTGATTCATCCGTATACATTTTTACATAATTATAAAACTGTTCTATATATTCCTCCACTATTATAGAAAACAGGAAAAGGAATTTAAGACTCAGCGGGGGGGGGGGGGGGGGGGGGGGGACACATTTTAGTGACGGACCGGATAGATGTTCTCGCTCTCGGCAAGCTGAGGGAAATGAATAAAAACTAACGTGAAACGTAAGGAGATGAAATTAGACAGACGAGCGCCCAGGTGTGGGGTCTTGTCTCTGCGGAGGCGAGGCGTCGGACAGCCGGTAAATTGAGCGGTGACGGCGGTGCGATTTTTCGATTAAGAAGGTAAGAGCTTTGTCTTCTTAGCTCTGTTGTTAGCATAGATGCTAGGATAATGATAGCAATGTTACCAACAGGACTTTTGTCATTTATTAGGTTTCTATTTCTCCATTATATTGCTACGCTAGCTTTATTGCTATATCAGCTATTCTGTTTCACAGCTTTTAGACAATGAGTCACACCAGGGATATAGTTGATGTATAATGTTGAGCCTTTTCATACTTTGTGGCAATGCTGTTAGCCACTTGGTCAAAGTTAGAGCAATCTGTCACAGCTCTATGAATAAAAACGAGGAGCCTCAATCCCTACAGGTTTTTCTTTTTGTGTAGTATTTTACTGCGGTTGCAGACTTTGCAGTATCCCACAAAGTTCCACTGTGGGTTCAGTGTGTTTCTCAGTCTCGTCAGTAGATTTGGAACCTCAATTAAGAAAATAATTTCACCCATTTCTGTTAAAACTGCGATAGTTTAGGACATCAAAGACTGAGAAAGACGCTGTCAATAATGTTGCATGCACACTGCATGCACACTAATAATCAGTTCACTATAGTATTTATGGATTATGCTGCTGTCGGGGCAAACCCCTCGTGTCCTATACTGTTATTTTTCAGGAAGTGACCAAAAAACATGAATTTTAAAAAACGTCAGACATCACACTTGATATATTTTAGTTATTTATTACATAGATATGCATTCCTCTGTTTTTAATATTTTGACTAAATCATGCTCGCATGAATTAGTGTTCTTGACTAAAGTCAAATGGAGGATTGAGCCTGAGAATGCCATAAAAACAAGAAGACCTGGTGTCTTATCAGATTTTTATAGCTTTCAGTCCAAATAACGGTGTCCCATAGGAGTAATTTGATTCTGATAACACTGATTATTATTCTACACATGTAAATGTAGTCAGTGAGTGAAAAATAAACTTCTTTGCATCTGCTGTTTCCAACAATCATAATTTTCATGTTGCTGCTTTGATAAATTGAACATTAGCTAAATCCATCTAAAACAGCATGTCTCTATTTCTAGTTTCCACTGGACAACAAAGAAGACCCCGTGGCTCTGGAGTGCCTGTCGTGTTCTTGTGCTGCAAGAACAGCTCTATGTGATCACATAGCAGCCCTACTACTTCATAGCAGCTCTGTCCATTTTACCTTTTACCTGTCCTGTTTATCCTGATGCCTTGCTCCGGTTCCCCTTCTGCCTTACAGAAGAGCCTGCTGCCGAGCTCTGGTGGGTTCTCCCCTGAACTGTCAATTCTCTGCCGAACTGTGGACCGTGCTGCCTGTTCCTGGTTCCAAGAAGTCTCTCTCCGGGCCGTCAGCTCCTGCCAACACCATCACCCTTTTCCCGTGCTGTTCTACCTCGCTGGTTACATCACCCTCCATCCCATCAAACCTTCAATAAAGACTTTCATTTTAAGTCCCGTGTGTGTGGTTCAGGGTTCATCCATAGACAAATTGTGACAATTAGACTTAGACAACTTTATTTGTCATTTTGTATGCACAGAGTGCGTACAGAACGAAATTGCGTTTGCATACACCTTGAGAATAACAGTAAATTACAGGATAAAGTGCAGCAGTGATTTAACAGTAAACAATTGAAATGTAAACAATGCAGGAGAAAGAGACAGTGTGCCAATCACAGTGTACAGGTGAGTATTTTTAAAAAACATTTGTATGTGCAGAAATTAATAAATTTTTCAGATTAACTTCCTTTCATTAACAAATTGATTTTGACAGCTCTAATAAAAATTTACATGGTGACCCACTGAAATTATCTTGGGAAAAGCTAAATAAACTTAAATAAACTGGAAAGTTTTTTTTGTAGTTTGAGCACTGTGGGACACTGCAGTAGCAGTTTCTATGTGATTGTGCCATGCTTGGTGGATATGGTGCTGCTGACAGATGGACATAAAGAGGACAAGGGGAGAAAAAAATAGATTAATTATAATACTTTTTAAAACCTCTATTTAACCAGATAAACTCCCATTGAGATTAAGATCACTTTTTCAAAGGTTGATCTGACTAAGAGGTCTGCAGCACATGTCATTACTAGTACAGTATAATAAACAATTTCAGGCCTCTACTTAAACTACACAGTATTTTGAACAAGAAGTGCATTATTATAAGTGCAAATAATATGAAGAAAATTCATAATACACAGAAAATTCAGAAACAGAAGTACTGTCCAATAGACCCACGGTCGTCATTTTTTTAGGAATGAACAAAAAGATTCAAATGGAATAAGATCTTTTGAATTCAGTGACTGCAATTATGTATAACACGTCACCATAATAAAGGAAGGGGAACAATGTAGCAGATAAATGTCTCTTTTTTTCACTCAGTGAAAAACAAGATTTATTTCTATAATAACAAAGCTACAGTAATAATTTTATAACATCTACATCAGATTAATGATAGGTAAAGTAAGCTAACAAGCTGCTGCATGTTCGCTTTGATCTTCATGTTACTGTCCCGATCAAAGCATCTATATAACAGCAATGATCGCTACCAATACTAAGGGGAAAAAAAAGATAGTCAATAAGACACGTTTAATATTGTGCTTTCAGTCTTACCTAATGAAATCACGCTTTCTGATAGGTAAAAGTTTGGTAAGGTAAGCTAACAAGCTGTTGCGTGTTAGCTTTGCTCTACATGTTACTGTCCTGATCAAAGAATCTATATAACAGCAATGATCGCTACAAATACTAAGGAAAATAAAGATAGTCAATACGACACGCTTAATATTGTGCTCTCAGCCTTATGAAATCGCGCTGATTATCAGTGAAACACGTCTTCACCTCCCGAATTTTCTATGTAAAAGCATGTAGCCGGATGTAGAGATACCCTGCTCCACTTCAAAACGGAAGTTGAGTGACGTCATGTGAAAAGGGTCTATTAAATAGGGTGTTTTCACTGACGTCACTGGCCAACTTCCGGTCCGCCATATTGGGTGGTTCACTTCCTTATCTCTAGTTGTCCTACACGTATTTTCGTATCGAGAATGGATAAGTACGCCAGCACGCTAGAGCGACCAGATAAGGACGTCTATCTGAGGAAATGTTCCGTGATCGACCATATGGACCCCTATGCCTTCCACGGTGCCTTGTTTAGCCGTAATCCTGATGATTGGCCAAATGTAGAGCACGGCGACATAGTGCATTACCTGGTGTTCGGTGAAAACCCTCTGCACACTCTCGAGGAAATGAGAGCTTACAAGGGTCGAGAGGCTCACAACCAGTTCACATCTGGTTGGGTACGAGATGTCGAAGTTATGTACATCAAGGAAATCGCCATCATACGTGGACGGGTGAGTTTTAATAAGATGGTAAAAATGTAAACAATCCGACGCAAATGCGGCGCATGCTTCTGCGGTGGCTGACTGCCGGCGGTGCGCGAAGGCGCTTGGCTGCAGGGCTGATAATTAAATAATTAAAACCGCTCGCGGCTTTAATTATTTAATCAGAACAATGACCAGTGCAAAATTAAGTTGTATTTACCGTATTTACGCCGGCAAAAGCCTACCGGCGTAACCCGGAAGTAGCGCGGACGTCACTTTCCATATCGTACGTGTTCGGCTACCTTGTTTGTGGTGTGAGCGCCTATACTTCAGAACAGTTCTGAAGCTACAAGTCCTTGGAGTCTCATGTGCAGTTTACGAATGGATGGGTTCAGGAGCGGCAGATCATAAAGCCAGCAAACAGTGGGAACACAGTAACTCGTTCAAAGGTAAGCTGTGCTCAGACGGGCTCTGGCACCTGCTAGGTTAGTAGCTGCTAACCGTTAGTGCTAACAACCACTCACGCATGTAATGTACTTTTAACTAACTGCTATGTGTTTCAAACGTTTAGAACACACTCTCATTGACATCGGGATACTGTGGAAAGTTATGTTCGGTCGTCTTACAGCCGCGATCCAAGCGAGCCGACGACTCTTTGTTATCTCTAACAGTTGTTCTCCGTGGTTGCGCCTCCAGGCAGGAAAGCGGTGGAAAATTAACCCGTTTCTATGTTTTTCCCATGGCGATCATGTGTTGCGCTGTTACAGCCCACAATACAGCAACGGTTTACATGTTTTAAATACTTAACAGTTAATTACCTGTGACAAAGTGAGCACCGCAGACTCTGGCGTATTCCAGCTTAACACCGTCCAAATCGGACCTGGATATCCGTGTCAGCCATAGGTGACGGCGTTGTTCAGAGAGCTGTTTTGTTTTTTCACACTGATTCACTATCACGGCTGGTAGGCGAAAGAAAGAGCGTTGATCTCCACCTCCACGGGCCGTGCAACCAACCATTAAACACGTTTTCACCATTGTTCACTTCCAATACTGCCTAAGGCGTAATACAATGCGGGTCAACGGTGCGAAACGACTGCCACCCAATACGGCGGACGCGCAGAGTAGTCACGTGAGCGTGACGTCAGCTGAAAACACCCTATTGAAACACTGAGAGATTAACATGGCTTGAACGAAAAATAGTTCAGCTTTGTTAGAAATTGGAACTGGTAATAAGCTGCACATAAAACTTAGTGATAAAATTACTGAGATCTCATTGCTTGTAATAATAATTCATCACAAACCAGTCCATTTGAAAGGAGTTTAGATATACATAATCTTTGATTTAAATAGATGTAAAAAAAACTGTGCTTTGGGTTTGAAGAAAACTGTATGGAACTAAATATGGTTGCTTTTCTAAGGGTTTTCTATTCATTTATTTTATTTCCTTTTAACTTGGGATTTGAATGCAACTAAAGAGACATTTAGAGAATATCACGAAGGCCACACTTAGCGCATAATCAGTTACAAAATCATCTGATGTTATTAGTTATGCTGAGCTGAGGCGAACCTCAGAGGGACAGTTTAAACTGAAACAGGACAAAAGATATGCAGGGGCGGATCCAGGATTTTTCAAAGGAGGGTGCGCACCTAAGGGTCATGTCAAGACAATGTGTGGCTAAACGACCAAAGAATGCCATCTTTACTCTTTCACACTACCCTAATTATTCATCTAAGGGTTTTTGAATTGATAATCATTTTAATGGATGAACATAAGTGGAATTACCATGATTACATTATTGTAATTGAAAAATTATTTTTAAGACAAAATTTCTTGGTTTTTACAGCATGCCCAAGGTTAAAAAGTAGTTTGATTAATTGTTGATATGGATAATTGGTTCTTCAAACAAAGATTTTCTTTATTTCCAGAAATGATATTTAATTAGTAAAATGAAATAAAAAGACTCAAGGACTTAGAACAGTTTGTTATGGTTCAAGTGATAAAGGATTTTTTAATATACATGTGCGCACAGTGGCGCAGTGGGTAGCGCTGTTGCCTTGCAGCAAGAAGGTCCTGGGTTCGAGTACACCCCTGGGTCTTTCTGCATGGAGTTTGCATGTTCTCCCTGTGCATGCGTGGGTTCTCTCCGGGTACTCCGGCTTCCTCCCACAGTCCAAAAACATGACTGTTAGGTTAATTGGCTTCTCCAAATTGTCCTTAGGTGTGAATGGTTGTTTGTCCTGTTTGTCTATCTGTGTTGCCCTGCGACAGACTGGTGACCTGTCCAGGATGTACCCTGCCTCTCGCCCGGTGAACGCTGGAGATAGGCACCAGCAACCCCCGCGACCCCATGAGGGATTAAGCGGTTTGGAAAATGGATGGATGGATGGATAATATACATGTATTTTAACAATTTATTTCATCCAGATAAACTATATTAAGAAAAAAATTACTTAACCCTCCTATCGTCCTCAAATATAGTAACAAATTTGGTCCTTGGGGTCAATTTGACCCCAGGGATATTTACCTCCAGAAAATGATTTACAGAATATTGTTGACCAAGTTTTTGTGACAGGCACTTTGTTTATTTGTTGAATACATAAATAACCCCTTCAAAATCAGTGAGTTGATCTTACCTCTAGCGCCACCATCAGGCCAAACCTTTAAATGAAAATGAGTTTATTTTGATTTTTTTTATACAAATCTTCTCAAATTTACAGGTTTTGAGCACATTCATGACTCTCACCAAATGAACCATATTGATTAATGTTGGTGACTCCCCCTTTCCTCTCATAAACATATTTATTTAATTATTTTTATCTATTTTGTTGTAATATATTTGTTGCTAGTTACTGTAGGATCTTACTCACCCCTCCTCTTTTGTTATCCGGGCTTGGGACCGGCAGTGGCAGAGTTATAGAGTTTTTTTTTGTTTGTTTTTGTTTTTTTATGATTTTTTGGGTTGTTTTTTCTGGGGGGTTTTTTGGGGTTTTTTTTTTTTTTTTTCATTTGTGTGACAGAAAATGGATAATGAGAACATGTCATGTAGTAGTTAGAACATGGAACAGCTTTTAGAGAGAAACAATTTGAAAATCCACCCATTTTGAACAGTGTGATAATGTCAGTAGCTAAAACGTGGAACAGTTCATGCCACAGTAGCCAAGCTTTTAGTCTGCACTACTGTACACAGGATGTGCAGAGTGTGTGTGCATGCTCCTTGCAGACATACTTTTCGCATTTTGAACAGGTCATGCTGGTCTTGCAGTCGTTTCGGGTGGGACAGACCTGACACCTGCCACGTTTCTTGCCTGCAGTTTGTGCCACTGGAGGAGTTGGGGTGTTTTTCTCCCTCTGTATGTCCCTCACAATAGCTGCAGCAACTGGTGATGCTCTTGGAAGGCTCTGTCTTCTCTCAATTTGAGGCCTGACCAGTGCATTGCCAAGCTCCTCAAGGAAAAGCCTCCTTCGGCTGAGTTTTCCCCTATTCCAGCCTTTGTTTATCTCACACCAAATTACGAACGCATTATATGCACTCACATCAATGATGTGGAAGAAGATGACAAGGGGCCAACGGGAAGTCATGCGTTGACAGCTGTATGTGGCTGTGACCTTGTCTAGATTGTCCACCCCTCCCTTTGTTTCATTGTAGTCCAGCACCATTTGTGGCTTTTTGTCTTCTCTGCTGCTCAGGGCAGCATCTTTATGCATGGTGCTGAGCAGCAGGACATTTTTCCCTTTCTTGGGACAGTAGGAGACCAGAGTTGCTTTCTCAGTGAAGGCAAACATGGAAGATGTTACCTTCCTGCTCTTGACAGCAAGGAGTTCAGAGGGAAGCTCTGGCTTGTTCTTTCTCACTGTCCCCAACATCGTAACCTGCCTTTTGAGCAGTTCCTCACCCAGGGCGTAAGACGTGAAAAAATTATCACATGTAATATTATGCCCATGCAGTCCTTCAGCCATATCAAGCACAACCCTTGTGCCCTGATTTTTTTCTGGTGCTTCGCCAGGAGATTTGCCCATGTACACCTGCATGTTCCAGGCAAAGCTGGACTGTGTATCACATGCTGCCCATATTTTGATGCCATATTTAGCAGGTTTGCTAGGCATATACTGTCTGAATGGGCAGCGCCCACGAAACGCAACCAGGCACTCATCGACAGTCACGTGAGCGCCTGGATTATAAAGCAGGGGTAAACGCTGCACCCACTTGTCCCACACATCCCTTACCGCAGCAAGTTTGTCACGTTCTCGACGGCCCTGCCTTGTTTGTTTGTCATCAAAGCGTATGACACGAGACAAAATGTGGAATGCCTTCAGAGACATGGTGGCTGGAAATATTGCCCTTCCAGTCTCAGCATTCCAAAGACTTGCTGTTGCTTCACCTTTTGACTTATAAACTCCTGCCAAAATTAGCAAGCCAATGTAGGCTTCCAAGTCAACTATATCCAAGTCTTTCCAACTGTCCCCATAAACACGCTTTCCCTCTAAATTTGTCATCCCAAGCACAATATTTTTGATTGATGGCGTTATGAAGAGCTCGAATGATGACTTGATGTCATCAACATGGCTGACTGCATATCTGGTGGGTCCTGGAACCATTTTGATTATATTACTTGCGCTATGTCTACCCTGCTGTTTCAGTGGGGAAAGGGACCAAATTATTTTTCCATTTTTGGAAGAAATTGTGTCTGCTGGTGGTTGAGGGACAACAGGAGGGTCAACACTCTCATTCTCATCAGATGAGAATTCCTCAAAATCAGGGTCCTCCTCAACATAATCCTCAGTCTCAGAGACAGTCTCCTCTAAGTCACTTTCACTGTCAAAGAGCAGCTCCAAAACCTCTTTGTCAGTAAGCCTTTTTCCAGAAGACATTTTCAAAGAGAGAGTGTGCAGATTGCAGTATACTCAGAGCACAGTGAGGAATGATTTGGATAGAGGACTGTAGTGCAAGCTTATGTTTGCTCCTCCCTGATTTGGCATGAACTACCAATGGCGTTGTAGGAATAACCCGCCCTTCACAAGGCGGGAAAAATCAGTTCTACTTTGGCAGGTGTGAGTTCAGAAGGTCACACAGATCCCCAGATGTCTCAGTTCAAATGTATCAACTAAAATGTATCAACTCTGTGCCTGCAGGTGTGGTCATGTTAGGTCACTGACAAGTTTTAGCAGCTAAAACAGCTTGGGGTCAAATTGACCCCAGAGGACAACCAATGCGTGTAATATGTGTTCAGCACATTCAAAAAATAACATCACAAAAGTTTTATGCTTTACCAGTTGTCCCCATCAAATTAGGAAAAGTCATGAAATATGAAGCAAAAAAAAAAAAGTTAACTACTATTTTTTGAATGATAAACATTGAATGGGGTCAAATTGACCCCAAGGACGATAGGAGGCTTAAAAAGACCCAAGGACTTAGAACAGTTTGCTATGGTTCAAGTGATAAAGGAGTTTTGAATATATTTTAACGAGACAAACTATGTTGAGAGAAAAAAAAACTTTAAGGTAAGTTAAACCAATAAACATGTATGGTGAAGTTAAGCCACAAGCCTATAATAGAACAGTAAGACTTGACAAAGAATATTGTTCTCTTCTACAACACCTTCAACTTTATGATGACGATGATAATGGGTCATCGTCCCATCGTCCCATGTCAACCTTCTGGGATGCTTCTGGGCAAATATGTCTATGATTTTGTTGATGTCTAAATGAATGTCCTTGTGGACATACATAAGTAGCAAAACCACAAACCTTTCTTGTCCCATTACAAAGTTTTCACTGCTTTAAGGCCCGAGTTAGCACGTTCCACAGAAGCACTCGTAAAAGGTATAACTGACAGAAGGTGAAGAATCATAGAAATGTTTGGGTAGCACTTCATATTTGTTATACTTGTTATAATTTCAGGGAGAGAGCTGGGTTTTTCCACTGATGATGACCACTTTGTGTGCCACAACTTCATTTCCTGCTTGAATGTTGATCCTGATGGTAGATCATCTTTATATGATGTAAAGATCTCTTTCTCACTCTCATCGTTCATCATATGCAAGTTGCTTGGAAATAGTTTTAATCGCGTTGTAATAACGCGAGATCTGAGCTGTGAGCAATTCAAATTCATGCTCGGACAGACCCGGCTGCAGAAACAAATTACAGGGGGGCATTACATTTTTCAGGGGGGCACACTTTAAAGGCCTATTGTAACTGCACATTTTATTATTATTATTATTATTTATTCTTGGGACTTTTGAAACGGCTTTTTGGAGGCCTAAACATGCATGAAAACTCACCAAACTTTACCCAAAATTGTCCCCCGTGTGAAGGTAGTATCCAAGGTGGTACTGCTGGTAGTGGTACTGTTGGACTGAACATTAAATCAGTTAATTCTAATTCCATTGCTTTTTGTCTTACTGTCTACCCAAAGCTTTTTCTCTCCCTCTTCTCCATTTCCCAACAGGATGTTAAAGTGCTCTGTGCTGGATGATCTTCACTATGACCCTGTAAATTAGCCCAATAGTTTAGAGATAACTGAATTCTTCTCAATGTCGGGAAGTCTGAACAACAACAACTCTTAATGCATCACGTGACCCTTGGCACAAATTTACCGCAGCGTGGCTGGGATTGTTTCGTAGTCGAGCAGAGGCTGTTTTGCGTGAGCAGATGCTGTTTTGTGCGAGCAGAGACCATTTTGTATTCGAGGAAAACTTATAAATGATATTTTGAGCGCAAGGTTGGTGGACAGTTTGCAAAACAATTTTTTTTGTGTGAAACGTCTTTTTGTGTGCAAAACAAGTTTTATTTGTGTGCAACAACTTTTTTGTGTACAACCTTTTGGCAGGAAACTATCTCCATAACTCTTGCTGCAGCATTTTGGATCAGCTGAAGACTTTGAACTGCATTTCAACCTGTAAACTAATGTTTAAACCAGGGGTCTCAAACGTACGGCCCGCCGAAAGATTTAGTCCAGCCTGGTGGCTAAATGCATTATCATTATTCAACGGCTGTATCTCCTCGCTGCATCGACCGATCTGCACCTGATTTATCGTGAGTCGTGGGGGAGCGCTGCCGAGAGGGTTCGTGTGAATCGCCCGGTGGACGGGCGGGGAAAATGCGTGACAGCTTCTGTGGTGGCTGGCGGCAGGCGGTGCGCGTGCCCCAGCGGTGCTTGGCTGCGAGGGCCGCTCATCGCCGCTTGCGGCTTTAATTAGTATTATTATTGTTACACTATCATCAATATTATTATTGTTACACTATCATCAATTTCAACGTTCTAGTAACGTTAAACATTACTCATTACAGTTAAAAAAAGTGGTGATAGCAGCAGGACTGTACTGGCTTACTTTCACCCCTGCTGGAAACAATCAGTTCAGAAATAAGTTCAAAACTGATTAATGATGTAGTCAATATTGAAAACTGAATTTTGCTAAAATTAGTTGAATTTGCCCAGAAAACATTGTGTTAAAGGGAAAGTCCGGTCAACAAGGAAAAATCAGGGTATCATTAGCTATAACTAAAACTAATACATTTGTGGTTATTTAATGAACTTATCTTTAATCAATAAGAAAATAAAAACATAAATTGTCGTCTGAATCACTGTGTATATCACAATTAGATTTTAAACATAATATATCGTATTAAATTAACCATAAAGAATATAGAAGTAAAAAATGTACAACATTCTCTATTGTAATAAACGTGAGTCATTTCTCTTTTTTTTTACGTTTTGTTCCTGGTCCTGTAATTCCCAACAGCACTTGAAGGGGCCGTGAGACAGCATAGCTTATCGCCTTCAACGGAAACCAGTTGAGAAAGGGTAGAGAAGACAAGATGGCGGAGTGAGTGGGTTGCGCTTTGTACGGACGGTTGCGGTTCTTAAAGTTAGCCGAAAACGAAGGGAAGGAGTTGTAGAACGACAACATAATCGGGAGTGTCGTTTTCAGTTCCATGTGACAGAGGCTCGGGATAGTATTTAGTTTGACTGCTCACCATAGCGTTACCTTGATGCTAAAGTTAGGTCTGCCAACGTTAGCTTCTTGTTAAAGGCCTTCAGCTTGTTCGGATTTTGAGTTTTGGATTTAAACCCTCTGCTTAACGCGGCATTTCTAAAGGAATTATAGGTTCTAGCCCATGACGAAGCCAATAACCTCAGTGGTGATATTTTACATAGCTGGAAGAATTGTTTTTAGAAAATTTCAGTCTGTGAATTGGTCTGGCCAATAACGCGACTTTATGTTCTACCGATAGCCGGGTTTAGCCGACAAACACAAAGATCTTCAAGCTTCTCAGTTGGTGGTAGTTATTCAGTCGGTAGTATGGCCAGCAGCAGCGGTTCCAAAGCCGAATTCATTGTCGGTGGAAAGTACAAGCTTGTCAGAAAAATTGGATCGGGATCTTTCGGCGACATTTACTTGGCAATCAACATCACAAATGGAGAGGTAATTTGGCCAAATATTATTGTTTCTGTGTTCTTGTTTGGGATTACGATGGTTCATTTTTGTGTCTCTATGAGAGGCAGATTGTGACATAGCTGTGTTTGCCGAAGAACTAAGGTTTCACATTCCTCTATCGTTATATCGAAAGTATTAGTAGTCTTAGTTGTATGTGCTGCAGTGATAACACAAATGCTGCTGTTGTGTGTGATTCGTAGGAGGTAGCTGTAAAACTAGAATCCCAAAAAGCCAGACATCCACAGCTTCTATACGAAAGCAAATTGTACAAGATTCTTCAAGGAGGAGTCGGGATTCCACACATCAGGTAACAAAATCTTTTCACCACTTCGTAGTTTTGTTAGTGTCATCGTATTTATGAGGTTCCGTTTATTTTTGCAGTTGAAGACACCTAGTAACAAAAGTGATTTAGCAAAGGTTTCGTTGAGATCAGGCTCGCGAAGTAGTAAACTTGAATCTATTTTTGTGACAGCAGATTATTTTCCCCAAACTTATTTCACTGTAAAGTCTCTTTAGGCCGTATTTAGATCCTGGGCAGGGAAAAGCAGTGTGGTTGGAAATGGCCGCTCCTCTTTTGTTGTGCTACTTCCCAACATGTCTGTTAGAAAATGGCGGCGGAGCTTTCGGAGTATACATAGTTCCTCAGTGAAGTTAGTCGAACGGTTGGCAGCCGGATCTGTCGGTTCGTCAAAATCAGATTCTTCAAAACGACATGCACTTTGTCATCAGTACGCGTATATTTCATAAATGTCAGCCTAATTTTGTTGACGCAGCATCACTCTCAAACCATTATCACTGTTTAAGTACCACGTATTCAAACTATCTTCTCTACAGTGCTTCTCATCCCTGGTCCTCAGGACTCGCTGTCCTGCATGTTTTGTGTGTCTCCCTGCTGTGCTGCACATGCCTTAAACAAATACATGATGAACAGGGCTTTTTAGCTTTTAGTGGCATGAAGATTGGGTAATGCAATCAGGTGTGCTGGATCAGAGACAGAGATTTAAAACATAAATGGGAGACCACTGCTGTAATATATTTAGTGACACTTAGGTGGTGGTGTAATGTTTTAGAAGGTAAAGAGGTAAATTCATTATACAACTATTACTAAGTTGTTTCATTGCTAAAACAGCACGATCTTGATCAACTAGTATATGCAGATTGCAAAATATTGTGTGTGTGTGTGTGTTTATCATTAGGTGGTATGGCCAGGAGAAAGACTACAATGTCCTAGTCATGGATTTGCTTGGGCCCAGTTTGGAGGACCTATTTAACTTCTGCTCCCGACGATTTACCATGAAAACCGTCCTGATGCTGGCAGATCAAGTAAGGAAAATTCCACTAATCAAGTATGACCTCAAAATAAAATCTGTACATTTTGGAAAAGAATGAGTCTTCGTAGCGGTGTAGTAAGAACATAAAAATGAACAATTTGTTCTTTCCTGCAATTTCAAGATGGCAAATTTTTATATTTGTAGGGGATATCAGAGAAATTGTGTTTTTAATTATTTTTTTTTTATAAAAGCTTCTTACAAAGACAGCAGTGATGGTTTATTACTGTGTGAGGGCTGCATGTATATCACATGCAAAAAAGCATTTAAAACAATTCCCACAACACCAGTATCAAGTGTATTCTGCTAATTAACTAATCTGTACATTACTATTACATTATACAACTGATGTGAAATCTTAAGTAGAAATGTAAACAACATGCAGAAACACAAACATTCAGGAAAAATGTAATGTGAAAATAAACCGTCAAAACAAAAAAAAGGTTTGCTTGCATGCAAGAACTAATGGATTATTTTAATGCCTCAAAAATCTGTGTGTACAGGTAAAAGTCAGTAAATTAGAATATTTTGAAAAACTTGATTTATTTCAGTAATTGCATTCAAAAGGTGTAACTTGTACATTATATTTATTCATTGCACACAGACTGATGCATTCAAATGTTTCTTTAATTTAATTTTGATGATTTGAAGTGGCAACAAATGAAAATCCAAAATTCCGTGTGTCACAAAATTAGAATATTACTTAAGGCTAATACAAAAAAGGGATTTTTTAGAAATGTTGGCCAACTGAAAAGTATGAAAATGAAAAATATGAGCATGCACAATACTCAATACTTGGTTGGAGCTCCTTTTGCCTCAATTACTGCATTAATGCGGCGTGGCATGGAGTCGATGAGTTTCTGGCACTGCTCAGGTGTTATGAGAGCCCAGGTTGCTCTGATAGTGGCCTTCAACTCTTCTGCGTTGTTGGGTCTGGCATTCTGCATCTTCCTTTTCACAATACCCCACAGATTTTCTATGGGGCTAAGGTCAGGGGAGTTGGCTGGCCAATTTAGAACAGAAATACCATGGTCCGTAAACCAGGCACGGGTAGATTTTGCGCTGTGTGCAGGCGCCAAGTCCTGTTGGAACCTGAAATCTCCATCTCCATAGAGCAGGTCAGCAGCAGGAAGCATGAAGTGCTCTAAAACTTGCTGGTAGATGGCTGCGTTGACCCTGGATCTCAGGAAACAGAGTGGACCAACACCAGCAGATGACATGGCACCCCAAACCATCACTGATGGTGGAAACTTTACAGTAGACTTCAGGCAACGTGGATCCTGTGCCTCTCCTGTCTTCCTCCAGACTCTGGGACCTCGATTTCCAAAGGAAATGCAAAATTTGCTTTGGTCAGAAAACATGACTTTGGACCACTCAGCAGCAGTCCAGCTCTTTTTTTCCTTAGCCCAGGTGAGACGCTTTTCGCGCTGTTTCTTGGTCAACAGTGGCTTGACACGAGGTATGCGGCAGTTGAAACCCATGTCTTTCAAGCGTCTCTTGGTGGTGGATCTTGAAGCACTGACTCCAGCAGCTGTCCACTCCTTGTGAATCTCCCCCACATTTTTGAATGGGTTTTTTTCACAATCTTGACTAGGGCGCGGTGATCCCCATCGCTTGTACACTTTTTCTGACCACAGTTTTTCCTTCCCTTTGCCTCTCTATTAATGTGTTTGGACACAGCCAGCTTCTTCAGCAATAACCTTTTGTGTCTTTCCCTCCTTGTGCAATGTGTCGATGGTCGCCTTTTGGACAGCTGTCAAATCTGAAGTCTTCCCCATGTTTGTGTAGGCTTCAGAACTGGACTGAGAGACTATTTAAAGCCCTTTGCAGGTGTTTTGAGTTAATCAGCTGATTAGTTTTTGGCACCAGGTGTCTTCAAAATGTAACCCTTACACAATATTCTAATTTTGTGACACACTGAATTTTGGATTTTCATTTGTTGCCACTTCAAATCATCAAAATTAAATGAAATAAACATTTGAATGCATCAGTCTGTGTGCAATGAATAAATATAATGTACAAGTTACACCTTTTGAATGCAATTACTGAAATAAATCAAGTTTTTCAAAATATTCTAATTTACTGGCTTTTACCTGTAAGTGAAATGGATAAAAGATATTTTATGTTTATTAGAATCTTCTTGCTACAACTGTAAACTTTCCTCAGACCAATGGGACGTTACTGGTTGATTTGCTGTTAGATCACATATATAACACAGGTTGACAACTTATGTCAATGTCATGTGTTGGTATTGCATATTCTTGAAACCCTGGATTTCAACAACACTGTATGGTTGTAGGTCCTTGCAAATCAACACGGCTACAGACTTTGTGATTTTTCTGTGCGCGGGCAGAGCTTGCCGGCAGTTTAGAGGTAAATGATTTGTCGATTTGCGTCTGTTTGGAGTCAACAGTTTTAGCCACAGGTTGTTGTAGAGCCGATACAACAACTGATATCTGATTAAGTGCGCAAATTTGTCGTGTTACTGCAGTTCTTTAATTCTGCATGGCACAGCTTACAAACCACCTTGCTTTTGTCGATTTCCTGATTTCCGGATTTACACGTGAATCCAAAATGAGCCCAGACATCAGACTTAAAAGTTAATGCTTATAATAGTTGAGTTTAAACATTGATCATCATCCTCATATCATGCAAACATTTTCAGTATATTGAAGTAGGGCTGGACGATATAGAAAAAAATCTTATTGATAAAAAAAATGCATATTGATCGATATCGATAATTATTGAAAATATTTTAAACCATATTTTATGTGCAGCTCTGCCTGGACATTTTATGATATTGCTAAATTATTTAATTTTAATAAAGAACACAAACACAGAATTCCAATTAAATCTTTATTTAACCAACTTTTTTAACCATAACAGATTTTTTTTTTAAGAAAAATAACTTAAGAGACCTGAGTTATGTTATTAAATAAAGACTTTATTATTAAATAAAGACCAAAATAAATATACCAAATAAATAAATAAAATAGCCTATTTAGGTGGGAATAGTACAGTAGTTACTTCTCAGGTTTCATAATTGAGAGGCTGACGCAGGTCTGAGGTTGTGGCGTGTAAGGACACAGACTGCAGCTCATTTTGCACTGATTCCCTGCACTCGTTGCACAATTTAGGGAGCGCTGTTAGAGAAAAACTTGCGTCCCGGAACTTTATATCGCGGACTTTATACCTCGCGGAGTGGCGAGTTGTTTGAAGCCAGGTTTTTTAACTGCAGACAACAGCAGCATGCCTGCGGTGTCGCGCGGGGCTGCACAGCGTGTGAGTGGCTGAGCGGCTTGCGTGATGAAACAAGTTGGTTACGTTACCAGACTTTGTTTTTACCGGTTCCTTGCAAGTTTTACAAATCACTGGTTTATTTCTGTCAGACTGGCGAACTAGTAAAACCCCGTTTTGGGACCGTTTCCTCCGCTGCTCCTTGCTACGACATATTCACGTGCTGTGTGTTGTGGTTTGAGAGGGCGGGGCTTTGTGACAGCGTGCCTGGGTCCGCGATTACGATTGGTCGAGAGGAAGTAGTGACTGTAGCATCAACTAATAATCTATTTTCCTGAAAGGAAGGAAGGAAAACTGTTTCTATCGAACTTTTTATCGACCCTATTTTTTCCTATCGCATCACACGTCTATCGATCGATATATATTGTTATTGAATTATCGTCCAGCCCTATATTGAAGTAATCACACCACGTGAAATAAATGCGTCCTTTTTCAGTTGTAACAACAGAAAAAAACTGACAAAGGACGTATTTATCCAGTTGGATCCCATGCTCCTGACACAAGCAATACTAATACTGTCGGGGATAATTTTTGGTCATTTATAACAGTTTCTCTTAAATGAGCGCTCCATGCTCCCCCATTAGAACAGACTCAACCGATAGTCTTCATGGCCAGGAGAAAATAAATCTCAATGCTCCCAACGTGGGACTTTTTAGTGCAGCCATCCTCAGAAATTGAGCCTATTTACAAAACGCAGAAACATTTATCAAGGCAGATAGAAATTTGTCGTGACTCTGAGCGCGCTCTCTCCTGGCGGGAGTGTGAGTGTACCTGTGTGCGAACGGTGATGACACTGAGCGGAAAGTAAAGGAGTGAGGACTCGGCTTTGGAGAAACATTAAAGGCAGCTGCACACTTGGTTAGTGCACACCGCACAGACTCTCCGCGGACATTTTAAACTTCATAATCGAGCTCACTTATTGGTTATTTCTTGTGACAAATTCCTACATATCCCACAGCAGCACCCACCTGTCAGTCCGTGGTGCAGAGAGGCTGCAGGAACTTGCTAGTTGCAGCTGCCTTGGGGACTTCTTCCCACCAAGCAGTTTATAGTGAAGTCATGTACGCGCTCTTAAAATTGAGCTCTGTACGTCACTGTCCGCGGACTCATGACCGCCTTATTATGTGAGAGCCTACAGACAAATAGCTTGGATGCAATCTGACAAGACCTATATCATTCATTCCTAAAACAAATTATTCGCAAGTGTTACACAAAGAATTTTAATAAGTTTGTTTTTATAGCAGTGATTCACAATACTTGTCGTCGTCTCAAGGTCCTTTATAAAAAAACAAAAACAAATCTTATTTCTGTGTAGAAGCATGGTCAATTTAATCTATATATAGACACATTTGAGAAGACAGAGCAGACATGTAAAGTATCCGAGCACTGGTTCAGCAGGACTTTATGTTTAAGAAAAACAAAATGCTTCAATGGCAGCAGTAGCTCTTGTTGGTGGCCTTACCAGTAGAAAACCATAGCTAATCAGATCATGTTCTGAGCCAATAGTGTCATAACTAGCATTTCTGTAAGCTGTAGTGTAATTACTGAATGGTGAACAACTTGCATTCGCTTTACGTCTTCTTCTAGATGATCAGCAGAATTGAATATGTACACACGAAGAACTTCATCCACAGAGATATCAAACCGGATAACTTTCTCATGGGTATCGGCCGTCACTGTAACAAGGTAAGTTTTTGCAGCCCATATGCTTACTTTTTGTATATGGAACATAGAAGATCTATGTAGAGCTTGTGGCAAAAACCTGAATGCATATTATTGGCTAATTACAATTTAATTTACCTTTTGATGTGTAGTTTTTGTAAGCCAGAATTGTGTCATAATTTTAACGTGGGCTGAGAGAAATGGAGAAACTGCCTATGCTGTCATTAGCTTAATCTTACACTGGGGTAAGGGCTATGCAACAGCCTACTGAGTGATTAGAAAGACACCCTAACAATACTTAGGGACTCTGTGTTTAGAAAAGACAGAAAACAGGGCTAAAACAGAGAAATGCTATTCAATGAAAAATTCTGAGCAATCCCTAAAGCTCTGATGAAACAAAAAGAAAGCAAACATGTAAAAACTTGGAATGGATTAAGACTGGAATCCTTTTGATCTCATCAAACTTCCTTTGACAGACTGATGAATAACCAGACTTGGAGTTAATGGTGTCTCTGTCATGGCAGTCAGCACTAGTCAACAAAGCTGTTGATTTTATGTTTTGGACTACTGCTCTTTAGATGATAGAAGAGTTATCCGATTGAAATATTTATTCTTTTCCCAAATGAGGTGCCTATTTAGGGAATTGAATATGCTCAGAAACAAAGTAAGTTCAAAGGGGGGGGGGGGTAACAAGATGCCCCAGTAGCAGCCCCTCAGATCAGCTGCACATATGCACATGAAAACTTCTAGAGTAGAACTCTTTAGTATAGGGGTATCCAAACATTTCGGTACATGGGCCAAAATTGTCAAGTCAATGGAACTCGAGGGCCAAAAAATTAACAAATTTTTTTTTTAAACAAAAAAATGTGTTAATTGTTTATCTGGTGTTCAAAATGTGATCATTTTAAGACTCAGATTTCTTGTAGGAAATTACTATATTTTTCAGAATATAAAGCGCACTTAAGATCCTTACATTTTCTCAAAAATTGATTGTGCGCCTTATAATCTGGTACGCCTTATATATGATTACCGTTGTGCTTACTGACTGATTTTATGTGGTACAATGTGCTCAAAAATCAGTTAAAATGTATAAGTACGACTTTGGTAAGCAACAAAGCCACTCCACTCAATGGATATTCGGAGCATTACGGTACACGGTGTCACTGATAGGACCCCTGAGTAGTCTACAAGACTCCCTGACTGTAATATCGAAACTAGAAGTGTATTCATGTAAGGCAGCCCATGCTCGGAGTATGCACTAGCACCAATAAACCAACTAAGTTAATTCAATATAAAAGTTACATTTATTTTGGCTTTATGTTAGAAACGGGGCAGTGTAGTCCAACTACTGTCCTCCCAAGAGAGAAGCATAGCTCTTCCTCTCAGGAGAGAGCTGTGTACGCGGATGGGGAAAGTGATATTACACACTTGGGAAGAATATTTAATGCGCCTTTATAATCCGGTGTGCCTTATGGTCCGTAAAATACGGTAAATCATTGTAGATCCAAAATTAAATAAGGGTTTTGCTCATTTGTTGTATTAAAAGATGGTCATCCAGTTTGCTTATTATTTTGAATAATTTAATTTTGCTCTTTAACGATAATAAACTTTACTCTTTTTGGTCTAGCAATATAAAAATAGTATTTGGGTCAGTTCTTTGAAAACACTCTGTAATTAGCAAATTTTAATAATTGAATTCAAAGCAGAATTTAATGCACCAAAGTCAGAATCAGACATACTTTAATAATCCCAGAGGGAAATTGCTGTTTCAGTGCCATCACCATAACATAACATCACAAACATTTCAGGGGGGAGACGGTTCACTGGGGCCGTGCAGCCAAGGACAAAAACTGTCCACAAGGCGCTGCCCTTATCTGTTGATGGAAGATAACAACATCATTGGGGAAAGGGAGGGAGGAAAAAAAGTCTGCATTTGAGTAATTAAATGTCATTGGATAGATGTTACTATGAAATTAAAGACAATGCCAAAAGTGTGTTTATTAAAAGATAAATATTTTCTGTTGTACTTAACATTTTCTACTGTAATAATTTTGCCCTAATTTGAAACTAAAATCTAACATCTGCATCAGCCACCAGTGCTGGTGTACCAAATCTTTCTTGAAATGCAGTCGGGGGGCGACCCAAAATCAGTACAGTGGCCACAAATGGCCCCCGGGCCGCACTTTGGACATGCCTGCTTGGTATTAACAAAAATTTCTTGAAATGCTTTTTCCACCAAAAAGAGTTCACGTTGAAACCTGTGCTGTACAGTTCAATTCGGTCGGGTGGGAGTTGCATTACATTATGTCATTCTAAAAGTCTCAATTTGTTTGATCCTCACTATTTTGTTTTTGTAAAATACAAAAAAATATTTATCTCAATATCCCTAAAAACAGTTGCTCTAATACACCGCCTTAGTATATTAATGACGGTGCTTTTGAATGCTTCAATCCTAATCGGCTGATCTCTCATCTACAACAGCAGCTGGAAAACAGGAGTTCAGAACGGCTTTTTAATATGTCCATCATCTGGACATATTAATAAACAGTAGCTGGGTTTACATGCCAATTTGTTTTGATCAAACTGAAAAGGAAAATGTGAATTCTCATTTATATGGGCACAAAATCCATCCAATCATGACATAATGGGGCTGGGTATTGTTAAGAACCTCACCTTTCGATAAGTAAAAAAAAAAAAATATTGATTTAAATATTTCCATATTGATTTATTTTGTATTAAGTAAAAGTACAGAATTATTTCCGAGTACATGTTACATCAATGCTTTAAGTGGGCTGGTAAATTCTTTTTAACCTATAATTGTAACTTAATTTTAGAAAACATGAAAGGAAACATGGCATTAAAGAAAAATGACATTTAAAATCAGATTGAATAATTTAAAAGAATTTCAAAATTCTTTATGATTGTGATCAGTGTTGGGTAAGTTACTTTAAAAATGTAATCCGTTACAGTTACAAGTTACTTTGTTTAAAATGTAATTGTAGTGTAACTTTTTCGATTACTTTTAAAAAGTAATGTAACTAATTACTTTTGATTACTTTTTGATTACTTTAAGGTTTTAATGAGTATTGACCCATGTTCAACATTTAATTTTTGAGAACTGAATGTGAACCTTAAAAAAGCACTAAGCTGAAAGGGAACTGCAGACAGGCAATCACAGGATGTCCACAAGAAGAGATGCCAGCACCAGGCATGTAAGATTTTCTCAGACTCCTCTCATCGGGCCATACTCTTTTCTGCTCCTCCCCCAGGCTCTACCATTTACGCAGTTTGCAGACTAACACAAGCAGGTTCAGAAACCACTTCTTTCCTACAGCGGTCACCTTATTGAACTCTTCCCAAAGACCAGTCTTTCCTTCCCCTCTATCCACAGTAAATGTGCAACTGCAGTAACATTTATCTTTGTTTAAATGAAAAATGAATATACGAACAAACTTAAATACACTAGGTGAGTTGTTTAGAATACAAGAAAATGTAAGTTTGTTGTGACAGTTACTTATAAATCTAATGGAGAAGGCATCCGTTTAATGAAAAAGTTTCATGTGTGTGACGATTTTTAAGTTTAAAACAAGGAGGATGGATTTTTCGGCAACTCCTTGCCAAAAATTGCATCCCCTGCTATCTCAGAGGAATTGACACTTGTATGACTCTATTCCTGTATATCCATCAGTAGTTAAAGGACAAGAGTCAGCAAATGCAAATTCTGCCCTGTAAAACAATGACAGCACAATTGTTGCTGTATGATCTGAAGCCCCATTTGGAGCTTTTAAACAGGCTTTGAAAAACTTTCTATTATAAAATAGGCTATTATAGATTTTTTTAGAATAAAAAGCTAGCAGATGTGCATAATCAAAAATAACAGAAATACAATTATAGAGCATTCAGTATTGTAAGAAAGCCCACACTGTTTCTGGATAAATACATTATTGTATGAGTTAAGTTCTGTTCCGTTTTCTGCCTTTTTCGTTGTAAAACTGAAATGTCCCATGCTCCTGAATGCACCATAGCTTTCCGACGCTCATGAACGCAACACTGTGAACGCTGAGCTGCGTAGACGCGCTGCGTAGACGCGCGTTTGATTTTCCGCTTAAGACAAAGTTTTGCAGTTTCACAACACACGTCGGCTCTCACGGTTTATTGTTGTGTGTGAATAACAAGAGACTGCATGATTGCAAAGCGCCTTGTTGCATCTTTCTCTTCCTTACAATGAAGCCAAACTTTGGATTGCTTTACCCGATGGGGCACCTTTTTTTTCTTTTCTAGACTTAAATTTCCATTGCTTGAAGGCTGTCATTTTTGATGCGCTGCTTGAGCTGAAATAAAACCGTGAAACGTCCGCTCGCTTGCTTTTCTTTCAGAAGGCTCCAGCAGCACAGGATGGATCATCAGAGTGATAGAGACAAGGAGCCGTAGCGGGAAACGGCGATACAGGGCGCGAAGCAATAAAAATATCATTACATATTTCGCAAAGGTTTTTCTTTATATTTGAAAAAAAATGTAACTAAATTTGTAATTCTTAATATTTTCGGAAGTAACTGTAACTGAATTACATATTTTCTCATTGTAACTGTAACGAATTACAGTTACTCTTTTTTTGTAATTAAATTACGTAACGTCGTTACATGTAATCCGTTACTCCCCAACACTGATTGTGATTTATGGTAGTGGGAATCAAACATATATGATGAGATTATCAAAATAAAAATTAGCCCACCTTTAGACATGGCATGGGGACTCAAAAGGCACCGAATAGTAGGAACGACCTGCTCTCCACTCTTACCGGTACTGGGTACCCTCTCCGATTTTTTCTTTTTAGCAGTACACAGTACTTTAAGTGGGCTAGTACGCACTGGTACACAGTACCAGCACTTTGAAATTTTATCCCTCAGCGTACCGTGACTTTCTAGTGTGCGGTGTGTACCGGGACTTCTACCTGCATCCCAGCCCCCCTGCTGACCTCTTCACAGTTTACTGCTTGTAGCCTATTTGTTTATTTAAAAACATTGCCTCATAAAAAACCTGTTGCCTTGGGCGCACAACACTTGCCATGCATTCAAGTGGATGTAGGCGCTTAGCATGACAGAGGGAAAGCCGAGAAAAATTATCACAGCTGTGATGTCTACCTGGCTCCAGGAGGGCTCAAAGAGGACCCGAACTGGAGCAGAGTTGAATGATAACTCTGCACAGTTCTTCACTACACAAGAAGACTGAGTTTGGACTCGGGTGGCCTTAGCGCGTCAAACGGGGAACCTGCTGCTTCAAAAATGCCTTTGTAAGAGCAGGGATGATGCTAGGCATTTGGGGACCTTGAGTACAAATGCTGTGTGGTGCCCCCCATGGGGAAATTAACAATAATGCAGCGGGGTGGATGACGCCATCGTCCAGTTTGCATCTTTGTTCATACATTTGGGACCAAGGCTGTAGGAGCTTTTGCCAAGATAAAAAGTTATTCAAATGGTGAATAAATGTGTTTGGAACTTTTTGGTGATTCAGACCAGTAATGCAGTGTAAATTAAATTGCTCTGTATATTGTATGTGTGTTCTAGCCCTCACCAGTTGGGCCCTGTTAAAAAAAATAAAGTACCCGTTATAAAATGTATGAAGTTTAATACATTGCCTGAATCAACACCACATAAAACAAACTACCAAAAAGACAGCTATCAGAGGCACACAAAGTGAGCGAGGTGAATAAGTGACTGAAGCTGTGTGTGAATCAAATTCAGGGAATTATTTCAGTGCAACAGTGTCGGAGACAAAATAGACTACTTTTAAAAACTATATTTACGTGACGAGGCAGCAGCAGCTGTAGTGTGTAACGCTGAGGAAAGTAGGAAACCTCATAGCGGCTCTGTCGCAACGTTGTTGCTAGACATTTCTTTTAAAGAAAATAGCTTGAAGTTTCTGAAAAGTCGCAAATATAGCACTGCAAGCTGTCAGACCTCGCCCAGCTTGAGCTTCCTTTGGAGCAGTTAATGCTCGCGTAGCAAACCACTGCCTTCCCCAGTGAATTTCAGACACATCTAGTTCTAAATTAAAGCTTTATTTAGATCTTTTTTTACATCAGCCATGGCAGGAGCTAGAACACGTTTATACAACTGATGTTTAACCGCAGTGAAATAATTTTTAGTGGTATGATTTTCAGGCTTAATCATCGGCTGAACCAGGGGAGCGAGTTTCAGACGTTTCCCCGGATAAAGCCTCTGCAGAGCAACCAGAGCTCCCAAAGAACACCACTGTTTTACCCGGGGAAAAGTGGCCAAATTTTTATGGCTTTGATAGGGGACTTATACAGGCAGCGGACTGCTCTGTCAGTGGAGGGAGTGTTATGCTTGACCGAGTTCAAGCTACTTTCTGCGGGACAACTCTACGACAGCACTCTGTTGCTCCCCCCCGGGTGCTTTACACAGAAAGATGGGCGGGCTGCTTTCAGTGTAATATGAGAGAGAGCCTCAATAAATCCATGGATCTGATGCAGCTCGTCAGGGTATAGAAAGCTGAAGAGTCCTATTTCTGTTTTAAAATAATAAAATCATATCTTGGTTTGATCCACTCTGTTCATACAGGGTTTTCACATTAAAAAGCATTGTCATTAAATCAAATCTTTTTAAATTAAGGCCTTAAATGGCATTAGAATTGATTAAATGTGATTGTCGGTAGCATTAAAAATTCTGTATTTTAAATTTTTTTCAAGAAAAATATGTTTATAAAAACAGTTTCGTCATATATTTAACAGTTTCATCAGATATATGAGATATAATTGAACCGGAACTGCTTCCGGTTGGTCGTAAAGCCGCATGTTTGGGAAAGAAGTGTGCCGAAGGATAAAAAAAAAAAAAAGCTAGAGGGGGGGGAATGCAAATTTCAACAAAAGTGGCTGGAAACTGAGGAATTCGGGGTATGGCTGCAGCCCTTCAATGGTAAAGATGACGAAAGATTTTGCCGTGTTTGTAAAAATATAAAGAAAAATAAATTAAGCTTGGCACAATGGGTGTCGGTGCTTTACGATCTCACAATGCAGTCGTACAGCCACAGATCAGCTACAAGGGGCAGACAGCAGCTAACAATGTCAAGTTACTTTTCTGTAACCAACGCAGTAACGTCCGCAATAGCTACTGCAACAACCTCAACAAGCACAGCAGCAGCTGGAGCAAGCACTACTGGCACTAACGTCGGAAAATTAGATGGTCTTCGTATTTTGGCATACGCCTAATCTTTTGCCTGTGGAAAGGACAAAACTGGCTACATTTTAAAGTTTGGACTTGCCACACACTTCAAAAACAAGCAATTAACAATGCAGGACCATTTGTACTGATGTTTGATGAAACTGTTGAGGACCAGAGACTAGTCTGTGAGCACATTAGAGCTTGTAGAAAGTGCTTCTTACAAAACAACTACTGGCACCTGTAGCCTCAGCCAGGACCTGGGGTCCGTTCTTCGTACGTTGCTTAAAACATCCAAGATCAAATGAGACATCCAAGATGATTTCATCCAGCTAATCATGATCCGGCTAATTGGGTTCTTCGAACACACTTGTTGTTTACGATTAGTATGGCTAGATTGAGTTATCTGAGACAACTGCGCGTGCATGCGTTTGTTTAAAAGGGGAAATGTATCGATAGTAGAAACATTGATCAGCAACGCTGCTATTGGCTGTTCAGCATGGCCAAAGAACGCCCACAGTTTTTCTCCCAAGCAGAACAAGAGCTTGGAAGGTTATGCTGAATTTGAGTCATTAATTAAAACACCTCAAAATCTGTTAAAGCCAGGAGAGAGGGCTGGCAAAAAGCAGCAGACAAATTAAAGCGTAAATACTGTCTATGGTAGATCTTTCTATCACTTTCTACAGTATGAATTTTTGCATTTTAATAATCTCATATTTACTTTGTTCATTTATGTCAGAGCCTCCACGGGACCCACTAGAACATGGGGACAAGTAAAAGTGAAATACAAGAATATTCTACCAAATGGTAGCCTTTAATTAATATACTTTATTTTAAAAAGGCACTTGTTATGTCAAAAGATCCAAATCTCAGTGTCATTTCTTAGACACGGGAAGTAAAGGACATGTGCAAACTGGGAATTTTAACAAAAAAAAATCTTTATCCATAAAAAGTGAACATTTTCCTTTTCCAAGTCATCCACAGTTTACACGGTAAAACTGTATTGCTCCGTGGCTGGATAATCAATCCATAGTTTTTTCTAATCCAATATACGGCTGGACAGGAAGCAAGCCTTTCAAAGTAAACTAAACTTCACAATAAAATGGCCCGAACAAATCTTCTTACTGAATAGGATACAAATAAAAAGCAAACCATCATACAAATAACTTAAATATTTTAGATTTATGGCTCCAACACCACTTTTTCCTCTTTAAAAGCCACTGTTAAATGATGTGTTTGTTTATAACAGCCACCAAGAAAATCTCTCTACAATTACACTGTCGCGCTGCGCTAAAGGATCCTGTCTATTGCGCAATACGCGATTAATTCGAAAAACTGAAATTATTCTTGCACCTTCCGCAACAGGTTGCAGTCGTAAAAATGGACATGGCTACGGCAGACTTCCCTATCTCCTCCGCTTATACAGCCGTAATCTAATCTTGTTTACATGAAATAAGCCTGCTCTCGAGCAGGCTTAAGATGGCGCACATGTTGCTATGACAACAAGTGCAGGATGTCTTTCGAAGAACCAAACGATCCAAGATCATGCCAAATCGTCAACAATGAAATCCTGCTAACTGAGTTAGCGACGTACGAAGAACGGACCCCAGGTATAGGATCTACCTTGATGAAGAAAGAGAAAAGAGAGGGTGTAGAAGAAATAAATGTTGGCAGGGGTGTGTGTCAGCCTTCAGAAGGATAGTGATCAACTAGCTGAGCAGGCGGAAAACAAATCTAGCACACTTCTGGCACAAATAACAAAATCTAATACTCTAAGAGGTACAAGGACAAATGCAGTGAACTGAAAAATGTTGAGTCACAACTCGAATCAAAAGTGAACCAACTAAGACACATGCATTAATCCTCTCCTAAAAATAAAAAAATATCATTTGTAATTGATGTACCATGTTCTGCAGCATTTGACATTCTGTCATTTTTGTAGCAGGTGTTTTTGTATCCACTGTTCTTAAATATTTTCAGTTAAGTTCCATTTCATTTGTAGTGCTATATCTTAAAATCTACTCTAGGCATTTATTACACTGAGTTTGTGTGTGTGTATATATGTGGGAGAGTTCTAACCACTCTATAAACAGTGTTTTGTACTCTTATGTTACTGTGCTTATATTAAAAGCCAGACGGGCCTGCAGCCGTTACTTTTTAGGTAATGTTGGGGGGTTGTCACTGTTCAGTCACTCAGGTTCAGAGAGATTTAGATTTCTTAAACCAGAAGTTATGGCTTTTTTTGCAGTTGTGTTGTCTCCCATCTGTGGGTTTTTAATACAGCATATAAGTCACAATATATTGTGATGAACCAAAAATGTGTATTAATTGTATGGAATATTGCCCAGCTGAAGGGTGAACAAAAAGAAAGTGTGTCCTTACAAGAGTGTTTTCTTTATGCAGTTCAGTCATGTTAAAAGGTTCTTGTTCAGGGCTATGAGCTTAAAAAGTTGATAATTTTGTAGCAGAGGTTGTAGTACAGGCATAAAACGCAAATTTTAGAATAATGCATGCAAAGTAATTAGAAATATTTCTGAATATATATGTTGCGTAAGTGAAAATGCAGACAAAGAATACCTTGTTTTAGTGTGTATGTGGGCAGTGTGTGTCACACTGCATGTGTTCGTTATGTGTATAACAAATGTGCTTCTGAGAGAAATATGTTTATATTTGTGTGTATGTGTGGCATAGTTGCTGACCACTGCTTTTAAAGGTAAATAGCCACGTAATATGCTTATAAAAGACCAAAACCCGTTTGATTATGATAAAATAAGGTTATATACAGCAAGCCTCCATCTTGATAGTGTTTTGATAGTCCTTTTTAGCTGAAAGATAATTCGCTCTCGGGCGCAATTAACAAATATAAACTGACTTGGCGACATCAAGTGGCTATATCACAGAATTATCGTAATGCTGGTTTCCTTAGTTTATAAATCAATTTTAAATGATGCCGGACTGAGCCTGACACTCTGCAATGCCTCGCAATAAAGCGACAGCTCGGCGCGATCAAAGACCCACCATTATTAATTGAACACATCCATCTACAGCAACTTTAAGAGTCTCATATCAGAACATTTACTTACGTCAATCCACTCTGCTATCACGTCTGAGCCTCGGCAGGTTTAGCGTCCGCTTCAGTGAACACCAATGGTCATACTGTATTCCCAGCAACATTGCAGTCTTTTCCCTCTTAAAATCATATTTATTTTGCGCTTTTTTACACTTTATCTTGGACCTTTCTTCATTGTTTCGCTGAGAAATGCTAATAGCAGTTAGCTGCTTCCTTGTTTTAACCCCTGCTGCGCATGCGCACTACGTACTTCTTTTAAATAAACACAAAAGGCTTTATTTACATCTACTAACAAATTGAGCAAAAACAAAGCTTAAAACATCAAAATAACTAATACGCTTGGGGCTGGGTATTTTGACCAAAGTCCTGAATTGAATCGATTTCGATTCATACAGCTCCAAACGGGTAGCTAATATTTTGGTTAAAATTTTACAGTCTACGTTTAATAAACTAATGGGTTGATAGTTGGAGAGCTCTAATGGGTCCCAACTTATTTTGGGAATAACTGTAATTAAGGCCTCATCAAAATTTGGAGCGGGGAGGAATTGTAATGTAGATGCTTCATTATATATATTCATTAATACTGGAACCAGAATATCAATAAATTGTTTATAATATTCAATAGGGAATCCGTCTACCCCAGGCGTTTCCAGTTCTTCGTACCAGCTACAGATTTACAAACTTCAATTTCAGTTAAAGGGCCCTCTAACCTTTTTGTCTGTTCTGATGACAGTTTAGGCAGGTTTATTTGAGTAAGGAATTCGTTGATTTCTTTATTATCCGGATATGAATCTGGAGTATATAAACCCTTATAATAATTTTGCAATACCTCATTAATTTTTTTAGTATCAGTTACAATTACATCTCCCTCTTTAATTGCAGGAATCGTGCTGTTTAAACTGTTTAGTAAGCAATTTGCCTGTTTTTTTCCCCCCTTCATAAAAAGATGTTCCCAATCTAAAATGGGCATATTGTACTTTCTTATTGTATATAAATTCAAATTTAAGTTTACAAATTTATTGAAATTTCCGATTTAAAAAAACTCACTTCTCTTTCAAGTAATCTAATCCTATATTCCAGATCTTTTAACCTGCTCATATCTTCCTTCTTTTTCTTTGATGCATATGCTATAATTTTACCACGAATGTATGCTTTAGATGCCTCCATTCAGTTCATCATCTGGTAGTACTACCTAAATTAATTTCCAGAAATGTCTGCAAGTCTTCTTTCAAAGATGAGCAAAGATTTTCATTTGACATCAGTGACGTGTTCAGTCTCCATCTACCCCTTCTCTCACTGTCATTGATATAAATCCCCAATTCTACAGCAGCGTGATAAGAAATAACAATTGTGTTAATTTTACAAAATACATTCTTGGTTAGCTTGTTTGATATCAAAAACATATCAATTCTGGAATATGATTTATGACAATGAGAAAAGGTGGTCTCTTTCACGTTGATTGATCAATCATCAGGTGTCCACCAGATTATCTTAACTTAGCATATGAATTGCAGCTCTGTCTTTAGTCTTTCGTGTGCTAACAAAAGTGCTTTTATCGATAAATGGATGCCAAACCTGATTAAAATCCCCAGCTAAAAGGATATCCCCCTCCATTTCTCCCAAAATTGTATTCACTACCCAGATTTGGGGCATAAATGTTGCACAACACAATATTTTTCCCATTAATTCAGGCTGCAAACAGAGCATTCTACCCTCTTTATCCTTTACTTGTTTAACCAGAGTGAATGACTTACTCTTACGTATAAGAATAGCTACCCCATTGCGTTTACTTGAAAAAGATCTACGAAAAACTTTTCCCACCCACCCAAACTGTAGCTTCATAGCCTCCTCTGCCTGAAAATGTGATTGTTGTAAAAACACAATATCCACTTTATTTTGTTTAAGATGCGTCATTATTTTTCCCCTTTTGAGCGGATTACCACACCCCTTTATGTTCAAGACATACATAACAGCCCCAGTACCAATATAATTTTTCCAAAGTAACTTTCTTTGTCAGTACCAACCATTTTAGTTGAAAAAAACACAGAAAAATAACATGTTTAACATAAACTTAGAATGTCCTCCTAAAGCAAGGACGTCTTGTCAGACTCTGGCTTGCAAAACGAATTTAATCTAAATTTAACTACTGTGCCCCCTCCTAACCTAACCTCCTAACCGGGAGTGTCCTCCCGGCTGCTGGTTGCTAGGTGACAGCCTATGGCAGCTCGACACTCACCCGTAAAGTTTATGTATGTGCAATTACAAATTATAATTTTTGTTCATAAACATTGTATGGTTAGTGGTTAAATGAAATGGTTGTGCTTGACATGTTTGGATTTTTTTCCCCCAGTCATTTTTGTCTTAATGTTGGTAAATAAGACAAAAATGCCTCTTAATGCTGTAAACGTCACTATCACTGCCATTAACAACGTCTTTGTTTGTTGGGGGTTAGATCTGCCTGGGGTACATTTCTGCGTGGGTGGAGCAAATAACACAGTTGCTGTCAAGTCAATTGTGTGCTATTTAAAAAAAAAAAAAAAAACCCTGCACTTCAACTGTGAAAATCACTATAAAGCTTAGATTTGTTAGGTTAAAAAAAACATGCATAATATGGCTATAATATGGTCACTGGACAGAGTGCTGTTTTTGTCAGACTGTCTGTGGAAAGCGCTTTATAGACCAATTCATTGTTATTGTTTTGATCCAGGTTTTTTGCGCATGCGCGCCGGACTGGTAGGCAAAAGGCGAACACAATGGCGGACGAAAACAAAGGACGTGAGGAGTTCTCGACATATTTTTGTTCTTTAGATAACGTATCACAAGATTGTTATAAGAGTAAGTTGATTGCTGATGGTATGAGATTGCCAGATTCATACAGCAAAAACCTGAAGGGATGGAGCGAGACTGTGAAATGCTGGCCAAGTGTTCCGTACGGCGACATATACAGCTACCTTATCAACACACCTGGCCAGTACACACCAGAGAGCATGAAAACCATAAAATCACTTGACGGCTACAATTATTTCATATCGGGACATGTTCAGACATGTTTGTGTAACATACAAAAGTGGAGTCGGACACAGACAGCGCCTCAGCAAAGAGGAAGACCCGCCATCGGTAGGTTAAAAAAAAACATTGTTCACAAAGGATTATTTTGGTGTTTTTGTCTTATTAATCGTTTTCACAGATTCATGTCAGAGGGTTTGCATACATTGTACATGTACGTATATTATTACGAAATGAACGTCTACGTCTTGACTTAAGTATATATCCTAATTTTTTATTTATATAATTATTTAAGTAGAACAATGACCAGTGCAAAATTAAGTTGTATTTACCGGAGATGAAGTGTAGACTGCAAATTCTGTCGTGGTATGATGGCTCCCACAGTCGATTGGGATTGTCTGCCTGCATCCTTTTCATTGAAATTATCCATTTCTTTCTTTGTCCTTCCGTAAACGAAAGAAACATACATCCGACGATTTGGAATGCCTCTGTGTGCAACCGGGAGCACGAGAAGTCGTAGGCATTGTTTAGATTCCAAAAATAAACTAACTAAAAGTATGCTCTAAATCACCCGTTTTGTCACGGTGGTAGGCGAAAACAGTACTGTTTTTGCCTACCAGCGTGACCCGGATGTAGCGCGGATGTGGCTCGTGACGTCATGCGTGAATTGGTCTATATTGCCATTCAGCAAGCCACCTGACCAATAAACATGTTATGAGGCAAACTCCACGTTTGGCTGCAGGCATGGACTGGTAATCGGGCGTACCGGGCATTTTACCGGTGGGCCGACGTGCTGTTTGGGCCGGCAGACCCGACATGTATATTAATAATATGTATTATTATTATTATTTATTTTTATTTTTTATTATTTATTTTTTTATATATATATGTCGGCCTCGTTATATTTGCATAATGCATGAAGAAAAATAAAATCAGCAGCGCAAGAGTCTGTTCCGATCATCCGGCCCTTACCACAGGCTACTGCAGCCCATTGGTTATCATCCCTGACAGTCTAAAGGGCTAGGCCAATCATAAAGTAGAAAAACACCTTCACGCTCCATGTGGAACTTTGTGCAGCGGTGTTCACAGTAGTAATGGATAAGAAACGCAAGGGAGGCGCAGAGAAACTGCGCGAAAAAAAGAAACGAGTTTCTCAAACGGACGCTGCGAAATGTGTCAAACTGACTGACATGTTCCCAACAGCAGGCCCTTCATCTGCTCTGGTGTCTGATGTAAAATATGGTGGTGGTGGTTGTCAGTGACGTGCGGTAGAGTTCATAGCTGGTGAGGCACTGACGTCATCAGAGTCAGATTTACAAATATATACACTCTACAGAGTAGACTCATTACAGAGTGCTGAAAGAGACTGATTGAGCCAAATAAATTCACCAAGAGACATGGAAAAAATAATTATTCTTTGATGAAAAAATAAAACTAAATTATTTGTCATTTGACTGGTAACAGTTTGAGTTATGATGGATTTCTGCATTTGTGACACACTCTAAAACTATACCCCACATTACGCACATTTTATCACAAAAACAAAACATGAGTAATTATCGCTGTCTTACCTCTACTTATAAATTAAGTCCATGCAGCGCTCTTTCTGAACAAAAATATCATCATTTTCCGGTAAAAACTCTTTATCATCTTCAGTTTTAAAATTCAATTCAATTCAATTTCAATTCAATTTTATTTATATAGCGCCAAATCATGAAACATGTCATCTCAAGGCACTTTACAAAATCAAGTTCAATCATATTATACAGATTGGGTCAGATTATACAGATTGGTCAAAATGTCCTATATAAGGAAACCAGTTGATTGCATCAAAGTCCCGACAAGCAGCATTCACTCCTGGGGAACCGTAGAGCCACAGGGAGAGTCGTCTGCATTGTACATGGCTTTGCTGCAATCCCTCATACTGAGCAAGCATGAAGCGACAGTGGGAAGAAAAACCACCCATTAACGGGAAAAATAAACCTCCGGCAGAACCGGGCTCAGTATGAACGGTCATCTGCCTCGACCGACTGGGGTTACAGAAGACAGAGCAGAGCCACAACAAGAGAGACAAAAAGCACAGAAGCACACATTGATCTAGTAATCTGTTCTACATTAGATGGTAGTAACGGGTGAGCCGTCTTCTCTGGATGATGTCAAAGTTAACAGAACGCCAGACCAGGTGTACCTACTATGAAGAAAAAGAGAGAGAGCAAAAAGTTAAAAGCTGAAATGACGACAGTCATTTCAATGTAATACAATGCAAAACTGGAGAACCGTAGAATGAAGAACAGTAGAAATCAGTAGAGTGAGAAAATTAGACCCTGATGTCCTCCAGCAGCCTAGGCCTATCACAGCACAACTATAGAGATAGCTCAGGGTAACATGAGCCACTCTAACTATAAGCTTTGTCAAAAAGGAATGTTTTAAGATTAGTCTTAAAAATAGATAGGGTGTCTGCCTCACGGACCAAAACTGGGAGTTGGTTCCACAGGAGAGGAGCCTGATAGCTAAAGGATCTGCCTCCCATTCTACTTTTAGAGACTCTAGGAACCACCAGCAGACCTGCAGTCTGAGAGCGAAGTGCTCTGTTAGGAACATACGGGGTAATCAGAGCTCTGATATATGATGGAGCTTGGTTATTAAGGGCTTTATACGTTAGAAGAAGAATTTTAAATTCTATTCTTGATTTAACAGGAAGCCAATGAAGGGAAGCTAAAATTGGAGAAATATGATCCCTCTTGTTGATTTTCATCAGGACTCTTGCCGCAGCATTTTGGATCAGCTGAAGACTTCGAACTGCATTTTGTGGACTTCCTGATAGTAAAGAATTACAATAGTCCAGCCTTGAAGTAACAAATGCATGGACTAGTTTTTCAGCATCACCCCTGGACAGAATGTTTCTAATTTTGGCGATATTCCGGAGGTGAAAAAAGGAAACTCTGGAAACCTGTTTAATATGGGATTTAAACGACATGTCTTGGTCGAAAACAACACCAAGGTTTTTAACTTTATTACCAGAGGCCAAGTTAATGCCATCCAGATTAAGTGATTGATTAAGAAGTTTATTTTTTGAGGACTCTGGCCCAACGATTACAACTTCTGTCTTGTCAGAATTTAAATGCAGGAAATTTAAAGTCATCCAGCTTTTGATGTCATCAAGACATGACTGCAGTCGAAGTAACTGATTGGATTCATCAGGATTTATGGATAAATATAGCTGAGTGTCATCAGCATAACAGTGGAAATTAATCCCATGCTGTCTGATAATTTTGCCAACCGGAAGCATATATATAGTAAATAGAATTGGTCCAAGGACTGAACCCTGTGGTACTCCACAGGTGACCCTAGAGTTTGAAGAAGATTTATTATTAACATGAACAAACTGGAATCTGTCCGACAGATAAGATTTAAACCAGCCTAATGCTTTTCCCTTAATCCCTACAGTATGCTCAAGTCTTTGTAGGAGAATATTGTGATCAACTGTATCAAATGCAGCACTGAGATCTAACAGGACAAGTATAGACACAAGTCCATTATCTGAGGCCATGAGAATATCATTGGTGACCTTCACCAGAGCTGTTTCAGTGCTATGATGAGCTCTAAAGCCTGACTGAAACTCCTCAAGTAGGTCATTACTTTGTAAATGTTCACAAAGTTGATTAGCAACTACTTTCTCAAGAATTTTAGATAAGAAAAGAAGATTAGATATAGGTCTGTAGTTTACTAGCTCATCTTGATCAAGAGAAGGTTTCTTAAGTAAAGGTTTAATAACAGCTACTTTAAAAGCCTGTGGTACATATCCATTTACTAAGGATAGATTAATCATGTCTAATATAGGACCACTGATCAGAGGGAATACCTCCTTAAACAACTTAGTTGGGATTGGGTCTAACATACAGGTAGAAGGTTTAGATGAAGCTAATATTCTAGATAGCTCAGAAAGCTCTACTGCTTTTAAACAGTTCAGACACTGCGCAGGTTCTAAGGATTCCTCCAATGCTGCCTCACTTACTGAGGACGAGGTAATCATGTTTGGGAGGATGCCAATTATTTTATTTTTAATGGAATCAATTTTATTTATGAAGAATCCCATAAAATCATTACTGCTAAGAGCTAAGGGGATGGCTGGATCAACAGAGCTGTGGCTCTGGGTAAGTTTGGCAACTGTATTGAAGAGAAATCTAGGATTATTCTTATTCTCCTCAATTAATGATGAAAAATATGCTGCTCTAACTCTGCGAATGGTCTTGTTATACAACAATAGACTGTCCCTCCAGATTAGGTAGGATTCCTCTTGGTGTGTAGAGCGCCATTTTCTCTCCAATTTCCTAACATTGTGCTTCAAGGAATGCAGCTCTGAATTAAACCAAGGAGCCAGCTTCCTGTGAATAATCACCTTCTTTTTCAAGGGAGCTACATTGTCTAATGCAGAACGCAATGACAAAGTCATACCGTTTACAAAGACATCTATTTGTGAATTGGAAGAAACAACATTGCTGCCATCTACTGGGCATTTCTGCAATACGGAGGATATTAAAAAGGGGACAGACTCTTTAAGTTTTGATACAGCATTATCCGATAAAGATCTACTATAATGGAACCCTCTTTTGGGGGTGGAGAACTCAGTTAGATTAAACTCAAATGTTATTAAAAAATGATCAGATAGGACAGGGTTGTGAGGAAATACTGTTAATTCTTCACAATCAATGCCATATGTCAGCACAAGGTCTAAAGTATGGAGCCAAGAGTGCGTCGGTTTATGCACATTTTGAGCAAAACCAATTGAATCTAGGATAGTTTTAAAGGCTACACTAAGGTTATCACATTCTGTGTCAACATGGATGTTAAAATCACCCACTATAATAACCTTATCAGTATTTAACACCAGATCAGATAAGAAATCTGACAACTCATCCAAAAACTGAGTATAAGGGCCTGGTGGACGATACAAAACAACAAACAGAAGAGGTTTTATTGCTTTGCAGTTTGGATGAGGGAAACTGAGGGTTAAATGTTCAAAAGAACTGTAGTTATTAATTGGCCTGGGACTAATTAATAAATCAGACTGAAAGATGGCTGCCACTCCTCCTCCTCTTCCCACAGATCTGGGAATGTGGAAATTTGAATAATTGGAGGGAGTTGACTCATTTATACTAACGTAGTCCTCTTGTAGCCAGGTTTCTGTGAGACAAAACAAATCAATCTGTTTATCAGAAATCAATTCGTTAACTAACAAAGTCTTTGGAGGGAGAGACCTTATATTTAATAGACCACATTTAATTGTTTTATTTTTAGATTCAAAGTGATCCGTATGGATTTTTATTAGATTTTTATGATTTGTTCCCTTTAGATCAGTTTTTGATCTGTTAAGTTTTGGCCGTGAGAAAGACACCGTCTCAATAGGATAATGGGTGGGTAACAGTACAGAAGCTGCAGAGAGGTGTGTTAAACTACGGCTCTGCTTCCTGGTCTGGACCCTGGGTTGTCAGCATTTAGGAGAACTAATAAATCCGGCCAGATTTCTAGAAAGAAGAGCTGCACCATCCAAAGTGGGATGGATGCCGTCTCTCCGGATCAGACCAGGTTTTCCCCAGAAAGTTCGCCAGTTATCAATGTAGCCCACGTCGTTTTCAGGACACCACCTAGACAACCAGCGGTTGAATGATGACATGCGGCTAAACATGTCATCACTGGTCAGATCAGGCAGGGGACCAGAGAAAATTACGGAGTCCGACATTGTTTTAGCAAACTCACACACCGAAGCAACACCAACTTTAGTGACCTCCGATCGGCGTGACCGGGTGTCATTACCGCCAGCGTGAATAAAAATCTTACTGTATTTACGCTTATCCTTAGCCAGCAGTTTTAGGTAAGATTCTATGTCGCCCGTTCTGGCCCCTGGCAGGCATTTAACTATGGTCCCTGGTGTCTCTAGTGCCACGTTTCTGACTATTGAGCTCCCAATTATCAGGGTCGGCTTCTCAGCGGGTGTGTCGCTGAGTGGGGAAAATTTGTTAGAAACGCAGACGGGTTGGTGGTGAACTGGGGGCTGAAATCTAGAGCTATGCTTCCTACGAACTGTCACCCAGCCGGCCTGCTTACCCGGCTGCTCGGGTGCTTCTGGAGGACCACTAAGTGAAGTAACGCTAGGTCTATGTGGCTCCGCGCTAGCAAAGGGGCGGCTATCAGCTGGTCTTTCCATAGCACGGAGCCGGGTCTCTAATTCTGACACCCTCGCCTCCAAAGCTACAAAAACACTACATTTATTACAAGTACCATTATCACTAAAGGAGGCAGAGGAATAGCTAAACATCTGACACAGAGAGCAGGAGATAAGGGGAGACTTAGTAAGAGACGGAGAAGCTGAAGTAATAGTAGGAGAGGAAGCCATTGTGGAGCTAAAGCTAGGCTAGGCTAAAGCTAGGCTAGCGCCCTTCTACCACGCCAAGAGAGCAAACCGTGAAACACGAGGAGTTCCCAAGCGTGATGTGCAGCAACAGAAAATGTTTTAAAAGTGCTTATGTGTTAGAAACAGATGTTACAGCAAAGAGATTAAAGATAAAAGCGAGAGAATCTGGAGCAACAAACCGTTGCTCACGCAGTGAAAACAGGAATTCGCCTTACCGCAAACAGGAAGTGACGTCAGCGACGTTCTGCTGCAAAAGTCTCTCAGTCTCAGTGGAGATCACTGCCAGGGAGGAAAGCCTTCCTTGATCAGTCCTGTTCCGGCTGTATGTTTAGAGTCTTTTTAGTGCTTTACTTGTTTAACAAAACTCGCTAATAATACATCCATAACTTGCTGTGACTCTACTATTTGGGGATCAGGAGCGGTGCTCCCCTGCCTAGAGGCCAAGGAACTGCCAGCCTCACCTACAACCAGCTCTTTGCCTTTTATGATCGCGCACAGCAGCACGAAAACATGTTACCTGCAAACAGTTTGATGCCCAAAACACAATTCGTAATCCACATATATTAAATTGTGGAAAATCAGTTCATAATTGTTTGAACAATTGAATTTATTATCTAGAGACAGGAAGATGCATCACAGAATGGAAGCCAGCGCAGTTAACATGGGATTGCGCAATCTCAGGGGAGGCCAAGCTCGCTGCGGCCTCACCGGCTTCGCTATCAAGCGCCACCAAGGATTTACATGAAAAATAGAGAAAAGTCTGCGATTTTAAAGAGAATATGATAAAAAATGAGGAAATTACATAAATAAAATACTTATTACAAATGACTGAGTGAATCAAAATTTATATTATGTTATTATATATTTCCTTTCTTTCCATGATGACAAGTGAGGCCTGGCTAGGTTTACATTTTACAGTGTTAATAAATTAAGATTTTGGAAGTATTTTAAGTGTCCACTGTCACTAATTTCCATTAACCTGGCCTCAATGTGTATTGCACAGTTGGTATACACATTCAGTACACACAAAAAAAAAATGTGGTGGGCCAGTCTAATCCAAAATGCCAGGGCCGATTTTTTTTTTTTTTTTTTTTTTTTTTTTTTTTTTTTTTTTTTTGTCCCAGTCCACCCCTGTTTGGCTGTCTGTTCCAGTCTAAGTGGAAGCTGAGCTGCTAGCTTTTCAGAGTTTCAAGCATGTATTTTTAAGTTCACTTATCCGCTCCTGAGGATATTAAAGACCTTCTTGGACTCAATTCATGCAAAGAAAATGTCTTGAAAGGTAGGAATGTAAATGACATGTATTTGAGTATTGTTGGAGTTTCAGGTTGGCACGCATGTATACTATGTAATTACTAATTGATTACAGCATAGTTTAAAATTAATTAATGCAGAATGTTAATGGAGGGGGTGAGAAATTACCAAAACTATCCCAGAAAACTAGCTCTACAAGTTCTCGGCAGTGGAAGTGCACTTAAAGTCAAGAGGCTACTGAGCCTTCTTTGGGAGGTAATTATTGCAAGTTTTCAAATCAGGACACACCTTTCCCCTTTACAATATGTTTTTAAGCCTTACTTGTATAGCAATACAAGTAAAGCTTAAAAACATTTTGAAAGATTCAGTATTTTGTAACTCACTTTAGAAAGGGAGTTACAAAATCCATAGTCATTAAGACAGCTTTTGGTACATTTGGCATTGTGGCAGTCTGCTGGAAAATGAAATTAGCATCCCCATAAAGCGTAGCAGCAAAAAGCATCACATGCTCTAAAATTTTCTGATTGCTGCGTTAACTGTGGACTTCAGCTGGTTCTGGTCCACAGTATTTTCTGAAGACATGGTGCCCCAAAAAATCAATGACTGGAAATTTCACACTGGACTTCAAGCAACTTGGATTCTGTGCCTTTCCACGCTACCTCCAGACTCTAAGGCAAGGCAAGGCAAATTTATTTGTATAGCACAATTCAGTACAGAGACAATGCAAAGTGCTTTACATGATTAAAATACAGTAAAATAAAACAGAATATAAGCAAGTAGGAATAAAATGTAGAAACAAAATAGAACATCAATAAACAGTTGGACTAAAAAAGTTGAACTAATGCTGTTTCAGTAGAACAGTTTAACTAGAACAGTCAAAGACAGTCCTAAACAATGTGTTTTTAATCTTGATTTAAAAGAACTCAGGTTTTTTGCACTTCTACAGTTTTCTGGAAGTTTGTTCCAGATAAGTGGAGCGTAGGAACTAAATGCTGCTTCTCCGTGTTTGGTATGCAGAGTAGGCTGGAGCCAGAAGACCTAAGTGCTCTGGATGGTTGATACACTGATAACAAGTCTGTGATGTATTTAGGTGCTAAGCCATTCAGGGATTTATAGACTAACAGAAGTATTTTAAAGTCTATTCTCTGAGATACAGGGAGCCAGTGTAAGGACTTTAGAACTGGGGTTATGTGTTCTACTTTCTTAGTCTTAGTGAGGACACGGGCAGCAGCTTTCTGGATCAGCTTCAGCTATCTGATCCACTTTTTAGGCAGACCTGTGAAAACACCGTTGCAGTAATGAATTCGACTAAAAATAAACGCATGTATTAGTCTTTCCCGATCCTTTTGAGACATTAGACCTTTAATCCTGGAAATGTTCTTCAGGTGATAGAAAGCATCTAATTGTCTTTAGATGCTTTTGGAGGTTCAGGTCTGAGTCCATCACTACACCCAGGTTCCAGGCCTGATCAGTGATTTTTAGCTGAAGCGACTGAAGCTGTGTGCTAACCTTTGATCTCTCCTCTATTGGTCCAAATATTATTACTTCTGTTTTGTTTTTATTCAGTTGAAGAAAATTGTGGCACATCCAGGCATTGATTTCTTCTAGGCATTTACTCAGTGCCTGAACTGGTTCATAGTCACCTGGTGACATGGTGATGTAGAGCTGTGTGTCATCTGCATAGTTATGGTAGCTGATGTTGTTGTTTTTTATGATCTGAGCTAGGGGGAGCATGTAGATGTTGAACAGGAGGGGACCCAGAATGGACCCTTGGGGAACCCCACATGTGATTTTTGTCATTTCTGATGTAAAGTCACCTACTGATACAAAAAATTCCCTGTCCTTTAAGTAGGATTTAAACCAGTTAAGAGCTGTACTAGAGAGGCCGACCCAGTTCCCCAGGCGTTCTAACAGAATGGAGTGATCGACAATATCAAATTCTGCACTGAGATCCAATAGTACCAGCACGGTAGTTCTTCCACAGTCTGTATTTATATGGATGTCATTAAACACCTTGATAATGGCGGTCTCTGTGCTGTGGTGAGCACGGAAGCCAGACTGGAAAACGTCAAAGCGGCTGGTCGTTGTTAAGAAGGTGTTTAATTGTTGAAACACAGCTTTTTAAATAATCTTACTGATAAAGGGAAGGTTTGAGATGGGCCTGTAGTTCTGGAGTAGTAGTTTGTCTAAATTGTTCTTTTTCAGCAGTGGTTTGATAATTGCTGTTTTTAGGGACTGGGGGAAAACACCTGACAGAAGGGACGTGTTTATTATCTGAGTCAACTCAGACGCTATGACGGGCAAAACTTTCTTAAAGAAAGCTGTGGGTAGAACATCAAGGCAGCAGGAGGAGGAACTTAGCTGCTGAATGATCTCCTCTAAGCTTTTGTGGTTTATTTGGCTAAATTGGGACATTTTGTCAGGATAGGTTCCTGCTGGATACGGCTTTGGTTCTGGAGTTGATATGGATGTACAAAGTGATCCTCTAATCTTTAGGAATTTCTCAGTAAAGAAGTTAGCAAATTCATTGCAGGCCCTGGTGGAGTGGAGTTCGGAAGTCACGGACACAGGAGGATTTGTTAACCTGTCGACTGTGGCAAATAAGACACGAGCATTGTTAATGTTTTTCTTAATGATCTCAGAGAAGAAAGATTCTCTTGCATTTTTCAATTGTAAGTTATATCTGTAAAGTCTCTCTTTATAAGATGTCATAGTGAACCTGCAGTCTGTTCTTTCTCCATCTGCGTTCAGCTTTTCAACACTTTTCTATCACAGTACCGCCCCCATCAAATAAGATATGGGCTATTTGCACTGATTATTATTATTAGTAGTATTATTATTATTGTTATTATTATTGTTGTTGTTGTTGATATGTATATTATTATCGAAACCCTTTAAAAAGCACATCCCAACCAAGTTGTTTAAGGAGGTATTCCCTCTGATCAGTGGTCCTATTTTAGACATGATTAATCTATCCTTAGTAAATGGATATGTACCAAAGGCTTTTAAAGTAGCTGTTATTAAACCTTTACTTAAGAAACCTTCTCTTGATCAAGATGAGCTAGTAAACTACAGACCTATATCTAATCTTCTTTTCTTATCTAAAATTCTTGAGAAAGTAGTTGCTAATCAACTTTGTGAACATTTACAAAGTAATGACCTACTTGAGGAGTTTCAGTCAGGCTTTAGAGCTCATCATAGCACTGAAACAGCTCTGGTGAAGGTCACCAATGATATTCTCATGGCCTCAGACAATGGACTTGTGTCTGTACTTGTCCTGTTAGATCTCAGTGCTGCATTTGACACAGTTGATCACAATATTCTCCTACAAAGACTTGAGCATACTGTAGGGATTAAGGGGAAAGCATTAGGCTGGTTTAAATCTTATCTGTCGGACAGATTCCAGTTTGTTCATGTTAATAATAAATCTTCCTCAAACTCTAGGGTCACCTGTGGAGTACCACAGGGTTCAGTCCTTGGACCAATTCTATTTACTATATATATGCTTCCGGTTGGCAAAATTATCAGACAGCATGGGATTAATTTCCACTGTTATGCTGATGACACTCAGCTATATTTATCCATAAATCCTGATGAATCCAATCAGTTACTTCGACTGCAGTCATGTCTTGATGACATCAAAAGCTGGATGACTTTAAATTTCCTGCATTTAAATTCTGACAAGACAGAAGTTGTAATCTTTGGGCCAGAGTCCTCAAAAAATAAACTTCTTAATCAATCACTGAATCTGGATGGCATTAACTTGGCCTCTGGTAATAAAGTTAAAAATCTTGGTGTTGTTTTCGACCAAGACATGTCATTTAAATCCCATATTAAACAGGTTTCCAGAGTTTCCTTTTTTCACCTCCGGAATATCGCCAAAATTAGAAACATTCTGTCCAGGGGTGATGCTGAAAAACTAGTCCATGCATTTGTTACTTCAAGGCTGGACTATTGTAATTCTTTACTATCAGGAAGTCCACAAAATGCAGTTCGAAGTCTTCAGCTGATCCAAAATGCTGCGGCAAGAGTTCTGATGAAAATCAACAAGAGGGATCATATTTCTCCAATTTTAGCTTCCCTTCATTGGCTTCCTGTTAAATCAAGAATAGAATTTAAAATTCTTCTTCTAACGTATAAAGCCCTTAATAATCAAGCTCCATCATATATCAGAGCTCTGATTACCCCGTATGTTCCTAACAGAGCACTTCGCTCTCAGACTGCAGGTCTGCTGGTGGTTCCTAGAGTCTCTAAAAGTAGAATGGGAGGCAGATCCTTTAGCTATCAGGCTCCTCTCCTGTGGAACCAACTCCCAGTTTTGGTCCGTGAGGCAGACACCCTATCTATTTTTAAGACTAATCTTAAAACATTCCTTTTTGACAAAGCTTATAGTTAGAGTGGCTCATGTTACCCTGAGCTACCTCTATAGTTATGCTGCTATAGGCTTAGGCTACTGGAGGACATCAGGGTCTAATTTTCTCACTCTACTGATTTCTACTGTTCTTCATTCTACTGTTCTCCAGTTTTGCATTGTATTACATTGAAATGACTGTCGTCATTTCAGCTTTTAACTTTTTGCTCTCTCTCTTTTTCTTCATAGTAGGTACACCTGGTCTGGCGTTCTGTTAACTTTGACATCATCCAGAGAAGACGGCTCACCCGTTACTACCATCTAATGTAGAACAGATTACTAGATCAATGTGTGCTTCTGTGCTTTTTTGTCTCTCTTGTTGTGTCTCTGCTCTGTCTTCTGTAACCCCAGTCGGTCGAGGCAGATGACCGTTCATACTGAGCCCGGTTCTGCCGGAGGTTTTTTTTTCCCGTTAATGGGTGGTTTTTCTTCCCACTGTCGCTTCATGCTTGCTCAGTATGAGGGATTGCAGCAAAGCCATGTACAATGCAGACGACTCTCCCTGTGGCTCTACGGTTCCCCAGGAGTGAATGCTGCTTGTCGGGACTTTGATGCAATCAACTGGTTTCCTTATATAGGACATTTTGACCAATCTGTATAATCTGACCCAATCTGTATAATATGATTGAACTTGATTTTGTAAAGTGCCTTGAGATGACATGTTTCATGATTTGGCGCTATATAAATAAAATTGAATTGAATTGAATTGAATTGAATTGAATTGAATCACTCATGACAGATTTATTAGTTTCTACCCAGGGAACATATTTTGTGTTCCTTGTTTTGTGCTATCACATTGTCATTTATAGATATATTAAAGATAATGACTGATGTTAAGACTTTAAAGTTCACAACAGCACCAATTTATAAAGCTGCAGAGTAAATTTCAGTTGTCAGCTGACATCAACACCTGCTGAAAGCGTTGTTGATCAGAGGGGGGCTGGGGTTGAAATTTAGCCCCATGAATAACAATAACAGCAACAATAATAAATATTACATAATTCACAGGGTTACAACACGTACAATATAAAAACACAAGGAAAGCGCTATACACACACAAATGCAGTAAGTGAATCACTCAACTTATTTCTATTTTTACAGAACAGGAAAACGGCGTATTTTTACTCAAATATTTGTATATTAAATATTTTCTTTGTACATTACAAATATTATCCTTGAACGCAGACTCTTCTTAATTGATTTTTTTTCTCCAAAAAAAGTGTGCCTTTTCCTGGCCAGCGAGTATGGATTGACATTACTTTTAATTGATAGATGGTAGAGGATTAATTACGAATGTGACATGGCAAAAAGGCTGCCTTAATGCTCTGTGTGTCATGAACGCATCCAAAACATAAAAATAATAATACCAGCTCTAGAATGGGATGATAGGGCCATGTAGGGACTGCTTGCTAACCTGCTGCAGCCATGCTGCTCTGTCTAGTGTCATCACTGGCTTGGCTGACTAGTTATGCTGACTTTTGTCCCTCCAAAAAAGTTTGGTTAATTTTGCCTGCACAACCCCCGCGACCCGACCCCGGATAAGCGGAAGAAAACGGACGGACGGACGGACGGAACTTTTCTCTTACTGTACCAATCTCTTTCTCTTTTCTTTTTAGCATCTACTTGCTCCTGTTTCTATATATCTATCTAGCTATCTAGATTAACTACTAGATTTTTTAAAAATCTTTCTGAATTTAAAAGACCACCCCCGCCCCAACCCCAGGTTTAGTTCAGATAATTCCTCAAAACCTTTGTATCTCATGTATGACAAACATCTGAAATTGGGAGGGTATTAAGGGTTTTAATTGCAGAAAAAGATAAATGAGACACACCTTTGCTGTAACCTTGGCCGAACAAATACGTGTTTTTTTGGTGTTGACATTGTTTTTTCTCCTAAAAGTAAACCACTGAGAAAGATGCTCAAAACGAGACACTCGAGGAGGCTGGGTGCATTCCTACATCATGCTCTTTCGTGCGAAGGAGTGCCCAATCCACACAGCCTCCGGGCTGTGATCCACTGGTCAGGCCATAGGTCTATGGTTTGATTTTTTTTTTTTTTTTTTTTTTTTTTTTTTTTTTATACGTTTGTGGTCATATAAGTTGGTAATTACAGTCATGTAAACAGAGCAACTTGGATTGAAAAGCGTTTTAATGTGTGTCTGGATGCTGGACGCTTTCGGGGCAAGTCTGACAATGGAATGCCCCTCTTTTTAAATGTGTAACCACTGCAAAAACAATGCACTCACTGTGTATCCCTTACAGAAATTAACCTCTTTAAATGAAATAAATTCTTCCACGGGTAATACCACTAGAGTGTTAATCTTCCAGAGTTTAATGCAGTAAATAAACCTGGTAAAACAGATTAATGATGTGTAGCACTCTCCGTTCTGCACATAATCAAGCTGGGACTGCTCCCATCGAATCCATTCAGGCAAAGGAATGGCAGTCAGCAGAACTTTTCCAAGCTGATTGGGCAGAGTAGCACCTAGTGCCCGCCTACCAAGGATTGGTTTTAGCCAATTACAGTATCAAATGAAAATGCTGTAAGCAGCAGATGCCATGAGAAACTGCAACTTTACATTGGGCATTTCTTGCTGTTCTTGTTTCAAAGAAGAAATTGTGGATATGGACAAAACAGATGTGATAGCAGCTTGCTATGTGTGTTCCTGCGCTACAATGTTTATTTTGGTACAGCTGTTGGCTCGGCAGCTGTTGCTTTCGTTAACGCTGAATGTTAAAACATAATACTGCAATGTGATTGGCCTGATACATTATTGATTTAGGCCTAATTATTTAAGACAAAAGCAGGACAAGATGGATTTTCGTATTTCTGAACGCACAAATACTGCAAGAATACTGCTTGCAGGCAAGTTTAGCATTAAATGCCATTAGGGTGAAACTTTATAGATGATACTCTGATGTCCCTTTCTCCTGAAGGCAGGACGGAGCTGGGCCACAAGAAGCTGACAAACACTGAAGAAAAAACAAGTTACGAACGATACAGATGCAATGCCAAGCACGTTTTAATGCTGTGGACCACAGTTTTTCTCAAGTTTAAACTGGTATTGCTGTGCATCTTTGGTGCAAACTCTACCTTCAATGAAACACCCACCAAAATAATCGCAGCAACCCTTTTGTAAATATTACTTTCAATGTCCGCTGTCGTCCTCTAAATCCCCTCAGGGGCCTGTACTGCCCCCGTTGAGAAACCTTGCTCTACACTAGGTACCTTGATTTCCAAATAAAATTCAAACTCTACTTTTATCTGAAAAGAGGACTTGCATTTACAGAGCTACAGTCCAATTCCTTGATTGCTTAGCCCAGGTAAGATGTTTCTGCCGCTGTCTCTGGTTTGGAAACGGCTTGACAGGAGAAATACGAAATTTGTAGCCCAGGTGAAAGATCCGTCTGTGCATAGTGACTCTTGATGCAGTGGCTCCAGTCTCAGTCCACTCCTCTTGAAGCTCCTCCAAGTCCCTGTTGCTGGTGCACCTTATCCTACCACAGTTTTCTTTGCACTCAACATTCTATGAATGAAATAAATGCTTGAAATATTTCACTTTTTATGTAATAAAGCTACATGATATTATCACTTTCTGAAATGAGGAGCACAAAATGTTGAACTTTTGATGTTTCATGTACCGGACTCTACAATAATAATTTGAATTCTAACCTCTAATCCACCGAGTGTAAAGGAACAGAGTACACAAATTTCGCCGCCTTTGCTGTATTAGGAGCCTTCAATATCTCTTTGGACTTTCCCATTAGGAAATACATTAACTCCTTCAACAAAGATGAGCACTAAATTTCTTGGTCTGCCACCACATGGAAAATTGGCTTAACTCAAGTGCTCAATTTTCTATTTACCTAAATCTTAATTCAGTTCATATAGTGCCTGTCTACAACACGTCCTCTCCAGGTACCATAAAAAAAAAAGTTGACATGTTTTGTTTAGTTTCCCTCACTTTGCCAAAAATGTCCTGAGTCACAACTTAAAGACCAAGGTACGTATCTGCCCAGCCCTACATCAACAACCCTTTAAAGTTTTCCTTCAGAAAACAATATCAGTTTGTGTAGTTTTGTTCCTAATTGATGGCCTAAAAGATCAAATCTCGAGTACCGTATATTTATGTAGGATTCTTGTCCTCTTTGGCATCTTTATATATAGAAGTCCATGCTCATTCTACTTGCACAGAATAATGCCTGTTGCACGTAACCAAGAAAACCATGTGGGTATAACAGATTTGCCTGTTGTGCTCATGTTAATTTTGACCAAAGGTGGAAAGAGGCTTTTTAATTTTGACCCCTGCCCCTCTACTGTCTGCCCTAGTGTTTAGACTCGTCAGTGGGGAAGAGGAAAAGAAGCTTGGCTGTTAGCTCTTCTCAGGACCCATCTTTCTCAGGATTAAACCAGGTGTGACATTTACCACAACACCCGTTGCCTCACAACAGCATTTGTTGCTTTGCTAATGTATGTTGGTTTGAATTGCATCAGTCTACAAGCTTCCATCATACCCTGGCATAATACTGGATACATGTATTTTGTCATCTTTTTTGCTGTGTGAGAAGATTGGGTATTCCCATTAGAATGGTCATTTGTAATTATGATGGTTCCCAGTTTCTGTAGTCATTTCAGAGTTGGCTTCTTGTGTTCAGTAAAGTCCAATTAATTTTGCACTCATAATTTGCGCGGAATGCATAATTGTGTAATTCTCAAGAGTGCTAAACTTATTTTCACATAAAAAATATTTAGTTGGGGGAGGCCTCCGAGGCACCAGGGGATAGCAGCCTAGTTCGTGGTCCACCGACCAAGACGATTAATATACCCCAGAAAATGGTAAAATGGTAAATGTGCTGAACTTATATAGCAGTGGAAAAGATGGCTTTGAAACAAAAAGGCAGAAAGACAACCCAGACAACACTGAAAGAAGCCGATGTTTTGCCGCAAGACGATAAGGCAGTTAGCATTAGCCCAGTTAGCCTGAATGCTACAGCACCCGAAGCTAACGAGGTGGAAGAAGAGGTTGCCAACAGGAGAATACTGAATGAACTTCGGAAATACAGACACGCGATCAAGCGGGACATAGCAAAGACTCGCTCAAGAGTTGGTGAAGCGGAAAAAAACAATTGGGGCGAATGAGGACAAACTATAAGCAATGGAGGAGGTGCTAACTGGTTTTCTGGGGATGCAAGAGCGTCTACAGGAGAAGCTAACCGAATATGAATCTCAATCGAGATTGAGTACGTAAGAATTTATGGTGTTCCAGAAGGGATGGAGAAAAATCCCAAAGAGATGATTACATTCCTGAAAAAATCCTCAAAGAAAATCTCGACATCCCAGCAACTACGGACATGCAGATAGAGAGAGCACGCAGGGCACTTGGCCCACCTCCTCCTCCAAACGCTAAGCAAAGAGCCATCATTATTAAATTCCTGAGTTTCAGAATGAAAGAAGTGATCCATTTGACATGGCAGATAAAAGGCTTTGATTTGGCTTTCCACAAAATAAGCATCGGCCACGACTATACTCCAGTGGTGTGAGAGAAGCAAAAAAGAGTACGTGGAAGCAAGACGTGTTCTGAAGGCAAACAAGATGCGCTTCCAGAGCCTTTATCCAGCCCGTCTGAGTGCGCACTACGAGGATGGACAGACGATGTACGAGACGGTGGATGACGCAACAGCGGATTTGGCGAGAAGGGGCATGTCAGTGAGGGTGATCCAGCAACTGGCGTCCTTGTGGGAGAGTGTGCAGTGAGGAGCATGGTGTGCATTGTGGACCAGGCGGAACGACAAAACCAGGAAGACTCCTAGCTTCAAAGACAAACTACAAGCCTTCAGGCACATACCAGCGAACAATTAGTTTATAAGGTTTGAAATAAGTGAAATGTTGCCTAAGAGTTTAAAATCTAATAAAAGAAATTAGCCAGTTAAAATGAGTGTTATGAACACTGGTCTAGTTCTGGGAAAGAAGATGGGGAGTGGACTGCTGACACGACTGTCCTCATAGTGGAGGGCCATCTGATTCCACGTGGGAGGGAGGTTTCCCCTCAAATCAGCACAGGGTCAATAGGAAGACCCTTAGGTTGGAAGTTAGAAGGGAAAGTACTGTTCTATGTTTGTTGTTCTACTTGGTTGGTGGCATTTAATTGTTCAGTTCTGCTTTTTTGGGGGGGGGGGGGGTGTAGTATCTGCAGGAAGAGAGGAGAAAGCAACAACCTTTGATTATGCAAGGAGGTCCACTTGAAATAGTTTCCTTTAATGTAAACTGAGTCAATCCTATTACGAGGAGTAAAATTTTAGCTAAATTGAAACATGAGAGGGCACAGGTGGCCTTCTTCTGAGAAACTCATTTGAGTCAATCAGAGCATGAAAAATTAAAAAGATGGATTTGAATATGCTTTCTCCTCTTCTTTTAAAACAGGGCATGAAAGGGGTGTTGCCATATTAATTTCGAGCTCAGTTAACTATGATCACTTGTCAGAGGAAATGGATGCAGAGGGAAGGTTTATCAAAATCACTGGGAAAATAGAAGGGTTGGAGGTAACATTTACAAATGCTTACATACCACCGGGAAGTGACTGGTCGTTGTACATACAAATCTTTGATTTAATGGTTAACTCACAGGAAGTTGCACTATGTGGACGTGATTTCAACAATAGTTACTAAATTAGATATCAAAGGGTTTTATCAGGGAAAACTCATTAATTAAAAAGTTAATTCCTTGATGAAAGAATAGGAAATTATCAATGTTTGGAGGGGCTTGTACCCAAAAAGGAAGGATTATACACACTACTCGTCCCCACACAATGTCTATTCCAGAATAGATTTTTTTTCATGTTTAGTAGTGACTCAGTCAGTGTCTTTAGATAAGAAGGCCAGGAAAGGGCCGTGGAAGTTACTAAACAATCTTACTAAACAACCCAAAACTAAAAGAAGAAATTCAACAATTTATTCAAGTAAATGATACTGATGAGGTCTCACAAATTATGATATGGGACGTTCTAAAAGCTGTAATGCGAGGGAAAATAATTTCAATGACTGTACATGAAGAAATTAAAAGGACAAAAACTAGCAGAATTACAAGGAAAATTACATAACCTACAACTATTGGATAGTAGTAATAGCAACTCGACTATAAAAGAGGAAATTAAACAAACACAGGCCAAAATGTCTGATATTTATCCACAAGAAAACCAGAAAAAAATGGGTTTTCTTATGTAATAAAGTAGCGGTGGTGGTGCTCAAAGCTTGAGCACAACACAATGGTGGCTGACAAAAAAACTGATAAATCAGCTGATGCAGGAAGTTTAAAATAACCAACACAAATACCAACTGTAATTCTGGAGCTATTATTCACATCCCTCCATTCTAAACTTCTACAAAAATAAAAATTAAATGACAACTTTGAAAACACATCAGATCTCAGTTGGGAGGAAGACTCCTCTTGGATATTCATAATAATGTGGAATGGGTAATAACGTTAGGAACAAAAGTATGCCACAACATTTAATGAGAATTAAAATGTTCAAGACAGAGGGCTTAATGGTGAAGTATATGACAGAATGAAATTGAAAAACTGATGCAGCAAACTAGTCCAGTTTGCTGAAATGTCATTGCAGCAACTAAAATTTGTACTAAGTAGTGTTTATGCCCCACCCTCATGCTTTTATGCATGCCTGATGATGTTGAGGCATGCTCCTAATGAGAACACAGATTGCATCGAGTCATTGACTTGCAGCATTAGATTAGATGAACTTTATTGTCCCAAAAGAAATTTGTCTTGGGTACAGACTCATGGCTGTCACATTACATTCACGCATAAAAACATTACTAGAAAAATTCCATTATAAGAATCGGAATCAGAAATACTTTAATAATCCCAGAGGGAAATTATTTTAGAAGAATAAATGCATAAAAGAAAAAATCTTACATTACAATCACAATAAAAAAATACTAAAAACCCTTCTATAAACCATTATAAGAAAATGAATACATAAAAGAAACATGTCATTCACTCCTCCTGAAAGAGCATATGGTCACAATGGACATTCGCCTGCATTGTGTCGTTGACTTTGCAGCAATCCCTCATACAGAGTTTGCATGTAGCGACTGTGGAGAGGAAATTCCCCTTTAATGGGACGCAACCTCCAGCAGGCTCAGTGTGAACGACCATCTGCCACGACTGACATGGGGTTTGAGAAGACAAAGCAGACACAAAAAGAACACGGAAGCACTGATCCAGGAATATTTTCTATGTTAGAGAGGGTAATGGCACACTAGCTCCATAGGGAGCTGTGTCTAGGAAAGAAACACAGTTGATCAGATGGGGTCTGAGCCAGTTTTTGGGTCAAGAAGATGAAAGGGCAAATACAATTAGTTGCAGTTAAAGCTCAGCCAATAGCTGTTTTTTTTTTAGGAGAAAAAGGGTTAGACTGTGAAACAGGCCCAGCTGTATCATCTATAAGATGAAGTTGTTAGGGTAGGGTAGCAGTAACTCAGCTGATCTGTCCTCTAGGATGATGTTACAACTAAGCAGGCGCCAGGCCAGATGTAGCTATTATGAACAGAAAAAACATAAACATAAAAGTTGAAATAACATTGCAAAGTTGGAGAATAGTATTAGAACCAAAAGTGAGACAAATGGATCTTAATGTCCTCCTGCACCCTAAGCCTAAAGCAGCATAACTACAGATATAGCTGGTGAGGAGTCTGTTAACTAACAGATCTGCCTCTCAATTTACTTTTAGAAACTCTAGGAACCACCAATGGCGTTCCGCGAGCGAGCTATTTTTAGAACGTGACGTCATATCACGTGGTACAGGTAGGGCAAATATGCGTTGTCCTCCACTCTTTTGCTGTACGTTACCCTTGGTTTTACTCGGTAAAACGATTGCTTTTTCTAAGTCTAACACGTCTCCTAACCATGGTTTTTAAACATTGTTGCTATGGAACGTGCAACAGCGACTCGAGGTACGCTGATAGGCCGAATATGAAGGATGTTAAAGCCGCAAGCGGCGTCGATCGGCCCTCGCAGCCAAGCGCCGCTCCGGCCTATTGGCCACCTCTGCGGTGCCGGTGGGGTTCGCGCACCGCCGGCCGGCCGCCACCGCAGATGCTGTCACGCATTTTCCCCGCCCGTCCACCGGGCGATTCACACGAACGCGTAGGGCAGCGCTCCCCCATGACTCACAAAAAATTTGGTGCAGACCGGTCGATGCAGCGAGGAGATACAGCCGTTGGAATATGATAATGCATTTGGCCACCGGGCCGGACTAAATTGTTCGGCGGGCCGCACAATTTATATAGATTCCTGGACGGTGATTACAAACAGAAAAAAACGGCAGATGACGCCATGAACGCCGAGCAGGAGAAAAACATCGACTTACCGTTCTATCAACTCGGCCCGTTTTCCAGTCTTTCTAAGCTCTCGACATTCAAACCATCGTTTGAGGTGAACGTTGGTATGTTGTTCGACAGTTCTACCAGTAAACTGGGCGCCTGGACATCCTCTTGCGATAGTTTAACAGCTGAAAAATCGGTCATATCGTTGTATCTGTTGCACGAGTAATGGCTGGTTGCTACGTGCGCTCTCTCACTGTTTATCCTACCTTAGCGGCAAGGAACACTTTTGAATTGAATTGCTTTATTGTCCCCCATGGGGGAAATTACGTTTCAGTCCAACCCATCAAGAGAGAGACAAACATCGGTAGACAGGTCACTGAGGCCTTGCTGCCTTTTTCAAGGCACTGCCTTTTTGCAGAATATAGAAACTATGAAAGCGGTGCACTCTATTGTACATGAGACCCCTGGGGCTTTGTTTTGGCGGAAACTGTTCCAGAACTGCCATTAAAATATTGCTATATTTTGACTGGCAGGACTACCAATCAAATTGTTTTGTGCTTTCCTGGTCTTGTAGTTGAGTGTAGAATGGAGAAGTTGTTCCACCCCCTTGTCGGTTCACATAAACGCCTCTTTTCTATCTCAACCAGTCATAGTTTTTGCCATTGTCTGCTTGTTCTTTTTCAATGCTTTCATGCACATGCATAGTGTGACTTTCTTTACTTCGGTTGCACCATTGCTACACCACTCATACAGTGGCATACAGCTCCTCCGGCTTAAGGAGGATTCAAACTTTTCTGTGCGGATACTTCAAGGCTAAAACGCACCAAACCATCCGATCCGACGGACAGATCCGTACAGGTTTTTTCTTCACTGACTGGCTTGCATAGAGGCTCCCTTTACGGACTACCGGACTTGTGAGATCAAGTATTCACGCAAGAGTGTGAACCACAAATTCCGCCAGCATAAACAAGCCGGGCAGTAAACCTAAAACTGCAGTCGCTGCTCGAATAAGCTCATAGAAGATTGCTGTTTGACTTTATCTGTTTATTGTACTTTTGAGGTCTGTTAAGTACACAGTTAATGGAAATGTTTTCTAGATTATTTACTGAGCTGTTTAAATGGGGGTGAATCTGGCCCAAAATTGCCTACTGTTTACCTTGTGGTTCTGAGATTTTTAGTATTTTCCCCAAAGTGGATCTGTCTTACTTTGCGAAAGTGTCTGTCTTCCTGTCTGACTCATGGATTTCCCATCAAATAGGCCATTCCTCAAATGACGTCAAATTACTAAATTTAGATTCATGCCTCAAGGCCATCTTGTGGTCGTAGAAACGTAGAGTGGTAACGCTTGAATAGTTTACTTGTATGAGTCAGTGAACAGACCTGTCCTGAATATTGTCTCAACATGTAAATTATGGCAACAACAAAAACACCGCTACATTGGTATCTGCCAGAGGGACTCGTAATCTGATGATCGTCACCATATGAAGGGAGGTTTCTTTCCATTCATTTTCCAAAACGCAGAAGGATTGGCGAGAAATGTCAGGGTTGGATACAAGCGTGTAACCGAGAGGACTTTACTGTGGAATTTTGACCAAATACACCTATGCTCTCTCTACATTTCGTCAGTAAGGAGCCAACACTTAAGTCCAGACCTGATACCAGCATCTTTGCAGGTAGGATATATATGCTTATTTGACTTTTTCACAGCAGACTGAAAATATCATACGATCCATGAGGCCTGTTCATGTGAGTTTCAGTGTTGCATAGTCCGCTTATTATAAGCAACTTTGAGCTTGTTTTTCTCTAAAGTCATTAGCATTTTTTGTGAGTCAGCGGTTGCATTTTCTTGGGCTGGTTTTTGAACATGAAGTTGCTTTTTTGGCTTGGCTTTTTTTCTCGACAGAACACCTTTCTCTAGTTATTGCGCTGCGCAACAAGAGCAAGGCTCAACCCCATCCTCTGCGACAAATTTTTTATGCGCAGTAAAAGTCCTGGTGTGTATAAATTCAATTCAATTTTATTTATATAGCGCCAATTCATGAAACATGTCATCTCAAGGCACTTTACGATGTCAAATTCAATCTTATTATACAGATTGGGTCAGATTATACACATTGGTCAAAGAATTTCCTATATAAGGGAACCAGTTGATTGCATCAGAGTCCCGACAAGCAGCATTTACTCCTGGAGAAGCGTAGAGCCACATGGAGAGTCGTCTGCATTGTCAATGGCTTTGCAGCAATCCCTCATACTGAGCAAGCATGAAGCGACAGTGGAAAGAAAAACTCCCCATTAACAGGAAGGAAAAACCTCCAGCAGAACCGGGCTCAGTATGAACGGTCATCTGCCTCGACCGACTGGGGGTTACAGAAGACAGAGCAGAGACACAACAAGACAGACAAACAAGCACAGAAGCAAACATTGATCCAGTAATCTGTTCTATATCAGATGGTAATAGACCAGTTCACGCGTGAGGTCACGAGCTACATCCGCGCTACATCCGGGTCCCGCGGGTAGGCAAAAACAGTACTGTTCTCGTCTACTACCATGACAAAACGGGTGAATTAGAGCGTGCTATTAGTTCGTTTATTTTTGGAATCTAAACAATGCCTACGACTTGTTGTGCTGCCGGTTGCACACAGAGGCATTCCAAATCATCGGATGTACGTTTCTTTCGTTTACCGAAGGACGAAGACAGACGAAAGAAATGGAGACAATCGCAATCGACTGTGGGAGCCATCATACCACGATAGAATTTGCAGTCTACACTTCATCTCCGGTATATACAACTTAATTTTGCACTGGTCATTGTTCTACTTAAATAATTATATAAATAAAAAATTAGGATATATACTAAAGTCAAGACATAAACGTTCGTTTCGTAATAATATACGTACATGTACAATGTATGCAAACCCTCTGGCATGAGTCTGTGAAAAGGATTAATAATACAAAAACACCAAAATAATCCTTAGTGAACAATGTTTTTTTTTTTATCTACCGGTGGCGGGTCTTCCTCTCTGCTGAGGCGCTGTTTGTCATCTATCCATTTTCTGACCCGCTTAATCCCTCATGGGGTCGCGGGGGTTGCTGGGGCCTATGTCCCGATATGAAATAATTGTAGCCGTCCAGTGGTTTCATGGCTTTCATGCTCTCTCGTCTGTACTGGCCTGCCGTGTTTATAAGGTAGCTGTATATGTTGCCGTACGGAACACTTGGCCAGCATTTCACAGACTCTCTCCATCCCTTCAGGCTTTTGCTGTGTGGATCTGGCAATCTGATGCCATCAACCATCAACTTACTCTTATAACGATCTTGTGATACGTTATCTAAAGAAGAAAAATACGTCGAGAACTCGTTGTTTCCTTTGTTTGAGTCCGCCATTGTGTTCGCCTTTTGCCTACCAGTTCGGCGCGAATGCGCGAAAAACCCGGATCAAAGCAATAACAATGAACTGGTCTATAGCGGGTGAGCTGTCTTCTCTGGATGATGTCTCAGCTAATAGAAATAGAAAAGAAAAAGAGAGAGAACAAAAAGTTATAAGCAGAAATGATGACAAGCAATGCTTAATTGATGAACAGTAGAACTCAATAGAGTGAGAAAAATAGGCCCTGATGTCCTCCAGTAGCCTAAGCCTATAGCAGCATTACTATAGAGGTAGCTCAGGGTAACATAAGCCACTCTAACTATAAGCTATGTCAAAAAGGAACGTTTTAAGTTTAGTCTTAAAAGTAGACAGGGTGTCTGCTTCACGGACCAAAACTGGGAGTTGGTTCCACAGGAGAGGAGCCTGATAGCTAAAGGATCTGCCTCCCATTCTACTTTTAGAGACTCCAGGAACCACCAGCAGACCTGCAGTCTGAGAGCGAAGTGCTATGTTAGGAACATGCGGGGTAATCAGAGCTCTGATATATGATGGAGCTTGATTATTAAGGGCTTTATACGTTAGAAGAATTTTAAATTCTATTCTTCATTTAACAGGAAGCCAATGAAGGGAAGCTAAAATTGGAGAATAATGATCCCTCTTGTTGAACTCTTGCTGCAGCCTTTTGGATCCGCTGGAGACTTTGAACTGCATTTTGTGGACTTCCTGATAGCAAAGAATTACAATAGTCCAGCCTTGAAGTAACAAATGCATGGACTAGTTTTTCAGCATCGCTCCTGGACAGAATGTTTCTAATTTTGGCGATATATCTGAGGTGAAAAAAGGAAACTCTGGAAACCTGTTTAATATGAGATTTAAATGACGTGTCTTGGTCAAAAATAACACCAAGATTTTTTACTTTATTACCAGAGGCCAAGTTAATGCCATCCAGATTAAGTGATTGATTAAGAACTTTCTTTTTTGAGGACTCTGGTCCAAAGATTACAACTTCTGTCTTGTCAGAATTTAAATGCAGAAAATTTTAAGTCATCCAGCTTTTGATGTCATCAAGACATGCCTGTAGTTGAAGTAATTTATTGGATTCATCAGGATTTATGGACAAATATAACTGAGTGTCATCAGCATAACAGTGAAAATTAATCCCATGCTGTCTGATAATTTTGCCAATCGGAAGCATATATATATATATAGTAAAGAGAATTGGTCCAAGGACTGAACCCTGTGGTACTCCACAAGTGACCCTAGAGTTTGAAGAAGATTTAAATAGCAGCTAAATATGTGCATTTTTGATGATTTTCTTGCTGGCGTGTGGTGGTTTTCTTGATGGTCTTCGGCTTGTTTTCACGGAGTCGAATTGTTCCTCACAGTGATCGTGTGTGTGTGTGTGGGTGTGGGTGTGGGTGTGTGTGAGTTAGACGGTGAGATGGGGATCTGTGTTTGATTACAGTGGGATGGTTGACTTTTAAAAATTGGCCGCGTCCAGTTGCGGTCACCTCAAAGTTCTCTTCCTGAATAATGTGGTGTTCACTATTGTGGACTTCAGTAGTAATAAAGACTCTTGATACTATATATTATCATATGTAATCTAAAAGGTAGAGGAATGTTTATAGCTTTGGTACTGGACTCGCATACAAAAACGATGCGAGACGGGCACATTTCCGAACGCTCGAATGTCCAAAATGCAGCCATGTCGGCTTATATGGATAAGTAAAGACTGCTCAGGATTGGTCGATTACCCCATGTTGTCTTCCGGCATCCACATCAGCATTAGACTGGAAGAGCTTGGGTCTAGGGAAGATAAAGGTCCATTTGTTTAAGTATGCCACATGTCCTTGGGTTTGTTTCCTTGGTAACTGTCTTTCGCAGCCACAGCCTCTGTTATCTCATAATCCTTAGACTTAGACTTCTTTATTTGTCATTCGGTATGCACAAGTGCGTACAGAACGAAATTTCGTTTCGTACAGCTTTTGTAAATCGCAGTAGAATTAAATTACAGTTTTTGGTGCGGCAGAGATTTAGAAGTAAACAGTAGATTTTAAATATACAGTATACAAACAGTTGAAATGTAACAAAAAAGAGACATTTATGTACAGATTGGATTGTGCAAGGGCATTTGTGCATGAATACATTTGTTTGTGCAATTTTAAGACTAGGAGTCCAATAGCATTTTTAATGCTATATGAGCTGCAATGAGGCAAAATGTGCAAAGAAATGCAAATGTGTTGAATATATGAGCTACAATGATGCTAAAATGTGCAAAAAAAAATGCAAATGTTGTGCAGAGTTTGTGGGTTGTAGTTTAGCAGTTCAACAGCAGTTTAACAGTTTAACAGTCTGATGGCAACAGGGAAGAAGCTTTTGCAGAACCTGGTGGACCTGCAGCGGATGCTTTCCAACTTTAGTCGTTTTTGAAGTCTATTTTTTGCAATAGTATAAGCCCTATTCACCTAATTTTCAACTGAAATATGAACAGTGAGTTAACGTTTTTTGTACGAGACTTCCGGTCAACCATTTCCTGTCACTGATTAGTTAACCCAAAACTTCAGTGTAGCACCTAATACAGCAAGACTTTGTACCAAACTCGTCATTATGGCTTCGAGGAAGACCAGGATCATTTGTGCAGTTAGAGGTTGTCATAACTGGTATAAAAGAGAGGTTTACATGGAGCAGGAGTGTTTTGTTCATCAATCGCGTACAAGAGCTGAATGTGGATGTGAGGCACCCTACGACCTGTACCCCCCACCGAAGAATGAAGAATCTTTTCACCTGTGGTTAAAAGCTTTAAATTTGAAGAAGCCACCAAAGAGAACATATATTTGTTCTTTTCATTTCGTCAACAAAAGACCTACAGAAGATCACCCGATACCAGTAAAGTGCCTGGGCTACAAAGTTCCAATAAAAAGTCCAAGGAGACATGTCAAGAGGAGAGTAAATACAGGTAAGCTAAGGGATGTTTAATTTCTACAAAAGACAACGTTAACACTAGTTCTCAGTTTGTGTTCCTCTTGAAAATGTTCTCACATGAAACCAGTTTTTTTAAAGTTTGTTCTCTCTGTATTTTATCTGTATAATTTTCATCTGTGCTCGTATTCAGCTCGGAGTTCAGTTTGTGAAGTTACACAAAAATTTACAGCAATATTTTTATTTGGCCTGTCAAGAGATAAAAATGGGGGTTCATTTTTCATATTTTTGTGATGTAATTCATACATTTATAAATGTCTCAGTTCCAAGGTAAATATTGGATTAGCCAGCTAAATATTTAGCTCCAAACTAAACATTTAGTTTGTAAACTTAATATATAGTTTAAAAAGTAAATATTTAGCTTTGTAATTAAATATTTAGTTTGCAACTTTGATATTTATAATATGACATGGTAATTGTGACTTTGAAAAATTAACCCTATCTTTTTCTCTTGACAGGCTATAAATCCCAAAATATTAACTTTTGACTGTGTAACTTTACAAATGGCACACCAGATGCTAGCACAGTGCGTTTATAAAAGTTGGAAGGAGTGCTTGCTAGAAGTGCTGATACAGGTGTTGCTCTATTAGCTTGGTTTTAACATAGTATTAAATAGTCTTTATATGTTTTATGTTCGCTAAACTGATTGTGGACTTATGTGATCTTGTGTTTGACAGATGAAAGCCACAGTGATGCGGAGGCTGAGACCGCTCCACAGTCAGTCGCCGATGCATAAAGATGCTGACACTCAGTGGGAGGTTCAGGCACTAATGGATCACACCTACATATTAGGAGAAAGAAGAATTTATGTGACAGACAAACACAATGTGGTGGAGAAGAACCTCTTGCCCATGCCATCCTGAAGAATGATACAAGCTGTATTGTATTAGGCCTGTCTCTCAGTGCATTTTTTGATTATGTTAAATATCTGGAACAGTTCTATAAAGCAAACTTTAAGATTCACATAATGGATCAAATATTGATGACCATGATGAAAGTTAAGTTAAATCTACTCCAGGGTGATCTTTCAGAACGTTTTGATGTATCTCAGGGGTTAGTGAGCACATCCTCTCCTGGATCTACGCAGTGGATGAGAACATGAGGATCTACATTCCTTGGCTGTTATGGGAGACAATGTCTCAGTGCTTCAGGGAGCAGTTCCCCAACACCACCTGCATCATTGACTGCACTGAAACCACCATGCCCAAACCACACAATCTCGACTCTAGAGGGGAATCATACCGCCATTATTATTCAAGCAATACTTGTATTTAGTCGCTCTTGCCCCTTGTGGGCTTATGTTAATTTCTCCTGCTTATGGTGGCAGGTGTATCAACAAGTTTATCACTCAAGAGTCTGGGTTTCTGGAGTATCTTCGTCCTGGTGATGAAGTGATGGCAGACAGAGGTTTTACCATCAGAGATTTGCTGTTTGAGAGAAGAGTTAACTTTGTTTTACCAGCAGTCACTCATAAAGGAGGGCAGTTGTCTGAGGATGTACAGTGCTTTGCGAACGTATTCGGCCCCCTTGAACTTGTAGACCTTTTGCCAAGTTTTAGGGTTCAAACATAAAGATATAAAACTGTAATTTTTTTGTGAAGAATCAACAACAAGTGGGACACAATCATGAAGTGGAAAGAAATTTATTGGACATTTCAAACTTTTTTAACAAATATAAGACTGAAAAATTCGGCTTGCAAAATTATTCAGCCCCCTTGAGTTAATCCTTTGTAGCGCCACCTTTTGCTGCGATTACATCTGCAAGTCGCTTCGGGTATGTCCCTCTCAGTTTTGCACATCGAGAGACTGAAATTTTTGCCCGTTCCTCCTTGCAAAACCGCTCGAGCTCAGTGAGGTTGAGTGGAGAGCATTTGTGAACAGCAGTTTTCAGTTCTTTCCACAGATTCTCAATTGGATTCAGGTCTGGACTTTGACTTGGCTATTCTAACACCTGGATATGTTTATTTTTGAACCATTCCATTTTAGATTTTGCTTTATGTTCTGGATCAATGTCTTGTTGGAAGATAAATCTGCGTCCCAGTCTCAGGTCTTTTGCAGACTCTAACAGGTTTTCTTCCAGAATGCTCCATCCATCTTCCTATCAATTTTAACCATCTTCCCTGTCCCTGCTGAAGAAGAGCAGGCCCAACCATGATGCTTTCACGACCATGTTTGACAGTGGGGATCGTGTGTTCAGGGTGATGAGCTGTGTTGCTTTTACGTCATACATAACGTTTTGCGTTGTTTCCAAAACGTTCGATTTTGGTTTCATCTGACCAGAGCACCTTCTTCCCCCAGTTTATGTCTCCCAGGTGGCTTGTGGCAAGCTTAAAACAAAACTTTTTATGGATATCTTTAATGGCTTTCTTCTTGCCACTCTTCCGTAAAGTGATTTGTGCAGTATTCGACTGATTGTTGTCCTATGGACAGAGTCTCCCACCTCAGCTGTAGAACTCTGCAGTTCATCCAAAGTGATCATGGGCCACTTGGCTGCATCGCTGATCAGTCTTCTTGTATGAGCTGAAAGTTTATAGGGACGGCTGGGTCTTCGTAGATTTGCACTGGTCTGATACTCAATATTAATATTCAATATTATCGCTTGCACAGTGCTCTTTGGGACGTTTAAAGCTTGGGAAATCTTTTTGTATCCAAATCCGGCTGATTGAGCATGGAAGTATAGCATATACAAAAAGATCCTGATTTCCACTGAATCTTAACATTTGTATATAGTTATTTGACAGCCTGCAGTGTCTTGATTGTATGATCCTTTGTATATATAATTTGTCTTTAACTTTTTATTTTTCCAGATATTTCTATTTTTCACTGCTGATTAGTTATGTTTTACTCAATGCCAGTGGAATTATAATACACAAAAATGTGTTTTGACTTTCAGGGTTTTTTTTTCATTCTTGAGTTTAGCATCTTGATGTTTTAAATATTGGAATTAATTTTTAATAGCTTTTCAAGTATTTTGTATCCTTATTTTCAGACTATTTAAAAGTTTACAAATACAAAAAAGTTGTCCAACTAAATTTTCATTGTTTCAATCCATTGTAATTGCTAATGTGATTTGTATTTAGTTATTTTGATTAGTGGATGTTGTCTTAACCAGATATAAAAATTTAAAGTGTATCTTTATATACATAAACTGGCAAGAAGATATAGTATTTCACTAATCAAATTTATTATTTCATGTCATTTGTTTAAATTAAATGTGATTACAATTAATTTGCACTGTCCCTTAGTTCCAGTGGCGTTGCTCATCTGTGCAGGAAAATCTAGTCAGACCTTTTGACAGGGTAAACTGCACCTTTAACAAAGTTTACAAATAACCATTACATATTTTTAAGATATTATGGTCCTTGGTGTATATTTAGACCAAAATATGGACAGTTAATAGTGACAACCATAAACTGTCCATGTTTTTCTACTTACCTTGATGATGTACTTATCCGACAGATTGCATTTAGTTGAGATTAGACTGGTATGAATTAGAATTCTGGTGGCTCACCAAAATGTGTTGTGCTAATAGAATATTACCTTTACCCAAGCTTGAATGACCTTACCTTAACCCAAGAAACATTAATGAACATGGGAAAAGGAGTTTTTCCAGATAAGTTGGTTAAAAATCGGTTGATTAAAAATAAAAACGTTATTCATAAAGCCTGCTAAATTTTATTTCATAAATGCCTTACAAGCCAATGTTTTCATCAGCTCTTTGATACTCCCCAAAATAAAATAGAAGTAAACTTAGTTTCAATCTAAAGTTAAATTATATTTTAATGTGACAAAACTTGCATCAAGAGCTTTGAGACTACACATCTAATTGGTACAGTTTCAAAATTCATTATGAGGTAGGCAACCGTTTTACCAATTAAAGTTTTGATATTGGTAACATTAGCGCTGCTATCCTTTTAAAATAAACTGACTAGTATTCTAATCACAGCAAGGCAACAGCTGTTATGTTATTGCGTTGAACAATTAGCCTACCTTCCATAAAATCGTCACTGCAGGACTTCCCCTGACCTGCGACAAAGGAGCACCTTGCCATCTCAATAGTGCGGGTTGATGTAATCAAGATCCATGCTGAGTGAACGTCGGACTTGCTTTGGCTTGGATGGACATCAGACTTAATGAATATCCGATTGTTGATGTTACCGATTAACACTTTGCCAACTTTTCCACTGTAGAGGTACTGATACGCCTCTGTGTTTTTGTAGTTGCACATTGGTAGACCCAATTGCTCTGCAATTTTTGGAAATGTTGCCACGACGTTACCAATTTAGACAAACGGTAGTTGGCCTAGGGAAGCGATGAAACGGAAGTGACACACAAAAACTGGAAGTTGGACCCATATTTACTTCTGCATTTTAAAATATGGTGGATACTTTAAAACATAGGCCTGTAATAATACATATATTGTTCTTAGTATTAGCTGTAATTGTGGATTCAGCACGCTTATTCCTCGCGTTTGATTCGTTGTGAGAGAGGAGCGGACAGCCTCACGTACCTTTCTTACTACACTGCAAAAAGGGAACCAACGGTAAGTAAAATGTTCTTGAAAGTAGTGCGTTTTTCCTCGATTTGAGCAGGTAAATAAGACTACTTTTTTCACATAAAATAGGAACAATTCATCTTCATGATATTTCAAATGCAGTATATCTATTCTCATTTTAGGGGTAAAAATACTAATTTCCATTGGCAAGTAGTCTTATTTACCTGCTCAAATCAAGGAAAAATACAGTAATTTCAAGAAAATTTTACTCTTTTAGTTCCTTTACTGCTTTGTTTCCGCTCATTCTGAGGCCTCTACATGTCAACCAACATTTAAGCTGTTCTACGCTGTTTCTTGAGTGAAGCAGATTGAAATGAAGCTCCTGGGATGTTGTCATCTTCCAAAGTGATTGGTTGCCATTCTAGTTTGCAGTCATCTTGTCCGACCAGCCGGGCTGTCTGCAAATATGCAACGTCATTAGAGAAATGCCCCGTTGCTGTGTAGCGCCGACCAAGATAGAGCAGGGGTCTACCTTGTTAGGAGCTGCGCAGCACAGCTGCAGAAAACTGCTAGCCGGGCTCCCCGGCCCCATTCACTTCCACTAGATCTAATTGCTATGACACAATTTTCCGTCAGATCAGACGGATCGGATGGTTAGGTGTGTTTCAGCCTTTATTCGGCTTTGCAGTCCAAAACCAGGCCAACCAGGGCCCTAATGATACTAAACAAGCTCCTTCGTCAAGGAGGCTAATCTGCATGTTGTCATATGCATATACAAGCACATTATGATTGGATTGCTTGTGTGTCCATATAAACTGTACAATCCAATTGTTTAACCTGAATACATTTTAATCGGGTCGTGAAATTTTGTGTATGTAAACATAGCTGTTTTATTATGACTTGGTGACTAAATAAAAATTATTTATTTCATATATTTTATTTTTCACCTTTTGTTAACTTATAGATTATTGCTAATTTGAGGTCTCAGTGACTAAAGACCAAATGTGTTCTCTTTCTCTCCTTCAGTTGTTCCTTATTGACTTTGGTTTGGCAAAGAAGTACAGAGACAATCGAACACGACAACACATCCCCTACAGAGAAGACAAGAACCTGACGGGGACTGCACGATATGCCTCCATCAATGCACATCTGGGTATTGAACAGAGGTTTGTGAATAATTTGTACTTAATAGACTTTTAAGGCGGTTATAACCACCCCGTCATTTAAGATAAATTCCTTTATAGTCCTACAGTGGGGAAATATGGGTGTGACAGTGGCTGACAGTTACAACTTTAATGAAAAAAGAACAAGCTAGTCTTATCTGAAGTTCTAAAAGTGTATGACTTGATAAATGTGTTAAACAGGGTTGATCAGATATTAGAAGGGCATGCACTGTACCATATTTTTTTTTTAGCCCCTTTTGGCCCGATTCTTAAGTTGTGCGAGAATTTTTTGGATTGGACCGAGTTTCAGCAGGATCGTGCGTCCTGCATCGTGTGGTATACATAGGGTAACGAGGGGCAATTAGCCCCTCACGACCACCTCCTGATTAGGAATAGTAGGGTTGGATGAAAATCAAGCATGTTTGAAATTCAGTCAGCCCTCGTGAGTGATCGTAAGCATATCCTGCTGTTGAAGCAGAGCTACAAGTTCCTAAGAGCAACCTTGTTCACTGCGCATGTGCAAACAAGGGAATTGTTCTATGTTTTCATCTGAGAAGGAGGAGGAGTGGAGAGAAGCATGGCGGCGGTATGTGTGACATGGAGTGAAACTACGGAGGAGCAACCGTGGAATTGCCACGGATTACAAAGATTGAAAATATCGTACAGTGCATGCCCGGCTTTAGCCAGAAGACTTGCTCAGCCCCACATCTGTAGGCAAAACACGTTGAACCATTAGTTCTATTCAGTTTATTTAAATAGTCTCAAGACTCTTTCCAAACAGGCCCAATTTATATAAAGACATGTTTATTCTATTTAATCCAGTCTTATCAAGGGACGCAAAGTCAATTGCAGGAATTCCAATTCAAACCTTAAACTCTTGAGTCTACATACACCGAAAGAAACGGCATGTTTGTTCTCACTCCCGGAGCGAATGGCGTCATTTTATTCTTACCCCTGTCTTTGAGGGTCTCCCTGCCTGTTCTCGACATGTCTTGGCAGAACTTTTTTTTTCACAGGGTGTTCGACTAATGTACAGTGATTGGACAGGATTTTGATGGCCATGTTTAGGTTGGAAATGCGGAAATGTCTGAACTGTAGTCGCACAGTCCTGCATTTTATCCTCAACTTTCAGCTCTTTACCTGCTCCGTGCTTGGCTCTCTGTGCCCCTTGTCCCCTGTCCACCCAATCTTCAGTAACATGGGGCTCACTTCTGCAGCTGAGTGTGTCGTATAATATGGACAGAGGCAAAACAAACTTTTTCCATACTCTTGCAACCCCGACTACAAGAAAAAAAGACTCTGTCCTCACGGAATATGTAACAACCTTTAGTCTGCAGTACACCTGCAGACTAAGCAAACTGCTCTGTCGGTAAAATATTGAACAGTCAGATCTCTCTTCCATACGAGAGAGCTGGATTATTCTGTATGGATAATTTTGAAAATCAGTTCTGGATTTAACTGGGAGGTAGTTGAGAAAAGCTAAATTTGGTAGTAAAGGACACCACCTTAATTCTCAACGGAACTCTTATTGCAGCACTTGGATAAATTGAAGGATTTTATAGTTTTTTTGTGGTCTTCTTGATGGTAAAGAATTACAGTACCATACCTTCTAGCTATCAAAATGTATAAATTAGTATTTGTAACACTCAAACACGCAAATTAAGAATTTTAGTAACGTTTTGGATTTGAAAGAAGGAAATCCTAGAAATCTTCTCAATATAATATTTAAATGACATGTTCAGGACAAAGGTGACTACAAGGTTCTTTAAATTATCCCTGGAGACCAAATTTATTCCATCTGGAGTAAATGACTGGGAGCAGTTTATGTCCAAACACAGCAACCTCTGTCCTATGTAAATAAAAGGGAGCAAATATAAGTCATCCAGGTTTTTATGTATTTAAGACATGTCTGTAGTCCACTAGATGGTTTTGGATTCATCAGGATGTATTAATAAATATAGCTGAGTATCATCAGTATAACAATAGAAATGTATATGTATATGCAATTCATGGGGTGCATCCTTCGAAGGACCCAGTCTACTTGGGCCAGGTCCTTCGTGGACCACACAAAAGAGAACACCGGAAGAGATCTGCTTGTTAATTGGGATGGTCTAGCCTTCACCAGCTGCAAAGCAAAGTGCCGGTAGAAAGCTGTTCTCTCTCGGAATACTGTGGGCAGACTCCCGCGGTCAGCTCGAAGCCTGCGGGAGTCTGAGGGCGATCCACCAGGAGAGAGGCGTACTCTCTCGGAGTGGTGAGCCTCGGGTGCCCAGTCAGCTAAAAGCCGACAACGCGAGCCGCTGCGGTCCGAGCATGTCCGATGTTTTTAAAATCAAGCTATTTGTTAACAAACTGAGGAGATATTTCAGTTTAACATAGCTTACTTCTCGCCTAAAAACTTCTTAATAGTTAGTTTTATGTGACAGAAAGCATAATAAATCGTTTATTCACAGCTTTTCACTCCCCTCCACCATTGCTGTTTCCGGTTAAAAGGTTCTCTTCAACCTGCAATGAATCATGGGATAGAATTAGCAATGAAGGATACACCGGACCCGTCCCTTAAATCAAGAAAAGGACACATTCGTCTGCTACATTTGAAGGAATCTTGGATGCTTGAATTGGGACAGCCTTTGTCGCTGCACTGTGATATAATCGGCCTACAAATATTGCCGTCAAAGGATGCAGCGCCTGAATTAAGACACACCCATTGTCTAGTGGTACATGCATAGAAGTTCTAACAAAATCAAACAGAGGTTAGACTATATGTAGCTAAACATGATGTCACAGGTCAAATCAGGAAGAGACCAGAGAAAATTAAATACTTAGATATTGTTTTGGCAAACAATAACTCCACCTGCAGGTGGAATACAGAGTTCCTGTCTGACAGGAAGCAGCATGTGAAGCTGGGAAAACGTGTCTCTAACTCTCAGCTCATAAGCACTGGTTCCCCCCAGGGCTGTGTTCTTTCTCCTCGGCTCTTCTCCCTGTACACCAACAGCTGCACCTCCAGTCACCAGTCTGTCAAGCTCCTGAAGTTTGCGGACGACACCACTGTCATCGGACTTATCTCTGATGGTGACGAGTCCGCCTACAGGTGGGAGGCTGACCATCTGGCGACCTGGTGCAGGGAGAACAACCTGGAGTTCAACGCTCTAAAAACAGTGCAGATGTTTGTGGACTTCAGGAAGAACTCGGCCCCACCTACCCCGATCACCCTCTGTGACTCCGCCATTGACACTGTGGAGTCTTTCCGCTTCCTGGGAACTATCATCTCCCAGGACCTAAAGTGGGAGCTGAACATCCACTCCCTCACCAAGAAAGCCCAGCAGAGGATGTACTTCCTGCGGCAGCTGAAGAAATTCAACCTGCCAAGGACAATGATGGTGCACTTCTACTCCTCCATCATTGAGTCCATTCTCACCTCCTCCATCACCATCTGGTACGCTGGTGCCACCGCCAAGGACAAGGACAGATTGCAGCGTGTCATCCGATCTTCAGAGAAGGTGATTGGCTGCAATCTTCCATCTTTCCAGGACCTGTACGCCTCCAGGACTCTGGGGCGTGCAGGGAAGATTGTGGCTGATCCCTCGCATTCCAGTCACAAACTTTTTCTGATGGTATCAGATGTCAGATTTCTGACATCTGATACCATCAACCATCAACTTAGTCTTAAAACGATCTTGTGATACGTTATCTAAAGAAGAAAAATACGTGGAGAACTCGTCAGTTTCTCTGTTTTCGTCCGCCATTGTGTTCGTCTTTTGCCAACCAGTCCGGCGCGCATGCGCGAAAAACCCGAATCAAAACAATAACAATGAACTGGTCTATAGTGGGTTTCTCAAAGGTGCAAGTGTCTACGGGGAGGCTACTTCAAGGCCGGCCTGTTTCTGCTTAAGAACATGCCCCTCAACAACAAAGTCATTGTGGGTTTGTCAGCTTTGACACTATCCCTCATTTCCCTTGACTCCATGCTGGATGCCTTCTCTACCTTAGTCCATACCTTACCCAATGTGTTGGAGCCATTAGAAATAGGTCAGCTAGGGTAAGAAGTACGAGCGAATTTGATCTTGATTTGTTACTGAAGTGTTCTGGTCCTCTTATTGAAGGCAGATTCAATATTATGGATGACATCATTGAAAAGGACAAGCTAAACTTTGAGACCTATGAGGCTTTGGGTCACAGGTCCTGCCAGAGCCTCCACCTCCACAGCTTCTGACAGAGCCGCCACAGTTCCTGCAACAGTGCTTCACTCCACTGCAAAAGAGTAAACTAAATTAAAGCCGCAAGCGGCGTCAATCGGCCCTCGCAGCCAAGCGCCGCTCTGGCCTATTGGCCACCGCGGGGGATCGCGCACCGCCGGCCGCCAGTCACCGCAGAAGCTGTCACGCATTTTCCCCGCCTGTCCACCGGGCGATACACACGAACGCGTTGGGCAGCGCTCCCCCACGACTCACAAAAAATTTGTTGCAGATCGGTCGATACAGCGAGGAGATACAGCCGTTGAATAATGATAATGCATTTGGCCACCGGGCCGGACTAAATTGTTCGGCGGGCCGGATTCGGCCCGCGGGCCGTACGTTTGACACCCCTGGTTTAAACATTAGTATACCAACTTAATCAAAGGTATCTTACTAGCTGTTAATCCAGCTTCATGTGAAAAGTTAACAAAACCTTTTTAGTTATTTAAAGTTAATGGGGTACCGCGAGCGAGCTATTTTTAGAAACGTAACGTCACGATGACGTCACATCACGTGGTACGCAGTAGGACAAACTCCCAAACCCGCCACTGTTTTGCTGTGGAAGAGACGTGCGTTAGCCTAGGTTGTACTCGTTTAAAAGACTGCTTTTTCCAAAATCTAAGACCATGGTTTATAAACATTGTTGCTATGGAACGTGCAACAGCAACTCGAGGTACGCTGATCGGCCGCATATGAAGGATGTTTTCTTCATTACTTTCCCGAAATTCAAGAGTGCCAAGGAGAAATGTGTGCGCTTGGTCCATCCGTGCGGTCGGCCTACATATGTAGCAAGCATTTTGTTGGAGGAAAGGGCCCAACCGAAGAACATCCTAACCCAATTCCAGCGACAACAAGTAGTGTACAAACAAAAAAAACGGCCGACGACGGCATGACCGCCGCGCAGGAAAAAAAAAAACAAAGCTTACCGTTCGATCGACTCGGCCCGTTTTCCGGTCTTTTTAAGCCCTCGACACTCAAGCCATCGTTTGAGCTGAAGGTTGGTGTGTTCTTCGACAGTGCGACCAGTAAACCGTGCGCCTGGGACATCGTTTTGGGAAAGTTTAATGGCTGCAAAGTCGGTCATATCGCTGCTTCTGTTGCTGGTTGCTACGTGCGTTCTCTATCGGTTTGTCCTACCTAAGCGGCAAAAGGGGCGTTGCTCTTGAGGCGGTGACGTCACGTGCGCGGTACCCCATTGGTTTTGCTCAAAATGTGCATAAACCAACGCATTCTTCCTTTCATACCTTGGAACTTGTGCTGACATGTCATTGATTGTGAAGCATTAACAGGATAATGCTGTATCAAACTTGAAAGAGTATGTCCCCCCTTTTAATATCCTCAGTATCGCAGAAATGCCTTGCAGATGGCAGCAGTGTTTCTTCCCATTCACAAATAAACGCTTGAAAAAGGTGATTATTCACAGGAAGCTGACTCCCTGGTTTAATTTAGAGCTGCGTTCTTTGAAGCATAATGTTAGGAAATTGGAGAGAAAATGGCGCTCTACTCACCATGAGAAATCCCACCTAATCTGGAAAAACAGTCTACTGTTGTATAAAAAGACCCCTCTGTCAGTCTGCCCCAGGGCAGCTGTGGCTACTAACCCGCTTCACAGCAGACGCAGCACCAATCCAACTGTCGATCTCCCGCTCCATCTTCCCCTCATTCGTGAACAAGACCCCAAGATACCTAAACTCCTCCACTAGGGGCAGCACATCCTCCCCAACCCGGAGAAGGCACTATACCCTTTTCTGGCTCAACACCATGGTCTTGGATTTGGAGGCACTGATCCTCATCCTAATACCTCTCCAGCGAGAGCTGTATATCACCCTCTGATGAAGCCAATAGAACCACGTCATCTGCGAATAGCAGAGACGTGATCCTAAGGTCACCACAACGGATCCCCTCAACACCTTGGCTGCGCCTAGAAATTCTGTCCATAAAAGTTATGAACAGAATCGATGACAAAGGACAACCTTGGCGGAGTCCAACTCTCACTGGAAACGAGTCAAGACTTAATGCCGGCAATGCGGACCAGGCTCTGACACCGGTCATACAGAGACCTGACAGCCCTTGTTAAAGAACCCGGTATTCCATACTCCCGGAGTACCCCCCACAGGACCCCCCTGAGGGACACAAAACACATGTAGACTGGTTGGGCAAACTCCCATGCACCCTCCAGGATCCTGCTGAGGGTGTGGAGCTGATCCAGTGTTCCACGGCCAGGACGAAAACCATACTGCTCTTCCTGAATCCTGAGATTCGACTATCCGACATACCCTCCATTCCAGAACCCTGGAATATACCTTACCAGGGAGGCTTAAGAGTGTGATTCCTCTGTAGTTGGAACACACCCTCCGGTCACCCTTTTTAAATAGGGGGACCACCACCCCAGTCTGCCAATCCAGGGGAACTGCCCCCGATGTCCACACAATGTTGCAGAGTCGCGGTAACCAACACAGCCCCACAACATCCAGAGCCTTGAGGTACTCAGGGCGAATCTCATCCACCCCCGGGGCCTTGCCACCGAGGAGCTTTTTAACAACCTCGGTGACCTCAGCACCAGAGATGGGAGGACCCGACCCAGAGTCCCCAGGCTCTGCTTCCTCAATCGAAGACGTGTTGGTGGGATTAAGGAGGTCTTCGAAGTATTCCGCCCACCGACACACGACGTCCCGAGTCGAGGTCAGCTGCACACCACGCCCACTATAAACAGTGTTGGTACTGCACTGCTTCCCCCTCCTGAGACGGCGGATAGTGGACCAGAATCGCTTCGAAACTGTACGGAAGTCTTTCTCCATGGCCTCTCCGAACTCTTCCCACGCCCGAGTTTTTGCCTCACGCGACCAGCCGAGCCGCCTGCCGCTTTGATTGCCGATACACATCAGCTACTTCCGGAGTCCCACAGGCCAATAAAGCCCGATAGGACTTCTTCTTCAGCTTCCCTCACCGCTAGTGTCCACCAGCGTGTTCAAGGGTTGTCGCCGCGACATGCACCCACAACCTTGCGGCTACAGCTCCGACTAGCCGCCTCAACAATAGAGGCACAGAACATGGTCCACTCGGACTCAATGTCCCCCACCTCCCTCGGAACATGTTCAGATCTTTCCTCGAGGTGCGAGTTAAAGCTCCGTCTCACAAGGGACTCTGCCAGACGTTCCCAGCAAACCCTCACAATACGTTTGGGCCTACCAGGTCTGACCGGCTTCCTCCCCTGCCATCGGAGCCAGCTCACCACCAGGTAGTGGCCGGTGGAGAGCTCCTCCCCTCTCTTCACCCGAGTGTCCAAGACGTGCGGCCGCAGGTCAGATGAAACAACAACAACAAAGTCGATCATTGAACAACGTACAGGCACCAAGATGAGGGGCAACAAGTATGCCCACTCCTGCTCGGCGCAGGAGTGGGCATCAAGAATAGAATTTAAAATTCTCCTTCTCAGATATAAAGCCCTTAAAGGAGAAGTCCGGTCAAAATCAGAATTCAAACTGCTGAAAGTACTTTAAATATAAAACTACTACATACTGTGCAAAAAATTATAAGTTTTTTTAATTAATAATAATTCTCATTTAATCATGTTTATGTGGAGGAATCCATCTTGGTCAAGAATAGTACTGTCACCTCCCATTTTTTTACGTCACTCGGCGGACCCGCTGTTGAGCAAGTTTCAACGCTCTGTTTGTCACGGCGCACTATTTTCCAAGATCAAACTCAGTCGGGTCCTACAGTATATATCTATACACGCGTGTGTGTGTGTGTGTGCGCGCTCCGCGCAGCACGGCTTTGCATCTAACAGACGGGGTTTCAGTTTCAGTTTGCAGCAGAGCGCGCGCACACACACACAGACACACAGCGGAGGAGAGATCGCTGAAGTGACTTAAGTTAGCTGATTATTATAGTATAAGTATTAAAATATAAGAGCATTCCAGCACATGCTGGGCTGATCACGGCTTTGCACCGGCGCTGCAGCTGAGCGGGCACACACACACACACACACACACACACACACAGCGGAGGAGAGATCGCTGAAGTGACTGTGTTGAAATAAGCAATGTTTTTTCCTCTTTTACCAGTTGTGTTGGAACATCCGATGGCCATGCACGTGGGCATTGTTGCTTCAGCAATAGCTCTTGGGAATGTCAGCAGTGAAGTCCTCTGGAAATCCAAAATAATTATTGATGATCGCAGCTGTGTAGAACGGCTCCTATTGACTTTGCATGGAAAGCGGAGAGAAATGCTGTCGCCGCTTCCGCTCTTCCACGTCGCAGGATGTGATGTCAAACGCCCCTTACTGCCCATATTTGGGCAGTCATGTCAGCCCCCATACACAGTGATTCAGACGACAATTTATGTTTTTATTTTCTTATTGATTAAAGATAAGTTCATTAAATAACCACAAATGTATTAGTTTTAGTTATAGCTAATGATACCCTGATTTTTCCTTGTTGACCGGACTTCCCCTTTAATAATCATGCTCCATCATATATCAGAGCTCTGATTACCCCGTATGTTCCTAACAGAGCACTTCGCTCTCAGAGTGCAGGTCTACTGGTGGTTCCTAGAGTCTCTAAAAGTAGAATGGGAGGCAGGCCCTTTAGCCATTAGGCTCCTCTCCTGTGGAACCAACTCCCAGTTTTGGTCTGTGAGGCAAACACCCTGTCTACTTTAAAGACCAGTCTTAAAATGGTTCTTTTTGACAAAGCTTATAGTTAGAGTGGCTTAGGTTACCCTGAACTAACGCTATAGTTATGCTGCTATAGGCTTAGACTGTTAGATGACATCAGGGTCTATTTTTCTCACTCTGCTGAGTTGTTCTACTGTTCTCCGATTTGCATTTTGTCATTTCAGCTTTTAACTTTTTGTTCTGTCATTGTTTTCTTCATAGTAGGTACACTTGGTCTGCCGTTCTGTTAGCTGTGACATCATCCAGGGGAGACAGATCATCCGCTATTACCATATAACATAGAAAGGATTCCTGGATCAATGTGTGCTTCTGTGCTTTTGTGTCTCTGCTCTGTCTTCTCTTACCCTCAGTCGGTCGAGGCAGATGACCGTTCACACTGAGCCTGGTTCTGCTGCAGGATTTTCCTTCCCGTTAAAGGGGAGTTTTCCTTGCCACTGTCGCTTCATGCTTGTTCAGTATGCGGTAGTGCTGCAAAGCCACCGACAATTCAGACAATGGTCCCTGTTGGCTCTACACTCTTTTCATGAGTCATGCTGCTTGTCAAGAATTGATGCAATCTACTGGGTTTCCGTAGATAGGAAACGTCTTGACCAATGTGGATGATTTGATTAAATTTGACTTTGTAAAGAGCCTTGAGATGACATGTATCGTGAATTGCCGCTATATAAATAAAATGTAATTGGATTGAAATTAATCGAGACATAATAGAAATTGTGGTTCCGCTTTAAAAAAAAATTTCATCTTACCTTTACACAGGAACCAAAAGGTTTAATTTAGACCTTAAGCACCTTGAGAAGTCGCAAGATTTTAAAGTGCGCTATACAAATAAAATGTATTGTTTTTGTTACAACTGTGGAGATTTTCTTGATTTTACTTTAAAATTAGTCCACAAAACATTACCATTGTGTCTTCCTCGGCAGCCATGTTAATTTAGTCTGGTTAGATCTTGAGAGGTTTTGCAAAAATTCTTGTTTGACATCTGAATGTTTGTGAGTGAAATCTGTTCTTTTGTGGGGTGTTGTGCTTGCCGTATGCCGGTAAGGCACACTGTAAGACCTAACTTGTTATAGCCATATGGACTAGGCCATGGGTCGGCAACCTTTGCCACTGAAAGAGCCATTTGGACTCGTTTCACACAGTGAAGAAAACACTGGGAGCCACAAAACCCTTTTGAAATTTTAAATAAAAAAAACACTGCATATAACAGTTTTATTTTTTTGCCTTTGTGCTATGTATAAACAAACTATACTGTGTTACACTTATGAAATCAATGAACGACTGCAGAGAAAATGAAAGAACATTTCTGCATGCAACAAAACATTTTTAAATCCCAAAAAAAGATGTTGGGTTGAAGGTTGAGTAAAATAGTCAATGTCTATTTGAGACATTGTAGTAATGAAAGAAAAACGGTGAACTTAAATGATCCACTGGCAGCAAACAAAAATGTTGTACATCCAACCCGGTTAGGACACTTAAGGGGGGTGCGCGGCTAAAAAAAAGTTTGGGAACCGCTGTTTTAAATATGAAAATATTTTAGATGTTACAAGGTCCCCATAATCTTAATAGAATTACATTTTGAAAACGAACAAACTAAAATAAAATACATTTTAATTAAATACTCATTAATTATTTTTAAAAGCTGAGCCACATCAGAGGGATCAAAGAGCCGCGGGTTGCCGACGCCTGGACTACGAATTACAGCTTAACAGGGTTTAAAAAGAGAAATAGCCCACGTCAATATTTCAAATGTAAAAGCTACATGAAAATTAATGGGTATAACAACACTTTTGATTATTGCAATTGGATATGTGTGCCGTATTCTAAAAATAAAACCATGTTGTTTTATCAAATTATTATTCCTACCTGTGAAAAATGGATTAGCATTGCCATTCCACTAAGAAAAGAAAAAGAAATGACACAATCTCTAAAAAGGAATATCAATTTTCAAAAAATAGACTGGCATGCCGATGATTAAATCAAAGCTTTCTAAGGCAATTTACTAATATCCTTAAGAATCAATGGAAAAATCTGCCGTCATCCCAAGGTCACTCTTCTTATAATTATTGACCAACATTTTAGAAGCTTCAACTGGTATTTTGGGGTTTTATATATAAAGTATTATTGAGTTGAATTTAGCGTTGATGAGCTCCAAATATTTAAAGTTTGAATGCCGATTGCCATCACTCTTATATTTAGCATTCTCCACAGATTCACGTTGCTACTAATACGATTAGTCAGAATAAACATTCTGAGTTGAATCCGCGAGAGTCTCGAGCAATTTTAAGCCTAACTGAATATTTTTGGAAAAGCAAGCGTTTGAATAATTACTCGTAAGTTTAAAAAGTTTTCTTTCTTGAAATTGCCATACCTGATCTTTAAAGTCATGCATAGGGCTTGCATGTTGATGCCAGGTCCGAACAAGACCTTGGATAAAAAAAAAATGTAAGCTGTCTCTGAGTACATGAACAAGTAAATAAATGGTCTGCTTCAGCTACATCTTCCACCTCTTCTGTATAAACTACATTGATATGCCATGGTTTGGTACTTAACATTTAACATTGTTGTTTTCAGTCGCCGTGATGACATGGAGTCTCTAGGCTATGTGCTGATGTACTTCAACAGAACCAGTCTGCCTTGGCAAGGATTAAAGGTATGAAAGTTCAACATAGTCGAGCACAACCCACCTAGTCACACAAATGCTGATCTTTGAGTTTGTGTTTTAAGTTGATTTCACTTCAGTTGTAGCTCATGCACCTACAGACACAAGTTTATTTCAAGCACCATTGTTATTTAAGCAGCAATTGGTTGGACGTTGTTCCCCTCGTTCAGCATATGTTTCAGAGCTTTAGCTTGAACCAGATTTGTTAGTTTTGTAAACTAAGAACTGATTCTTTTTTGTTTTATCCTAGAGACCCAGCATGCTGCCTATATCCCTTTGTCCTTCAAAGTGATTTAATCTCTTGGTTTTCCTGCAAACCATTGTCCTAATAGCACAAGTTTGTAAATAGGCTTGGCCAAAAAGCCTATTACAGTCCCACTCACCATTATTGGCACCAATGAAGTTCAAGTACATATTATGGAATATATACTGAATGAAATTCATCAAGTGAAACATTTTACTACAGATAGCTTGTGTTTGATACAAAACAGCAAATGATAAAGACAATTTAAAAGGATAAACAGGAAAACATAATGTTTACCGTGTCTGTTGTATTGGCACCCTTTGCTGCAAATTATTATGGAAGCCCAATTTTGCTCACCTGTAGCAAATCCCAAATAATGATCACCTGTGATGTTTTGCCTCCACCCATGTGACTTGAATTATCCAATGAAGGACCATTTTGATGTTTTAAAAAGCCACCCGTCATTCCCTCTTCATGTGACAATGGTTAGGATAAAGGACCTGTCTGAGGACACCTTAAATGCTATAATATGCCTCCAAGGGGTGTAAGGCCATCTCCAAAGACCTTGGTATCCCTCTTTCTATGGTGAGTAACGTTAAGTTTTCCAGGCATGGAAGTGTCAAGAACCTCCCTGGACATTGGGGGGGGGGGGAGAAAAATTGATAGACATCTTCGAAGGTTGGTGTAAATAGTGGATAAAATACAATGTCACACATCTAAAGACCTGAATACAAAACCTGGAGCAGTTTGGTGTAATTGTTTCAACAATACCATACGCCGCACACTAAAAGCGGGGCTTCATGAGCGGAGGCCAAGGAAGATCCCATTGCTGAAGAAAAGACAAAAAAGAACGATTGATCTGCACGAAAGAGAAGCTGGACAAACGGCAAGCCTTCTGGGACAATGTTTTATTAAACAGAAGTGGAGATTTTTGGTAATGCACACAAACGGTATGTTTACAGACGGCGCAATGAAACCTTTAAGGCAGGGGTGTCAAACTCATTTTGGTTTAGGGGCCGCGTACAGCTTAATCTGATTTCAAGAGGGCCACACGAGTAAACTCATTGCAAGAACTAATAAAAGTGGACTACTTGTTGATTTTTATATTAAATGAATTTCACTTTTACACAATATATTATGAATAACCCCAGCGTTTTTAAAAAAAGTATGTACAATTTCAACAATACTTTTACTCAAGTAAATAACATTTACTTAAGTGCATTATGCATAAGAACTGATCAGTGATTGTACAATGTTGAAAAACATTTATTCACATTTTTTGGAACTTAAAAACACTGTCCTGCATGACAAAATACAATACAAACATAAAAATTAAGAAATGATTTAAAAACAATTTTCCACATCTGAAGCTTAGTGCTACCATCTGCTGATTAAAACACAGCGCCCCCCGTGGACAATATAGGAACGGCAGATTTTCAATTAAACGAAGTACATGTTTTTTTCAATAATTGTTTTATCATTCTCTTCCTTTTCTCTTCTCTTTCACCTTTTCTTTTTTTATTGTTCTTCCTTTCCTCTCCTACTTTCACAATGTAGTGTCCATATCATTTGAGATATTCCCCGCATGAATCATGATAAAACTATTCACATTCATAACTCAAGCGGAACACTATGGCAAAAGCCGTACTGCTCCACTTGGGAAAGTCAAATCTGATGAGCTCTTTTTGGCATTAAGACAACAATTCTTATTGCCACATTGCCAGCAAGGACACTGGGAAAAAAAATAAAAAATCATTGTTGAATAATGATAATGCATTTAGCCACGGGGGGCCGTATGTTTGAGACCCCTGCTTTAAGGAAAACAACACCATACCAATAGTCAAGCATGGTAGAGGATCCATAATGCTGTAGGACTGCTTTGCTTCATTAATTACTGGAGGCCTTGACAGTATCACAGGCATCATGAAATCAGACGATTATCAAGCCATTCCAAGAGCGAAATGTCTTACTCAGTGTAAGGAAACTAGGTTTGAGGCGAAGATCATGGGTCCTCCAGCAAGATAAAGTCCAATCTCAATCTAATTGAAGATGTTTGTGGGAGCGGAAATTTGCAATCGGAGAAAGGAACTCTGCATATGTTCAAGAGCTTGAGCATGTAGCAAAGGAAGTGTGGGAGAAAATACCACCCGAGGAGTGCAAGAAGCTTATAGATATAAGAAACTTTTGGAGGCTGTCATCGCTGCCAAAGGGTGTGCAACCAAATGTATGCACATGCTGGTTTTCTGTTTTTTTCTTTGGAATTACAATGTCTATGTTGAAATAACAATTGTCTTTGTTAAATTACTTTGGACCTCCAGGAAAAAGATACTGCTGGTATAAATGTGGTACATTTCCATTTATTTCTGAAGATATTGACTCAGTTATACAAAACGTGAAGTGGTGCCAATAATGGTGAGCAGGACTGTAAATGCAGGCTCATTGTAATGCTGGCTATTATCAGGGATTGTTGAAACAAGATACAATAAATTCTAAATTTCCTCTATCTCCTACACTGCCTAGTATTTTCAAACATGTAGCCAACAAAGGTAAATAGAATGTGCCACCGTAGCGATTGTCCTATATATGTAGGCTTGTAACTTATGTGTACCCTGTGTTTTACATCAGGGTGTAAAGTACTTTACCCCTCAACGACAGTTATTGCCTCTTTGACAAAAGGCTACAGTGTGTTGATACTAACCTGTCTTGAATTATGCAGACCAATGTTTGTAACATTTTGATTGTTCTAGCTGTCTTGCATTACCCCACCCCTCATGTAGTGGTTCCTTTCACCAGTGAATCTGAGAATATTTTAGCACCTGTTTCCTTGGACTTCAATAGATTTTTGGGATGTTGTAATGAAACCATTTTTAAGAAGCTCCAAATGAGCAATGAAACTTATCTGCTAAAAATACAGCAGAAGTGTCTGTTGTATTGATAGATGGCATATTTGTTGTCTTTATACAGATGAGACAAGTTCTGCAAACCTAAAGCCACCTTCCAGAATCCTAGAAAATATTAAAAGTCTGAGAATAACATTAGTACCGTATTCAGTAAAATAATGTTGTATTATAAAATCGATTAAACTCTGAAGGTACTGTATACTTGCAGGGTAACATTTGAGAGGAAAGTTCAAAGTGCATTGACTGCCGAGAGCTCATCTGTGTACGTGTATGTATATTTCCTATAAAACAAAAAGTTGTTTTCTGGGAAATAACACAAGCATCTTTCAAAATATAAAACAATGTAAAAGGAGTATGATATTTTTGAAAGATTTAATATTTTCATTTACATTAACACAAAAAATTGTTTAATTATTTATAGTCCTTTCAATAATCATTAGAAAAGTATTTATTGGCTTTACAGTAATCAGATCATTTTTTATAATTGCAGACCAGGTTCTTTAATGTTTCCCCTGGTGGTTTGATAACTTTATCTTTGATAAGCTCCAAGTCCGGTTTCAAGTACTCCTTGCCATCACTGATTTTTACTGACTGCAGATATTCCCTATCAGATTAAAATGTTGTCTTTGGCTGGGTAACTCGACAGCATTAATAATTCTTCCAATTGGAGCAAGAATATTGGTAGGATTAAAAGATTGCATAATTTTAGGCTTAACTATAGATCTCGTGTGATGTACTATTACTTTGATTTTCCTTTGTTTTAGGCTGCCACAAAGAAACAGAAGTATGAGAAGATCTCAGAAAAGAAGATGTCTACACCTGTTGAGGTTCTCTGTAAGGTAAAATAAACCAGTGACTATGATTGCATTAAAGTGTAGTTTGTTTCCTAACGCTTACTTGCAGGTTTGTTTTAAATTCTTTCTTTTTTTTCTTTTTTCTTTTTTTTTTATCATGCTAGCTCAGTCTTTTATAGCCCAGGTGCCTACATATTCTAGTATCTCAAAGGGGAGGCAGGCTTAGAGCAACATCTGATATTTGATTATGTTTCCCAAGCACTAAACATTGACAATGTCTTGATAAACAATATACGCATTGATAAGCACATTGTTCAAGCACCTATCTGTGGAATCGTTTCTCTAGCTCTGGCCATCTTGCCCAAGAGCAGATTTCTTCCTTTTCCTCTTTCTGAACATAAGGAATTTCAGGTTTCCGGGGCTTTAATTTCATGTTAAAAAGGTTCTCGGTTGAGTGTAGGACTTTTCAACAGCACAGGGCTTTTTCAAAGGTTGTAAGCAGCAACCTTTGAGGGTTGTAAGCAGCAAGGCAAAACTGTCCACTGCTTGGCGTAGTAAGGAACAGTAAAGAGGTGAGTGTACAGATTTAGCGATTTTATACTTTTAACTTGTCACAAAAGGTAGTTTTATGAAGTGTTTAAGTGAGAAAGTACCCCTCAAAACCTCATTTGTGCAATCAGTTCATGAAGGTTATGAGCCGATTTGAATATGCTTCCGGAGTTGTCGGCACGCCAGTCCTTCGCTGACAGGCTGGTCTCACGGGGAGCTATAGTGGTGAGAACCCAGTTGCTGCAGCATTCGGTTGGTCAGACAGCCTATGATTTCCTGCAGACTATATCTGTTTGTCACAGCAGAAAAGTGAATATAAAGCGTATGTGGAAAATGTATTTATTTCAGCTTTTAACTTTGTTTTTTCTGTCTTCTCTTCATAGTAGGTACATCTGTTCTGGCATTCTGTTTAGTTGAGACACCGTCCCCGGGGGGTAGATTATATGCCTTTACCCTCTCCAAAAATTCCTGGATCATTGTGTGCTTGTGTGCTTTTTTGTGTCTCTGCTCTGTCTTCTCAAACCCCCAGTCAGTCGTGACAGATGACCGGTAACAATGAGCCTGGTTCTGGTGGAGGTTTCTTTCTGATAAAGGGGAGTTTTCCTCTCCGCCGTTGCAAATGCATGTTCAGTGTGAGGGATTGATGCAAAGCCAACGACAATGCAGAAGACTGTCCACAGTGGCTACATGCTCTTTCCGGAGGATTGAATGCTGCTTGTCAAGACTCGATGCAATCAGCTGGATTTCCTTAGATATTAAACTTTTTGACCAATCTGTATACTTTGATTGAATTTTACTTCGTAAAGTGCCTTGAGATGACGTGTGTTGTGAATTGGCGCTATATAAATAAAATTTAATTGAATATTAATACCTGATGACAACTGAAAATCTTCGCTGGATGTTTCCGGCAGTTTTTATTTATTTAGTTTAACTCTTTTTCTGGATTTTTTGCAGCGCTGGTGGCTTTTTATTCATACAGTAGACCAGGGTTTCCAAAATTCTTTTAGCCGCGCACCCCCTTCCATGTCCCAGCCGGGTTGACGCACCCCCAGGATTAATATATATATATATATATATATATATATATATATATATATAAATGGTTGCAGTTATAAGTCAAACGTCGTAACAAAGCTTCTAAATCTCAGTCTGACGCACAATTTACTCCGCAAAATACAAACACGAAGTAGTTTGATTTGTGTCCAATGACTAGCGAGCGAGCGAGAACTGGTGAAGCAGCACAGAGTAACAATAACTCTAGCGCTCCATAAAAATGTTAAGAGAAGTATTTCTGATTGTTTCACAGCGGTTACCTTCAGCAGGTAAACACGCCCATGGCAACACACCTCGGCTCCCCCAGCCCGTTTCTGTCTCAATATGCGCTAAAACTGCCTCTTTAAAATGAACTGCACAGTGCAGTCTGCACCTGTTTGAATCGCAATGAAAAGTATTACAGATCTGTGCGTGAGCATAGTCAAGAAATCGCGTCTATCACCACTAATCCCCCCCCCAGGACCAGCGGTAACGACAGCGGTGTGCGTGTCCTGCGCGTCACCGGTTCAAAGTCACAGCACCATGAGCAGCAGCGCTGTTTGTAGGTGCTGCGCGATCCATAGAGAGACCGAGTCACTCAATTTAATCTCGCCCGAATTAAATTTTTCCTCTGACGTAAACGACGTAAAGTCAGGAGAGAGACATTTTCTGATTCTGGCTCGTTTTCTTCTCCCGGATCTGTTGCGATTCTCTCCTCTGTTGCCTTAAATTCCTCTCTCACTCTCCTCCTCTTCTCTTTAATGACTAACTTTAACCTTAGATGTCTCCCCTGTTTCCCTGATTTCAGCCTATTGAGCATATTTACAAGAATGATTGAAGCAGAGACCACAAGCCATATGCGCATATACAGCACAATGTGGATTTTTCATCTTAAAATGAAGCGTAGAAGAAGATTTCTTCTAAATAAATACATTTTCGTGTTAATAATGTATCGTTCCGTTATGACACCCAAGCACCAGACCGAGGTGCTTTTGGTTTAACACTTTATTTTTGGACGAACAGGACAGGAAAGCTTTCACTCCGCCAGTCCCCCGAATCACGACTACTCTCCCGGGAAGCCACACATTTCTTCCGTTATGACCCCGAAGCAATCTGATTTAAAGAAACATTTAGCAATGAAGTCTAATAAGGATCATTACAATACATGTTTATTTATTGGTTAAATTTACTGTTTTTAAGCTTTACAAGAGAAATGCTTATTTACACGTCTTTGTGTGGGGGGAAAAAAAACAGTCAGGCGCCATTACAGTTTTTGCCTCGCGCACCCCCCTAGTGGCAGCTCGCGCACCCCCAGGGGAAACCCTGCAGTAGACTGTCAGGAAACGGGGTTTGAGAGAGGGGTTAGACATGGGGCAAAGGACCTCAGGCTGGAATCGAACCTGGGTCAGCCACGTCGAGGACTAAGGCCTCCCTAAACTTATGAGGACAAGATCAACATTGATGAGTACGCCATGACTGTGTCAGCCTACATCAACAAATGCATTGAGGATGTCAGCACCACCAAGACCATCATCACCCGAGCCAACCAACGACCCTGGATTACTGCGGAGGTCCGTCAAGCGCTAAAAGCACGGAACTCAGCCTTCAGGTCTGGTGACAAGGAGGCACTGAGGACAGCGAGAGCCAACCTGAACCGTGCCATCAGGTTAGCAAAGCGGAACAACAGTCAGGAAATCCAGGAGCTTTTCCATGACGCCAGCAACACCAGGAGCATGTGGAAAGGCATCCGGGCGATCACTGAATACAACACCCCCTCCCCCCCGGTGGGTGAAGTTGATGCTGACTTCCTCAATGGACTAAATAACTTCTTTGGGAGGTTTGAGGCACTAAACAGCAAACCAGCAGTGAAGGCTGTTCCCCATCAGGAAGAGGAGGTCCTCTGCCTTGACACCGCCGACGTGTGGAAGACTCTGAGGAGAGTCAACCCGCGGAAGGCCCCAGGCCCCAACAACATACCTGGGCGGGTGCTCAAGGAGTGTGCAGGTCAGCTGGCTGGTGTCCTCACAGACATTTTTAAGACCTCGCTGGACCAAGCCATAGTGCCAGCATGCTTCAAGTCTGCCTCCATCATTCCGGTGCCAAAGAAACCTCAAGTCACCTGTTTCAACGACTACCGGCCTGTTGCACTGACTCCCATCATGATGAAGTGCTTTGAAAGGCTGGTAAAGGAACACATCGTCTCCAGTCTCCCCCCAACACTCGCCCCGTTCCAGTTTGCCTACCGACGGAACCGCTCCACTGAGGACGCCATCTCCTCTGCTCTTCACCTGAGCCTGGCACACCTGGAGGAGAAGAACACGCACGTGCGGATGCTGTTCCTGGACTTCAGTTCAGCGTTCAACACCATCATCCCACAACATCTGGTGGGAAAACTGGAGCATCTGGGCTTCAACACACCCCTACGAAACTGGCTGCTAGACTTCCTCACCAACAGACCTCAGTCAGTCCGGGTCGGACAGAACACCTCTGATGTCATCACCCTCAGCACGGGCTCCCCTCAGGGCTGCGTCCTGAGCCCCCTGCTGTTCACCCTGATGACACACGACTGCGTCCCCAGGTTCACCACCAATCACATCGTGAAGTTTGCAGACGACACAACGGTGGTGGGCCTGATCAGAGACGACAACGACCAGGACTACAGAGAGGAGGTGGAGCAGCTGGTGGGCTGGTGCAGAGACAACAGCCTGATCCTGAACGTGGAGAAGACGAAGGAGATCATCGTCGACTTCAGGAAAAACCGGCCTCACCATGCTCCACTGCTCATCAACAACTCAGCGGTGGAGGTGGTCAGCAGCACCAAGTTCCTGGGGGTGCACATCACGGACAACCTCACCTGGACTGTGAACACCACGTCACTGGTGAAGAGGGCACAGAAGCGACTGTACTTTCTGCGGAGGATGAGGAGAGCCCACCTGCTCCCGCCCACCCTCACGACCTTCTACAGAAGCACCATAGAGAGTATTCTGACCAGCTGTCTCTCTGTGTGGTGTGGAGGCTGCAGTGCCTCCGACTGGAAGAACGTGAGGAGAGTGGTGAGGACAGCAGAAGGGATCATCGGGGCTCCTCTTCCCTCCATTAAAGACATTTCATCGCAGCACTGTGTGTCTCGAGCCCATAACATCATCAGGGACCCCTCACACCCCCACCATAGACTATTCTCCCTGCTGCCCTCTGGAAAGAGGTTCCGCAGCATCCGCTGCAGGTCCACTAGGTTCTGCAAAAGCTTTTTCCCTGCTGCCATCAGACTGTTGAACTGCTGAAGTATAAAAACTGTGTACCACACTCGACTCGCTGATTTGCACATTTGCACATTGTATCGTATCCTGCAAAATTGCTGCTGCACCTTACCCGGAAACGTACTGCAAAACTGTGTACAATGCAACTGGCTACTTTTAAATCACTGCTGCACCTTACTGCATATTTGTTTACATTTGTTTTACATTGTTTACATTTCAGCTGCCTACTGTTCACTGCTGCACTTTATACGGAAGTCAATTGAAAGTTATCCTGTAAGTGACTGCGATTTATCACTGCACTCTATCCTGTACTGGAATTCACCACAAGGTATCCTGTAGAGTTACTGCAATCTTTCTGAGCTGTGTGAAAACGAAATTTTGTTCTGTATGCACTCTGTGTATACAAAATGACAATAAAGAAAGTCTAAGTCTAAATGGGTACTGCGCACTACCCCATGCGCCATTGGAGCACGACCTTTTAGTTAATTTATAAACTTTTTCGCAACAGTTCATCCATCCATTTTCCGACACGCTTATCCCTGTTGGGGTCGCAAGGGGTGCTGGTGCCTATCTCCAGCTGTCAATGGGCGAGAGGCGGGGTACACCCTGGAGAGGTCGCCAGTCCATCGCAGGGCAGCACAGAGACAGACAGGACAAACAACCATTCATGCACACACTCACACCTAAGGAGAATTTAGAGAGGCCAATTAACCTAACAGTCATGCTTTTGGACTGTGGGAGGAAGCCGGAGAACCCACGCATGCACAGGGAGAACATGCAAACTCCATGCAGAAAGACCCAGGGTCGGACTCAAACCTACCGCTACCCACTGCGACACTGTGCTGCCCGCCACAGTTCTATAAGACTGATATTTTAATGGAATACTAATGATCAAACGGAGTCCTTTCATGTTCCTTGTGCACACATTTCCCTTAGACTTTTTATTTATTTAAAAGTTCATGTGGATGGAGGGGGCGACGGCTCTTATTATTTACAAACCATGAACCACACCTGAAGGAATCAAAGATAAAGGACAATTCAGCTTCCTATATGCAGGACATGACATGGCGTTGGACCTGTAACTTCCAGGTTAGCACCCCTGAAGGCATCTGGCAACACTGCACTGTCGCAAAATTAAACTTCTTTACGTCCATGTTTGGAATCTGATAGCAGACCACTTTGGACCAGCAGATTGAGAAGTCATTGAGTTACTTGTAAAGATAAGACACATTAAACCCTCTAGATTACATCATACATCAGAGAACAAGAAATATGTCTGCTCAGGTATGTCATACCTGTTTTTCTCCCTTAAAGCAACTATTTTGTGTAGCCTGGTAGCTTAGTATTTAGCTCCAACAAAACTGAAAAATATACACCCAGACTTGTTCTGCTCAACAGGCAAAAGGACAACTTACCATTCTAATAATAACGATGCACAAAGAGAGTTGGTCTCACATCCTTATTGCTCTTTCATAAAACACCAACAAGCAAATTCTTTTGCAAGATCCAATCTTGTTTTGCCTCTGGAGCGATTCCTGTCTTACTTTCTCGTTTTGGCCTCCTTATAGACCAGTTCATTGTTATTGTTTTGATTCGGGTTTTTCGCGCATGCGCGCCGGACTGGTTGGCAAAAGACGAACACAATGGCGGACGTAAACAGAGAAACTGACGAGTTCTCCACGTATTTTTCTTCTTTAGATAACGTATCACAAGATCGTTTTAAGACTAAGTTGATGGTTGATGGTATCAGATTGCCAGATCCACACAGCAAAAGCCTGAAGGGACGGAGCGAGTCTGTGAAATGCTGCCAAGTGTTCAGTACCGCGACACATACAGCTACCTTATAAACACGCAGGCCAGTACACACGAGAGAGCATGGAAGCATGAAATCACTGGACGGCTGCAATTATATTATATCTGGACATAGGCTCCAGCAACGCCCGCGACGCCATGAGGGATTAAGCGGGTCAGAACATGGATGGATGGTTGTTCAGACATGTGTAACATACGAACGCGGAGTCGGACAGGAAGACCCGCCCGGTAGGTTAAAAAAAAAACATAGTTCACTACGGATTATTTTGGTGTTTTTGTCTTGTTAAAATGGGTGGGGGTGTCGGCGACATTGCAGCGTAAACACATAAGTACTAGCGCCCGTGAAGGCGGAGGGGAGGGGAGGTGGCGATCGCTACACGGGCCGGAATAGTCAGCGGCTGCTGCTACCGCTTCTCCGGTACAACAATGACTAGAGCAGAATTAAGTTGTATTTACCGGAGATGAAGTGTAGACTGCATATTCTGTCGCAGTATGATGGATCCCCCAGTCCATTGTGAGTGTCTGCCTGCGCTCTTTTCATTGAAAATATCAATTTCTTTATTCGTCTTTCCTCCTTCGGTAAACGACAGAAACGTAAATCCAACGATTTGGAATGACTCTCTGTGCAACCGGGAGCACAACAAGTCGTAGGCATTGTTTAGATTCCAAAAATAAACTAACTAAAAATACGCTCTAAATCACCCGTTTTGTCACAGTAGTAGACGAGAACAGCGCTGTTTTTGCCAACCACCGAGATCCGGATGTAGCGCTGACGTCACGCGTGACCTGGTCTATACACAGTATTCCTTTTTTTTTTGCTTCCCTCTGCCTTTTCAGACTTTGGTTTGAGGATGAGAAAAGTATATGCAGTTAAAGTTAGCTCTCGTGTTTAAAGGGGCTATTACAACAAATTTAATTTTTCTGTGGTTTTGGGGGTATAATATGATCTGTTGTGCACTGATGAGGCCGTGTGAATGTGAAGAGTGGGTCCTCCTCATTGGCGATTAGCTTTGTTTCTTTACTCAAAAGCGATCAGATCAGAAAATGGTTCATCTTTCTACATGATTCATATTCTCTAATCAGAGCACACATCAAGCAGAAAGCCTCCCCTCTCCCTCCTCCCCCCAGCTGATAATATCAGCCGGCTAATTTAATGGCGGGTCGTGCTAGCATGTTTGACTGCTCCACTCAAGCAAAGGATTGCTACTTAAAAGGGGAATAGACCAGTTCATTGTTATTGTTTTGATTCGGGTTTTTCGCGCATGCGCGTCGGACTGGTTGGCAAAAGACGAACACAATGGCGGACGCAAACAGAGAAACTGACGAGTTCTCCACGTATTTTTCTTCTTTAGATAACGTATCACAAGATCGTTTTAAGACTAAGTTGATGGTTGATGGTATCAGACTGCCAGATCCACACAGCAAAAGCCTGAAGGGACGGAGCGAGTCTGTGAAATGCTGCCAAGTGTTCAGTACCGCGACACATACAGCTACCTTATAAACACGCAGGCCAGTACACACGAGAGAGCATGGAAGCATGAAACCACTGGACGGCTACAATTATATTATATCTGGACATAGGCTCCAGCAACGCCCGCGACGCCATGAGGGATTAAGCGGGTCAGAACATGGATGGATGGATGGATGTTCAGACATGTTTGTGTAACATACGAACGCGGAGTCGGACAGGAAGACCCGCCCGGTAGGTTAAAAAAAACATAGTTCACTACGGATTATTTTGGTGTTTTTGTCTTGTTAAAATTGGTGGGGGTGTCGGCGACATTGCAGCGTAAACACAGAAGTACTAGCGCCCGTGAACGGGGGCGTAATGCAGCTGCTGCTGCTGCAGCACATCGACTCCGCTTCTCCCGGCCCCGTCTAGCGATCGCCACCTCCCCTCCGCCGCTATTCAAGTAGAACAATGACTAGAGCAGAATTAAGTTGTATTTACCGGAGATGAAGTGTAGACTGCACATTCTGTCGTAGTATGATGGATCCCCCAGTCCATTGGGAGTGTCTGCCTGCGCTCTTTTCATTGAAAATATCCATTTCTTTCTTCGTCCTTCGGTAAACGACAGAAATGTACATCCAACGATTTGGAATGCCTCTGTGTGCAACCGGGAGCACAACAAGTGGTAGACATTGTTTAGATTCCAAAAGTAAACTAACTAAAAATACGCTCTAAATCACCCGTTTTGTCATGTAGTAGACGAGAACAGTACTGTTGTTGCCAACCACCGTGACCCGGATGTAGCGCTGACGTCACGCGTGAACTGGTCTATTGTAGTGTCCAAGGGTCCTCAAAAGCGGATGGAAGTGTCCACTTACTCCTGAAGGATAAGAGAATGTGTGTGGCAGAAGTTCATTTATGGGGAAGTACTACACAAATATAACTCCAGTTTTTGAACCACGTGAAGTTTTAGGTTGGATATTGGATGTTCGTGCTCCGTGGCTTCAGTGGCGTCCGCCTCCTGTTCGAGCCGATACCGGGAGGCAGATCTGGGGCTGCTGCTCTGTCTGCTCGCTTACTGCCAAAGCCATGGAGCGTGAATATCCAATCTAAAAGAAACTGCACCATGGTCCAATATGAGACTGTTATGTTCATATGTTCAGCAGACTTTACTTTTAGAACTGATTTTGAAAAAAAAAATCTTTACCAACACAGGAGGTGGTAACAACAATGCTGTCATTACCCGCAAGTTGTTTTTTTTTTTTTTCTTTTTTTTTTTTTTTTTTTTTTTTTTTTGTAATTGCTGTCTGAAGTAGCAGAGCAGCGAGCTTACCGCCTTCTCACCGCAATGCTGCCATGGACTGTGTACGTCAGTCCCACTGTCAGGATACAGCTTGTAGGCTGCATCCTGAACATTTCCTGCCTCCTCCCTTCTCAGCGCAGTCCTGATTGGGAGCACCTGTCAGGCTGTAATCACCCCATAACTGGTTCCACCTGTTCTTCGTCGCCGGCTCGTAATGTCCAACTACTCCAACACCAGGCCTGTCTGCTCTTGTACTTCCGCCTTGGTTCCCGTCTGGTCAGTTTAGTTTCTGTTTGCTGCGCCGCTGGTTTTCTCTCCTGTGCTCTTGGTCTCTGGTCTACACTCCTGATCCTGCAGCAGCGCATCCCCTCTGTTTCATGGACCAGGGTTTTCGCGGCTCATTAAGTCATTAAATGAAATTTTTTAAAATTAAGGCCTTAATTGGCATTAAAAGTCATTAAATGTGATTATCTGTGGCATTAAAAATGCCTTTTTTTAATAAAAAAAAAAACGTTCATAAAAACAGTTTCGTCAGATATATCAGATTTAACTGATTCCGCGTGTTTGCGCAGAACTGCTTCCGGTTGATCGTAAAGCCGTATGTTTTTACAATGTTCGGAAGAGGAGCTCAAGGCGGAGAAAGAGCTAGAGAATGGGAAAATGCAAATTTCAACAAAAGTGGATGGAAAACGAGGAATTCGGGACACGGCTGCAGCCTATCGACGGTAAAGATGACGAAGGATTTTGCCGTGTTTATAAAAAAAAATTAAGCTTTGCACAATGGGTGTCAATGCTTTACAGTCTCACATGAAGTTGGACAGTGTAGTCCAGGGTGTACGCGGGTATATGCCGTATACCCACTTATTTTTCAGTCAGTATTGCCTATACCCACTTCTGGAGCGATATTTGTGTCTTTTGTTTGAGCGCGCAGGGAGACAGGTATTAAGCGTTTAAACATCACGCGCGCGCTCAACTCTGATAAACTCTTCTCAACCCACTTTGCTTGCGCTTGGTTCCGTGTCTGCCCATGACCTGCTACTTCCACGCTCAATACCAACTGTGCGCGGCTCGCTGGATTCTGTCTGTGCGCTCGTGACTTCAAAAACTGACCACCTCACCAGCCAATCACAGACAGGTTTCTTTCCATCCAATCAGAGTATGGCTTGCAAATACTGCATTCAGGTGGATTAAATCAAAAGGCTGCAGCTTTTGGCAGAAATTACTAAACATAACGGTGGGATTGAAGAAAAACAACAACCAATAAACAGTTTAATATTTTAGCCTAAAATATTTAGTTTAAAATAATTCCTTGAGTTACTAAGTGAGGGGTGAAAAATCTTTTTGTCTCTTTTTTTTTTTCCAGCTTCTGGGTGATGCAAAAGTTTCTTGTGATCATAATCATCATCATTGTCATCATTATTTAAAGAGCACTTTAACACGAGGTAAAACAAAATAACATCTAATAAAATGACTTGAGTAAAGACTCAAACAGTTTAAAACAACAATAACAATAATAATAAGCTGTTTAAATCCTTAAAAACAAACAGAAGTTCTTTAAACTGAACTCTAAGATAAACAGGCAACCAGTGAAGGGAGGCCAGGATCGGGTAATGTGCTTTATTTTATGTTTTTCCATTAAAAGGTGTGCAGCAGCATTTAAACCAGCTGCAGACATATATATATATATATATATATATATATATATATATACACACACACATACTGTATATAATACACATACAGAGAGAGAGAGAGAGTGTTGATGGCTGTGTTCAGACAACAGAGCACCTCCACATGCAGTGTTGCATTGAAACCAAATGTTGTTCGAAGACCCTCTGATTTCCCTACGTTAGTGGTAGTAGTTTCGGACCGTACCACTAATTCTGAAAGCAGAAAAACTTCACCAAGAAGTTGTTGATGGTAAGGGCTGATCTTTTATCGGGAATGTTACTTCCACCCCGGCTGACAAATAAGAATGATTTTGGTTAATTTTGCAATAGATTTCTTACTTATTGCTCCTTTAAATATGCTTTTTTTATAGATCTGTAGTAGTGATACAAAAGATGGTATATAGCAGGGTTGTCAAATTTATTTGTCTCGGTATAATCAATACTAAAAATTAATTCTTCAAAGATGCACATTACTGTCAAAATCTATATCAGCTGACCCATTCATATCTCCCCAAATGATTGAACTTCTTATGGCAGCAGTTCAGAGACACTCCCATCTCCTCCCTGCAGCCGCTAAACTGACCTAAATAATGAGCTGCTTCTCAAAGACTTAGTCTGGTAAGCTGAAGAGAACAGCCAAAAGAAAACATGCTACCCTCTTTATAGAGAGATGAACACAAAAGCGTTGTTCAGAGAAACTTTCACAGGCAGATGGACAAGAAAAACAAATGCTGAACGTTGCTACATGCTAAGTTAGCTTGTAGTATGTAGCTAGACAGTGAAGTTGGAAACTTCCTGGACAACATAAGCTAATGGTAGCTGTTATTAGCTTGAGGGACACGGACAGCTCATTGACCAGGTACCATTTGCCTGAGCTCCCCTTTTCAGCTGCACAGTGCTGCACCACGCAACGCTCTGCTGTGCCATGAGATTGTCACAGCAGAGCATAACCACTCACGAGTTATACAGTGAAGTAAAATCTTTATGATCTGAAGTCATTTAAAGTGTAACTTACCCCCATACCAGAGCCTTACTCTGCCCAATCTAATACTTGAAAAATGTGCCGATAGGAGACAGTGCCCGGCAAACGTGGGGGGGAGGGGTTGAGGACTGGGTGTGGTCTGGAGTACTAGTAAAGGTTAAACTAATTGAATGCCAAGCTAATAAATCGGCAACCTATAAATTGTTAGGAGGACCGCAATATTCACTATTCACTATTCAAACTCCAACTTGCTATGGAGGCACAAAATTTAGCTGCTTTTATACCCCACAGCGGCAGAGCTACTGACACATCAATTCCTCCAAGTGACGTCACAAAACTTTTAAACCAGGGGCAATACTGATTTGAAATGCAATGCATTATACCTGTTGAACCTTAGGAGGGTGTCACACTGACAGTTTTAGACACAAAAGAAGGATTTCTACAAATATCCCATAATTTGTCAGAATAGTCACCAGGATATGTATACAGCACTATAACACAATCATGTTAACAGTTTATTAGCAAGAAAAAGTTGATTTGGAGGTGAGTTACCCTTTAAGGAAAAAGGCAGACAACAATGCAGTAAACATTTGTTTTTCCATGATGTTTAAAGTCTTGTGTTCTGTTGATCATTTTGTTCAACAGTTGAATTGACAACTTGTACATAAACTTTAGATAAACAATATTTCATTTCTTAAAATTACAGAAACCATTGTTTTCAAAGATATAGAAAATTTGCAGTAAATATCATTTAAACATTTTGATATTACATTGAGAAATGATGAAAGAACTGCACATCCATTAACTCAAACTCTGTAAATACATGTTTACAGGGTTTTCCAGCAGAGTTTGCCATGTATCTGAACTACTGCCGTGGGTTGCGCTTTGAAGAGGCTCCAGACTACATGTATCTGCGCCAACTGTTTCGCATTCTATTCAGGTAAACTCAAAAAGAGTAATAGTCCACAGTTAGTGAATCGGTATTGTTGACAAACAAGTCATGACGCATCTTTAACTTTAAATATTTACTGTTTAAAATATTGTAGTCCAAATGTTTTAAGGACAAGCTTGAAGAGAAACTAAAAATCTAACCCTTAATGAGCTTCCCCTTTTTATTGACCTTCAGCTACATTTGTTTTTATTGAATGTAAATGTGTGTGTCAGCCAGCATTATGCTTTTACGTTAAAATGTGGCACTAGTCTTGGTTAATATAGGTGATGTACACTTACTGACCACTTTATTAGGTACACAATTGCTTTGTTTAAAATAAAGCAAATCAGCCAATCTGAAGGTAACAAATTGATGATTTTAGGCAGTTAGATATGGTGAAGATGACTGGCTGAAGGTCAGAGAGCGCATTAGTCAGGAAGAAAGGGATTAACTTTGATTCACATGTCACAAAACTCAAATCAGCTCAAACTGGTTTTGTGAACATGACAATAAGATCACGGTACTCAAGTGACTTCTAAGCACCAGATCTGAAAATGGTAGACGTTTGGGATCTAATGGACAGGAGATTGGGATCTTGAAAGTGACGATACTGCAGCAACTCAGGGAAACTAACATGTTAACAACAGCAAAATCTCTGAGGAAGCTTGTAGTCACCTTGTTGAATGTCTGCCACAAAAAATTAAGGAAGTTCTGAAGCCCTATACTAGCAAGGTGTACTAACAAAGGTGGTCAGTGAGTGTTAGTCTTAAGTTATTTCCCTGGAGTTTCCTTATCAGTATATCAGATGCAGACAAGGCCTTTTTCGTGTGTTTTGGTTATGTCGCTATTAAACACAAATGCACTAAAACAGCCAATTAAAGAAATGACTGATAGGAACAAATGCATCTGTGATTACTCCCAAAATATAGTGGAGACTGCAGTTTTGACCTCAGTTGAAAAGCATACATGGAATAAAAGAAAAAATCCATAAATCATACATTTTAGAGAGAGAGACAGACAGACAGACAGAGCTCTTTGTACTTGGCAGGGTTTTCTTTAGGATTTCAGTCTGTCAGATGTAAATATTGGGAAAAATGCAGATAATTTGATGTTTTCCTGTTTGTTGTAGGACTCTGAATCACCAGTATGACTACACATTTGACTGGACCATGCTGAAACAGAAAGCAGCACAGCAAGGGGCCTCTTCAGGGGGCCAGGGCCAGCAGGCACAAACCCCCACAGGCAAGCAAACTGACAAATCCAAGCCTAACTTGAAAGGTTAGTAGCAAACAGCCAAGTGACGTTTTTTACAGACATCAATTGCTCATATATTGGTTCATTTTTTTAATATAGGACTAGTAAATATTGTTTTATTAATAAATCCTTACCCCAATTATCTTTCAAACATACACTGACTGCCTGGCTCAAAAAAGTCACATGCCAAGGTCCCATTTATTTGTGAATGGTATTTAGTGAATTCTCAAAACAGATTGAATACAGCACATCTTTGAATACAGCACTTATTTATTGTGGATTAAATACAAGTACATCTAAATAAAATTGTGTATTAAAAAGTACATTTGTTTCACTAACGCCTTTCTGAAAGTGAAAGTATTATGAAGAATTATTAAACAAAGAGTGAATGCTTCAATATCTATAGTTAAGTTTGATGATTCTGGATGATGGTTTATGAAAACCCAAAAAATTCCCTGCATTGATGGCTGTAATGTCTCATCTTTTTTTTGTCAAAACCTCATAAGTTTACTTTTAGGTTTTGGTCAGAGTAGTTTGCTAGCTAATGAAACACAAGGATAATAATTAGGTATCTCTGGCAGTGTGGGTAGTGTCAGGTCTTGCTGGAAAATTAGCATTTCCATAAAGCTCTTCGGTAGATGCTTCAAGTGCTCTAAAATATCCCAGGGTTGTGGTGACTTTGGACTTGTTAAAACACAGTGGACACATACTGGCAGATTAATAATAAAAAATTAATAATTGAACTTTATTGATCTGAGAAATTCACTTCTGCATCTTAACCCATCCCCTTGGGGAGCAGTGGGCTGCCACTCTGCGGCGCCTGGGGAGCAATCCGGGGTTAAGGGTCTTGCTCAGGGACCCAGAGTGCAGATAGTGGGGATCGAACCGGGTACTTGCAACCTTCTCAGAGTGCAAGCGCACTGCTCTAACCACTAAGCCAACACCTCCCCCCTTGCTTCACAAGTCATCACTGACTATGGAAACGGCACACTGGACTTGGAATCAATGTGGATTCTGTCTCCACTCTTCTGCCATACTCTGGGACCTTGATTTCCAAATCAAATGCAAAATTTACCTTCATCTAAAAACTGATTTTTGACCACTTTCCAGTCCTTTTACTCCTTAGCCCAAAAAAGATACTTCTGATACAAGAAATCTGACAGTTGGAACCTATAGTCCATACCTTGTGAATCTCATCCCAAACCGTTTAATGGGGTGTGCTGTATAATCCTCTCAAACTGTGCTTACCCCTTTTGGTTTAAAACTTTCAGTCTCACATTTGCTTCCCCATAACTTCCCATTGATGTGCTTGGATCCAGCTCTCTGTGAATAACCAGCTTCTTTAGCGAAGACCTTTTGTGGCTTAACCTCATTGTGGAGGGTGTCAATGACTTTAATGTCAGAAGTCTTTTCCTTGCTTGTTGTGGTCATACCATTTCTTTAAAGGAACCATACCTATAGTGAGGTATAGGTATAGTGTTGAGAACAGTTTGATTTGAACTGCAAATCCTGTCCCCAAAAGTTTTTATTTTTTCTCTGAGAAACCCTCGACATGCACAAGACCAAACGCGCACCTCTAGCTCGTGCACAATCGTCCGAAGGAAACAAGGCTTCATCGAGGGACTTTTCTTTTTCTTTCTTTCTTTTTCTGTGACATAAATAGCTACCTTGGGTAAATACAATTTTCTTATATGAATGGTCAACACTTACATGCAACCCATGCTGTTCTGTTTACACACCCTGTGGTGCATGCGCTTAAGGAGCTGCTGCGTGACAACGACTCTGCATCTCGTTGTGCCACTGGCAAAGAAAGTCATCCTGGGTTGTCCCCATTTCGCTGATTACTAACAAAAAATTTTATAGTTTGGACTCTGGAATTTGTAGTGTGAAAAGTTACCAACAGTCGATTCACTAAAGATGATAGTTCCTCCAAATTATAAGTCCTAAAATGTCTCGATATTTCAGTTGTTATTTCACTGTTTTGGCAATAATAGAGATAGAGTTTAGGTGCAGAAGTTTTGAGTTTCAGTGATTACAGTAATATTTCCATCAGTTTATACTAACATTGTAAAATGAAATTATTTGGTTATTGCCGTTTCAAAAACGGAAGTTTTAGTTTTTTAATAACTACAGATGCTGAAAAAAGTTAAACACTGATCAAAGAGCATCTAAATTACAGTTTAGTTGTAATGTTGGACTCTAAAACCCTGCTGCAAAATATCACTACAGAGTTAACGTAGACTAATTCATTGAACTTGGCTGAAGTTTCGTACCAACTCAACTGGATGCATGCAGTCTTCAGAATAAGTGAATAAGATAAGATAAGATAGACTTTATTGAGTGGAGAAATTCACGTGTCACATCGGCTCAATAATCAAAAGAAGGTGCCAAAAGGAAGAAAAGGTGCATGAATGTTTAATATATGGAATTTAGTTTTCCTGTACAACTGGCATTGTACCAGAGAGTCAGTTTATATGTTGAAAAACAAGTAAATGGTAACACCTGTTGTCTGAAGCGGGACAATAAGTGTCTTAATTTCAATTGTCAATACAGTCGAACATAGACACATCTTTCAAGCTGTTCAGTTTAATATATATGTGTGTGTGTGTGTGTGTGTGTGTGTATATTTCTACATTTTTTACAAAATCTAAAAACCGAACATTACATTACATACTGCTAGTTAACGCATCAACCACTGCAGTTACTTCTACTCTTACCCGTTTAAATAAATCCAGATTGTGACTTTTTTGGCCAGGTAGTTTGTAACTGATCATTTCACCAAATTGGAAACACATTTTTTGTTTTTGTTCAAGGCTAAATATCAGGAAGCACCCTAAAAAGACAAAAAGGTCTGGGGAAAAAAGATACAATTGGTCTGCCTTGCACAAGCAAAGACGTCCTTGGGGAATTTGACTACTAACTTTGTTCCCTTTTTATGGTGTTTTTATGTTGAGGCTGGACAAGGGCTTTCTCACCAATGATATTGGGCTGATGCCCACAAATTTGCTCTGATCTCAAACCTCTAATTCTAATCTTTTATTAACTCTTCCTCTTAAAACTAATTACTGTTATGAAAAAAGGGACTCCATCCATGCATTGTTTATAGCCACTTATCAGAGGTAGGTAATCCAGGTTCAATTAGTAAAAAGCCTGTATATACATTAGTTCCAACCATTTGCATTTCCAATTCCACAGCATCGATTGGGAATAATGTTTAAAACAGTGGTCACAAACTCCAGTCCTCGAGGGCTGCTGTCCTGCAACTTTTAGATGCGACTCTATTAGATTTATTTGATAGGGACAGACACACAATAACATAGACAAACTGAATAAAAAAAACAGTCCCGTGCCTGTGTCATGGTGCTTATAGCATAAGATAGTTTGCATGGATGGATGGATGGATGGATACAAAAGTAGCTCATTAGCAGAGCTCTGCACAGCTTCGCTGCATGCTAGGTACTTTAGCCATTTGATTCAGGTGAGTTAGGCAAGTGACACATAGAAAAGTTGTAGGACACTGGCCATCGAGGTTTTGAGTTTGAGACCACTGGTTTAAAATCATCTGGACAGGATAAAGAAAACTAGGCTGGGTTTTTTTTTCTCTTTTGAAGCCGGATTCACCTAACCTGACTCATGCCAGACGTATGTTGCTCTGCCTAGCTCCACTCACATACATCTGGGACATCGCCCATAGAGAGTGATTTCTCCAACCAATTTTATGGTCTGGCCAATCAGGACGCAGGGCTGAAATTTCATAGATGTGACGTAGTGGAGACGCGACCATGACGTGGGACTGTTTTGCTGGCAATGGCGGCTCATCGAGGAAGCAAGCGTTAACATTGATGCTGCTATTTCTTCCGTGTTGTCCAATCTACCTAATATTGTTTCATTAAAAGAACATCAGAGAACGGCTCTGAAGGCTTTTGTTGGTGGAAACCATGTTTTCGCCCTTCTCCCGACCGGATTTGGCAAGTTTTGTTTTCCGGGGCGCGTCCGAGTCCGCTGCAGACGCGGACGCGCCCCGGAGTGGTTAGCGCAAACCATATTAGGAGGCCTTTAGTCCTCAACGCGGTCGGCCCGGGATCGACTCTGACCCGCGGCGCTTTGCCGCCTGTCTTTCCCCCTCTTCCTGTCAGCTCACTGTCAATAAAACGCGTGCCACTAGAGCCGCAAACACATAAAACAATTTTTTTTTTTCCTGCGTCGCTCTCATCAGCGTCATGGGTTAGCTTCGGTGTGAGTGGTTGAAATAGCACGTCGATAAAGATGACAGACAAGTGGCTTATCCAATCATATGCAAGAATTTTTGATAAGGCCCAGCCTTCAATAAAGGCAATTCCTATGGCGGTGTCCCAGATGTATGTGAGTGGAGCTAGGCGGAGCGACATGCGTCTGGCTTGAGTCAGGTTAGGATTCACCAACATCCGACGCTTTTCCTTGAGGAGTCATGGGGAAGCTGGTGCCTATCTCCAGCAGTCTTTAGGGGTCAACCCATCATAGGGCAACATAAACATGCAAGATAAAAAAACAGCCAGGCACACACTCATACCGAAGGACAATTTGAACAGACCTATTAACCTAACCGTCATGTTTTTGGGACAGAGAAAGTACCCACGCATGAAATAATTTAATTTATTTACTTGACATCTATACTCAAACGTATCTGTCCCATTAGGAAATACTGAAATTGTTTGCTGTATGTTTGTTAGTGCTATTTTTAAACTTCGTCGTGAAGAAAACTGAGTCCCTGCTTATGTATAGTCGCCAAAAAACCTGCTAGATCCCCAAACTCCCCGATATAACCCTTCTGTATTTAATGTTGATGGACATCAATCCTTGCCTCCACTTCTGTTAAACACTCCGACTCACCTGTTCCGGGTTCCCACGCTACCTTCACAGCGAAAGTGTTATCGCCGCCGTGGAAAACGAAGCGGATGAATGATAAAACTAAAGCTGTCCTTGAAACGTGGCTACCGGTCATCAAAAGGAGTATTCCTGGAAGGATTTGTGCGTCATCGTTTCCTGGATCCTGCTGATTCCTGTCTGGTCTCTCTGTTCGGCTTTGGTGAAAGTGTTGTTCATCAGATCCATCGCCCCTGTCTCCTCCAGAACCTGAAGCCACTGCGCCGTTGTTCCAGACTTGGGGCAGTATGTGCACCCGCTCCAGCTCTTACCAGGATAGGTCTGGTAAACACCGGATCCCTGGCGAATAAGACTTTTATTGTATGGGATTTCTTTGCCCACCACAAATTGGATTTCTTTTGTGTCACGGAGACATGGTTGAGTCCCGGTGATGAGAATATTTTAACCCAACTTCTACCAGGTGATTGCCGCTATTTTAATTCACCGCAGACTTCACGGAGTGGAAGAGGAAGAGGAACAAATGTAAGCAGTGTGTTTCACAACTTTCTTTTCCCAGCTTTGAAGTAGCGTCATTTGAGGTTACCTGTTCTAATTCTATTTTCTACCCCCGCCCAATACAATAAGAACTTCATTAACGACTTCTCATGCTTTCTGACTGTGATTATGCCCAGCTACGATCATGTTCTTTTGTTGGGGATTTTAACATTCATGTGTGTTGTCCTGATGAACTGCTGGTAAAGTACTTTTTAAGCCTAATTGACTCTTTTAACCTGGATCAGTCTGTAACTGGTTCTACACACGAGCGTGGACACACACTGGATCTGGTTCTGTCATATGGTCTGCCTTTGTCTAATGTGGAAATCAGATTGTGGAGTTTCAGACCATATGTTTGTTTTATTTGACGTAGCTTTTAAACAACTTTTGATTAAACCTATCCCTGTTCAACACCGTTGACTTTGTTCTTAACCTTCCTCAGAACCCTTGCTTGGAAGCATCGGCTGATTTGTGTAATGTAATTTTAAAGTTCTTTGTTGAAAAGGTTGTTACAACAAGGGCTTTGATTATCCCTCCTGACTCTGACTTTTTTGAGTGTGTGTCCTGTCTGGCAATGTGGCAATAAGAATTGTTGTCTTAATGCCAAAAATAACCCAACAGATTTTACTTTCACAAGTGGAGCCTTACCGCTTTCGCCATAGTGCTCCTCTTGATTTATACATGCAAGAAGCTTTATTATAATTTATGCAGGGAATATTTCATGTTAAATGGACACTGAAACAAGAAGGTAGAAGAGAAAAATTAAAGCCGCAAGCGGCGTCGATCGGCCCTCGCAGCCAAGCGCCGCTCCGGCCTATTGGCCACCGCGGGGGTTCGCGCACCGCCGGCCGCCAGCCACCGCAGAAGCTGTCACGCATTTTCCCCGCCCGTCCACCGGGCGATACACACGAACGCGTTCGGCAGCGCTCCCCAACGACTCACAAAAAATCTGGTGCAGATGGGTCGATGCAGCGAGGAGATACAGCCGACGGATTAACCTAGGGGGCACAACGGAGTCAAATTACATTTCAATACTGTCGGGCTCTTCAGAGGTGAACAAAGGTCTTGCATATGGAGTTTGGTGCCAGTCGGATCATCCATGTGTGATTTAAAGACAATCGTATGAATACGGCGAGGGACTGATATTCGCCATTTGGCCACGGCCACAAGGTTCAGCCAGCAGCCAGCTATGAGTTCATCATCATATCATTTTATGTCAGCATGCACGGCATTAAATCCGTATTAAAAATACAGTAAAAGACGTAGAGCAGAAAAAACATGACTAGCCTGTTGTCAGGGGGCGTGGCCTAAATGATGTCGTCATTTGATCATTGGGTTTTGTAGGACACTGATCAATCACTGAAAGTTTGGTGCCTCTGTGTGTTTCTGTGTAGGAGATATAACAGTTTTATTTTTTGTGGTGAATAGGTGAACTTTGACCCCTGCTAATCCCCCTTCAGCATGCTCAAAAACTCACCGTTTTGATAACTTTTAATTGGCCATGCCTTATGATCAGACTGAGCGAGTTTCAAGCCAATCCCTCGAAATCCCTAGGAGGAGTTCAGTCAAATACCAATGCTGTAAACATCAAAAATGGGTTCAAAATCAGACCTTCAATCTAAAATGGCCAACTTCCTGTGATACTTGCACTATGACATTAATTGTAAATTCTGAGCGTCTTGTTGAGCTGTATAACTTTACCAAATGTCATGTCTCTATGATGAAATAAGTGATTAGCAAAGGGTCCTTTATAAATTGCTATTTGGCGCCATTGAGGCATTTTTCTTTAGATTTTTGTGACGACCTTAAAATACAAAATTTTTAAACAGTCTTCATGCATCCGCCAAGTTTGGTGAGTTTTTGAATATGATAAAGCCCCCAAAAAGGCCCCTCTTTGGGGGGGCAGAATAATAATAAGAAACAGCACGGTAACAATAGGCCTTCGCATCGCTTTGCTGCTCGGGCCTAATAAACAGTACAAAAACAATAGGCCTTCGCAGCACTGTGCTGCTCGGGCCTAATAAACATTACAGAAACAATAGGCCTTCGCAGCGCTTTGCTGCTCGGGCCTAATAAACAGCATGAAAACAATAGTTCTTCGCAGCGCTTTGCTGCTCGGGCCCAATAATAATAAACAGCATGAAAGCAATAGGCCTTCGCAGTGCTTTGCTGCTCGGGCCTAAAAAAGGAGAAAAGGTGAAAAAGAGGAAGGAAAATGGAGAGAACGATCCAACATCCTCAGTCTGCTTCTTTACCTGCAAAGAGAGATGTAAAAAGAACAGCACAACCAACCGATAAAGTATTAGATACAATCAACACCTTGATACATCACTGAAGAATATACAGTATTAAAATGACATGTATAAGGTGACAGCTGAAAATAATATTTTTTTTGTATAGAAGTGAATCTGTAAGTACCTGTATCTGACCCTTCTGTCTCAGAAATTTGCTCTGCAGCTCTTAGGCAGTTTGAACCTGTGACTTTCTTTTTTTAAATGACGTGGTTAGGCATCTTAAGCCATCTAGCTCCCCACGGGATCCAGTCCCTTCTCGATTTTTGAAGGAAGTCTTTCCCAGTATTGCACAATATGTCCATACCAATGTTAACTGCAGGTTGTCCACTGATGTAGTTCCTGCTAAACTTAAACATGCAGTAATTTTACCGCTTCCTAAGAAACCTGGGCTGGATCACTCTGTGATGGCTAATTAGACCCATTTCTAAGCTGCCATTTGTTTAAAAAAAATTTGAGAAGATTGTTTTTGGTCAATTAGTCTTTCACGGATGAAAATGTAATTCTTGAAACCTTTCAGTCTGGTTTCAAAGCTCGTCATAATACTGAATCTTGTTCACATGTGATTCTGGTACTTGTACGGTCTTGGTTCTGCTTGACCTACCTGCTGCCTTTGACACTGTTGGCCACAATATCTTAATATCACGTCTACATCATTTAGTAGGCATTCAGCACACTGCTCTGAACTGGTTTAGATCCTACCTGGCCGATCAATCTTTCTCTGTCAGCATTTCAAACATTGAATCATCTTGCGCTCCTTTATCATGTGGTGTCCCACAGGGCTGAATTTTAGGACCTCTGCTCTTTATACTTATTGCCTTTAGGCTCCATCATCAGGAGATATGGAATTCCTTTCCATTTCTATGCTGACGATTGTCAGCTCTATGTGCCCCTGAAGCAGGGTGACGGCTTCTCAATTGAGGCTCTGCTGGACTGTCTGGAAGACATTAAAGCTTGGCTTGCCCATAACTTTTTATATTTTAACAATAAGAAAACTGAGGTAATACTGTTTGGACCAAGTTGCCCCTGTGACCCATGTACTGTTGATTTGGGACCCCTGACAGCAGATTTTAAACCAAGTGTCACTGATTTGGGTTTTAAGTCAGACAATGATTTTAAATTAGATGGTCAGATCAGAGCCGTTGTTAGACAATGTTTTTATGACTTAAGGCAAATTAAAATTCTTTCTGCCAAGAAAACTCCTTGAAATGTTGATTCATGCTTATATATCATCTCGCCTGGATTACTGTAATGGACTCTATGTTGGAGTGAATCAATCAGTCTTTGTTTTTATGTGTTTGAATGACCTTGCCCCGCCATACCTCTGAGCTTCTTCATCCCTACTTGTCCTCTCGGCCCCTCAGGTCAGCTGAACTGCATCTCCTGGAGGTACCGAGGTCAAGGGGAAGCTCAGAGGGGGCAGGGCCTTTTCTATTGTTGATTCTCAAATGTGGAATAACCTGCCCCTGCACATAAGAGAGGCTCCTTCACTGCCCACTTTTAAAACTCGCCTTAAAACCCACTATTATCCTTTGGCTTTTACCACTAGCGAGACTTAGTTTTCCGAACTGGTTTTATTGTTTCTTGTTTTTGTGCATTATCATTTTAGTTATTTATTAAATTTTTTAATGGATGTGTTAGCTTGTAGCAATGTACAGCCGTTGGCTGTTTTTAAGCGCTTTATAAATAAAGATGGTATGGTGTGGTTCAAGTAAACACTGACATAGGTATTTGTGATCCTACCACTCCTCTGCCTTTTGTCTCAGGATGAAAATCCTGTTTCACCTTAATACAGTTGGGATTGTTGTTGTTTTTTTTGTCATTCTTGGACTGAGTATGGGCCTATAGTCACCCACTTATTCACCGATTCAGACTCCTTGGTCTGGTGTCACCACTGATGGCATTTTAGTTGGTTAACCAGAACTCTGGTAAACAGACATACTGTTTTAGACATTTATCAGTCTGATAAGGCCCGTTTACACTACACTTTTTTAACCGAGCCGAGACCAGTCCGAGCTCGGTAACCGAGATAACTCTTGTGTGTAAACGGTCAGCAGACTGAACCAGACCGCGCTAAACATAACCGGACCGCGCTAACTGCAGACCAGCTCTTTAGTAGGTCTCGGCCTGGTTTTATTTCTGGCCCAGTTTTCTGATAAAGAGCGCATGAGCAGACCGCGTCATCTCCTTACAGTCAGCTGACTGTCCGCGGGTTTTCCGGCAGTCTGGCTGCACGTCCCGATTCACACTCCATTCAGACAAATTTCAGACATTCATAATAATACTAGCTTCCTTACCGTGCCACACGGTTTCCAGAGATGAATCTGCTTAGCAGCGCAATGAACCTCAGCGTCTGTCGTTGTTTCCTGCGTCTGTAAATCCTTATTAGACGTTCGTTTGTCTCATCCACTTCCCAAAAAAGCCAACTTTCTCAAGTAAATTCACCAATGGTTGCCTTCTTCCCCTGACTCTCCGCAAACACCGAAATATCACAATATCAAGCATAACTTCCTGAATGTTACGGGCGCCGCGCTGTTTGTTTTGCTGCTACCGCCTTCAATCCCAGAGAGCGGTAGTACCGCAGATCGCCACTAGGGGGCGAGGAGCAACCAAGGAACCGAGATAAGCTTTGTGTGTAAACGGGTTGGCTTGTCTTGGATAACTGAACCAAGCTCGGACTGGTCTCGGCATGGCTCGGTTTTTAGGTGTAGTGTAAACGGGGCTATAGTGTGCTGAAACAGGGAACGGAAGGGGGTCGGCACTGCTGATCGTGGAACTTATTCTAGCAAGGGATTTTAAACTATAGGTGCAATCTGACCAAAAATAATAATTTAGAAACCATAGCTTTTTAAAAACTGCGCTATACCTTAAGACCAGAAAGGGGCCTGTACTTTGAGTCAACAAATGGAGCCACAAAGTTTGTAACATTGTTGGGGTAGAGCTGGACCTTGACATCACTGTCAGAAAGTAGGGTGCTGTCCCAGTGGAGGACAATATCAGTCTTCGGCGACGGTGGCGCAGAGGTTAGGGAGTTTGTCCTGCAATTGGCGGGGTGCCGGTTCGATCCCCTGCTCTGACTGTCTCCGTCCTTGGGTCCTTGGGCAAGACACTTCACCCACATTGCCTGCTGGCAGTGGTCAGAGGGCCTGGTGGCGCCGGTGAATCAGAATCGAGTTTATTGCCAAGTAGGTTTGTACTTACAAGGAATTTGAATTGGTGTTGATGGTGCAGACAAAAAATAAGATAAAATAAAGTAGATATATAAACAGAAGCTATATACACTCGGTAAACTGTGCGTTAATGTAACGCAGAAGCTTGTAAGTCCTGAACGGGGGAGAGAGGCAGTGTCCAGTGTCACGGGCGACTCTTGGCCTTGTTCATAAGGCCGGTTGCAGATGGGGAAAAAACTGTTCTTGTGGCGTGAGGTTTTGGTCCTGATGGACCGCAGCCTCCTGCCAGAGGGAAGTGTCTGAAATAGTCTGTGGCTGGGGTGCGTGGGATCAGCTAAAATCTTCCCTTTACGCCTCAGAGTCCTGGAGGCGTACAGGTCCTGGAGGGATGGAAGATTGCAGCCAATCACCTTCTCTGCAGACCTGATGACATGCTGCAGTCTGCCCTTGTCCTTAGCGGTGGCACCAGCGTACCAGATGGTGATGGAGGAGGTGAGGATGGACTCAATGATGGAGGAGTAGAACTGCACCATCATTGTCCTTGGCAGGTTGAATTTCTTCAGCTGCCACAGGAAGTACATCCTCTGCTGGGCTTTCTTGGTGAGGGAGTGGATGTTCAGCTCCCACTTTAGGTCCTGGGAAATGATAGTTCCCAGGAAGCAGAAAGACTCCACAGTGTCAATGGTGGAGTCACAGAGGGTGATGGGGGTAGCTGGAGCTGAGTTCTTCCTGAAGCCCACAACCATCTCCACTGTTTTTACAGCGTTGAGCTCCAGGTTGTTCTCCCTGCACCAGGTCACCAGATGGTCAGCCTCCCACCTGTAGGCGGACTCATCACCATCAGAGATAAGTCCGATGAGAGTGGTGTCGTCCGCGAACTTCAGGAGCTTGACAGACTGATGACTGGATGTGCAGCTGTTGGTGTACAGGGAGAAGAGCAGAGGAGAAAGAACACAGCCCTGGGGGGAACCAGTGCTGATGAGCTGTGAGTCAGAGTCATGTTTTCCCAGCTTCACGTGCTGCTTCCTGTCAGACAGGAAGTCTGTAATCCACCTGCAGCTGGGAGAGCTTCTCCTGAAGCAGAGCTGGGATGATCGCCCCGCGGGGGAGGCCTGGCTGCTATATTTAAGGACAGTTTCAGATGCCGGACGATAACTGCTAATAATTACTCCAGCTTCGAACTGCAGTTGTTCGCGATCTACCTTACCTGCCCTGTGTTGTGTGCCCACCCAGATCTAATAAGGACTTTCTCCAAGAGTTCTCAGAGTTTCTGTCTGAGTTTCTCCCAAAGTTTGATAAACTGCTGATTTGTGGAGACTTTAATATTCATGTTTGTTGTGCAGCAAATCAACTGGCCAACAAATTCAAAGGCCTTTTAGTCTCCTTTGATCTCATTCAATCTGTTAATGCACCAACACACGAGTATGGGCACACTCTTGACCTTGTCATCTCTCATGGGCTCTCGGTTTCCCTCATAGAAATAGTCGACACTGCTATCTCGGATCACCTCCCTGTTGTTTTCGATTTTGCTGCCCCCCCTCCCCCCCCCCCACCTGCCAATAAACAAGTTTCCCCAGCTCGCAGACGCCGAATCTTTACTCCATCAACGGCTGGGGAGTTTGCTGCTGCCTTTGGAAACTCTCAGCTGTCTGATGACTGTGGGTCGGTTCCGCCCCTTTGTCCTGACAGCCTACTAGCCACTTTTCATTTAACATGTTCTGCGATTCTTGACTCTGTTGCTTCTTTTCGGCAAAAAATTACTAAAACTAAGTCAGATCCCTGGCTGAATGACCATACCCGTCTGCTCAGACAACAATGCAGACAGGCTGAACGGCGGTGGAAAAAGGATAAACTGCATGTATCCCTGGGCTGGTTAAGGGACAGTTTGGCTGCTTACCAGAGAGCGCTATAGGAAGCGAAGTCCAAATATTTGTCCTCCATTATAGCTAACAGCTCTCATAATCCAAGACTGTTATTTAATGCTATTGATTCTGTCAGTAACCCATGCCCTACTGTCCTGTCCGATGCCTCCACTGCAACTTGTGAGGAGTTTGTGTCTTTTTTCACTGATAAAGTGGCATCTGTCTATGTAATATGAATGTGAATATGTCTTTTGATGATGTCTGTGCTCCTCAGGCACAGACTGCTGTATTCGAGCGGTTTGAGACCATTTCTTTGTCTTCTTTTACTAAGGTGGTTAGTGGCATGAAACCCACGAACTGTTCCTTGGATATTATTCCATCCAAGCTCTGTTGGGTCAAGTCTGCTTGTTTTTATAAACACGTGTCCTAGTTCAGGGTCTGTTCCAGCTGCCTTCAAACACGCTATGGTTAGGCCCCCCATAAAAAAAAACGCATCTTGACCCCTCTGTGCTCTCCAATTTTAGACCTGTCTCCCACTTGCCTTTTCTTTCTAAGGTTTTAGAAAAAGTTGTTTTTATTGAACTACAGACATTCTTGGAGACCAATTCTATTCTTGATAAATTTCAGTCTGGTTTTAGATCCCAACATAGCACCGAGTCAGCACTGTTAGAATAGATAGAATAGAATAGAATAGAATTCAACTCTATTGTCATTGCACTGTCACAAGTACAAAGCAACGAAATGTGTTCTCTGCTTTTAACCCATCCCCTTGGGGAGCAGTGGGCTGCCATGTGCGGCGCCCGGGGAGCAATCTGGGGTTAAGGGTCTTGCTCAAGGACCCAGAGTGCAGGCACTGGGATCGAACCGGGTACTTGCCTCCTTCTCTGAGTGCAAGCGCGCTGCTCTAACCACTCGGCCATGACCTCCCCAAAAAATGGTAAATGGTAAATGGCTTCTACTTTTAAAGCGTTTTTAACTAGTCTTGACGACCTCCAAAGCGCTTCACACTACAGTCAGTCATTCACCCATTCACACACACATTCACACCCTGACGGTGGTGAGCTATGTTAGTAGCCAGATATAAAGAAGTGGCTGTCACAGAACTTTTTGCACTTAAGCAAAACTGAATGCATTTTGTTTGATTCTCCATCTATGTCAAATGTTTTCACCACGAACTCTGATACTCTGGCCCCCTTTTTTAATTCTCATGTCAAAAATCTTGGGGTAACATTTGATAATGGGTTCAAATTTGACAAACAGATTAGCTCTGTTGTCAGCTCAAGCTTTTTTCAGCTCCGTCTTTTAGCCAAAGTCAAGTCCTTTCTTAGTCGGCAGGATCTCGAGAAAGCAATCCATGCTTTCATCAGTTCAAGACTGGATTACTGCAATGCCCTTTACGTTGGCCTCAGTCAGTCATCAATTTCTCGTCTCCAACTTGTACAGATCGCTGCTGCCCGATTTTTAACAAGCACGTCCAGACACGAACACATTACCCCTGTGCTGTCGTCTCTCCACTGGCTTCCAGTCCGTTTTAGAATTGATTTTAAACTCCTGCTGTTTGTTTTTAAAGCCATTTATGGCTTGCCCCCCTCTTATTTGTCTGAGATTTTAACTTTTCGTAATAGTGGCAGAGCCTTGCGCTCCTCGGGTCAGCTTCTGTTAGAGGTCCCTAGACTTAAACACAGGGTTTATACAGGAATGAGTAACCCCAATTTAATGCTTTTTAATGCTCTTTTAATGCTCGTAGAAATAAATTTAATACCATCAACACGTACCCATATATATATATATATATATATATATATATATATATATATATATATATATATATATATATATATATATATATATATATATACAGTGTTGGGGAGTAACGGATTACATGTAACGACGTTACGTAATTTAATTACAAAAAAAGAGTAACTAATTCGTTACAGTTACAATGAGAAAATGAAAAAACGGAACAGAACTTAACTCTTACAATAATGTATTTATCCAGAAACAGTGTGGGCTTTCTTACAATACTGAATGCTCTATAATATTACAGCAGCAAATTATCAAAGTTTTTCAAAGCCTGTTTAAAAGCTCCAGATGGGGCTTCAGATCATACAGCAACAATTGTGCTGTCATTGTTTTACAGGGCAGAATTTGCATTTGCTGACTCTTGTCCTTTAACTAATGATGGATATACAGGAATTGAGTCATACAAGTGTCAATTCCCAATTCCGCTTTTTTAAGGTTCACATTAAGTTCTCAAAAATTAAATGTTGAACATGGGTCAATACTCATTAAAACCTTAAAGTAATCAAAAAGTAATCAAAGTAATTAGTTACATTACTTTTAAAAGTAATCGAAAAGGTTACACTACAATTACATTTTAAACAAAGTAACTTGTAACTGTAACGGATTACATTTTTAAAGTAACTTACCCAACACTGTGTATGTGTGTGTGTGTATATATATATATATATATATATATATATATATATATATTAAAAAAACTTGTTGATGGCTGTATTCAGACACCAGAGCACCTCCGCATGCAGTGTTGCATTGGATCCAAATGTTGTTCGAAGACTGTCTGATTTCCCTACGTTAGTGGCAGTAGAGCTTGCTCCAGCTGCTGCTGCGCTGTTTGCGGTAGCTAATGCGGACGTGACTGCCTTGGTTACAGAAAAGTAACGTGACATTGTTAGCTGTTGTCTGCCCCTTGCAGCTTATCTGTGTCTGTCTGCAGTGGTGTAGTGGACCCTGGAGAAGTGGGTATACTCAATGTTTGCCCTTTTTAGACGCAGCTCAGAAAAATGCTGTTTTAGAAACATGTAACACTGCTCTATTTAGTTTACCCAAAAATCCATCACTAGGGTTTACTCATTTTAGCCTAAAATATTTAGCCTAAAACATTTAGATTACAATATTTCCTTGAGCTACTACGTGAGGTGTGACAATACTGTTGTCTCTTTATTAAAGATTTTATCCAGCTTCTGGCAGGTAATGTAACATTTTCATTGGTTTATATTGAAGGAATTCCTACACTACATCCAGAATCAACATTTCATTACTTCACTGTAGGTTTTTCAATATAGACGTAGATGATAAGGCATATGGAAAGTCCTAAATTGAATGAGAAGAGAATCTATAGAAAGAGATAAAGTTAATAACGAGGAGAACATCAAAACTCAAATCTCTTTGTCTTTGCAAATGAGGAATTGTCAAATATACCAGTTGAAACACCCAAACAACTGTTGATCCTGTTGATTTAGACACCCTGGCAATGAATGTTTAGCCCCTCGATTTTAAAATGGACGGTGATTTTAAACTTGACAGTCAAAAAGGGGCCTCAGTTAAGTCATTTTTATCATTTAATGAACAAAGCAAAGGTAAAACCTACTCTTTCAAGGCAAAATATGGAAACACTACTCTAAGCCTACATTTCATCATGGCTGGATTAGTGTAATTCTCTTTATCTCTGAATCGGTCAGTCCTCACTCAAACGTCTGTAGCTGGTTCAAACGCTGCTGCACACCTTTTAATGGAAAAACATAAAATAAAGCACATTACCCCATCCTGGCCTCCCTTCACTGCTTGCCTGTTTATCTTAGAGTTCAGTTTAAAGAACTTCTGTTGGTTTTTAAGGATTTAAACAGCTTATTATTGTTGTTTTAAACTGTTGATTCTTTACTCAAGTCATTTTATTAGATGTTATTTTGTTTTACCTCGTGTTAAAGTGCTCTTTAAATAATGATGACAATGATGATGATTATGATCACAAGAAACGTTTGCATCATCACCCAGAAGCTGGAAAGAAAAGAGACAAAAAGATTTTTCACACCTCACTTGGTACTCAAGGAATTTTTTTAAACTAAATATTTTAGGCTAAAATATTAAACTGTTTATTGGTTGTTGTTTTTTTCTTCAATCCCACCTTTATGTTTAGTAATTTCTGCAAAAAGCTGCCGCATTTTCATTTAATCCATCTGAATGCAGTATTTGCAAGCTACTCTGATTGGATGGAAAGAAACCTGTCTGTGATTGGCTGGTGAGGTGGACAGTTTTTGAAGTCAAGAGCGCAGTGCACACTGCACAGACAGACTCCAGCGAGCCGCGCACAGCTTGTGTTGAGCGTGGAAGTAGCAGGTTACGGGCAGACACAGAACCGAAGGCGAGCATAGGATAGAGGGTTGAGAAGAGTTTATCAGATTTGAGCGCGCGCGTGATGTTTAAACGCTGCATACCTGTCTCACTGCGCGCTCAAACAAAATACACAAATACCGCTCCAGAAGTTGATATAGGCAATGCTGACTGAAAAATAAGTGGGTATACGGCGTATACCCGCGTACACCCTGGACTACACTGTCCGACTTCATGTGAAATAAAGCATTGACACCCATTGTGCAAAGCTTAATTTTTTTTTTTACAAACACGACAAAATTCTTCGTCATCTTTACCGTCGACAGGCTGCAGCCATGTCCCGAATTCCTCGTTTTCCATCCGCTTTTGTTGAAATTAGCATTTTCCCCACTCTCTTTCTCTGCCTCGAGTCCGTTTTCCGAACATTGTAAAAACATAAGGCTTTACGATCAACCGGAAGCAGTTCCGCGCACAACGCGGAATCAGTTATATCTGATATATCTGACGAAACAGTTTTTATGACCGTATTTTTTTTAGAAAAAAATAAGCCATTTTTAATGCCACATTTAATGATGCCAATCAAGGCCTTAATTTTAGAAAATTTCATTTAATGACTTTTAATGCCCCGCGGAAACCCTGTTAACAGTGGGGCGATCGTTCTTTTGCCGTCGCTGCTCCCAGACTGTGGAACAAACTACCCCCTGACATACGCACCACTACTGATCTCAGCCTTTTTAAAACGAAGCTTAAGACCCACTAATAATACGGTCTCTTAGGTGTTCCTCCTTTTGTCTGCTCCTTTCTATGTATTTTTTTTCAAATGGCTTTTAACGTCAGCACTGCACCACTACAGCACCTTTTTATTGTATCTGTACGTTTTGTATGTCTTTCGTATTGTTTTATGGTTCTATTGTAAAGCACTTTGGGTACCGTTCGGCTATTGTAAAGGGCTATACAAATAAACTTGACTTGATTGATTGTGTTGAAGGCAGAGCTGAAGTCCACAAACCGGATCCTGGCGTAGGTTCCTGCAGAGTCCAGATGCTGGAGGATGTGGTGAAGGGCCAGGTTGACAGCGTCGTCTGCAGACCTGTTGGCTCTGTAGGCAAACTGTAGAGGGTCCAGGAGGGGATCAGTGATTTCTTTAAGGTGTGAAAGCACAAGGCGCTCAAAGGACTTCATAACCACAGAGGTCAGAGCGACGGGTCTAAAGTCATTAAGTCCTGTGGTCCTTGGCTTCTTGGGAACAGGGATGATAGTGGAGGATTTGAAGCAGGCTGGCACGTGACATGTCGCCAGCGAGGTGTTAAAAATGTCTGTGAACACTGGAGACAGCTGATCAGCACAGTGCTTCAAGGTAGATGGAGAGACAGAGTCTGGTCCAGCAGCTTTCCGGGGGTTCTGTCTTCTGAAGAGTTTGTTAACATCTCTTTCGTGTATGGAAAGAGCTGTCACTGAGGTGGAGGTGATCTGTTGGGTGGTGTCGTGGGGGTGGTTGCAGGACTGTCCCTTTGTCGAAACGACAGTAGAAGTTGTTCAGGTCGTTAGCTAACTGTCGGTCGTTCATGGAGTGGGGGGCTTTAGGCTTGTAATTTGTTATCTGCCTAAGCCCTTTCAAGACAGAAGCAGTCGTTGGCTGAAAACTGGTTTTGCAGCTTTTCAGAGTACAGTCGTTGAGCCTCTTTCACCGCCTTGCTAAACATGTATTTTGCATCTCTGAATCTGCATTTATCCCCACTTTTGAAAGCTTTTTCCTTCTCCAGCCTTAGCCTTCTGAGTTTTGCTGTGAACCAGGGTTTGTCATTACTGTAACTCACCCTGGTTCGTGATGGAACACAGCAGTCCTCACAGAAGCTGATATATGATGTCACAGCCTCTGTGAACTCATCCAGACTGTTGGTAGCAGCCCTGAAGACATCCCAGTCAGTAGAGTCCAAACACGCCTGAAGATCCTCCACAGCCTCACTGGTCCACTTCTTTGATGTCCTCACTACAGTTTTGCAGAGCTTTAGTTTCTGCCTGTAAGCAGGAATCAGGTGAACCATGACGTGGTCGGATTGGCCCAGTGCAGCACGGGGGACGGCGTGATAAGCATCTCTGACTGTGGTGTAACAGTGATCCAGAATGCTCTCCTCTCTGGTCAGGCATTTAATAAACTGTCTATATTTAGGAAGTTCATGAGTGAGGTTTCCTTTGTTAAAGTCACCAAGGACAATAACTAAAGAGTCCGGATTTCTCTGCTCCACATTCAGTATCTGGTGTGCAAGCGTGCGCTGTGCGACCTGCACGTTTGCGTTAGGCGCGATGTAAGCACCGACCAGAATGAAAACTCGCGGGGTGAATAAAAAGGCTTACAGTTTATGATGAAGGATTCCAGGTCAGGAGAACAGTGCTGCTGGATCACTGCCACATCGTTGCTCCAGCCGTTGTTGGTGTAAAAACAGATCCCTCCATCTTTCGCTTTGCCGGAAAGATGTGTGTCGCGGTCAGCTCTGTGAAGTTGGAAGCCGTCCAGCTGCAGCGCGGAGTCCAGGATTAATCCACACAGCCATGTCTCCGTGAAGCAGAAAACAGCAGATGAAGAGAAGTCCCTGTTTTTTCCCAGCATCAGTTTCAGTTCGTGTAGTTTGTTGGGCAGGGAACGCACGTTGGACAGGATTATTCCCGGTAGCGGTGAGCGGAGTCCGCACTGGCGGTGACGCACGAGCGCACCAGCACGCTTCCCCCTCCTTCGGCGTTTCGCTGCGTGAGCAAAGGTGAGCGCACCTTTGACCAGAATGTCCAAATGTATGGCAGCCTCGCCTCTGTCGCTACTAACATAGCTCGCCACCGTCAGGGTGTGTATGTGTGTGTGAATGCATTAATGACTAAACTGTAGTGTGAAGCGCTTTGGAGTTCGTCAAGACTAGTTAAAGCGCTATACAAGAACAAGCCATTTATCATTTTACCATTTCTACTGTACACTAGTGGTTCTCAATCCTTGTCCTAAGGACCCTGCATGTTTTAGGTGTTCCCTGCTGCTACACATCCAATTTAAATGGATAATAAATAAACTTGTGATAAACATGCTTCTGCAACACTGGATTCTGTGAAGAGGTGGTAATACAATTGTTTGAATCAGATCTACTGGAGCAGAGAATGCAAATAACACGGACAGCAGTTCAATTAAATTTTATTTATATAGCGCCAATTCATGAAACGTGATCTCGAGGCACTTTCCAAAGTCAAATTCAATCAGATTATACAGATTGGGTCAGATTATACAGATCGATCAAAAAAATTCCTATCTAAGGAACCCCAGTAGATTGCATCAAATCTTGACAAGCAGCATTCACTCCTTCTGAAGAAGCGTAGAAAGGGTTTCCGCGGGTCATTAAAAATCATTAAGTCATTTAATTAATTTTTTTTAAATTAAGGACTTAATTGGCATTAAAAGTCATTAAATGTGATTATCGGTGGCATTAAATGCCTTTTTTTTTCTAAAAAAAAAAAAATACTTTCATAAAAACAGTTTCGTCAGATATATCAGCGTGGAACCAAAGATGCTGAACTGCTTCTGGTTGATCGTAAAGCCGTATGTTTTTACGATGTTCGGAAAAGAAGCTCGATGCGGAGAAAGAGCTAGAGAATGGGGAAAATGCAAATTTCAACAAAAGTGGATGGAAAACGAGGAATTCGAGACATGGCTGCAGCCTGTCGACGGTAAAGATGACGAAGGATTTTGCCGTGTTTGTAAAAACAATTAAGCTTTGTACAATGGGTGTCAATGCTTTACGATCTCACATCAAGTCGGACAGGCAGTGGTTTAGTCCAGGGTATACGCGGGTATACCCACTTATTTTTCAGTCAGCATTGCATATACCAACTTCTGGAGCGATATTTGTGCCTTTTGTTTGGGCGCGCAGTGAGACAGGTATTCAGCGTTTAAACATCACGTGCGCGCGCTCAAAACCTGTTTGCTGGGCGCTCAACTCTGATAAACTTTTCTCAACCCACTATCCTCGTGCTCGGTTCCGTGTCTGCTCGCGCACTCGACCAGCTCCTTCCACGCTCAACACCAGCTGTGCGCTCGCTCGACTCTCTCGTGACTTCAAAAACTGTCCACTTCACCAGCCAATCACAGACAGGTGTCTTTCCATCCAATCAGAGTATGGCTTGCGAATACTGCATTCAGATGGATTAAATCAAAATGCTGCAGCTTTTGGCAGAAATTACTAAACATAATGGTGGGATTGAAGAAAAAACAACAACCAATAAACAGTTTAATATTGTAGCCTAAAATCCATCCATCCATCCATCCATCGTCTTCTGCTTATCCGGGGTCGGGTCGCGGGGGTAGCAGCTTCAGTAGGGAGACCCAGACGTCCCTCTCCCCAGCCACCTGGGCCAGCTCCTCCGGGGGAATCCCAGCCGAGAAACATAATCCCTCCAGCGTGTCCTGGGTCTTCCCCTGGGCCTCCTCCTGGTGGGACGTGCCCGGAACACCTCACCAGGGAGGTGTCCAGGAGGCATCCTAACCAGATGCCCAAGCCACCTCAACTGGCTCCTCTCGACGTGGAGGAGCAGCGGCGGTCCTCCCCGGATGACTGAGCTCCTCACCCTATCTCTAAGGGAGAGCCCAGACACACTACGGAGAAAACCTAAGCCTAAAATATTTAGTCTAAAATAATTCCTTGAGTTACTAAGTGAGGTGTGAAATTTTTTTTGTCTCTTTTCTTTCCAGCTTCTGGGAGGTGATGCAAAAGTTTCTTGTGATCATAATCGTCATCGTCATCATTATTTAAAGAGTACTTTAACACGAGGTAAAACAAAATAACATCTAATAAAACGACTTGGGTAAAGACTCAACAATTTAAAACAACAATAATAATAAGCTGTTTAAATCCTCAAAAACAAACAGAAGTTCTTTAAAGTAAACTCTGAGATAAACAGGCAACCAGTGAAGGGAGGCCAGTATGGGGTAATGTGCTCTTTTTATGTTTTCCCATTAAAAGGTGTGCAGCAGCATTTAAACCAGCTGCAGACATTTGAGTGAGGACTGACCAATTCAGAGATAAAGAGAATTACACTGGCCATGAAGAAATGAAGGCTTGGAGTAGGGTTTCCATATTTTTGAAAGAATAACTTTTACCTTTGCTTTGTTCCTTAAATGATAAAAATGACTTAACTGAGGTCCTTTTTTGACTGTCAAGTTTAAAATCACCGTCCATTTTACAATCGAGGTGCATAAATTGGGGCTAAACATTCATTGTCAGGGGGTCTAAATCAACAGGATCAACACTTCTTTGGATGTTTCAACTGGTATATTTGACAATTCATGATTTGCAAAGACAGTGATTTGAGTTTTGATGGTCTCCTCGTCATTACCTTTCTTATTTTTCTATAGATTCTCTTTCTCATTCAATTCAGGACTTTGCATGTGCCTTTTCATCTAGGTCTATTTTGAAAAACCTACAAGTAAATGAAAGTAATGAAATGTTGATTCTGGATGTAGTGTAGGAATTCCTACAGTATAAACCAAAGAGAATTTTACATTACCTGCCAGAAGCTGGAAAAAAATCTTTAAAAAAGAGAACAGTATTTTCACACCTCACGTAGTAGGTGGAAATGCTTGTTTACACGTTTTTATTGTGCGGGGGAAAAATACTCAGACCGCCATTACATTTTTCATCTCGCGCACCCCCTAGTGGCAGCTCGCGCACCCCCATGGGTGCGTGCACCACACTTTGGGAATCCCTGGGCTATACCAAAAAGAATGTTTATTATTGTTAGTCAAATTAAATTATTAAAAATAATTTGCAAACTGGATGACCATCAACAAATGAGCAAAACCCTTTGTTAAATTTTGTATCTGCAATGATTTACACATTCATTTCCTACAAAAAAAATTATTTAAAATTTGCATATTTTGTAGAGCAGGTAAAAAAATTAATTTGGTTTAAAAGTGTTAATTTTTCAGCCCTTAAGTTCGTTTGATTTGATTTGATAGTTTCTCTGTATCAGAGAATCTGCTTCCCCCTCAGCTCCTCTTACATGTAGACTTCCTCAAGGATCCATTCTTGGACCTGTTTTATTTTCCATCTACATCCTGCCTTTAAGTTCCATTTTTAGAAAATGTTATATTTCATTTCACTCATATGCAGATGATGCTCAGATTTATTTTCAGTTGAAGCACAACTGAAAGAACTTAATAGACGAACAACTTGTTAAAAACGAAAACCGCTCTGGTGATGAGAAACACATTTAATTAAATTCTATGTATATATAGCATTTCACAACACATCATCTCAAGTCACAAGTCACAAAGTCAAATTCAATCAAATCATACAGACAGCTCAAAAAGTTTACTATCTAAGGAAACCCAGCAGATTGTATCAAGTCTTGACAATCAGCATTCACTCCTCCAGAAAGAGCGTGTAGCCATAGTGGACAGTCTGCATTGTCATTGGCTTTGCAGCAATCCCTTATGCCGTGGCTTCATGCATGCATGAAGCCACGGTGAAGGGCCGTCACTTCATGCATTGTCTGGGGGAGTTAGAGAAGATAGAGCAGAGACACAAAAAAGCATAGAAGCACACATTGATCTAGGAATCTTTTCTATGCTAGAAAGGGTAATGACAGATTAAATGCCCCCCTGGATTGGTGTCACAGCTAACAGATCGCCAGACCAGGTGTACCTACTATGAAGAGAAAAAAGACAGAGAAAAGAAAGATACAAGTTAAAATAATGGGCGTGCTTCGGTGGCGCAGTGGTAAGCGCGCACAACCCATGTACGGAGGCCTTAGTCCTCGGCCGACCCAGGTTTGACTCCGACCTGTGGTTCTTTCCCATTTTACTTTTTGAGACTCTAGGAACCACCAGTAGACCTGTAGTCTGAGAAGTGCTCTGTTTGTAACGTACGGGGCAATCAGATCTCTTGATATAAGTTGGAGCTTGATTATTAAGGGCTTATATGGCAGGAGAATTTTAAAATTTATTCTTGATTTAACACAAAGCCAATGAAGGGAAACTAAAATTGGGAAAATATCTTTTGTTCATTTTCATCAGAACTCTTGCTGCAGTGCTCTGGATCAGCTGGAGCCTTTTAACTGCATTTTGTGTACCTCTTGATAGTAAAGGCTTACAATAGTCGAGCCTTGAAGTAACAAATGCATGGACTAGTTTTTCAGCATCACTCCTGGACAGAATATTTTAATTTTGGAAATATTCCGGAGGTAAAAAAATAAAAAAAAAGGAAAACCTGATATGGGATTTAAACGACATGTCCTAGTCAAAAATAAAACCTTTTTTTTTTTACTTTTACTAGAGGCCAATTTAATGCCATCCAGATTAAATGATTAAGTTTATTTTTTAAATGGTGAATCGCTTGTACTTGTATAGCGCCTTAACTAGTCCGACGACCACAACGCGCTTTACACTACAGTCGGTCATTCACCCATTCACACACACACATTCACACCCTGACAGTGGTGAATGACCAGACTTCCTTGAAATTGCGTCCAACCAAAACTCAAAAAACACTCCAAATACTCGCAAAACAAGTTTCCAGTGCCTCTAATACTACTATGAGAAGCTGCACAGCATTTTGTCAGTGAATTCTTGTCTGTGATTGGACAGCTGAGTGACTTGAGGGAACTTGAGGGAGCAGCGAATAGAAGCGCTAATGTTTGGCAGCTACAAACTCAGTCTATACCAGGCAGCTCGCTGCACAGATTTCTTTTCTGGTAAATTTAAAGTGTCCGTATACCTTTACAACTTTAGGTCTCTTTCGCTACGTTGCTTTTTGCCCATTGCTTTCTGCCCTCATAGCGTACATCTACTTGGCATCCATCTATTAGCAGGCTAGGCTATCATTAGTGTTAGCCGCCTGGCCAGAACACAGCACTGAATAAATGTAATGAAGCTTCAAGGCAGATAGTTTTGCCTCAATTTTATGAATCGAGGTCCTTGAATCATTCGATGAACCGTGACAGCCCTAATCCCATCTCACCTTCACACCCACCCCCTCAGACAAACACAAACAAGGTCACATACACACATAAACATCCCTGTTGACAATCAAATAGATCACCAACCTATTTCTTAGACTGTTCCAGCACAAGTTTGCAGCGTGTGGTGTTTACAATTATGATGATGAGGGATATCATGGACTGTATGACAGTTTTCATTCTGCTGAGAAAAAGCCAAATACACATATCCTGCACAAATATTGCATTTGCTGGTATTGGGTTTGGGAATTCAATTATTGGTCCATTACCCAGGGTTTCTTCCAGAAAATGGGGCGATCCTGGCACCCCGCCAGGCTTATAACACGGTGAGGGAAACGCTGCTTACCTAAATGTAGAGAGCATATATTGGTGTCTTTGGTCACAACCTTCTCGCTTAAGAGTTTGTATCAAAGTTGACCTTTCTCACCCCAGTGCAGAAAAACATGGCGGACGAGCAAGAGCTCCTTCTGGCGGAAGTTGATAAAAATAGACATCCTTATGATTCGGGCCATAAAGATCATCGTGATCAACAAATTAATTCCTGAAGAGAAATCGTCACTCTTGGAAGACAGGAAGAGGCTTTAAAATGTTGTAAACATTCAAAGTTTTCTACTTTTATGTGTAGTGAGGTGTAGTACAATTGTTACAATGCTGCCCTCTAGATTCAAGCGCAGTAGTGCTATTTTGAAAGAAAAGCTGCACAGCGCATAATTGCTGCAAACCTTGTCTGCACGTTTCATTTCCACCTGGAACATACATGGTTCAAACATAAACCAAAACTAAAACACCTGAGGTGTTTAAATTGCAGTTTGCTGATGGAGTGTAAAACATTTATGGCTTCTTTGGTGTTTGAACGGCGTTGCGTCTTTAACCAGAATTGTTGTTAAGATCGAAACACACCAAACCAGTTATTCCCAAACTATTGTTCGCGTACCCCCTAGGGGTACGCGAACAATAGTTTGGGAATAACTATTGTCGTCATGACAGGGGGTACGGGAAAAGATTTTGGGGAAAAAAAATAAAAATGCAGAAAAAAAAAATCAAATGCCGTACAATAGTGGCCTCGTACGCGAAGCAGCAACCTTAAATTCAATGAATAGCACGAGCTCGAGTAGGGCTCGGGCTTGACACTGATAAAGTTGGTTAGAGGCGAGCTGTGACGTCCCCGGAGAAGGACAGGAGGAGCCGCAGGGTTTCTGCTGGCACAGAGGGAGAGGAGTGCCGTCATCAGCGGGCGGTGGAGGGGGTGTGGTTCCTCCGCTGATCGCAGCCGGCGGGGTCCAGCCGCTGTGGAGAGGCTCCGTCATCGTAGCCGCGGAGGTCATTATGCGGCCGGGAGGTGAAGAGGAGCCGAGCGCCTCAGCGCACGGAGGAGCTGCGCGCAGCGGAGTGTGCGGCTGGCGGGGAGAGCCCTCCAGGTCCTCCTCGGTCTTCACAGCCTGGTCCAAGAAATTAATGCCATTCGCCACTACATATTTATGTGAGAGAGGATTTTCATGTCTGACCAGCCTGAAAACTAAATACCGACACAGACTATGTGTGGAAGACGATTTAAGACTGAAACTGTCGCCGATTCGGCCAGACATACAGGGGTTATGCGCGTCCTCTCAAGCACACCACTCACATTAGAGTCACAAGGACTCCGTCACGCTCCGCAGTTTTGACTGTATTCTGAACAGGCTCGTTATAGTCTTTGTTCTTGTTTGTTACATGTTATTATGTTATGCCCTTTTATAATGCAGATGTATTTAGTATCTGCAGTCAAGTTAATAAAACTCTGATCCCTATGTTGAATGTTTCTTTTTTTGGGGGGGGAGGGGGGGTACGTGGATGGAGATGAAATGCTCCAAGGGGTACGCGATTTAAAAAGTTTGGGAAGCACTGCACCAAACCATCCGATCTGATGGAAAATCACATCATAGCGATTAGGACAGGGTACCGATTGAAGTTTCAAGAATGGATTCTATTCCCATTCTCGAGATTTGGAATCGATTATTTTCCGATCCGATCTCAAATTGGATTGCTGGTGATGATTCTTTTTCTTTTTTTTTTTTTGCCGTTACCCGATTTACATGACTGTGTTGTTATGCAACATATTGATACTAGTGTTATATTAACATTCAATAGCAAATTAAAAAAGTAATGGTAATTAATGGCAGCTGTAAGGACCAAACTGAATATTTAACACAGCCCTAATCATGAGCCATTGCAGCCGCAGCTAAGCAGTGTGCCAACATCTTAATGAAATGGGTTAGAGCAGTGGTTCTCAAAATTGTTTTCTGTTGCTTTTCTGTTGACATTATTAGCTACATTATGCCAATGCAGAGAAGCTGTTGTTCTGAGCATTACTAAGAATCTCTTGCTCATACTACTGACTGCAGGTACAGACCAAAGAGCAGAGGTTGCTATTGTCCCATTTAGTTAGATTTAGCTATAATGTAATTCCTGCGCTGTATTTTTTGGACTTGGACTGTCACAAACCATTAGTTTATCAAGTATTCTGGCGATTAATCAAGTAATTGTATAATTAAGCTTATTTAAACCTATAAAATGAGCCCAGTAACTGGTGGGTTGCCGGTTCGATCCCCTGCCTGATCTTGGCCAAGACACTTCACCCGCTTTTCCTGCTGTCAGTGATTGGAGGGGCCGGTTGTGCCAATTGTATGGCAAAAATGTCAACTCCACCACCATCAGCGTGTGAATGGGTGAATAAATAAAAAGATATATATTTTTTTTAAATAGCACAGTTTTAAATGTTAAAAGCACAGTCCTTTCTGGTTGACTGAACATCAGTACAGTGCTAGCTGCCACTGTAGTGAAAATGACCACAAATTAAAAAAAAAAAGTGCATAAAGTTTCACTTGTATATTGCATTCTGTTTTTTTATTTTATTTTTTTTACATTAAAACGCATTAATCTATTCAAGTAAAAAACAACTTTTCTTGTGTACTTAAGGGCCAAGTTACTGTTCTTGTTTTTTAATGCAAAAGCAGACTAGAAATAAGAACTACCATAGAGATCAGGAGTTGAGTGTAGTGATAGCTTTTACTTTTCGCAACATTGTATATTCTCTGTCCTACAATTCTTAGCTTGGAGTTCCTTTTTCTTGAGACAATGAAACGTCTGTGTTTTTCTTTAGCATGATGGGACGTTTCTGACCACCGATTCATGATACTGCCTGTGTCTGTTCTTTTGTCTATAGGGTTCTAAGTCATCCCCTCCCTGGCCTGCTGTTGGTTACCAGGATAGCTTGATCTCTCTTCCTGGACAAGCGACAGTCTTCTCTTCCATCATCAATATCTATGTAATGGAATGTATAGATTTACACAAGGCTTTGTCAGTTGTGTTATCTATATTTTCATATGTGTATAAATCATAATATTTCGAACGGGAAATGTATGGGTTTTTTATTATTTCTCAAGGGTAGTGAGGCTGTAGCTGCCTCTCCCCATTTCAGATGCATCTCCCTCCCATTTATCAGTGTCTTTGTCCTTTTAATTGAGCTTTTTTCATTTGGAGACAGTGAGATGGTAAGCTGACCTGGGTTTTTTGTCTGAGGTAACAAATCCTCTCTTCTTCCTCACTACTTATTGATTTCACTCACCCCTTTTACCAGATTAATGGTAAAACATGTAAACCTTAAACCTGTTCTTTTTGTTCCTAAATGATTAAATGACAACCCTGATGTTGAGTTTAAAAAAAAAAACTGTTGGATTTTTTTTTTCTTTTTTCCTATGGTGAATAGTTTTCTTGTTGGTATAAAACACAAGGCAACAGTTGGTAGAATACTTTTGCTCTCTCCCTTTCTCTAGAACAATGATTTATTAAATCTGTTGTAAAATGGTCTTCAGAAATGCCAATAAAAACATTACTTAACTTAGACCATCGTTTTAAGTTATTATCAACAACCTGACAAAAAAAGCTTTCTGTGGGGAACAAAAAAACACTTTACCTACAATAATCCATTCCATTGGAGAACTGGGATTGTGTTGGAGTTGGGGACCATTTTTAACTTCACCTCTCGCCAGATGGATTTTGTTCTGCAGAGCTCCACACATCCATCTGGAATTGCTGCCATTGGGAGGGATTTCAACACCACATACAATGGACGAGGCAATCAGGATTGCTGAGCGGGATTTTCGTAGATGTGACGTATCAGAGAAGCAACTGTTTGGATTCAGACAACAATGGCAGCTCACAGCGAGAAAGCTATTTCATCAGTGTTGTCCAATCTACTCAATATTCATTCTTTAAAAGAACACCAGAGAACAGCTTTGAAGGCTTTTGTTAGTTGAAACAATGTTTTCACCCTTCTCCCGACCAGGTTTGGCAAGAGCTTGATCTTCCCTAATGTCATGGGTTGGTTTTGATGTGAGTGGTGAAGTAGCATGTCAGTAAAGATTACGGACAAGTGGTTTATCCAATCATATGTAAGGATTTTTGATAAGGCCCCTCCTGAAATACATCTTCAATGGAGCCATTTGTCGAGTCAGGTTAGACCATTTTACCGATACAGCTTTGTCATCTAACATCTTCAGAGGTTTGTGTTATGTAATTATCTAGTTCTAAGAAACATCTTAGTCCAACGTGTTATTGCTGATGATTAGTTGTGAAATCAAGTAGTCATGGTTTTAGACATCGATCTACTACAGAAACCAATCTTTTAGGTTGTTATAACTATTGTAGCATTCTAAGTCTGCAGATTGAACCACAAAAAAATCGTTGAAATTATTTTTGAAGAATAACAGAGTAAACCTAACCTACACTAAACTCAAAAATCAACCAACAACTTTACTAAGCTCATAAGCCTGTAGAAAAGACTGGAAAAAAACTAGAAAATACTGAGTAAAGAATTTAACATTTGAAGACAATTCAGAAAAGAAAGGCATAACTGGCAACTGATGCTGAAGTAATACCTTTTAGTTAAAAAGCTGCAGAGGTTAAAGTTGCAAAAAAGAAAGAAATACACTTCATTAAAGGAAGACTTGTCAGCTGATGTGTTGACTGAAAAAGAATTTGTGCAGTCAAGGGTGTGTAAAGTCTTGCACCAGTTTCTTGTCCCTTAGGTGAGGGACCAGACAAAGAGCAGCCCAAAGACCCCTTATGATGATTGAAACAAATGGAGGCAATGTTCCCTCGCCCAGACATGGGTCACCAGGGCCCTATTCTGGAGCCAGGCCTTGAGGTGGGGCACGCTGGCAAGCGCCTGGTGGTCGGGCTTTTACCCATGGAGCCTGGCCGCACACAGCCCGAAGATGAAACATGGGTCCCCCTTCCAATGGGCTCAACACCTGTAGGAGGGGCCAAAGGGGTCGGGTGCATTGTGTAATGGGTGGCAGTCGAGGCCGGGGACCTTGGTGTTCTGATCGTCGGCTGAATAAGCTGGCTCTTATAATAATAATAATAATAATTGAACATGTTGATCTCGCAATGGAGAAATTCACTTCTGCATCTTAACCCATGCCCTTGGGGAGCAGTGGGCTGCCAACTGTGCGGTGCCTGTGGAGCAATTTGGGGTTAAGGGTCTTGCTCAGGGACCCAGAGTGCAGGCAGTTGGGATCGAACCGGGTACTTGCATCCTTCTCAGAGCACAAGTGCACTGCTCTAACCACTAGGCCACCACTCCCCCATTCTCCCGGCTCTTGGGCCGTGGAATGTCACCTATCTGGTGGGGAAGGAGCCTGAGCTAGTGCATGAGGTTGAGAGGTTCCGGCTAGATCTAGTCTAACTCACCTTGACGCATGGCTCTGGCTCTGGAACAAGTCTCCTTGAGAGGGGTTGGACATTCTTCCACTCTGGAGTTGCGCCTGGTGAGAGGCGCCGAGCAGGAGTGGGCATACTTGTTGCTCCTCTTGTTGGTGCCTGTACGTTGGGGTTTACCCCAGCGAACGAGAGGGTGGCCTCCCTCCGCATACGTGTGGGGGAACGGGTTCTGACTGTTGTTTGTGCTTATGTGCCAAACAGCAGTTCAGATTACCAACCCTTTTTGGAGTCCTTGGAGGGGGTACTGGAGAGTGCCCCTCCTGGGAACTCCCTTGTTCTGTTGGGGCAATGACAACCCTCACTTGGGCAATGATAGTGAGACCTGGAGGCTAGTCGGACCTGTGGCCACAAGGTTGTCAGTGCATGTTGCGGTGGCAACCCTCTGGTGTCCACCAGCGGTGAGGGAAGCTGTCAAGCTGAAAAAGGAGTCCTATTGTCTTTATTGGCCTGTAGAACTCCGGAAGAAGCGGCTGGTCACTTAGGCAAAAACTCGGCCGTTAGAAGAGTTCCGTACGGCTACGAGGCGATTCTGGCTCACTATCCGGCGTCTCAGGAGGGGAAGCAGTGCAGTACCAAAACTGTTTATAGTGGGGGTGGCGTGCTGCTGACCTCGACTCGGGACATTGTGTGTCGGTGGGCGGAATACTTCGAAGACCTTCTTAATCCCACCAAAATGTCTTCAATTGAGGAGGCAGACCCCGGGGACTTTGGGTCGGGTTCTCCCATCTCTGGTGCCGAGTTCACCGAGGTGGTTAAAAAGCTCCTTGGTGGCAAGGCTCTGGATGTTGTGGGGCTGTGTTGGTTAACACGGCTCTGCAATATTGCGTGGGCATCGGGGGCAGTTCCCCTGGATTGGCAGACTGGGGTAGTGGTCCCGCAATTTAAAAAGAAGGGGGACCAGAGGGTGTGTTCCAACTATAAAGGAATCACCCTCTTAAGCCTCCCTGGTAAGGTCTATTCCGGGGTTCTGGAAAGGAGGGTCCGTCGGATAGTCGAATCTTGGATTCAGGAAGAGCAGTGTGGTTTTCGTCCTGGCCGTGGAACACTGGATCAGCTCTATACCCTCAACAGGATCCTGGAGGATGTGTGGGAGTGCTTTGTGGATCTGGAGAAGGCATTCGACCCTGTCCCTCGGTGGGTGCTGTGGGGGGTACTCCGGGAGTATGAAATACCAGGCCCTCTAATAAGGGCTGCTAGGTCTCTGTATGACCGGTGTCAGAGCTTGGTCCGCATTTCCGGCAGTAAGTTGGACTCGTTTCCAGTGAGAAACTGGCCGCTAAGGCTGCCCTTGGTCACTGATTCTGTTCATAACTTTTATGGACAGAATTTCTAGGGCGCAGCCAAGGTGTTGAGGGGATCCGTTTTGGTGGCCTTAGGATCACGTCTCTGCTATTCGCAGATTACGTGGTTCTACTGGCTTCATCAGGTCGTGTTCTACAGCTCTCAATGGAGCAGTTCGCAGCAGAGTGTGAAGCGGGTGGGATGAAGATTAGTGCCTCCAAATCAGAGACCATGGTCTTGAGCTGGAAAAGGGTAGAGTGGCTTCTCTGGGTTTGTGAGGATGTACTGCCCCTAGTGGAGGAGTTTAAGTATCTAGGGGTCTTGTTCACCAATGAGGGGAAGATGGAGCGGGAGATCGACAGGCGGATTGGTGCAGCATCTGCTGTGAAGCGGGCGCTGTACCGGTCCGTTGTGGTGAAGAGAGATTTGAGCCAAAAGGCAAAGTTCTCGATTTACCGTTCGATCTACATTCCTACCCTCATCTATGGTCATGAGCTTTGGGTCATGACCGAAAGAATGAGATCCTGGATACAAGCGGTGTTGAAGCCGTCTTGCTTCCCCGGGTTCGTTAATTCGTTATGCAGGACTTAAAACAAAATCTCAGCCAGGACACAGCTCTGCAGTTTCACCTTCGCGAAGGGAGAGCAGGTACGCCCGCCACATCTGTGGGCCGCAACTCTGACTCTGCCTCTCCCTGCCGTTCCAGCTTGTTTTATTAACTTCAAAAGAGTCACACGAACAAAATGACGCACACAGTTCAGTTATACTCCCTAACATCTGGTATACCATAAATGGAGTTGTTGTTCTAATTTCTTGGTTCGCTCGGTGGTGGCCTTGAAAACATTTCCTCTGCTGACCTGGCCTTGAGACTCTCCTCCGGTACCTTGCACGAACAGCGCATTTTATCCTAATCTACTCCCATTCTATTTTGAAGCATATATAAGCATATGAAAGCATCTAAAAGCATATAAAAACATGTTAAACCTTCATACAAATGTATAAAAACGGATCAAAGTTAATACATTCCACAGCGGCCAAAATGAGTTTTCTCCGTAGTGTGTCTGGAATTTCTCTTAGAGATAGGATGAGGAGCTCAGTCATCAGGGGAGGACTCAGAGTAGAGCTTTTCAATTCAATTTTATTTATATAGCGCCAATTCATGAAACATGTCATCTCAAGGCACTTTCCAAAGTCAAAATTCAGTCAGATTATACAGATTGGTCAAAATAATTGCCTATCTCAGGAAACCCAGTAGATTGCATCGTCTTGACAAGCAGCATTCAATCCTCCTGAAGAAGCGTAAAGCCACAGGGACAGTCGTCTGCGTTGTCCATGGCTTTGCAGCAATCCCTCATACATGAAGTGACACTGGAAAGAAAAACTCCCTTTCAACAGGAAGGAAAAACCTCCAGCAGAACCAGGCTCAGTGTCAACGGTCTTCTGCCTCGACCCACTGGGGGTTAGAGAAGACAGAGCAGAGACACGAGAGACAACAAAGCACAGAAGCACACATTGATCCAGTAATCTGTTCTACATTAGATGGTAATAGCGGGTGATCTGTCTTCCCTGGATGATGTCACAGCTAACAGAACGCCAGATCGGGTACACATACTATGCAGAAAAAAAATGACAGAAACCAAAATGTTAAAAGCTGAAATTACGAGAAACAACGCAGATTGGAGAACAGTAGGAGAACTCAGCAGAGTGAGATAAATAGGCCCTGATGTCCTAAGCAGCATAACTATAGAGATAACTCAGGGTCACCTAAGCCACTCTAACTATAAGCTTTATCAAAAAGGAAGGTTTTAAGCCTAGTCTTAAAAGTAGAACGGGTGTCTGCCTCACGGACCAAAACTGTGAGTTGGTTCCACAGGAGAGAAGCCTGATAGCTAAAGGATCTGCCTCCCATTCTACTTTTAGAGACTCTAGGAACCACCAGCAGACCTGCAGTCTGAGAGCGAAGTGCTCTCTTAGGAACATACAGAGTAATCAGAGCTCTGATATATGATGGAGCTTGATTATTAAGGGCTTTATACGTTAGAAGAAGAATTTTAAATTCTATTCTTGATTTAACAGGAAGCCAATGAAGGGAAGCTAAAATTGGAAAAATATGATCCCTCTTGTTGATTTTCATCACAACTCTTGGTGCAGCATTTTTGGATCAGCTGAAGACTTTAAACTGCATTTTGTGAACTTCCTTATAGTAAAGAATAGTAATAGTCCAGCCTTGAAGCAACAAATGCATGGACTAGTTTTTCAGCATCACCCCTGGACAGAATATTCCTAATTTTGGCAGTATTGTGGAAGTAAAAAAAGGAAACTCTGGAAACCTTTTTAATATGGGATTTAAATGACATGTCTTGGTCAAAAAATAACACCAAGATTACAAGAGGCCAATTTAATGCCATCCATATTAATTGAGAAGTTTCTTTTTTGAAGACTCTGGTCCAAAGATGACAACTTCTGTCTTGTCAGAATTTAAAAGCAGGAACTTTAAAGTCATCCAGCTTTTTGATGTCATCGACATGCCTGTAGTTAGTTAGTAGAAGTAAATGGCTTGTACTTGTATAGCGCATTAATTAGTCTTGACGACTTCCAAAGCGCTTCACACTACAGTTTAGTCATTCAACCATTCACACACACATTCACGCTCTGACGGTGGTGAGCTATGTTAGTAGCCACAGCTGCCCTGGGGCAGACTGACAGAGGGGAGGCTGCCATGCACCGGTGCCACCGGGCCCTCTGACCACCGCCAGCAGGCGGATGAAGTGTCTTGCCCAAGGACACAACGACGGAGACAGTCAGAGCGGGGGATCGAACCGGCAGCAACCCGCCAATTGCAGGACAAACTCCCTAACCTCTGCGCCACCGTCACCCACAGAAGTAATTGATTGGATAGGATTTATGGATAAATATAGCTGAGTGTCATCAGTATAACAGTGGAAATGAATCCCATGCTGTCTGATAATTTTGCCAATCGGAAGCATATATACAGTAAAGAGAACTGGCCCAAGGCCTGAACCCTGTGGTACTCCACAAATGACCCTAGAGTTTGAAGATTTATTAACATGAACAAACTGGAATCTGTCAGACATATAAGATTTAAACCAGCCTAATGCTTTCCCCTTAATCCCTACAATATGTTCAAGTCTTTGTAGGAGAATATTGTGATCAACTGTATCAAATGCAGCACTGAGATCTAACAGGACAAGTACAGACACAAGTCCATTATCTGAGGCCATGAGAATATCATTAGTGACCTTCACCAAAGCTGTTTCAGTGCTATGATGAGCTCTGAAGCCTCACTGAAACTCTTCAAATAGGTTATTACTTTGTAAATGTTCACATAGTTGATTAGCAACTACTTTCTCAATAATTTTAGATAGGAAAAGAAGATTAGATATAGGTCTTTAATTTATTAAGTTATCTTGATCAAGAGATGGTTTCTTAAGTAAAGGTTTAATATCAGCTTCTTTAAAAGCCTGTGGTACATAGCCATTTACTAAGGTTAGATTAATCATGTCTAAAATAGGGGTATTGATCAAAGGGAATACCTCCTTAAATAACTTGGTTGGGATTGGGTCTAACATACAAGTAGAAGGTTTAGATGAAGCTAAAATTTTAGATATCTCAGAAAGCTCTACTGCTTCTAAACAGTTTAAACACTGCGCAGGTTCTAGAGATTCCTCCAATGCTGCCTCACTTACTGAGGACGAATCAATTTTATTTATGAAGAATCCCATAAAGTCATTACTGCTGAGAGCTAAGGGAATGGATGGATCAACAGAGCTATGACTCTGGGTAAGTTTAGCAACTGTACTGAAGAGAAATCTAGGATTATTTTTATTCTCCTCAATTAATGATGAAAAATATGCTGCTCTAATTCTGCGAAGGGTCTTTTTATACAACACACTGTTTTTCCAGATTAGGTAGGATTCCTCATGGTGTGTAGAGCGCCATTTTCTCTCCAATTTCCTAACATTATGCTTCAAAGAACGCAGCTCTAAATTAAACCAGGGAGTCAGCTTCCTGTGAATAATCACCTTTTTCAAGGGTTTATTTGTGAATGGGAAGAAACAACATTGCTGCCATCTGCAGGGCATTTCTACAGCATTATCCGATAAAGATCTATTATAATGAAACCTTCTTTTGGGGGTGGAGAACTGAGTTAAATTGAACTCAAAGGTTATTAAAAATGGTCAGATAGGACAGGGTTGTGAGGGAATACTGTTAATTCTTCACAATCAATGCCATATGTCAGCACAAGGTCCAAGGTATGAAAGCAAGAGTGTGTCGGTTTAAGCACATTTTGAGCAAATCCAATTGAATCTAGGATAGTTTTAAAGGTTACATTAAGGTTATCACATTCCGTGTCAACATGACTGTTAAAATCCCCCGCTATAATAACCTTGTCAGTGTTTAACACCAAATCAGAAAAGAAGTCTGACAACTGATCCAAAAACTGAGAGTAAGGTCCTGGTGGACGATACAAAACAACAAACAGAAGAGGTTTTATTGCTTTGCAGATTGGATGAGGGAAACTGAGGGGCAAATGTTCAAAAGAATTGTAGTTATTAATTGGCCTTGGACTAATTAATAAATCAGACTGAAAGACTGTTGCTTCTCCTCCTCTTCCCATAGATCTGAGAATGTGGACATTTAAATAATTGGAGGGAGTTGACTCATTTATACTAACGTAGTAACCAGGTTTCTGTGAGACAAAATAAATCAATCTGATTATCAGAAATCAAATTATTAACTAACAAAGTTTTTGGAGGGAGAGACCTTATATTTAATAGACCACGTTTAATTGTTTTATTTTTTTTGGTTCAAGTTGAGTCGTATTGATTTTTATTAGATTTTTATGATTTGTTCCTTTTAGATCTGTTTTTGATCTGTTCTGTTTTGGCCATGGGAAAGACACTGTCTCAATAGGGTAATGGGTAGGTAACAGTACAAGAAGCTGCAGAGAGGTGTGTTAAAGTGTAGCTCTGCTTCCTGGTCTGGACCCTGGATTGTCTGCATTTTGGAGAACTAATAAATCTAGTAAAAAGAAATCCTGCCATCCTCGCTACCCAAGAACAACAAATGACAGGTAGATCAGGCCCCGGAAGGCTGCAGCAGCCACATGCTGCCAGAAACAATTCAGACAGAATCATAAGTCCCTGCACAAAGGCAGGTCATCATTGAGGCACAGGAGCAGCTCCCACTATACCAGACGGAACTTTGAAGGACCAAGGTGGAGGGCCATTCCACGAGAGTCAAGAGGGAGGGGTACCCACCAGAGCCAAGCACAGTCACAGTGAGCCCAGCACACCCCTGGAAGCCAGGGGCCACCAGACGGGGTCACCTTCCCCCTGGGACTTAGCCTGAGTGCCCACACAGACAACACCACACCAAGGCTGCCAGTCCCCAGAGGGCACCCCAATGGCAGTACAAGAGACACCCAGGTCACCCCCCAGCCACCACCGGACTGGACTCAACTGCAGTGAGTCCCCAAAGCCCTGTGTCTCCAAGTGTCTCCAGTGCATTTAAAATGTAGACGTAGGATGGGGACAGGTATGGCAAAGAGAGGGGCACTGCATGGTGCTCCCTCCATGCCCACAAAATCCATTTTCCACACCCAAAAACCCTAGTGTATAGGGGTGTGAACCTCCCCCTGCAGGCCAGCTCCCCAACTGGCCCCATCTTGTCCTGCCAGCACCACCACCAGCCCAGCACCAACCAAGGGAAGGGATCCACCCAATATCCCCAAAGGCGCCACAAGGGAGCCCACACAAAGAAGCCGTCTACCAAGGTGGGGCCATCCCAGTGAAGTGAACCCACCAGCAGCAGGCCCGGACCACAGGCTTCACACAGGCCCCATCAGCCACTCCCTGCCTCCAGACCCCTACTGTCCACCCGAGCAAACACAAGTCCTTCCCATCCTAGCACCAGACCTATTCCGACCCACTCATGGCCCCCCTTCTCCTTGTTCACTAAGCACCTGCTGCACCAGGGATGCCAAGAAACCACTGCCACACAGCTCACAGGCAGTCACATCACTGAGAGCCACAGCCGGTCCCAAGCCATTCAAGGACCCAGCTCCGAACCATCCACACCAGCCAGGAGTGGAAGCCGGCCAGAAAAGAGGGTACAGCAGCCTAACCCTGCCTCAGTGCCACCACCCCACAATTGACACCTCCATGCCAGACCCACTGCTCCCCTAGGGCAACAATCAGATTCTCAGTCTGTGTAGGAGCAGCCCTACCCCAGAACCAGCATTCCCATACCCCCATGCCCTTAGGTGATGTATTCAATTATTGGAGTTCGAACTAATTCAATGCTATTCCGTTTTTTCTTACAAGAAGACAGAAATAAAATTGAATGACATATTTTTAAATACATAATTTTAAATGTGTTTTTGTTCTTCCAGATCTTAATTATTGTTGGGTTTGTTGTTGTTTTTTGCCCAGAACTGCAAGAAGGATGGAGCATTTATTCGTTTCCGAATCCACTTTTGCCATGTCACCAAGAAGTGCAAGGCAGATTGGAACTGTAAACTTTTGGCATGTTGATAGATCTTCACGTACATTTAGCCACAAGCCATAGACAGGCGGACAGTCCCAGAGTGTGTAAATAGTCATCGGGTAAATCTCCCATGCAGTTTGCATCTGTTGATAAGCACATTTATTGAGACACCTATTAGGAACATTCTTTGTCCTGTGTAATGCGTTCTATGATGGATTTTGTATTGTATCAAATGAAGGTGTGCAATTTTGGTCATTGTAAAAGCTTTTATGCAGATTTTACTCATCACTCTGTAAAGTTTCCTGTAGGTTGTGGAGAGTAACTTTGCCGGACAGGCTGGTAGTTGCGCCACGGTTTGGTCTGTTGAGGTATTTGTGGACATGGGCGCAGATGGCACTAGGGATGGGGGGACATGACAACCCTCGTCCCCGATTTATATTGACCCCAATTCGAATCAAAAGTCAGAATTTGTTACTGCACCTGTGTCTGACAGTAAAAGCGTGTGATTTCAATTCCTCAAAGAAAAGGTCCTGTTGGTGCCATTTTTCTATTCAGTAATTTACGCTCATATTTAGTTATTATTTTTGGATATGTTTAGTATTTGCATATTCATAGAATATTTATGATTGCATTATAACTACGTTACTGCTTTACTATGTTTATTATTTCCTTTGTTTAATCTGCATTCAGTTTAATGCTTAGAAATATCTTGAATGGCTAGCCGATAGGAACTGACGCTGAGTAATGACATTTTTGGAGCTCGCGCGTCTCGGGAATGTAAAAACACAAACAAACTGATGTGCATTTGTGCTTACTGGAAATGAATAAAGACGGGGCGAACACACTGTTTTCTACCGTCGTTCAAACTTTAACACGCGTAGACTCGTTCATTCTGTCTGACTGAGTGGTTATTTGCATTCATCTCAAGAAAGAAATGGTCAACATTTTAAGCACGGACATTTAGCCACTACAGCTCCTTTTCCCGTTAAAAGCCTCAGGCTTTGGTTTCCTGGGGTAAACCAAAGCCTGAGGCTTTTAGGCGTTTTCCATTAGCTAGGGGCCATTGTTGCGGCGAACGCCCCCTTTATGTCAGCTGTTTGAGCGGGACGCGCTGCCCTGCTGCTGCTGCTGCAGACAGGTGACAGACACACCGGGACCATTCCGGGTGTTGTGGCGAACGCCCCCTTTATGTCAGCTGTTTGAGCGTGAGCGCGCAGCTTACCCATGTAAAATCAATCACGATAAGGTGAGACGAACTTCCTGGTGTGAGCAGATGGACTGCAGCGCAAAATACAAAGTTTGCCGTTCTACTCAGGCAGTTCAAAGAGCTGTGCGAAGTTTGTATCAAGAAAGCAAAGAACTGAACAGACAGCGGGTAAACTCGCGTTTAATCCTTTGTTGTGAATGCGAGGTATGCACTGCGCTGATGAGGTATTGAGACGTGGGCGAAATGTTTGTTTGTAGCGTGGGTAAAATGCTTTAATATTTTTTATGCATTTTTTTATGATAAATAATTAAAAAGTAGTTTTTCCTAATTTAAAGGTAAAACCATAGTCTATTTTCATGTATTTAATTATACATTTCTTAGAACTGACTCTTACAAACAATGTGCAATATAGTAAATGTTTGTTTTGTTTGGTTTTGTCTTTTAAGGTTTTTCACCTACTAATTAATGATTCACTGTAAATAACAAAAGAAGAAAAAATAAAAGGAAAAGATGGAACAACAGTCTGGTCATTAAGTGGAACCCAGTTTAAAGTTCAGCTTGGTACAACCCTGTCAAGTGTGGGGATAGCACAGCAAAGAAGTAAAGCACTTGACAGCCATTTATGTAAAACAGACCCAATGATGTATGGGACATTGTGATGAAAAACTGCAGTACCATTCCGGTCCAGTGGGTGGAGCATGAAGACTGTGGTCAAACAGACAAAAGTAGAGAAGTTGTATCCATATCCTGCCACTCAGGCTGCCACTCCATAGACATATATAAAGAGTAGACCCCGCATTGACCGCTCTCGCCTATAGGCGCTGACGAGATTTAGGGGCGCCATCTTGGGGTGGTCGACAACTCAGCTCAGTGTAATGTGTTAACCAGGTCCAGAATCAATTTTAGTCAACTATACTCGCTGATTATTGAACTAATTTTCACGTTGTTTTTTTCCTGAAAACTTTAAAGCTATAGCTATTATAACAAATGGTTCAGTGCATTTAAATGTTCTTAGTGTGGTTAAAAGTAATTGAATATTCTGACAGAATTTATGTGTGCTGAAAAACACAGCCACTCATACACTTTAATAAGTTTTTGTTATTACTATATACAAAAACACAGTTACAGTATACACAAACGTGTGTATATATATATATATATATATATATATATATATATATATATATATATATATATATATATATATATTGTTACGGTCCAAGGCCTTTCCTCTGAGTCCCTGTGTAGAGCTTCTAATTGGTGCTGACTGGAAGTGGAGGCAGCTGGCCAGACTGACGTCAGCAGGCTTCCTCACCTGACAGCGCAAACCCAAGCGCCACTCCAGCCCAACCACCAGATGATCAACCCCAGTTGGGAGCAGCTCAGATCAGACCAGCTCGGAGGAGCTCAACTCATTCTTTCTCTCTCTCTGCCACCTACTTCAATCTTTCCCTCTCCTCTCCAACCAGTTATGATTTTTGTTAAATAAATCCCATTTTAAATTATTCCATGCAGGGCTTCCCTTTGATTTGTTATGGTCCAACAGCCAGGCCATAACAAAAAATTATCTATCTATCTATGTATCTATGTATCTATCTATGTATCTATCTATCTATCTATCTATCTATCTATTTATCTATCTATCTAACCAATGTCTAAAGACTAAGTCACAAAAATTTGGACGTGTAGACCTGTATCTCTCTATCTAATATTAGAAAAATCACATTCTAACATAAACAATATCCTTTAATCTTACCTGTGAAAAGTTATCCCTCGAGCCCTGACGTCAATAGTCCGTCGATTTAAACAAAAATACGCCGCACAGTGCTGAGGTATCATTAGTGTGTTCAGCTTGAATCGGCAGGTTAGGGTAGCAGGTCGACTGCCCCAAGATGGCGGCCGTAATTCCTGCGCCACGACAGTCAATGCGGGGTCTACTCTTATATTATGTCTATATGCCACTCAACAGGACAATCTGCAACTGATGGCGTTACATCTCCTTAGCCACCCCCAACCCTGTTTCTCACGGCTGGGCTTTACTCTATTCTACTCCTGTTGGTATAAATAAATAAAAATAAAGCACAGCTTCTTTATGCCTGCACAGGGCCAAATACTGGGGTCTGAAGTGTTTTATCTTTTCTTTTTGACCCCTTGGTTCATGGTTTGTAAATTAGGCACAGCACAGTTTTAGTGGACTACACTGACTAAAAACGTGTTTGCGATCAACCATGACTCAAAAACTGTCATTGCTGTGTGACATATTCACCAAGAGAAACTTGGCAGACAAGAAATTGCCCAGAAATATGTTCAGAGAAATGACAGGAGGAGGAGAGAGTTTTTGGGTCCTTTTGTTTAGTCTACTTCTAAAAAGTAAATTTGTTAGGCTACACTATAGAGAATTCTTAAAATTACTATACATGTCATTAAAAAAGGTACGTTTCATTTATAGTATTGATTCTAATTTTTATTGTTAATATGTTGTTTCTGTTTAAGATCATACACAAATGTTGAAATAAAACTTATTTTGAATAAGGCATGATGTTTTGGCTGGTTAATGATTATATATTGTTGATGTTGAGCATCATCTGGATCCAGCAGGATTTTTTTTTTTTTTTTTTTTGACAGGTTACTTATTATTGCCTGGGCATGATGTGACCACCTGGAGTTCCCATAGGATTTAGTGACTGGGTCACAAACCAGCTGTCTGTGCCTTGGTGCTCTCCAGGATTCTTTCCAGTTTATCCATGATTCCAAATAATTCTACAAATGACTGCAAAAGATTTGCCCGTAGGCTATTACAGAAGTAACTACCTGTTAAACTAGTTAAAGCCCAAATAAAAAAAAAAGTTGTGTTGAAATCATTTGCTGACCTATTGTCCCCCCCCGAGTTCTAAAAATCCATCTGCGCCCCTGATTTCGACATGTTGAGATTGTAGCCAGTGAAATTACTGTCACCTGGATGTATAACTTGTGGGGCAGGACATTTAAAACTCTATAACAACAGCATACGTAAAGCTACACACATACCTACATACAGAAAAACAGGTTTAGAATAGTCATTTTTTATCATATTACATTCAAATTTGAACCTGTCACTCAAAAGACTTCTTTATTTTTCAGCAAGAATCTCCTTGCATCAGCCTGCAGCTGCATGTCGAAGAAAGAAACAAGAAAACAAGTGCAAAAAAATTGACAATTTGTGTGTGTTCCAACTTCAATAATTAAAAACTTACCAGAAAACCATTCTGGACTTCTGTTACCCTCACAGGGACACCACGCTTTTGCCTCGACTCTAAAGTGTGCAAGAGCAGCATCTAATTTAATTTGGGTATTTTTTAGGTGTTTTTGGAATATTGGGGGCACCCGTTAAGGGGTAAAGCTATTGTAAATATAATTATGAATATAATTATTCCCCTAAATGTCTATCAAGATTGATATATATAATCGGCATCATCAGTTGTAATGAGTACAACCAGGAAGTTACTCTAATAAAATTGGTTTTAAAGGCAAATCTATCTTAAACCAAAACTAAACATTTATTATTTTGGCTTACAACATCAAAGAAAAATCTTCCTCAGCTTTGGTAGAACTAAGCTGAGTTGCCCTCACATTAAAAGAAATCTATCAGCTAAAGTTGACTGTATTCTCTAAAACAAATGTTTGTTTGTGGAAAAGCATACATTTTCCACTTCCTCCTGTTGCTGCATCAAGCATACTGCACTGCGGTATTCTACATCCTAGGATAGCAGCAAAGAAGCTGAAGGTGGTGAAGAGGTGCCGTCATGTAGATCTATCAAAGAGGTGTGCAAATATGTACATATATCTGTCTGTCCATTTGTCTGCCACATGTGTGCACAGATGTTAAATATACAGATATACATTCGGTGGTAAATAATTAAATATTTTTAAGAGAACTGAGTAAATCTTTTGTAAAAGAATACTGACCACTCAGGGACTCAATAGAGTCACATTCATACACTGATATGCAAATTGGGGTTAAGTGATTTAACACATGGACAAATGGCAGGAGGAAACTAGAATGGATCCAACAGCTACTCTGATCACTGAGCCACAATCATCACATTGATAATTCATAATCTAATTTGTAGAACAAGTTTATTTTTGTCTTTGACTGCCACTGAACTTCTGCAGGAGAGAGAAGTTTATTATCTTAAGCTACTTTATTGGTTACACAAAATGGACCCCCAAAAAATTGTGTTTTGTCTTTGGTTGTGAATCAGCTGTCACTAGATTTTCAGTTTATGTCTCTTGATACATATTTACATTTATTGTTGGAGAATTGGTCATGAGCAGGCACAGAACAAAAATATTATTTATTTGTGTTATGTTTATTTTCTTTATTCTGACACAAAAACAAATACATTAAAAGTACAATTACCAATTACATGAGAAACATAAATCAGATTTAGATTTCTCTGAGTAGCCAACATTTTTCTTAATTGATCCGCTTTACAGCAGATAGAAATTATGGTATTAATTCTTAAAACTATACATCGTGAGAAACCTCCCCCCCGAGATCAGTATTTCCAGGAATCCCCCTTTCTGATAAGTGAAGGGATTCCTGGGAAAACTGGACCCCAGAGAAAAGGGTAAAGAAAAACAAGATGAAGGGTGACTGTTCAAAATTTTACTTCTGAAACAATCCTTTTTAATTTAAGATTTTTCTGTCTGCAGTTGCAGTTCCTGTGCTAAGAAAAGGAGCAGTAAAAACAGAAAATATTAGAGAATGGTTGTCTGTCAGTTAAATCTCCGTTGTTGCAAATCCACTTCTTTCTTCTTTAGAGAAACACGTCAGACTCGTAGATCATGATAGATGTTCAATAGATTTGTCTGTCCTCTGTCCCGAGCTACAGTGCTTCATCTCAGACTACCATCTGACCAGAGATGCAGCACTGCACCATGGGCCACAGGAATAAGCAGCAAGTCAACAGATGCAGAACATTTATTTCAGGCGTTTAATTATTTGAAAACAAACAAACGAAAATTTTAACACAACTGCCCTCATTAAGCATAATATTTGTTAAAGGAAAAAGACTGCATTGATTGGGTTGAAGAATATAAGAATGAGCGTACTTTCCAAAGAACCTACATAGCTCCTCATCTTGCTGTAGCCACTCCCTTTTAAACCACAGCTGCCTGAGAAAGTAGGTGCATCTTCTTGGATGTACTCAGCAGGAAGCAGACTATGGATGGCTTATAGAAGTACTAGCTCTTCACTTCTTTCTACAAGTAAGCAGAAAACAGTAAGTAAACTCTGTTTGTTCCAATGTGAAGCAGAAAGTGAGTTCTTGGGAACATATAGACTTGTTTTATTTTCCAGATAAAAGGCAAATAACAAAATGCTTTAAAAAGATTACTTTCTCCAGCAGAAGAGCAGGATTTTTGTACAAGACATGAATCCCTCACCTTCATCCTCTGAACAGCTGTTGTTTTGCTTTCCTCAAATCATCGTGCCTATTAAAGTGCAACACCTAAAAAAACAGAGTAGAACTATTAATTTGGTGGTATTTCAGATGTAAAACATTTTTATGCCCCAGCTGTAATTCTATAGATTAAGCAAAGAATTACATCAGCAGTCTACAGAGAGGAAAGGACTGAATGAGAAAGGGACCTTATACCTCACCCCTCTATGGTAAAATCTCACGTCTACCCTTATATGGTAGTTTGTGTATTTTGAGGACCTTGAAAGGGGGATCGCAGTGCACGATAAACATTCCCTCTTCCAGTCTGTGATTGCTTCCACCAACAGCCATCCTCCGCCCCCCGCCCTTCTCCCCACTGCTAACTACATACGTTCCCTTTTCAAGTCACAGCATCGAGACATGCTCTTCACCCAGCTCAGGGAGAGGAAAGCCTGTATCTTCCTCAGTTTTCCTCCATCTATTCTGACCTAAACAAAGCCATATTAAGAAGAAAGTAGTCTGATGGATTGACGCACACAAAATCTCTGTAGGAAATATGAAGCCACAAAGTGGCACACAACTGTGTCTATGTGATAAGTGTTCCAAGATGCTTTCTTTTACCTAACTGTCCTATAACGATTCAAGTTGATTTAAGCATCATTCTCCATTTGTTTCTTTAATGTAGTATTTAATGTTCTTGCAATAGTTCACACAAACTCTAATATTCCCCTTTGTTGGTTTAAATTTTTAGCTAAGGAAGATTTACCCTGAGATGACAGCACCAGAGCTGGAAGGTCAGTAATTCAAACTTCCGGCTCTACACAAGAAAGCTCCGTACCAGACAAACTATAGAACTATATATATATATATCTATATATATCTATATCTATATATATATATATATACCTATATATATGTATCTATCTATATGTATCTCTCTCTCTCTCTCTCTCTCTCTCTCTCTCTCTCTCTCTCTCTATATATATATATATATATATATATATATATATATATATATATTATATATATATATATATATATATATATATATATATATATATATATGAGAAAACTAGCTCTATAAAATCCTTTTTTATGAGGAAAGACTGGGAAAATAAGTAACAGATCAGATTGATTTCAGTCTCTCCTTTTTTGGTCACAGTTAGGAATGGTGTGTGTTTATGCAGACTGTGATAAGAGTCAGAGCCATGTCTCCTGCAAATCCAAACATTGCCTAATATGGTCGCCCCTCTTGTTCTTTAAATCATATACTGGAGGCACATACTACTATACTCTGTCAATCACCTTGTTTCTGTTGATTTCTTTCTTTTCCATTCGATTCATATACACATGGATCATGAAAAGCTTGCAGTGGTGTAGAAATCTGATTTACTCATCGTTAATTTGCTTAAAGTAATTATGACAAGTAGAGAGAGCACAGGAATCCACTGTGGCTCTACGCTCTTTCATGAGGAGTGAATGGTGCTTGTCAAGACTTGATGCAATCTACTGGGTTTCCTTAGATAGGAAACGTTTTGACCATTGCAGTATCCCCTGCTCTCCACTTGCCCATTCCCCACCATGTGAAAATTTTCCTGGGAATGGCAGTCTTTTAATCCCACAGGGGGAATGGTTTCGAGGGTTATGGGAAAGCCTTAAGATTGTGGTACCCTTCAAGATTTAGATCTTTCAGTAAATAAATACAGCACTTCCTTTCCTCTTTCTCATGACCAGCTCAGACAAACTTGGACTGCAGCTTCCGGCTACTAAAAGTTTAAAGACTTTCAGGACATGATGGAATGTGGGGTGTAAGGAAAAATGATTGACCTTCTTTAAATTCATATGTACACAAAATGCAAGTCAAAAGACAGTGAGATCTTGCTTTGATAGTATTAGCTTTTTTCTTAGTTGTAGAATCTGTGATGAGAATGATCAGTCTGAATGGCCTTGTGAATTAGAAAGATAGGACCAGACAAAGTTTATATTTCTCAACTCAGTTATCCAGTAGCCTAATAGTGACACCTGATTTATTTAAATCAGTTTTTTTATGACCAGCAAAATTTCTAAAGGCAAGATCACTAGTGTCAGCTCCCAAGAGGTGTCCTGTATGTTTTAGATTTTTGCCTGGTTCAGCACATCTGAATCATGCCCAGGATGTAATCTGTCATTTCAGATCCCAGTTTTGGTCCGTGAGGCAGACATCCTGTCTAATTTTAAAACTAGGCTTTAAACTTTCCTTTTTGACAAAGCTTATAGTTAGTTATGCTATAGGCTCAGGCTGCTGGAGGACAACAGGGTCTATTTTTTTTGTCATAGTAGATACACCTGGTTTGGTGTTCTGTTAGCTGTGACATCATCCACGAGAGGCAGATCATCCGGGATTACCATATAACATAGAAAGGATTCCTGGATCAATGTGTGCTCCTGTTCTTTTTTTGTCTCTGCTCTGTCTTCTCCAACCTCCTGTCGGTTGAGGCAGATGACCGTTCACACTGAGCCTGGTTCTGCTGGAGTTTTTCCTCCCTATTAAAAGGGAGTTTTCCTCTCCACTGTCGCTTCAGGCATGCTAGAAATGAGGGATTGCTGCAAAGCCATCAACAATCCAGACAACTGTCCGCTGTGGCTCCATGGTCTTTCATGAGGAGTGAATGCTGCTTGTCAAGACTTAATGCAATCTACTGGGTTTCCTTAGATAGGAAACATTTTGACCAATTTTTATGATTTGATTGAATTGGACTTTGTAAAGTGCCTTGAGATGACATGTGTTGTGAATTGGTGCTATATAAATAAAATTGAATTTAAGGAACAGTGAAATATCTAAAATAGGCAGGGCATTAATGCTTATTGGTTGGAGTTGTACAACCCTGATCTATAGCATGTAGGAAAGTGGACTGGTTTAGATAGCAATAATAAAAATGTAACTCTTTGTAATAAATGATGGCTCTCCAGATCAATAACCAGCCCTTAAATGGAGTGCTCCTTATAAAGAGAAGGGCAATTACCAATAGATTTAAGATTTCAAATGCAAAGACAAATAAATAGAGCAAGCACCAACCAACGGTTCTGCTATTGCATGGACCAGTCCTACATTAAAAAATATAGTCATAGTGTCAATGATCAGTAAATTCAGCAAACTCGCACTTGAGGAACCAAAATTGTGTCCAAGTAGACCAGAATATTGATGCAAATTTACCTAATCCTTTACATTAGCTCATATTAGATGTGTGGAAAATATATACAATATATATTTACAATCCATCTACCAGCAAAGGATACAGGTTGGCAGGAATTTTATCAAGAGACTGACAGTGGAGAAAATGGGTAGAGCGGAGTGTCATCTCACTCCACAACCCAATACATTATCATGCTACTCAGGTCATTTTTTACCCAAAAAAATTGTTACATTGAGATAACTATTTCTGTTTTAAAACATACTGAAAAAGCCTAAAACATTCTACTATTTAATTTCTGTGATCATACCTGAATGATTGCTGCAGGTCGGCAGAGTTGCTGCTAGAAGTTTTCCTCCGGAAACCAGCAGAGAAGGCTGATAAGCTGTCGTCTTCTCTGATGCATTACTGGTACCACTGATTGAAGACAACCACTTTTGCTTTTCTTTAAAACAGTGGCTGTACTTAAAAGTATGAAGTAATTAAATAAAAAGTAGATTTTAAAAATCAGAAGTTTTACAGTAAACAGAACTAAGATCAGGGGATTTGTTATCAGAGTACTGCTTTCTGATCTTTGCCTGCGCCTCTTTTATGAAGCTGCTGGAACCCCAGTGCAGGCATTCCAACATTACCTTGTATGGAAGCTGAAGGGTGGGATTTAGAGCAGGGAAGGCCCCCTCTATGACTATTAGGCTGATGTTCCAAGAACAAATATGCCTCCACAGATGTAGCATATTTAAGGGAAATATGGAGAGACTTCAGAGGAAGAAGAAATATAAATGGAATAAGTTACAAGGACAAAAGGGTGACAAATGAGAGAACAATAAAACAAAGCAAAGAATAATACTATAAAGAGAGATTGGAGGAAAGCAGGCGAAAAAAGAAGGGCATACACAGTGATGAGAAAAAAGTGTGTAAGAGGTTAGGATTTCTCTTTAAGGACATAAGCTTTCTTCTAAATTGGACATTTTCCTGACCATTCTGGGTAATTATAAATTTGTATGATAAAGAAGCTGCAGATCTGTGCTTTCTATTAGCTTTGCTATTTCATTTCTATTCACTCAAAAGAGAAATTGTATATCAATGTATGTGTTTTTACAATACAAGCCAGCACTGTTCTGTCACAGCCCGCAGACTCAACTAGGCTCAGTTTGGCCAAGCAGAACTCACATTACAGCAGAGTTTCTCCCACTGGCTGTCAGTGCCAGCTACTTTAACCAGTGGCACCTTCCAAACACACCAGTCACACATATTAAAGCAGTTCCAGCCCTGCAAGGAGAGCTGGGTCATACATAACCTTAACCCACACACCACACGTTCGTCACTTTTACGGACTTAATTTATTCAAAACACTGCAGAACCTAAAACAATGAATACTTTATTAGCTATCAAAGACATTACAGTGTCCTATTCTCAAAAAATCAGAACAGGCTTACACATGGCAACTCATTTGCTAAAAGATAAAATCAGTGGAACCAGCACGTCTTTTCATCTTTTAAGAATAAAGGCCCAGACTGATGGAAGATTTTCGGGTTGCACTAAATTATAAACAGCCTTCTCTCCTCTTTTCTTTTCCTCAATAGGTAATTGTAGTTGACAACCATAAACTTAATTTCTTTTCCCCGTTTGAAACCTTTTTTCTGTTGTGTCTGCTTTAGTGTTTCTGCTAATGCCATAAAAGGGGGCTGAAGGGACTTGCTCTGACTCTCTCGGTTTGCTCTTTGGTTTGTTTCTTAATAAGGTCATGTTTGGGGATAATTGACCATTTAAAGAAACTGACTGGCTTGAACTGTTAGCAGCTGCAATGAAGCATATTAGAAAAGCACACCATTTTTCTCCCTTCAGGAGGAGCCAATACGAACCTAAGGTCGAACCTGCAGAGATAACCCCTACTGTTAAAAATAAATCCAAAACGATAAGCTTATCCTCTAAGAAATGAGAGGGAGGCTTTCTGTTTCTTGGCAATACATCTTCCAATTCATCAGCTCATAAACAAAACCCTACTTGTGGCCCTCATGTATCGATCCATAAATGTCCTATTATCTATGTGATTCTCACAATACGTGTATATGATTAGATTGATTTGATTATATACACTTTCTTTGGATCTGTTTGTCTGTTAAAGTGTTTTGAGATAACATTTGTTGTGTGTTGAATATTAATTTGAATTAAACTTCCTGTAGTATTCCATCTCTCCATTTTCCGTCATGCTTGTCCCTCATGGGGTTGCAAGGGGTGCTGGTGCCTCCGGCATTCAATGGGCAAGAGGTGAGGTACACCATGCCAGTCTATCGCAGGGCAACACAGAGACAGACAACCATTCACACACACCTAAGGAGAATTTAGAAAAGCCAATTAACCTAACAGTCATATTTTTGAACAGTGGGAGGAAGCCAGAGTACCCGGAGAGAACCCACACATGCACAGGGAGAAGATGCAAATTCCATGCAGAAAGACCAGGGTCAGATTCAAACCCAGGACCTTCTTGCTGCAAGGCAACTGCGCTACCTACAGCGCCAGCTTTTTCCTGGGATGCCCCCTACACACAGTGCAGGTAGTGAAATATTCCAGTTTGTTCATGTTAATAATAAATCTTCTTAAAACTCTCTGGTCGCTTGTGGAGTACCACAGGGTTCAGTCCTTGGGCCAATTCTCTTCACGATATATATGCTTCCAATTGGTAAAATGATCAGACAGCATGGAATTTATTTCCACTGTTATGCTGATGACACTCAGCTATATTTATCCATAAATCCTGATGAATCCAATCAATTACTTTCACTACATGTCTTGATGACATCAAAACCTGGATGACTTTTAAAGTCATGCTTTTAAATTGTGACAAGACAGAAGTTATACTCTTTGGACCAGAGTCCTAAAAAAATGTTAATCACTTAATCTGGATGGCATTAAATTGGCCTTTGGTAATAAAGTAAAAAAAACTCTTTTGACAAAGACATGTCATTTAAATCCCATATTAAACAGGTCTCCAGGGTTTCCTTTTTTTACCTCCAGAATATTGGCAAAGTTTAAAATATTTTGTCCAGGAGTGACTCCGGAAAACTAGTCCATGCATTTGTTACTTCAAGGCTGAACTATTGGAATTCTTTATTATCAGGAAGTCCACAAAATGCTATTTGAAGCCTTCAGCTGATCCAAAATACTGCAGCAAGAGTTCAGATGAAAATCAACAAAAAGGTGTCATATTTCTCCTATTTTAGCTTCTCTTCATTGGCTTCCTGTTAAATTAAGAATAGAATTTAAAATTCTCCTTCTCACATATAAAGCCCTTAATAATCAAGCTTCGTCATATTTCACAGATCTTATTACCCCACTTGATTACTGGTAGTTCCTAGAGTATCTAAAAGAATGGGAAGCAGATCCTTCAGTTATCAGGCTCCTCTCCTGTGGAACCAACTCCCAATTTTGGTCCATGAGGCAGACACCCTGTCTACTTTTAAGACTAAGCTTGAAAATTTCCTTTTTGACAAAGCTTCTAGTTAGAGTGGCTGAGGTTACCCTGAGCTATCTCTAGTTATGCTGTTACAGTATGAGAGATTACTGCAAAGCCATTGACAATGCAGACAACTGTCTACTGTGTTTCTATGCTCTTTCATGAGTGAATGTTGCTTGTCAAGACTCGATCTTGCATATTTAAAAGAAGTCTTAAGACCAAAAACATTTTCTATGTGGACCATTTAAGCATCTCTGCTGCTTAAATATCTTTCCTGAATGGGTGTGGTAAAAAATCTCACGTTTTTCCAACAGAAACTCCCACCGTGCATTTGACTCAGTGAATGTCCATTGAAGCCGACATGTTTTTTCTTTTTAGGTTTTTACAGAACTAGTGGCTTGTTTTTCATACAGTGGGCTGGCAGGAAAGGGGGTACGAGAGAGAGAGACATGCAGCAAAGGACCACAGGTCAGAGTTGAACCAGGGTCGGCCGCATCAAGGACTAAGGCCTCCATATATGAGTCAGGCACTCTAACCACTGCTCCACTGAAGCACGACCAAAGCTAACATAATTTTATCCCAGGTTTCTGCAGGAATCTGTCTGTTTACTTCAGCCTCCCAGTTCTTCCTGATATGGTCCATTTTCCCCTTTTAGAAAACTCAATTCCATTATATAGTCTTGAGACTACTTTGCAACATCGTCCTGGTTATTTAAGAAAGTATTCCCTTTGATTAATACCCCCCCCCCCTTTTTAGACATGATTATTTTATCCTTAGTAAATTGATATGTACCACAGGCTTTTAAAGTAGCTGTTATTAAACCTTTACTTAAGGAACCTTCTGTTGATCAAGATGACTTAATAAATTACAGACCTATATTTAATCTTATGTTCTTATCTGAAATTATTGAAAAAGTAGTTGCTAATCAATTATTTGAACATTTACAGAGTAATGACCTATTTGAACAGTTTCAGTCCGGCTTCAGAGCTCATCATAGCACCAAAACAGCTCTGGTAAAGGTCACTAATAATATTCTCATGGCCTCAGACAATGGACTTGTTTAAATCTTATCTGTCTGACAGATTCCAGTTTCTTCATGTTAATAATAAATCTTCTTCAAACTCCAGGGTCTTTTGTTGAGTGCCACAGGTTTCCACTATTCTACTGACGACACTCAGCTATATCTATCCATAGATCCTGAAAAATCAAATCAATAACTTAGACTATAGGCATGTCTTGATGACATCAAAACCTGGAGGACTTTAAATTTTCTGCTTTTAAATTCTGACAAGACAGAAGTTGTCATCTTTGGACCAGAATCCTTAAAAAAAAATGTAATCACTTAATCTGGATGGCATTAAATTGGCCTCTGGTAATTACGTAAAAAACCTTGCTGTTATTTTTGACTAGGACATGTAATTTAATTCCCATATTAAAGGAGAAGTCCGGTCAAAATCAGAATTCAAACTGCTGAAAGTACTTTAAATATAAAACTACTACATACTGTGCAAAAAATTATACGTTTTTTTAATTAAGTATAATTCTCATTTAATCATGTTTATGTGGAGGAATCCATCTTGGTCAAGAATAGTATTGTCACCTCCCATTTTTTGACGTCACTCGCCAGACCCGCTGTTGAGCAAGTTTCAACGCTCTGTTTGTCACGGCGCACTATTTTCCAAGATGGCGACGACTGGTGCTCTGTACGAAGCAGAGAGTGATGAAGTGAATGAAGGTGATAATTCACAGGAAGCTGGCTCCCTGGTTTAATAGACCCCTTGCAACCACGTGACTCGTTACCCAGAACCCCTTGCGTGGCGGCCATATTGGTTGGCATGCCATTGTCTACACAATGCGCCAACATGCAAACAAAGTCTTACGTGGATGAGTTACAGCCTTCTGATAAGGCAGCTTACTTCGCTAAATGTGCAAGGATCGGTAATGCGGACCCTTTGGCTCTTCCTGATAAGGTTTTTTCTAGTAATCCCGATGATTGGCCATCAGTTTGCTACGCGGATCTGGTGAACTACCTTGTGTTGTCACCCACCCCAACGTACAGTGGCGATCAGATGAAGGCCTACAAGAGTTTGGAAGCGCACAAACAGTTCACTGCCGGATGGATACGTGAACTGTCTGTTTGTTACCTGAATGATGTAGCAGTTGTCCGTGGAAGGGTGAGTCTAATGTTTTTTATTCTCATAACTTAGCCGGGCGTACACTGTACGCGCTGGCCGTCTTTTTCCGTACGGGGGTGCGGGCCGGGCGGTCTGCCGTGCCGCGCGGCCGGCGGCGCGTCTCGTCTTTCCTCTCTCCCCTCCGTTCCCCCTGACGCCCGGTGCCTCCCGTGGTCTGGGTCCCTGTCACCCACCGGGGCACGAACAGTATGAGCACTCCGGTCGCGCCGTACACAGGTCGTGAGCGGTGATCTTTTAAACCCCGCGGTTCCGTAGCTGAATATAAGTACCACGACTGAAAAACTCGTAGAGTGTATGCCCGTGAACGGGCGGGAGGGGAGGTGGCGATCGTTACACTGGCCGGAGAGCCGCCGCTGTCTGGAGCAGCAAGAAGCGGGTGCTGCTCCAGACAGCGGCGGCTACAGCAGCAACAGCGGCTTCTCCGGCCCGTGCAGCGATCGCTACACCGGCCGGAGAAGCCGCCGCTGTCTGCTGCTTCAGACAGCGGCGGCTGCTGTAGCGCATTAACTCCGCTTCTCCGGCCCGTGTAGCGATCGCCACCTCCCCTCCGCCGCTATTTAAGTAGAACAATGAATAGAGCAGAATTAAGTTGTATTTACCGGAGTATGATGGATCCCCCAGTCCATTTGGAGTGTCTGCCTGCGCTCTTTTCATTGAAAATATCCATTTCTTTCTTCTTTCCTCATCCAACGACAGAAACGTACATCCAACGATTTGGAATGCCTCTCTGTGCAACCGGGAGCACAACAAGTGGTAGGCATTGTTTAGATTCCAAAAATAAACTAACTAAAAGTACGCTCTAAATTACCCGTTTTGTCATGTAGTAGACGGGCTGTCAGGCTAGCGTGCCCACCAAGATGGAGGCGCGCGCCCCCGATCACGTGACTGTGACGTCAGATGCAAGGGGTCTATTCAAAGCTGCGTTCCTTGAAGCACAATGTTAGGAAATTGGAGAGAAAATGGCGCTCTACACACCAAGAGGAATCCTACTTAATCTGGAGGGACAGTCTATTGTTGTATAACAAGACCCTTCGCAGAGTTAGAGCAGCATATTTTTCATCATTAATTGAAGAGAATAAAAATAATCCTAGATTTCTCTTTAGTACAGTTGCCAAACTTACTCAGAGCTGCAGCTCTGTTGATCCATCCATTCCCTTAGCTCTTAGTAGTAATGATTTTATGGGATTCTTCATAAATAAAATTGATGCCATTAAAAATAAAATAATTGGCATCCTCCCAAACATGATTACCTCATCCCCAGTAAGTAAGGCAGCATTGGAGGAATCTTTAGAACCTGCACAGTGTTTGAACTGTTTAGAAGCAGTAGAGCTTTCTGAGCTATCTAAAATCTTAGCTTCATCTAAACCTTCTACCTGTATGTTAGACCCAATCCCAACCAAGTTGTTTAAGGAGGTATTCCCTTTGATCAGTGGTCCTATTTTAGACATGATTAATCTATCCTTAGTAAATGGATATGTACCACAGGTTTTTAAAGTAGCTGTTATTAAACCTTTACTTAAGAAACCTTCTCTTGATCAAGATGAGCTAGTAAACTACAGACCTATATCTAATCTTCTTTTCTTATCTAAAATTCTTGAGAAAGTAGTTGCTAATCAACTTTGTGAACATTTACAAAGCAATGACCTACTTGAGGAGTTTCAGTCAGGCTTCAGAGCTCATCATAGCACTGAAACGGCTCTGGTGAAGGTCACTAATGATATTCTCATGGCCTCAGATAATGGACTTGTGTCTGTACTTGTCCTGTTAGATCTTAGTGCTGCATTTGATACAGTTGATCACAATATTCTCCTACAAAGACTTGAACATACTGTAGGGATTAAGGGGAAAGCATTAGGCTGGTTTAAATCTTATCTGTCGGACGTTTGTTCATGTTAATAATAAATCTTCCTCAAACTCTAGGGTCACCTGTGGAGTACCACAGGGTTCAGTCCTTGGACCAATTCACTTTACTATATATATGCTTCCGATCGGCAAAATTATCAGACAGCATGGGATTAATTTCCACTGTTATGCTGATGACACTCAGCTATATCTATCCATAAATCCTGATGAATCCAATCAATTACTTCGACTGCAGTCATGTCTTGATGACATCAAAAGCTGGATGACTTTAAATTTCCTGCATCTAAATTCTGACAAGACCGAAGTTGTAATCTTTGGGCCAGAGTCCTCAAAAAATAAACTTCTTAACCAATCACTTAATCTGGATGACATTAACTTGGCCTCTGGTAATAAAGTAAAAAACCTTGGTGTTATTTTTGACCAAGACATGTCATTTAAATCCCATATTAAACAGGTTTCCAGAGTTTCCTTTTTTCACCTCCGGAATATCGCCAAAATTAGAAACATTCTGTCCAGCAGTAATGCTGAAAAACTAGTCCATGCATTTGTTACTTCAAGGCTGGACTATTGTAATTCTTTACTATCAGGAAGTCCACAAAATGCAATTCAAAGTCTTCAGCTTATCCAAAATGCTGCAGCAAGAGTTCTGATGAAAATCAACAAGAGGGATCATATTTCTCCAATTTTAGCTTCCCTTCATTGGCTTCCTGTTAAATCAAGAATAGAATTTAAAATTCTTCTTCTAACGTATAAAGCCCTTAATAATCAAGCTCCATCATATATCAGAGCTCTGATTACTCTGTATGTTCCTAAGAGAGCACTTCGCTCTCAGACTGCAGGTCTGCTGGTGGTTCCTAGAGTCTCTAAAAGTAGAATGGGAGGCAGATCCTTTAGCTATCAGGCTTCTCTCCTGTGGAACCAACTCCCAGTATTGGTCCGTGAAGCAGACACCCTGTATACTTTTAAGACTAATCTTAAAACCTTCTTTTTTGACAAAGCTTATAACTAGAGTGGCTCATGTTACTCTGAGCTACCTTTATAGTTATGCTGCTATAGGCTTAGGCTACTGGAGGACATCAGGGCCTATTTTTCTCACTCTACTGATTTCTACTGTTCTCCAGTCTACTGTTCTCCAGATTTGCATTGCATTACATTGAAATGACTGTTGTCATTTCAGCTTTTAACTTTTTGTTCTCTCTCTTTTTTCTTCATAGTAGGTACACCTGGTCTGACGTTCTGTTGACTGTGAAATCATCCAGGGAGGACAGATCACCGACTATTACCATCTAATGTAGAACAGATTACTAGATCAATGTGTGCTTCTGTGCTTTTTGTCTGTCTTGTTGTGTCTCTGCTCTGTCTTCTGTAACCCCCAGTCGGTCGAGGCAGATGACCGTTCATACTGAGCCCGGTTCTGCTAGAGGTTTTTCCTTCCCGCTAATGGGTGTTTTTTCTTTCCACTGTCGCTTCATGCTTGCTCAGTATGAGGGATTGCAGCAAAGCCATGTACAATGCAGACGACTCTCCCTGTGGCTCTACGCTTCTCCAGGAGTGAATGCTGCTTGTCGGGACTTTGATGCAATCAACTGGTTTTCTTATATAGGAACATTTTGACCAATCTGTATAATCTGACCCAATCTGTATAATATGATTGAACTTAACTTTGTAAAGTGCCTTGAGATGACATGTTTCATCAATTGGCGCTATATAAATAAAATTGAATTGAATTGAAGTATTTAGTGACAGTGATGAGAGTTCCGTGGAGTCATCATCATCTGATAGCGATATGGATGTTTTAGAAGAGTTTCTTGACAGAAACCGGACTTTTGACGGAATCCAGCGTACCTATTTCCATTGCAAACTCAGTCGGGTCCTACAGTATATATATATATATATATATACACGCACGTGTGTGTGTGTATGCGCGCGCGCTCCGCGAAGCACGGCTTTGCCGGCGCTGCAGCGGAGCGCGCGCACACACACACACAGCGGAGTAGAGATCGCGCTGAAGTGACTTAAGTTATATATTTGCCCCCTAGTAAATAGGGCAGGTGGTCATTGTTGTATAAATAATAAAATATAAAAGCATTCCAGCACATGCTGGGCGGAGCACGGCTTTGCCGGCGCTGCAGCGGAGCGCACACACACACACACACACACACACACAGCGGAGGAGAGATCGCGCTGAAGTGACTTAAGTTATATATTTGCCCCCTAGTAAATAGGGCAGGTGGTCATTATTGTATAAATAATAAAATATAAAAGCATTCCAGCACATGCTGGGGCGGAGGGATACCATGTGGTATCCCTCCGCCCCTCTGGTCGGTAACCATCCCCGTAAGTTCTAAATTAAAAATTGAAAATTTAAAAATAACTTACTGAAAATCCTCACCCTCATGTCATGTTCAAAACATTCTTCTTCGAGATGGTCACTGCATATGACGTGTTTTCTCTCTGGCCAGAAGTTAGATGGCAAATCCGCTGTTCAAGTTGGCAATCCAGCGCCGAGCCCGGTGGCTCATGAATCGGGAAGTTGAAATAAGCTATGTTTTTTCCACTTTTACCAGTTGTGTTGGAACATCCGATGGCCATGCACGTGGGCATTGTTGCTTCAGCAATAGCTCTTGGGAATGTCAGCGGTGAAGTCCTCTGGAAATCCGAAATAATTATTGATGATCGCAGCTGTGTAGAACGGCTCCTATTGACTTTGCATGGAAAGCGGAGAGAAATGCTGTCGCCGCTTCCGCTTTTCTACGTCGCAGGATGTGATGTCAAACGCCCCTTACTGCCCAAATATGGGCAGTAATGTCAGCCCCCATACACAGTGATTCAGACGACAATTTATGTTTTTATTTTCTTATTGATTAAAGATAAGTTCATTAAATAACCACGAACGTATTAGTTTTAGTTATAGCTAATGATACCCTGATTTTTCCTTGTTGACCGGACTTCCCCTTTAAACAGGTTTCTAGGGTTTCCTTTTTCACCTCCATAGTATTGCCAAAATTAGAAATATTATGTCCAGGAGTGATGCTGAAAAACTAGTCCATGCATTTGTTACTTCAAGGTTGAACAATTGTAATTATTTACTATCAGGAAGTCCAAAAAATGCAGTTCAAAGGCTCCAGCTCATTCAGAGTGCTGCAGCAAGAGTTCTGATGAAAATTAAAGGAGAGCTTTCTCCTATTTTAGCTTACCTTCATTAGCTTCCTGTTAAATCAAATCAATTAAAATTTCTCCTTCTCACATATAAAGCCCTAATAATCATACTTCATCATAAATGGAGGTTGATTATTCAGAGATTATTCAAAGATTGATTAGTTATACATTAGAGATCTGATTGCTCCATATGTTCCTAACAGAGCACTTCACTCTCAGACCGCAGCTCTACTGGTTCCTAGAGTCTCTGAAAGTAAAATTGGAGGCAGATATTTTAGTTATCATGTTCCTCTCTTGTGGAACCAACTCCCAGTTTGAGTCCGTGAGGCAGACACCCTGTCTACTTTTAAGACCAGGCTTAAAACTTTCCTTTTTGACAAAGCTTATTAGCTCAGGATAACCTAAGCCAGTCTATCTAAGAGTGGCTTAGGTCTCTGTAGTTATACTGCTATAGCAGGGGTCGGCAACCTTTACGACTCAAAGAGCCATTTGGACCCGCTTCACACAGTAAAGAAAAAACTGGGAGCCACAAAACCCTTTTGAAATTTTAAATGAAATAACGCTGCATATAACAGGGTTTTTTTGCAACAGAATGGACCCGCAGCAGAACCAACGCACCTCTGCTCTTGTTGTTGTTTTTTCCGCACGAAGTACAAAACTTCTACTTTTGTTTTATGGAAATCATCAACTCTGCTAATGTCAGAGTTTTTATTTTGAATAACGCTTGGTGCGAGTAAACCCACGTCATTGTCGGGTTATTTGATTTTCAGCCCATATAAACGGTACATCCAGAATACTTTCTTTTCTTTTAATCCAAACACATTTTAATCACATCCGGAAAACTTACGCACGTAAACGAGCTCCTGTCATTAACCAGCTAACAAGCTAACAGCTGCATTAGACTTTGGCCGCGCAGGAAAACGCTCACAGTGCCGAGCCAAGCGATGTTTGTGTTTCCTCACTTTGAAAATGAACAAACGTTAGATATAGAAACGACTTACCCTGCTGTTTAGCTCTCTTTACCCTCATTAATGACTCCATGTTATTTTAGGTCCTATGTCACCGTGGTGTTCTTGTCATTTGTAGAATTTACTACAAATAAGCAGCATTTAAAAATACCGCCTCAACTACGCCTCGCTGTGTTTATTTCGTCTCTCTGCTGCCAGTCAGCTAGCAGTTCTTCTTCTTCTTGAGTTTATTGGCGGTGAACAAACATCTTTTCAGTGTGCATTACTGCCACCAACTGGTGAGGAGTGTTCATCAGCCAACATTGACGACAGCCTGCATGAGGTAAACGTCTCTGCGACATAATTATTTTCAACAGCTGAGCCACATCAGAGGGATCAAAGAGCCACAACTGGCTCGCGAGCCATACGTTCCCGACCCCTGTGCTATAGGCTTAGGCTGCTGGAGGACATCAAGATCTCACTCTGCTTAGTTCTGCTACTGTTCTTCAATTTTGCATTATTTGTTGTATTTCAACTTTTAACTTTATGTTCTCTCTGTCCTTTTTTCTCTTCATAGTAGGTACACCTAGTCTGTTGTTCTGTGACACTATCCAGGGGGGCAGATCATGTACCATTATCCTTTCTAACATAAAAAAGATTCCTGGATAAATGTGTGCTTCTGTGCTTTTTGTGTTTCTTTGTCTTTTTAAACCCCCAAGCGGTCGCGGCAGATGACCATTCACACTGAACCTGGTTCTGCTGGAAGTTTTTCTTTTCTGTTAAAGGTGAGTTTTCCTCTCCACTGTTGTTTCATGCATGCTCAGTATGAGGGATTGCTGAAAAGCCATCGACAATGCAGACTGTTCACTGTGGCTACACGCTGTTTGCTGCTTGTCAAGACTCGATGCAATCTGCTGAGTTTCCTCAGATATAAAAAAAATTGACCAATCTGTCTTTTGATTGAATTTGACTTTGCAAAGTGCCTTGAGATGAAACTATATAAATACAATTTAATTGTTTTTGCCACTGTCACACCCAATTTTCCCCATTTTGAGACTATTAAGGAATTTCTTATCTTCTTAATGACCCGACTCTCTCTATAATTCAATTTTATTTATATAGCGCTAATTCATGCTACATGTCTTCTCAAGGCACTTTACAAAGTCAGAGAGAGAGAGAGAGAGAGAGAGAGAGAGAGAGAGAGAGAGAGAGAGAGAGAGAGAGAGAGAGAGAGAGAGAGACGCTCTCTGGGAATTGTGAGGGCCTGTTGTGTCGAAACTATTTAAAGTTGTGCAAGTTGTAGCATGAGCTTATGCAGACTGACAGGGGGATGTGTGCAGCTTCACTTTGTTTACTGTCTGTGACAGAGGTATACCAGTAAGATTAACCGGAACACTGTGTCTCGTGGTTTAGATATGAGAGAGTATGACTATGTCTTGCTACATTTTATCCTGTCAAAGCAGGAAGACCAAATTTGAGTGGAAGCAGAATGAGGATAAAGTCCACACCTACTTCGGGTGCAGGAAGAGAAGCTGCCAAAAAAATCTTTTTTTTCTGTCTGCTTTCTGTCAGATTTAGCAATAATCTGTTCTGGTCTTTCACTACAAAGAGAATGCTTAAAGAAACATTTACATTTCAGCAGTTCCCATGTACATGTTGACATTTGATCAGAACAGTCAAAGGTGGCAAACCAAAAGGATACATTGCAGAGTTAGGGTTAGGTCCTGCGAAGAAATGTGATACGAAGCAGATGTTTGTCTGTGCCATAAGAATATATATGAAGAATTAATTCCAAGGACAAGACTTTATCATTCATTACACAAAGCACTGATGTTGGTCTGCATAACATTGTTACAAAGGTTAGCGTTAACGTTTAGTTTAACTCACAGCTATTGAAAACCAATTATTATTTGCCTAATTGATCCTTTATTTGTTTACTGAAGATCGTCTTAATATACTTTGCTCAGTGTGTTCCTTAAGATTCAAAGATTCTTTATTCTCACCGCATGTTACCATGGTGAAATTTCTTTTTGGCCACATAAAAGACAAACATACAAACAAACAGGCAATGAACAAGGGTTCCAGTGTTTTTTTGTTTTTTTTTGCTTGATTCTCATTATAGCGTTCAAAAGATATATAAAAAAAGAAGAAGAAGAAAATAAAAATATATATCCATCCATCCATCCATCCATTTTCTAACCCGCTTAGTCCCTCATGGGGTTGCGGCGGTTGCTGGTGCAACCGCCGCAACCCCATGAGGGACGTGGGGTTGCGGCGTACCCCGCTTCTCGCCCAGCGTTCACTGGGCGAGAAGCGGGGTACACCCTGGACAGGTCGCCAGTCTGTCGCAGGGCAACACATAGACAGACAGGACAAACAACCATTCACGCACACACTCACACCTAAGGCCAATTTAGACAAGCCAATTAACCTAACAGTCATGTTTTTGGACTGTGGGAGGAAGCCTGAGTACCCGGAGAGAACCCACGCATGCACAGGGAGAACATCCAAACTCCGTGCAGAAAGACCCAGGGTTGGAGCATATATATATATATATATATATATATATATATATATATATATATATATATATATATACCCTAACCCTAACAAATGTTACAAACTATGGAACAATATTACAAATGTTCCATAGTTTAGCATCTGCAAAGCAGCAAAAAAAGAAAAATAGGAAAAGAAGAGAATTAAAGATTACGCCATCACTTTTGTTGGTGTGGGTCTGTAAACAAGCTCTTTAAAGCTGTACTCATTTGGATGTTTTAATTTAATTAAAAGCCACAGTAGCAGTCGATATGGCTCCTTAATTATCAGTCTCATACAACTGACTCATCTGAAAACTATCTGAAATCCTCGGGAGACTAAATTGTTTTCCTTGATCGCCGAACTCAATTTGCAAAGTTTACAAAAAGGAATAGGAGACTATTTTTACTGTGTTCTTTTTATAATTTATGTTATTCTTAGTTACTTTATCTGTGACGGGGTTTGTAAATAAAACTTAATTACTGACTTTATGGTATAAAAACATTTATTTTCAGAATCCCAATATCAACATTTTGGTAGCACTTTAAAATAACTACACCTTATTTAGTTTTTACTAGTTATGAATAAATTGTTAATTAAAGCTATACATTAACACATTTGTTAATGAGTTACACTCCTAAAGAGTAAAGCATTTGATTTATAAGTAAAAATCTGTACATTTAAACATTCAATGATGCTTTACTCCTAAAGACTAAATGCAACCATACCCAAGATACAAATTTTTTATCCATGCTTAATAAATAATGAATAAGGTATTGTAAATAAGTTATTAATGTATATAAATATACATATACATGCACTTTCACATCATGAGTTCGATTAATGGTTAGAGAATGTCTGAAAAGAGCATCTTTAACTTTTGCAGTCACGCCCACTTACAAGGGGGGACAAACGGGTCAGCTGTCCAGGCCCCAGGAGGGGGTGGGGGTTGGGGAGGACTAGGGCTCTGATCATTAAATAAGCTCTATGCATGGAGCGGTGTGACATATTTCAGGCAAAAGCTCAGGGGGCTTACAGATTTCCGGCCACTGCTTGTGCTGCGTTTTGTCGGCTGTCAATCTACTGTATGTTTTGAGACAGTAAATATAAATGTTTTTGTAATATTTTTTTGTGTGTAGCTGTGTGTGTGTGAGCCTTTGTTGATGTGTTCAAGTTTCATCTGCAAAGGAGGGATGACGGCGCAGCATCTGCCACTCAGTTTTGAGTTTTCACACTTTTCCTAAAGACGATGAGCTAGAGAAGAAATGAATAATTAACATAAGAAGGGACCACTTTATAGTCACAGATGCTACACAAGTGTGTAACCGACATTTCACGACTGCAGACCTGTATGAGCCTTCAACTCCAGGCACATGCAGACTTTTAAAGAAAGGAGTCGTACCATTTCTGTTCAAGTGGAACAGCTTCTCTCTACCTGTCACACGCCCCAGTGTTTGGGACCGTACAGAGCAATGATCCCAACATATCAACTCACTGACGAGAGGAGCAACGCGCTGAAACCCACCGGTGGTCTGAGTCAAGGACCTGTCTAAAGTCCCGGGAGGTAATTTCCTCGCTGGGCCAGCGTCATAGGTTAACTCCTTTCGCCAACGAGGGATTAACGGGATCTGACCGGGAGAAAAACACACCACAGCAAGTAAGTTTTGAAACGATCGGTTAAAGTCCGTCGTTCAGGATTACAGGTGATTAAAAATTCCCCGAAAAGTTAATTCGAGAGGTTTTAGTCCCTCGAAGCTGCCGGTTTGAGTCCGTCGCAGAAGCAGAAGTAAGGGAAAGTCACATTTAAGTCCTGAAAGGTACAAAAAAAAAAGGTCCTGGAAGGTAGATAAACACAACGCAAAAGTAATTAGGATGGGTTCAGGACAAATTAGAATGGAAATCCCAGAGGGGATGAAAAGTTTATGTATCAGATTGATCCAAGTAAATTTAAAATGTTATTAAAATAAATATAATTAATGTTTTGTTCGTGCGCCCTGAAGATAATGAAACGCAACCGCGCGGCCGTAGGCAGAGACAGCCCCGACCAGCAGGAGTGGGTGGGGTGGCCGATGTACCGGCGACTGCAGCGCCGGTCCGTCAAAGCCCTACTTCATTATGAAGGTAGTTTTGAGTCTTTATTATTCAATCTAAAAAAAGGTTGCTTCAATCAAAAAATATATTTTCAATTAAAAGAAAATTCACTTCAATGAAAAAAAACCTTTTCAATCAGAGAAAAAAAGTATTTGAATCCAAAAATATATTTGAGACTCAAAATAATACATTGATTTTCTTTGATTGAAAATGTTTTCTCTGATAGAAGTCCGTTTTTTTTTGTTTGAAGTAACGTTTTTAATTGAAGTAGCATTGTTTTTTGATTGGACCATAGGGTTAGGTTAGGGTTAGGGTACATATGATGAGCCTGTCTCCGGCCGGAGACAGGTAGGGCACTGTCCGTCCCTCCATAGAGTCGCCGTTCCCGTCCCCCAAATCTTTTTTGGGAGGAATTCCTCCCATAGTGGACGGTGGTCCAGCCGGCACCACCATGAAAGGCCATTTTTATGGCTGAATGTGCTAAAGTAGCCTTTGTTATTATAAAACAATGAAAAAAAATGAATAAAAAAACAAAAACAAAACCTCCTCAGATTGTTTTTAATTTTTTTTTTTTTAAACTTTTTATTTTTTTTTTATTTTTTTATGTTTTTAAATTTTAAATTTTTTAACAATGAAAAGAATGCAATGTGCTCCGCCGCGACGTTTCGGTCCTTGCCGGACCTTCCTCAGGCGAATGGAGCACCAAAGAAGAGAGTGTGTTTAAAGTAGTGGCTCTGTGTTGAGATGTGTCCTCTCTGAGTGTCTGAGAGAGAATGAGAGAAAATAAACGCTGACTCCCTTTTATAGCCGCCCGCTGATTTTTAAGAAGTTATTTTAACAGTTGTTTTTTAATGTGATAAACAATTCAAATGGTGTTTTTTAGTGTTTTACTGATTTTTAATGGAATTTTTAAGCTTTTAATCAGTTTTAATGGTATCTTTTAGAATTTTGATGAATTTTAATGTTATTTTAGCCAATTTTGCTGTATAATTGATTTTGTGCTTATTGATCTCAATGTAAAAGAATGGATAGTTGGAATCATGAAATGAAAAAGAATTGTTTTATACTATGAAAATTAGAATATGGGGTGGAGTTATGGTAGGGGACTAGGTAAGGGTGGGAGGAAGAACACTTTCTCGATAACTCTCCCCACCCCGTCCGACGACAGGGGCAGTTTGGAGTAGAGAGTTAAAGGTAATGCACGGGCCGGCGCACATCATTGTCCAGTCCCCAACTCCGTAAAAGGTTCTGCCCATCAACTAATAAGGGGGCTGCCCCTCCGGCCACCAAGAGAGAACCTATTGTCCAGTCTTCGTCGAGCCAAGAGCGAGCCAAGTCCCAGAAGTAAGCGTGGCCCTCTTCTCTTTGTTTAAAGCAAGGCATTGTGAACAGGCTAAAGTAAATGAAGTATAAGTAATTTAAGGTAAGTAATCCAAGTCAATTATGGTAAGTAATATGAGTAATTTAAGGTAAGTAAATTAAGGTAAGTAATCCAAGTAAATTAAGATAAGTAAATTAAAGTAAGTAATATGAGGAATCTAAGTAAATTAAGGTGATGTAAGTAATATTAAGGTAAGTAATATGAGGAATCTAAGTAAATTAAGGTAATATAAGTAAGTTAAGGTAAGTAATATGAGTAATCCAAGTCAATTAAGGTAAGTAATATGAGGAATCTAAGTAAATTAAGGTAATACAAGTAAGTTAAGGTAAGTAATATAAGGAATCTAAGTCAATTCAGGTAGGGTTAGGGTTGGGGTTGGGGTTCAGGGTTAGGGTCAGAGGTCAGAGGTCAGAGGGCCAAAACCCTCTTTCCTCCTTCCCCCGACCCCTCCTTCACCCAGTGTACGGGCACGTCCTGTCAGGAGCATCTCCTGTGGAGCCTACCTCTCATTCAGGCCCCTTGGGAGGAGCGTGTCCAGCCTGTGGATCCAAATCCTTTCAGCCCTTCTCCTCTGGGCTGCAGACCAGGCTGGGTTACACTCCAGCACCAGTGCTGAAAGTGCATTCCAGCCGTGGTCTATGAAATGCTGCACTAGGGGACGTTGTGTGTTTTTATGTTTTTGAATATTGTACCTATGCTGAGTGAAGCGGGTAAGGAGGCTGTTACCCGTCTCACCCACATACTGGATCTTACAGATTTGGCATGTTATCAAATAAACACAATTTTTTGATTTAGGGTGTCCTGATCGGTCTGATTTGAAAATTGTGTTGTTGAATTTGTTCTTTACCCAGTGCAGCTGTTTGAAGAATCCACCCTGACCTCTGACCTTTGGTGTCTTCAAAGGTCTTACCTCAGCACGGACGAGGAAATCCCTTAGGTTCTTATTCCTTTTGTAGGCCGCAATTATTCTGTGGTTTGGTAGCAAAGATGTGTCAGATTGGAATTTGGTGAAATTCTGTTTGACACCATGAACGAAGCGTCCTGCTGAGGAGGAGAATTGTGTGATCAGGGGGATCATCGGTGATGAATCGGGGGGTCTGGAGTCTAGGAAGCTCTTCCTGCATGCTCTCAGGAAGGATCTGGAATATCCTCTCTTATAAAGCGCTGAAAATAGCGTCCTAGCTGCCTCCTCAAAGTCTGATTTTTGTGTGCAAATTCTGTGAAATCGGAGGAGCTGGGATTTAATCAGGCCCGCATATGTGTGTTTTGGATGGTAACTGGTTTTAAATAAAAGAGCATGTGTGTCTGTGGGTTTAAAGAAAACCTTTAAATCTAATTTATGTGTTTTATCAAATTGTTCTCCTTTATAGGTGGTGGTGTCCAGGAAATCGACCGCTTTAACGCTGGTGGTGGACTTTACCTTGATGGATGGTTTGTGTGTGTTTAGGTGCTGGAGGAATTCTTGAAATTCTGCTTCCGAATGAGTCCAGACCCCCCAGATGTCATCCAGGTACCTGTAGTAATGCAGGGGGGCCTTCCTGCACGACTTCAGGGCCCCGGCCTCCCACTCGGCCATGAAGATGTTTGCATAGGCCGGTGCAAACTTTTTGCCCATGGCAGTACCCTTGATTTGGAGGAAAAATTGGCCATCGAATATAAAATCATTTCTTTTAAGGTTTATTTCTAACAATTGAATGAGTTCTCTGTCTGGCCTCCTCGAATTGGGATATTTCAAAAATATGTTTTTTATGCAGCCAATTCCTTCATCTATATCAATATTTGTGTACAAACTGTCGATGTCAATGGTAAATAGAATAGAGTCCTGAGGTAACGAGATTGATTTGATTTTTTCCACAAAATCATAGGTGTCTTTGATATAACTTTGGTGCCGAATTGAGAGAGGGTACAGATAGTGATCAATAAATTCTGCTGTTTGATACGATTCGCTCCCACAGTCCGATACGATCGGTCTCCCTGGAGGGATCTGAAATGGTTTGCTCCATTTCTCAGGTTCCTTGTGGATCTTGGGGAGCAAATAAAACCTCCTCGCCCTGGGTTCAGTGGAGCCACCCAGGTAGGTTTTCTGTTTAGCATTGATAAATTTCTTCCTGTGCAGGTCCGCTAGAATTTTATTAATTAATGGGACCGTATCTTTATAAATAGGGGTATCTAATTTCTTATAATATGTTTCATTATGTAGTTGTTTGTATCCCTCCCACAGATATTGCTCTCTGTCCATAATAACAATGGCGCTGCCTTTATCAGCAGGTTTAATGACAATATTATTATTATTCATTAGTTCTTTGAGAGCTTCTGTTTCTTCTATATTTAGGTTAGGTATAGTTTTAATAAATTTAAATTCTTTATCCAAATATTTCAGGTCCTGGGAAATCAATTTCTCCACCTCAGGAGGGAGGGAGTTAATTGGAGGAGACCAGTCTGACTCCGGCATAAAAGGTAAGTGATCATTTTTATTATTATCAACATCATCTTTATAATAGATGGCCAATTTAACCCTTCTGTGGTATTTTTGCAGGTCATACCTCATCAATGTTTTAATTTTGTCCCTGTTGTTGTTACCCTGGGTGGGAATAAAGGTTAAACCCTTGTTTAGGAGGGAACACTGTGCATCACTCAGAGCAAATGTTTTTGACAGGTTACACACATTTTTATTTACAATATTAGAGTGCCCCTCCTGCCTTTGCAGGCTCTCGGGGCCATCTAATTTAGCCACTCACTCCAGTGCTTCTTCATACGGGCCGCCGTGGCCTTGGACCAGTGGACATTGTCACCGGTCACTGTGAAGATCCTCTTCTCCAACGCAGGGATGTGGTGGCTGCGCTGTGAAATGCGGCTGTTCAGGTAAGTGAGGGTTACCTGTTCTTGGAGAGGTAGCTGTGGGGAGAAATTAATGACAGGCACAAAGATTTCAGCATTAGGACAGGTGATCCTTGCTTCTCTGAGTGCGGCCCTCATCTCCTTCACAGCAGCCTTTTTGTCCCTCTGGGCCCTGTGGTTGATGCCTAGGGACAGGATGAGCCGTTCCACGTGCTCAGCCACCGGTGTCCTCTCCAGCAGGTGGGTCAGGTGCTTCCACCTAGCACCCGGAAAACTGTCCACCTGCACATCAGGGTTATTCATGGCGGGCAGCCTGCCCACATTAGAATCCCCCACAACCACATACTTCTTATGCAGGTTAAGAGACCAGTCCCGGGTTTTATTCAGGGTCACTATATGTCTGGCTGCAGCCATTACCTGAGCATCCGATGGAGCAGAGGTCTCACCGGTGGAGGAAGACGCAGCTGGGCCCGAGGTCCGCATCCTGGAGCTAAAGGTGAGTCTCCGCTGCGTGCTGATCTGCAGCCTCCGGTGCAGGGCCGTCGACTTCGGTCCCACTAAAGATCCCCTCTTAAATTCTGCAGAGCTGGAGGTCTGCGACTGTGCAGGGGAGGCTGTGGCTGCATCTGCAGCCTCCTGGTTGCTCAACTCCCCCTGGTGGACATCAGAGGTGTTGCGGGGGTTCCCGTCAGCTGTGGGGGACGCTGTCGTCCCAGGAGGAAGAGGAGGAGGAGGAGGAGCCGTCTGCGGTGTCCCCGGAGCAGGGCAGGCTCTCCTGCATGAGCTGCAGGATCTCTGCTGGCGCTGAGGAAGAGGAGGGGGAGTGGTCCCTCTGCTGTCGCCCTCGTCGATCGCTGCTGGCGGGGTCCAGCCGCTGTGAGGAGGCGTCGCCATGGCCGCTGGGGTGGTCATCCCCGGGCTGGGAGGTGCAGGAGGGCCGCGCGCCTCAGCGGATGGAGGAGATGGTGAGCGCGGTGGAGGCTGTGGGTGGTGCGGTGATCCGTCCTGGTCCTCCTCGCTGTCCACATCCTGGTCCCGCGGTTCCGTCCGGTGTGCTGAGGGCGTGTCGGAGGAAGAGGAGGAGGAGGGAGGCGGCGATGGAGCGACGTGGGCGGCGGGGGAGGCGGCCTGCGAAGCGGCGGGCGACCGCGAGGAGGATGAAGGACAAGCTGCCCTCTGCTCCTCCTCCACCAAGAGCAGCTGGACCTCATCAGCCGTCCCCAGGTTGAACCTCCTGCCCAGGTTCCGCTGCGCCCACCTGACCGCCACTTCCAGCGGAGCCAGGAGGTCACCACCGAGGCTCAGGAGCGTCCGCTTCTCCGCAGCGCGGTTAGGGTTAGGGTTAGGGTTAGGGTTAGGGTTAGGGGTAGGGTCAGGAGGATTGGGTCAGGAATTTACAGCATGGGGGTTTAAAAGGGTCAGGAGGTTAAAAGCAAGGAAGGAAACAATTGGAATTGCAGATGGTGATCTCTCATCAGCTTCATGCACAGCTGGATAAGGGAGACATTCCTTATCTGAGAGAACCATTTGTTATTCCTGCCTAAGGGTAAATACAACAAAACCTTCCTGAAAGGAAACAAACCAAATGGCTGTAACTTGATAAGAATAAAATGATTACATTCACATTTTCCTAACATTTCCCCCCTTTAAAACATTTTATTGAAAGCTTAACTTAACCTACTTCAAGTATTCTTTTCTTGCATTCTGCATTTTCAATGAGACTGTCATTTTGTTGAGCATTTAACAAGGGAAAAGTTAAACTACGGGGTGTACTTCTTCAAGAGGGATTTGTGAAAGCATTTGATATTGAAACATTACATTTCCTATAGTTTTAGCAATCATAGACTTTAGGCATGGGATTACACAAGCAGTAAAAACACAAAAAATAATAAGAACAATAATAATAATGGGTGTCATTATTTTCAGCAGGAGATGCCACCACGATCCTGAAAAGAACCAGGAGAGAAAGTTCATACTTAGAGGAACAACATCCTGGGACATTGCTTGTTGCAGATTCTTCAAAGCAGACATAGCTTCAGTAATATGAGTTTCATTTGCGTCAGAAATGTACGTACAGCAGGAAATTCCAATCATTACACATACGCCATCTTGGCTAGCAGTTTACATGTCCAAAACCATTCTGTTTTGGCAGTACCATTAAACGCATTTCACTTAATTGTTTGTTTTGTCCTTTGTTGATGTCCATCGTCATGTTCACTAGAGTCTTCATTCTATAGTCCAATGTCTCAATCATCAGCATAGATTTACCAACTCCAAACCACGGGAAAAGTGAAAGTCCTATTTTATTCGCTGTACTCCAGTGCTTATGTTCAGGGGGAACGTTGGAACCCCATATGGGATCATGGGGTTGGAACACTGAGCTGGAGCTGAGTTCTCTTTTCATCCTATCAGAGGAATGATGGTCCTTCACAGCTTGAGCTGAGATGATAACAGTGTGGTCAGAAACAAACACAGGAGCACATGTACCTGACCAGTTTACAGGCAATGATGGATAGATACTGTCTCCTCCACACAGGAACCAGCCACCCTCTGTAGGAAAGTTGACTTGTGGTTTTCAAATAGAACAGCTGGTGTACGTTCCATTAGGGAGGATGCCGCAGACAAAGTCAGAGTTAAGGTCAGTGATGGTACTCTGGCATCCTGCTGCATGTCCTACCTTCACCGTATCGTTCCCTCCAGGTGAGCGAATACACACTGGATGTCTCAATCCTTTAGGCATAACTGCCTTCATCTTGGTGGGATAGTTGTGACATTAGTTTCCCATAGGTTGTCATCATAGTGGTTTGGGATATCACCCAGCCAAATCTTCGTGGCAGTGGAGTGGATGAACCTCTTTCCTCTCTCACTCATTGGATCTGGACTCAAACAGATAATGCAACAGATAATGCACGCAACAGCCACAACGCAAAAGAAGGCCCCGTCTCCATGGGAACCCCATTTTTGCTAGGTTAACAGAGATGTTAATGTTACCCAGGACTCTAAAGAACAGGGATCAGTTGATTTCTTCACCGACGTTGAGACGAGTGGCCCTAAAAAACCAAACCCCTTTGAAGTCGGACTTCCTCACTGTTCCAACCTTTAGGTATTTAACACTCTCTGTAACTTACAGTGGCTGAGGTGAAACCAGGAAGGTCTTTCAGCGATCTTCACAGCTGTTGGCGTGGTCAGGAGCACTTGATATGGTCCTTCCCAACTTTGGCTCGCCCAATCCTTCCTTCTGATGATTTTGATGAACACCCAGTCTCCTGGTCTCACTGCTTGTGAATCCTGTGGAGACAAAGGTTCTCCTGGCAGAAAATTTGCATTGGACACTTCTTTAGACTGCAACATTTCTCTCATGTAGTCTGCTAGAATTTTTCCTTCCTCCTTAGGTGGCGTCTGTATTGTGAACAGTGGTAATTTATATGGTCTGCAATATATTATTTCAAATGGAGTCAAACCACTGCTTGTTGGAGTTATTCTCATGTACAGTTTTACTAGGTCCAGACATTCTGGCCATGGCCTCTTTGTTTCTTCCATGCACTTTTTAAGCCTGGATTTAAATGTCCCATTTGTCCTTTTCACAAGTTCAGCACTTTGTGGACGATAAGCAAAGTGATTCTTTAAGGTTATTTGTAACCTGCTTGCCATTTGCTGAATCACCTGATTCAGAAAATGTGGACCATTTTCACTGTAAATTTTCTGTGGGATGCCAAACCTTTGCATATTTATTTAGCTACTGTTAATGCATCTGCATGCTTTGCTGGAATTATTTCAACCCATTTTGAAAATGCATCAATCATTACCAGACAGTATTTGTAAGGACCACTTTGTGTCAGTTCATTAAAATCCATATGCATCACTTCAAAAGGTTCCTTTAGTTCTGGAAACCTTCACTGTTCTGATCTAAAATTACCCTGAGGGTAATATTTAACACAGATCGTACAGGTTTTACAAAAAAAATTTTTGTATGAATTAAATCCTATGAAATAAATCCATATGTTGCTGTATTATAGTTATCCCTCCATTTTTGAGACATGGCAATTACCCATGGCTCAAAACAGCTGCTGCTTGGAATAAGCTTTTACGGAGAACTGCTCTGTCACAAACTATAGAATCCTTCTGATTCATTGTTGCTACATTTTTTACCCATATGTGTTTTTCTACAGTTGGCGCTGTTTCTCTAATTAACAACACTTCTAGATCAATGATTTGCTCTGTTTTTTGCTCTAGGTAAATATCAGAAACACCAAATTATAGTACATCTACTACATGGGGGTCTAAGAATGTGGTTGAATGAAACCAGACCACTTCAGCTGAACTTTCTACAGCCATGGTAGTTGCTCAAACTGCTTGCAGACATGGGGGTAGTGCTGCTGCTACAGGTTTGAGCTTATCACCATGGGGCTGTAACAACACAGAAGTCGTAAAACTAGAGCTAAGACAGTTGCTGAGATAAGCTTTGCTTTTAGCTCTGTGAATTGCTGCTCTGCTTCTGAGGTCCACTGGATTTTCTCTGACATGGCCATCGGCGTGTCATGAATAACATTTAAGAGAAGCTGAGTTTTCTCTGCATAATGTGGAATCCAAACTCTTCAATAATTACACAATCCTAAAAAAGACATCATTTGTTTTTTAGTGACTGGTTTGGGTGCACTTGCTATAGTAGTTTTTCGATCTTCCTGTATCATTTTACCTTCTTCTGAGATAACATGGCCTAAGTAACGGACTTGTTTCTGCACCCACTGCATTTTATCTTTTCTAACTTTGTTTCCCATTTTGGCCAAAATGATGTAGCAGCTTTTTTAAATGCAATTAGAAGGCCACCTATGTACATTAATACTTTATTTCCATGCTTTGGATTAAAGCTTTTTAAGCATGTTAAAATAGCCTGGATGAAAATTGTAGAACGGTCTACAAATCCCTGCGGCAGGCGTGTGTACGTATATTTTTTCTCTTCCTTGAAAGTAAAATCAAACCAAAACTGAGAATCTAGACATGGTCTAATTATTCCTGCATCCATTGAAATTTTTATAACTGCCATTATACCCTTCTGTTCTTCATATTTTAGCCCGTACTGTTTTATCCGCGGCCTGTACTTTGATTTAGGAACTATTTTAACGGGTTCTATTGTTGTCAATAATCCTACATCAGTTGGTCCTGTGGACCACAAAGCATTTGGGATATTTTTTAAATCATTTTCATCGGATTCTTAGACTTAGACTTAGACTTAGACTTTCTTTATTGTCATTTTGTATACACAGAGTGCATACAGAACGAAATTTCGTTTTCACACAGCTCAGAAATATTACAGTAACTCTACAGGATACCTTGCAGTGAATTACAGTACAGGATAAAGTGCAGTGATCAATCGCAGTCACTTACAGGATAAATTTCAATTGACTTCCGGATAAAGTGCAGCAGTGAACAGTAGGCAGTTGAAATATAAACAATGTAAACCAAATGTAAACAAATATGCAGTAAGGTGCATCAGTGATTTAAAAGTAGACAGTTGCATTGTACACAGTTTTGCAGTACGTTTCCGGTTAAGGTGCAGCAGCAATTTTGCAGGATACGATACAATGTGCAAATGTGCAGATGTGCAAATCAGCGAATCTAGTGTGGTACACAGTCCGTTTTTATACTTCAGCAGTTCAGCAGTTCAACAGTCTGATGGCAGCAGGGAAAAAGCTTTTGCAGAATCTAGTGGACCTGCAGTGGATGCTGCGGAACCTCTTTCCAGAGGGCAGCAGGGAGAATAGTCTATGGTGGGGGTGTGAGGGGTCCCTGATGATGTTACGGGCTCGAGACACACAGCGCTGCGATGAAATGTCTTTAATGGAGGGAAGAGGAGCCCCAATGATCCCTTCTGCTGTCCTCACCACTCTCCTCACGTTCTTCCAGTCGGTGGCACTGCAGCCTCCACACCACACAGAGAGACAGCTGGTCAGAATACTCTCTATGGTGCTTCTGTAGAAGGTCGTTAGGATGGGCGGGGGCAGGCGGGCTCTCCTCATCCTCCGCAGAAAGTACAGTCGCTTCTGTGCCCTCTTCACCAGTGACGTGGTGTTCACAGTCCAGGTGAGGTTGTCTGTGATGTGCACCCCCAGGAACTTGGTGCTGCTGACCACCTCCACCGCTGAGTTGTTGATGAGCAGTGGAGCATGGTGAGGCCGGTTTTTCCTGAAGTCGACGATGATCTCCTTCGTCTTCTCCACGTTCAGGATCAGGCTGTTGTCTCTGCACCAGCCCACCAGCTGCTCCACCTACTCTCTGTAGTCCTGGTCGTTGTCGTCTCTGATCAGGCCCACCACCGTTGTGTCGTCTGCAAACTTCACGATGTGATTGGTGGTGAACCTGGGGACGCAGTCGTGTGTCATCAGGGTGAACAGCAGGGGGCTCAGGACGCAGCCCTGAGGGGAGCCCGTGCTGAGGGTGATGACATCAGAGGTGTTCTGTCCGACCTGGACTGACTGAGGTCTGTTGGTGAGGAAGTCTAGCAGCCAGTTTCGTAGGGGTGTGTTGAAGCCCAGATGCTCCAGTTTTCCCACCAGATGTTGTGGGATGATGGTGTTGAACGCTGAACTGAAGTCCAGGAACAGCATCCGCACGTGCGCCAGGCTCAGGTGAAGAGCAGAGGAGATGGCGTCCTCAGTGGAGCGGTTCCGTCGGTAGGCAAACTGGAACGGGTCGAGTGTTGATGGGAGACTGGAGACGATGTGTTCCTTTACCAGCCTTTCAAAGCACTTCATCATGATGGGAGTCAGTGCAACAGGCCGGTAGTCGTTGAAACAGGTGACTTGAGGTTTCTTTGGCACCGGAATGATGGAGGCAGACTTGAAGCATGCTGGCACTATGGCTTGGTCCAGCGAGGTGTTAAAAATGTCTGTGAGGAGACCAGCCAGCTGACCTGCACACTCCTTGAGCACCCGCCCAGGTATGTTGTCGGGACCTGGGGCCTTCCGCGGGTGGACTCTCCTTAGAGTCTTCCACACGTCGGCGGTGTCAAGGCAGAGGACCTCCTCTTCCTGATGGGGAACAGCTTTCACTGCTGGAGTGCTGCTTAGTGCCTCAAACCTCCCAAAGAAGTTATTTAGTCCATTGAGGAAGTCAGCATCAACTTCACCCACCGGGGGGGAGGGCGTGTTGTATTCAGTGATCGCCCGGATGCCTTTCCACATGCTCCTGGTGTTGCTGGCGTCATGGAAAAGCTCCTGGATTTTCTGACTGTGGTTCCGATAGCAAAGAATGCTGGATTATTTTGTCTCATGCTAAATCTTGGACACGGGGTTCTGCACCGAACAGAACTTCGTAAGGCTGCTTCCATAGTTCTGTACTAGGGCTATAAAGCCAGCCTGTTTTGTGTGGACACAGCTGAAAATCAGATGGTCTTTCTGCAGCTTTTAAACGTGGGCCTGTATCTCTCCACTGCTCTTTACCGGTCTTAAACAATGACAAAAAAGGTTCCCATGGTAAGCCATACAATTTTTTATATCTGTGTAGAAAGCATAACAGTAACTGCTTCAAATGAACTCCCATCTGTGTACATATTTTGTGTAGCCACACTTGTAGTTTCTTATTTCAGAAACAGTTTTTCAAACTTTTCATCTGAAGTTAAGCACACACTCATAGTGGTTTGTAGATCAGCTAACCAAGTTTCATCCTCTGGATTTGACAATGTGCTTCTAGCATTATGCATAACTTTGCTTTTCTCTTTTATTTGGAGCAGAGACGGTAAGCATAGTGCATAAAACACAGGAGGATTTTGTTACAACGCCATTACATGTTCTACACGGACAGCTTTCATTCCATCCTGCGTTGGAAAAACTGCAATGCCTAATTTTTCCATTAATGTTGCAAGTTGGTGACATTACTACAGGATCATACAACCTTTTTTCCTGTTTGAGGGTCTTTTATTTCTAATGCTTTTAACATCCATTCTTGGGATGTTTGACCATTTGCTGACTTTACAAAAATGGGCATTTTAGATGCTTTTAGTCCAAGATTATCTTTTATACAAGTTTTGCAGGCTTCCCAAATCGCATAAAAAGGTAACTGGCTATCCATTAATTGTAAGTACTATGTATGGTTTTTCTTTTAATGCACTTAAAAGCTCCCATGCTCCATACACATCTACTGTTTTAAAGGCTCTGGATCCCCATTTGCTCTAGCCCCTAGTCACAACTCACATGAAGAACCGCCCCTGCGGCCTCTTCCCCGTCCCCGCAGATGAGGTGCCTGTGTCTGATTGGGACATTCCCTGGACCAATGGTTGGGTGACCCACAATTCCAGCACCCCCCATTGTTTTTACTGATTTGGGCTGAAAGCCCCCTCGGTCGCTAGGACCGCCCCTGCCTACTCGGAAACCTCCTCGACGCCCTCAAGGGGTCCGGTGGCTTGGAAAGCAAATATTTCTTCTGGGTCACATGAAGGATCTGCCCAGAAAATGTGTCCCCCCCCTCCAGACACACCACCTCCCTTTTTGGCGTGTTTCTTCTCGGCGTGACGCACATAGGCCTATTCCATAACTGTGGTTAAGTTAGATGTGTAACTGTTATGATATATTTTTCGAGGATGAACCCGGACACAGCACGCACACACAGAGCAAGTTCTTAGGAGTGAGTTTTATTGAATGGAGTGGAAGATGGATGATGATGGGACCAGAGTCTTTCAACAGACGGAGGTGTAGGGTGCAGAAGTTGGCCGGCAGGAGGCGTGAGGAGAGACTGACCCGGAGGAACTCTGGAGCTGAAGACTTGAGACCGGAGCGTCAGAGCCGAAGACTTGAGACCGGAGCGTCAGAACCGAGGACCGGAGACCAGAACGTCGGAGCCGTGGACTTGAGACCGGAACGTCGGCGCCGTGGGCTTGAGACCAGAACGTCGGCGCCGTGGGCTTGAGACCAGAACGTCGGCGCCGTGGGCTTGAGAGCAGACCTTCTGAGATGAACACTGGAGAGAACAAAGCTGACGGAAAAGTCTAAAGGCTGACTGTAACAAAACCTGGTTGAAAGGTGTCTTATGGCAACAAAACGGAGCTGACAAGAATACTGGCAGAGACTGAGCGGGAATGAACGCTATGGACCGGCGACGAGAACACAACTAAGGTGAGTTATAAAGGGAGCTTGACAGGTGACGGGAATAAAGACTAATTAGTCTCCTGACAGGTGTGACTAATAGCAGAGCTGAGTGAACTGCAAAATAACAAAAAGGAAGCCAGATACAACTTAAACCATGACAGTAACTAAATGTTTTTTAACCCATGCAGATATATGCGGCTGGAAACCTTCCATTAACAAATATATGTATTTTTATTGTTTAATGGATCCCAAATTTCCAATTATCCGCCCTCCTGCGAAAAACCGCTCCTTACAGTTGTCCACTTCTGTCTCTGTTCGTTCACTTACGCTTGATGTTCAAATATTCCGCCTTGAGGGGTTCTGCCTGTATAATTTGCCCTTATTTTTTTTTCCAATGTTTTCCCACTGACGACTGTAAGGCTTGTCCGAACTCATGTCCATTTAAACCATATGAGTTATAAATTCCCTCCATGTCTTGGATCCATATTTCTGGATCTTCCTGTGGAGAAATGACACCTTCTACAGTCTTTCTAGCTTCCTCTAACGACCACGGACGGAAAACTGGGATTGTTTAAGGCTGCTGAGCTCCTATATTAGGATTTGCAACCTGCACCATGGGATACAATCCTTTGGACGGTCTGTAGATAACGAATTATCTGATTTACTCAGTCCATCCAGGTCTGCATACAGATCTGAAATATCCCTGGGGGGGTTTAAGGGATTATACGGTGGTGGTCTGCCTTCTTCAGTTGCTACCATAGTTTGCGTGACTGAATTATTGTTCTGGCGGGTTCTTTAAAGCCTAATATTGTGAGACCAAACAGAAGCTGAAGGACAGCTGACCAATGGACCAGCGCTGCAGTTGCTGTCCCATCAGCCACCCCACCCCCTCCTGCTGGTTGAGGCTCTCTCCCTCTGTTTTTCATTATCTTTTGGACGGATACATAAACATAACATTAATTCTATTTTTCGTAATAACCTCCTCTCTACTTCGCGCCTGTATTAACCAACACCGCGCTATTTCGAGCTCTTATATATATATTTATATACTTACACACATACATACACATAGACATACACACACATACCCTAGCGCTTATTTTAGCCGGCACACAACATTTTCCCATTGATTCACCTTCAGCACACCATCTATTTTATACTTTTCCTTCCACTTCTCCAAGTATTTCTTAATATTAAGAAATATATATAATAATATTTATTGTAATAATATTTAAAATTTACTTGGATACACAAACATTTCATCCCCTCTGGGATTTCTCTTTCTACTTTGTCCTGAACCCATCCTAATTACTTTTGCGTTGTGTTTATCTACCTTCCAGGACCTTAATCCTGTTTTTTTCTCTCTCTCTCTTTTAAGGTACCATTCAGGACTTTAACCTGAGTTTTTTAGCTACCTTTAATTCTACGACGGACTGAAAACCGGTCGTATTGCTTCGAGGGACTCAAACCTCTCGATTTAACTTTTCGGGGATTTTTTTAATCACCCGTTACAAGGGACTAAAACCGCTTGCACACCTGTTCGGGGAACTTTTAATCACCCGAAACCCTGAACGACGGACTTTAACCGGTCGTTTAAAACTTACTTGCTTTGGTGTGTTTTTCTCCTGGTCGGATCCCGGTCGGATCCCGTCAATCCCTCGTTGGCGAAAGGAGTCAACCTATGACGCTGGCCCAGCGAGGAAGTTACCTCTCGGGACTTTAGACAGGTCCTTGACTCAGACCACCGGTGGATTTCAGCGTGTCCGCTCCTCCCGTCAACGAGCCGATATTTTGGGATCCGGGTCACGGCACCAGGCTGATAGGATTATTAAAGATAACCCCTTTTATCCTAGAACGAAAACCACACAACACAAGTTTTAGACATTTCTATAGAAAAGGACAGAGGATGAACCCAAACGAAGAACTGTACTCCCTGAAAGTTTAGGATCGTCTGTGTCGGATCATCTCTGTCCTTCTACCTTTATTATCACACATCAAAGAGGGGGTCAGGAGGATTGGGTCAGGAATTTACAGCATGGGGGTTTAAAAGGGTCAGGAGGTTAAAAGCAAGGAAGGAAACAATTGGAATTGCAGATGGTGATCTCTCATCAGCTTCACGCACAGCTGGATAAGGGAGACATTCCTTATCTGAGAGAACCATTTGTTATTCCTGCCTAAGGGTAAATACAACAAAACCTTCCTGAAAGCAAATTCTTAAACAAACCAAATGGCTGTAACTTGATAAAAAATAGAATTATTACATTCACATTTTCCTAACATCAATGTTGTTTTTTTTAAAGATAAAAGTAGGAAATAGGCTGTCAATCTTAAAAAACCTACCAGTTGGCACAGACGCTCAACGTCGGACTTTTTATTAAAATTACGCACTAACTCTGTAAACAGGCCACATAGGGAAGCTTAAAAGAATAATGTTCTCGCCTCAAACGATCTGAAAACGTACTGTTGAAGAACAACAACAGCAGAAAAGGGAGTGTTTAACTTACCACTGTGAGCTCTGTTTGCGCTGTCTGGAATCAAGCTGTGGCCACGGTGCATTCTGAGACGGTCAGTCTGAAGAACGCATGCGCGGCTCCTATCTTCGCACTCTGTGCTCCATTAACCAGCCTTGAAAACCGTGACGTCAGACCACTGTTGTGAATTCGTATTCTCAAAGAAAAAATCCGTATTCTCAAGTAGCCGCTGCTGTTTGTGTTCATGAAGAATAAAGCACAAATTTAAACTTGAAATTTGTATATATTAGTTATTGAAGTTGTAACTATTTAAACTGTATGTTGTATCTTTTGCATGAGATTTCAATTATTATGAGTTTACAAATGTTTGTTATGCGCAACTTCTGACTAATACGGACACAACTATCCTTTTATGTACAAGTCTATTTTGACAGTGATCTTACCTCATACAACGTGTTTTGATTTGTTTTCGTCTGAAGCTACATGAACGCTAAAAATGCGATGTTTCTTTCAACAAAATGAGTCAATAAACAGTGGGATCGGTAATATAAACACCTCTCATTTTAGTGTGGGAGGTTTCATGGCTAAATTGGACCGGCCTGGTGGCCAATCTTCATTAATTGCACATTGAACCAATAAGAGCAGAGTGTGAAGGTCCAATTAGCAGGGTAAGAGCACAGTTTTGCTCAAAATATTGCAATGCACACAATATTATGGGTGACATACCAGAGTTAGAAAGAGGACAAATTGTTGGTGCACGTCTTGCTGGCGCATCTGTGACCAAGACAGCAAGTCTTTGTGATGTATCAAGAGCCTCGGTATCCAGGGTAATGTCAGCATACCACCAAGAAGGACGAACCACATCCAACAGGATTAACTGTGGACGCAAGAGGAAGCTGTCTGAAAGGGATGTTCGGGTGCTAACCCGGATTGTATCCAAAAAACATAAAACCACGGCTCCCCAAATCACGGCAGAATTAAATGTGCACTTCAACTCTCCTGTTTCCACCAAAACTGTCCGTCGGGAGCTCCACAGGGTCAATATCCACACCCGGGCTGCTATAGCCAAACCTTTGGTCACTCGTGCCAATGCCAAACGTCGGTTTCAATGGTGCAAGGAGCGCAAATCTTGGGCTGTGGACAATTTGAAACATGTATTGTTCTCTGATGAGTCCACCTTTACTGTTTTCCTCACATCTGGGAGAGTTACGGTGTGGAGAAGCCCCAAAGAAGCGTACCACCCAGACTGTTGTATGCCCAGAGTGAAGCATGGGGGTGATGGTTTGGGCTGCCATATTATGGCATTCCCTTGGCCTCATACTTGTGCTAGATGGGCGCGTCACTGCCAAGGACTACCGAACCATTCTGGAGAACCATGTGCATCCAATGGTTCAAACATTGTATCCTGAAGGAGGTGCCGTGTATCAGACAATGCACCAATACACACAGCAAGACTGGTGAAAGATTGGTTTGATGAACATGAAAGTGAAGTTGAACATCTCCCATGGCCTGCACAGTCACCAGATCTAAATATTATTGAGCCACTTTGGGGTGTTTTGGAGGAGCGAGTCAGGAAACATTTTCCTCCACCAGCATCACGTCGTGACCTGGCCACTATCCTGCAAGAAGAATGGCTTAAAATCCCTCTGACCACTGTGCAGGACTTGTAAATGCCATTCCCAAGACGAATTGACGCTGTATTGGCCGCAAAAGGAGGCCCTACACCATACTAATAAATTATTGTGGTCTAAAACCAGGTGTTTCAGTTTCATTGTCCAACCCCTGTAAGTTGGGTAAATATTGCTTCTTCTAATTTTCCGACGGTTACTTCAGTATGAAGGTAACGTGTTTTGATTTGTTTTCGTCTGAAGCAGGTGAACAATAATATTTTATTTGTAGCTGACGAGCTTCTAACGTGAATGCAAAAAATGCAACGTTTCTTTCAGCGGAAGAATACAACAAATAGTATGAACGGATACGTACAGAAATATTGCTGACTTCCACTCTTCCAACGGTTACTTTGGAAAGAAGATGCCACTCTTCAAGCGGTTACTTTGGAACGAAGATACCTTCCAACGGTTACTAGGGAACGAATTTAGCGTGTTTTTTTTTATTTTTTTGCATATTTTTTTCCCGTCTGTTGAGTTTAAAGCCACACAGGGCTTTACCGTGATTGGCCGGCCATCATTGTGACGGTCATTGTTGATTGGCGTGGTCATAGTGAGGCGGTGCGAGACTGGGTGAATGTTCAATGTGAGAATGGCGAGGGGCGAACACTATTGGGTGAGAGACACTGACTAACGTAAGCCAAGTAGCGCCAAACACCAGTCATATATGGTCATGCATTTTTCGGAGTTTATCTGTATACATGGCCCATTGAAAAGCATTGAGAGCGATTAACCCCCAAGCAGCACTTCATATCTCCGGTTCCATAAAGACTAGAGACGTGATTTTGTCATGATTTGTCTTTGGATGAACCCGGACACAGCACGCACACACAGAGCTTGTTCTTGAAGTGAGTTTTATTGTACAGAGTGAAGGGTAAATGACGAGAAGAACCAGAGTGTTTATGGACGGAGATGAAGGGTGCGGAAGCTGGCTGACAGGAGGAGCGCGGGGAGACTGACCGGGAGGAGACTCTGGAGCGGAGGACTTGAGACCGTGAAGCAGCTGAGGGACCGGAGAGCGTGGAACTGTTGCAGAACTTGAGAGCGTGGAGCTGAGTGCAGGACTTGAGAGCGTGGAACAGAGTTGCAGGACTTGAGAGCGTGGAACAGAGTTGCAGGACTTGAGAGCGAGGACCAGAGTTGCAGGACTTGAGAGCGTGGAACAGAGTTGCAGGACTTGAGAGCGTGGAACAGAGTTGCAGGACTTGAGACTGACCGAGACTGAGCTGGAGTGAACACTACGGGCCGGCGACGAGAGCAGAAAGAGGTACGTTTAAATAAGGGTGGAACCAGGTGGAAGCAGTTGCGGGTTAATTGCAGCCTGCCAGGTGAAACCGATCAGGCTGCGCGGGAACGAGAGAGAGGGAGAGAGGCTCAGCATGCAGCCATAAGCTGCATCCTGACAGATTTTTTCTGTGTTTAATTCGGAACGGAGAGGGGAACAAGACAAACTATCTGTTTTTGCTGGAAATATGTTAATAAAGGTGCAAAAATAATTTCTGCAGCACTTAGCAGGGGCAAAAATTAGTTAAAAATTTGTATTTGACACCTCATAACTCGGACATGCTTTATCCGATGTGGGCCAGATTTATTGTGGAGCGTTCTCTCTAAAGGCAGAACACACATGGCTGAGCAGAAGTTGGTAGGCCCTTCCTAGGGCTTCTTCCGGTTAGCAACACGCTAACCGTTAGCCGCTAACACGGTTGTGTTCAGTATCACCGGGTGATGGTACTCTGTTAGTTTGGTTCAAATCCTCTACTGGGAAGTGTCTCAAAAAGGGAGAAAATACTAAAAGTCACCAAATGTCAGCAAAGATCATGGGTCTGATCGGCCTCCTTTAGAAACACAGCCTCACCAAATCTGGGCCCGAAACTCAACATTTGACCAAAATGGTGTGTAGTTCCATTTCCCACAGGTGGGTGGTGCTGTATAGGCCGGGTGGGTCGTGTCTGGGCATCCTGCCAGGTCCTGTTGGAGTCCAAGGCCAAATAGGAAAGAATGTGAAATCCAAAAAATGACAGAAAAGAGAGATGCGTGATAATCACCGGAAAATTTTAAAAAATTAAGAGGAAGTGATTTTGAAAATCTCAGATTCTTACGTTCATCACAGCCACTGCAGTGGGCGTCGAAAATTGCCATGCTAAGCCAATGGAGCATGTCAGAATCAGAATCAGAATCAAGTTTAATCGCCAAGTAGGTTTGCACTTACAAGGAATTTGACTTGGTGTTGATGGTGCAGACAAAAAATAAAAATACAATAAAATAAAATGGATATATATACAGAAGCTATATACACTCAGTAAACTGCGTTAATAAACGCAGAAGCTTGTATGTCCTGAACGGGGGAGAGAGACAGTGTCCAGTATCACGGGCGGCTCTTGGCCTTGTTCATAAGGCCGGTAGCAGATGGGAAGAAACTGTTCTTGTGGCGTGAGGTTTTGGTCCTGATGGACCGCAGCCTCCTGCCAGAGGGAAGTGACTGAAATAGTCTGTGACTGGGGTACGAGGGATCAGCCACAATCTTCCCCGCACGCCTCAGAGTCCTGGAGGCGAACAGGTCCTGGAGAGATGGAAGATTGCAGCCAATCACCTTCTCTGCAGACCTGATGACATGCTGCAGTCTGCCCTTGTCCTTAGCGGTGGCACCAGCGTACCAGATGGTGATGGAGGAGGTGAGGATGGACTCAATGATGGAGTTGTAGAACTGCACCATCATTGTCCTTGGCAGGTTGAATTTCTTCAGCTGCCGTAGGAAGTACATTCTCTGCTGGGCTTTCTTGGTGAGGGAGTTGATGTTCAGCTCCCACTTTAGGTCCTGGGAGATGATAGTTCCCAGGAAGCGGAAAGACTCCACAGTGTCAATGGCGGAGTCACAGAGGGTGATGGGGGTAGCTGGGTCTGAGTTCTTCCTGAAGTCCACAACCATCTCCACTGTTTTTACAGCATTGAGCTCCAGGTTGTTCTCCCTGTACTAGGTCACCAGATGGTCAGCCTCCCACCTGTAGGCGGACTCGTCACCGTCAGAGGTAAGTCCGATGAGAGCGGTGTCGTGCGCGAACTTCAGGAGCTTGACAGACTGATGACTGGAGGTGCAGCTGTTGGTGTACAGGGAGAAGAGCATAGGAAAAGGAACACAGCCCTGGGGGGAACCAGTGCTGATGAGCTGTGAGTCAGAGTTGTGTTTTCCCAGCTTTACATGCTACTTCCTGTCAGACAGGAAGTCTGTAATCCACCTGCAGGTGGAGTCAGGCATGTTCAGCTGTTGATGTAAAAACAGATCCCTCCACCCTTCGCTTTGCCCGAGAGATGTGTGTCGCTGTCAGCTCTGAGATGTTGGAAGCCATCCAGCTGCAGCGCGGCGTCCGGGATTTCTCCACACAGCCATGTCTCCGTGAAGCAAAAATGAGCAGATGAGCCTGTTTTGGCCCAGCATCAGTTTCAGTCACTGACCTTTAGTAACCTCTGGCTTGGATGAGCGGCTGAGAGTGAGATGAGCGGCTGAGATCTCGCGAGAGCTGTGCGTAAGTAAAATGGAGGCGTTCATGTAATTCAAATCAAACAAGCTAAGGTAAGAACGAACCAATAACTGAAAATAATACAAAGTTAAAGCCCAAACATTTACAACTGTCTTATTTTCTACGAGGGAACAAACTGGACGAAGAGACCGTGACAAGCCTGGAGTGCTACCTGGACGAGTGTTTTGATAGCATCGTGATGGGGAAGGCCCAGAAGCCTACGGCTGCTAGCACACCGTCACTTAAGCGCACTCGTTCTAATTCCACCAGTGCGTCTTCTTCATCCACTTTGTCTCCAGACAGGAACTTCAGCGACATCTTGGAATCCATCGACAAGAAGCTTACCAGCCTTGACGCGCGTCTCGCCTTGGTAGAGGTTCTACACAAGGAGTTTCAGTCTCTAAGGGAGTTGGTGGAGTTTAGCCAAGCCCAGCTAACAGCTATGGCCGCGGAGAACGACGCGCTGAGGGGGAAGGTTACGGAGCTGACCGAAGGCATTATCCAGCTTTCCGGCGAAAATAAGAAAATGAAGGAATCCATTCTGGACATACAGTCGCGAAGTATGAGAGATAATCTCGTCTTTGCAGGCATCCAGGAGCAGCAGGGAGAGATAGCAGAGGAAACGGTCCGGAACTTTCTCCAGCAGAAGCTAAAAATCCCGGCGGATCAGGTAAAAAACATCACTTTTCATCGAGTCCACCGGCTCGGAGGTAAGAAACCCGACAAAACCCGTCCTCGCCCGATCATAGCTAAATTTGAGCATTATAAACAAAAAGAATTTGTTAGAAGTTGCGGCAGGGAACTGAGAGGGACAGACTTTAGTGTTAATGATCAGTTTCCTAAGGAAATCCTAGATCGCAGGCGAGTGCTGTTCCCAATCAGGAAGAAATACATGATGGACGGCGTTAAAGCCACCATATCGGTTGACAGACTTTATATTAATGGACAGTTGTTCAGGGATCAGAAGATCACCCCTTGGCTTTATTAGTTACACCACAGGTGGACTTAAAGCATGTTTCAATGATTTAAAATAAATAAATAAATAAGACGCACAGATCGGTACACGGTGATAAATTAATTACACGCACAGCTAAAGAGCACGTTGGTATGGTTGGTGTTCACGGTTGGGTACAGAAGGCACGGGCTATGGTTTATCCCTTTACACACTCTCTTACTCTTTGCACTTTTTTATTTTTTTGTGTATTTCTATCTTATTTGTCTGCTTCTTTCCTGATCATCAGTCAATCACAAGCACATCATATGATGCTACCTGGGTCTATGTATGACTATTTTCTCAAGGGCATGCACCTTCTAACTTCTCACTCACATCTATGGCGAATGTAAAGTTTGTGACATGGAATGTGCATGGGGCTGGCACCAGAGAGAAAAAAATGAAGATCATTAACCAGCTTACTAGATTAAAGGCAGATGTTGTATTATTGCAAGAAACCCACAAATCAGCTACAAATGCAAGTGAGCTTAATTCACCTGAGTTCCCTAATGTGTTTGCGGCCTGCTATAACTCTAGACAGAGAGGTGTAGCAATCTTAATCCACAAAAGCGTTAGTTTTAAAATATTAGATAAAACTATAGATCCTGAAGGTAGATACATAATAATTAAAATAGCTATCCATAACCAGAAGCTATGTATTGTCAGTATATATGGTCCAAATGTTGATGACCCCTCTTTTTTCCACCAATTCTTCCTTGCACTTTCAAAACACGGGGATTGTTCACTAATTATAGGAGGTGACTTCAACTTTGGTTTAAATAACGATATAGACAGGTTGAATAAAACAGGGACTCAGCGTAGTTGGCAGTCAGTAAGTGTAGTAAAACAATACATGAGTGATTTTGGTCTTTGCGATGCATGGCGTTCTCTTCATCCTATTAGTAAAGAATACACTTTTTTCTCAAATGTTCACCATTCGTACTCTCGTCTGGACTACTTTCTAATAAGTAGCTCACTGCTGTCGGTTGTTTCAGAGACGGTAATTCATCCTATTGCTATCAGTGATCACGCTCCTGTTACTCTCACCTTAATTAATAAAAAAATAACCACACAAAACAAAAGCTGGAGATTTAATACATCACTGCTTAAAGATGAAGAATTTATAAAATTCATTAAAGAACAGTGGGCCTCATACTTAGAATACAATGATCAACCAGGTACATCGGCATCGATATTGTGGGAAGCTGGAAAAGCAGTGATGAGAGGTAAAATAATTTCTTTCTCATCTCATAAAAAGAAAAAAGAAAACAAAAAGATTCAGGAATTGGAAGAAAAACTTCAGTTACTAGAATTATCTCAAGAAGAAGGGAAGTTAGGTAAAATCCGTGAAGTAAAATTAGAACTAAACCACTATATTGAAAAGCAAAATAGATTTCTAATACAAAGACTCCGAATAGAAAATTTTGAACATGGCAATAAGTCAGGAAGCTTTCTAGCTAATCAGCTTAAAATAAATAAGGAGAAAACTACTATATTTGCAGTTACAGATTCAACTGGTAATACAGTAAGTGAACCAGAGTGTATAAATAATACCTTCCGCGATTTCTACAAATCTTTATACACACCACAGATAAATCCATCAGAGAAGGATATTAAGCAATTTCTGGATAAAATTACACTTCCTAAATTATCAGATAACCAAAGAATGACACTGGATTCCCCGCTGACAACAGCTGAAACCCAGGAAGCTCTTAAAAGCATGCCTAATAAAAAGGCTCCAGGTCCAGATGGATTCCCCACTGAGTTTTATAAAGAGTTCTGGAATATTCTAGCCCCAACGTTCCACAGAATGTTGCAGGAAATACAGGAAAAAGGTAGATTTCCAGCTAATATGAACTCTGCCACCATCAGCCTTCTGCTCAAGCCAGACAAAGATCCTGTGTTGCCCACTAGTTATCGTCCCATATCCTTAATTAATGTGGATATTAAGATAATCTGTAAAGCTTTTGCAAAAAGATTAGACAAAGTAACTCCTCTCATAATACATCCAGATCAAACTGGTTTCATCAGAGGAAGGCAGTCATCCACAAATACACGCCGATTACTTAATTTAATTGATTATTCCTACAGTAAAAACATTAAAACCAATATATTGTCTTTAGACGCAGAAAAAGCATTTGATAGAGTAAATTGGAAATTTTTATTCGCTACTCTTCATAAATTCGGTTTTGGCGATTTATTCATAAACTGGTTAAAAATTCTATACAATTCTCCAACAGCCTGTGTCAGGACAAATAATCAAATATCTTCCAGTTTTTGTCTACAGAGGGGCACCAGGCAAGGATGCCCTCTTTCTCCATCACTTTTTGCCATCTTTATAGAACCTCTAGCAGCAACAGTCAGACAAACAAAAGCTGTAAAAGGTATAAAATGCATGAAAATAGAGCACAAGATTAGTCTGTACGCGGATGATGTATTACTTTATCTCCAGCATTCAAATAATTCTCTTTTACAAGTAATTAGAATACTAGAATCTTTCTCTAAAGTATCAGATTACTCGTTAAACTGGTCTAAATCTACGGTACTGTCAATTAATTGCTCTCTCGAAAACTCCCTAAATTTACAAATGCAATCAGGAAATATTAAATATTTAGGTATTACTGTGTCGAATAAATTAACAGATTTACTTAAACTTAACCATGCCCCACTTTTAAACAGGATAGAAGAGGACCTTGAAAGATGGAAATCGCTTCCAATCACACTTATGGGTAGAGTAGCTTCAATAAAAATGATGGTCCTACCTAGAATTAATTATTTATTTTCAATGGTCCCCAATAAACCATCATCTGACTGGTTTAAATCTCTAGACTCTGCCATTTCTAAATTTCTTTGGAAAGATAAACCCCCACGTATTAGCTTAAAGACAATACAGAAGACTAAAGACAGGGGAGGATTAGATCTGCCTAACTTCCATAACTATTACTTAGCAAATAGGCTACAATACATCTCTAAATGGATAAAAAATAGTCTTTTAGATGAGCCTTGGTTAGATATAGAACAGGAAATGTGCAATAATATCATGATTTCAGATCTGCCGTTTATTAGCTCAAATATAAAACGGCATACATGCTTCAAAAATATCAACATTAGTTCTACTCTGACAGCATGGTGGGAGTTCCTCAAAATGACAAAGTCATCCCTTATCCCATGCAGTCGTACACCTATCTGGAACAACCCTGATATCCTACAAAATAATAAAATGATAAACTTTACATACTGGAAGAATAAAGGTATTAAATATCTGGAACATCTACTTGACGGAACCGAGTTCATCAATTTTGCTAAACTAAATATGCAATATGGCATTAGTAAAAATAAATTCTTGGAATATGAACAACTTAAATCTATAATTAAAAATAAATATAAGCATATTAATGGTGGTTTACAAGTCCCAACTAATATAATAGAGTTCTTAGATTTAACCCCCCCCAAACTACTGTCTAAATTATACAGGACACTGACTAAAATAGATGATTCGATATCTCTTCCTATAATGAAGTGGGAAAAAGATTTATCAGGCACCTTTGAACAAAATTTCTGGGCTCAGACATGTCTAAGAACTTTCAAATTGACTAGAAACACCAACTTACAACTAATACAATACAAAATCCTTCACAGAGTACACTACACAGGACAAAGATTATTCAAGATGGGTCTGGCACAATCTAATATCTGCCCACACCGCATAGGCAATCATCCTGATAATTATTTTCATGCGTTATGGTTATGCACACCAGTCCAGAGGTTCTGGACACAGATATGTAAGGACTTATCAAAGTGCTTGAGCTGTAAAATTACACCTTCCCCATCAGTTTGCCTGCTCGGTAATTTTGAGGAAAGTCCTCTGAAAAAAGAAATAGTTTACATGGTTTTTACTGCTTTATGCATCGCAAAGAAAACTATCCTCATGAATTGGAAAAGTAAACAAAATCTCAGTATCAATCAGTATAGAGATCTTTTGTTGGATCATATTAATCTAGAGACAGCATCTGCTTCCACATCTGATTGGTCTCTTTGGGCTCCTCTGATCAACACCATCACTTAGTGGAATAGGGGGCGGTGGGTTGCTTCCTGCTGGGCGCAGTGGCTGGATGGAGGGGTTCCTGGGGCCCTGGGGGCACTTGGAGTGGGGCGCCTGGTGGGTCCGGCTCCGGGGTCTGTTGCCCCCATCTGGGAGGAGTTTGGGAGGCCTACGGGTGGCCTACAGCAGCCGCTTGCGGCGCTCTTTGGGAGCTGCGTGTTGACGGACGTGGGTTACTGACCTGGTAGCTGTGCTGCCGCTGGGTGGGGCCGGGGTGGGTCTGGGGGTCTGGGGTCCCTGGGGCGCGCCGCCCTCGGGCACGGGCCCCGGCGGGGCCTCGGGGGTTCCGGTTCCGGGGGGTGTGCCGCTTTTGGTGTGGGCCGGCGCGAGCCCGGGTGTCCGCCCCTGCACGGGGCCTCTGGTGCGCTGGGGGGCCTCGGGGCCCGTTGAGCTGGTAGGGGGGCATGGTCATTAACACCTCTGGGCAGATGCTCTTCTCCTTCATTGGATAGGCACTCTGCCAGTGGGGGGAGGTGGAAAGGAGGTGGAGTAGGGACCTACCCAGCCTGGATGTCTACTGTCGAATGTATGGTGAGTTGTTTGAACGTTAGTGTTGGGGAGGGATTAAATCTACGAGTGGGGGGGGTGGTTGGGGGGGGTTGACGTTCTGGTGGGCTTGTGTCCGGCCCCCTGTCCCGGTCCTGGTCCGTGTCGTCTTCCGGTGCGGGTTTCACCTGGGGGGTGGGGTTTGGGATGGCTCGTGCGGGCCGGCTGGCCAGTGTCCCCCCCTCCTATTATTATTATTATTATTATTATTATTATTATTATTATTATTTATTTATTTATTTATTTAGTTTAAGTAGGCTTGGTGGGTGGGCTGGGGGGGGGTTGAGGTGTTGGTCCTGGTGGGTGGTTGGCTGGCGGGCCCTGCGGCCTCTCCCTGGCCCCCGGGCTATGGTGGTGCCGCTGGCGAGGCCCCCTTCTCTGGGTGGGGCTTTCGGGGAGCGGGGGTGCCTATTGGAGTCAGTAGGGGAGTTGGCTCCCTGGGTTGGCTTCCCAGTCATTTGCTCCCCATCCCCGGACTCCTCCCTCTGCCTGCTCCATCACGCCGCCACACATGTAGGTCATGTGGGAGGGGGCGTTACTGGAGGTTGCCACTTTCTGGTGACGCCCCTCTCCCCAATTTTATCATGCATCTTAGACACTTTCACTTCAAACATTTTTCACATCGCACACTCATATAGGCCATGGTAGGGGGGGTGGGGGGAAGACGTCTGGGGGGGGCGGCTTATGTTGTGTGGGCCTCACCTCGGACGGCTCCCTTCACCTCCTCTCCCACTTAGACATTGAGGGTTCTGGGCAGTCACACGGAGGGGGTGCGCTGGCAACAGCTACCTTCTGGAAGGGGGGTGGGCTGTGCCGTGCATCCCCTTCGGCGCTCCCAGTTTTTAAACGCACTTGAGAACAACATGCAACAACACAACATTTGAGCAGGCGTAGGGAGGGTCGGGGTCTTCTGCACACCCCCGTTCTCCGATGGCGGCAAGGAGTCTGGGGCCTGGAGGAGGTGCGGGCCACTGTGTCCGGGGTCTTGGCGGGGGGCTGCGGTGTGCAGTCAGCAGCTTGCCAGGTCTGGGGCTGATGCCTCTGCTCCCCCCAGGGGGCGGGGGGCAGGGATGGCAAGGGTAAGGTGGGGGGAGGGAGGGGGTTTATTAGGTATTTAGGGGCAGGGGGGGGGCTCTGGCCGGGTGGCTCGTGCGGGTCGTGTTGGCCCGCCCTCTTGGGGGAGCCCGGTCCGGGGGGCGTCTGGTCTGGGGCCAGGGCCGGGGGTCGGGCACAAGCAGTCGTATAGTCAATTTGGGGTGACCCCCCCCCCCCTTTGGTCAGTGTTGGATGTGAGTGTTATGTGGGAATGTGTGTACAGCGTCTTTTTTTTTTTTTCTCTGTGTGTGGTGAGTGGGGCACAAGGGAGGGATGGGGTGAATGAGTTCTTTTTTTTTTTTTTTTTCCAGGTATGGGTGTGGTCCGCTCCCTCTCCCAAGAACATCTCAAGTCTCCGCTAGGTGCGGAGCCCATCCCCCCACGTCCTGCCCTCCTCCACTTCGTTGGCGGGCGCCTTGGCCCCCTGGCGCGTTGGTTGGCGTCGGGTTTGAGGTGGGTTCCCGGGCGTGCCCCGGCCCACTCCCGGCGGTCTCTTCGCGGGGCCTGGCCCCCCGGGGGGCGGCCGGGGCCCTCGTCGCGGGGGCGGGGCGCCCCTGGGGCCTCTGGCCCTCAGGGCCCATGGCCGGGACCACTTCAGCGGGGCTGGCTGCCGGCGGAGCCCACGGGCTCGTCTCCGCGGCTCTTGAGGGCGTCGGCATTGCGGTGGCTGGGGGATTTCCTCGGGGTCGTCTCTGCTCCTTCCTTGGGGGGGGTTGCAGATATCCTGTGTCGGCCCCTCCTGGGCGACCTGCTTTAGGGGCCCCCTTGGGAGTCCGGGGTTACGGGTCCCCTGACGCCTGCCTCTGTGCTCGGGGAAGGTGGGTCTTCGGTTCTCCACAATCACTATCAAGCTATTTCTGGATAATCTTCACCTAAACTAGTGCACTTTCACATCTCCCACAGGTGCTGGGTCCCAGGTATTAAGTGTTCACTTATATACAGTAATCTTATAATTTATTTATTTATTTATTTATTTATGTTTTTTCACTTTCTTTTTTCAAATATCACATTACACATGTCAGCTTACATAATAATATATATGATTTAGCAATGGCATCTAGGTGTTATTCGAGTGTAGCTGTTGCTTTATGTCTGTTGGTTGTGCTGTTCTTTTTGTGTCTATTTCCAGGTGATGGAGCAGACAAAGAAGGTTTTATCATTCTCTCCCTTTTATCTCCTCTTTCTTTCACCTCTACTCTTTTTTTTCTTTTCTTTCACTTTTTGTTCCTCCTTTACTCTCCCATTGTCATGTCCATATAATTTGAAATTCTCCTTGCAGGAATCATAATAAAGCTATTTACAAGCATAAATCAAGTGGAGCACTATGGCGAAAGTGTTTGCTCCACTTGTAAAAGCAAAATCTGTCGAGCTCTATCTGGCATTGAGACATCAATTCCTATTGCCATATTGCTAGACAGGACACTGGAAAAAAAAAAAAAAAAAAAAAAAAAAAAAATAACCTCTGGCTAACAGTGTTCCGTTGTCACGGAAACTCACTGACAGCTGCCGCTGCATGTCTACTGCACGCACACACTTTGGGTCAGAGTATGTCTAATTGGAATATAATGGCAAAACTTTGCCTTGAACAACACTCGATATTTCGTCAACCATAAGGGCTAGAGACTTAATTTTTTCTGCGTTTAATTTGGAACGGATAGGGGAACAAGACAAACTATCGGTTTTTGCTGGAAATATTTTAATAAAGGCGCAAAAAATCATGATATAAAGGGGAGTTTTTTATGGAAATGCAAAAATCTTCGACATAGGGTCCCGAACAAATCGCTATAGCTGAAAAGTATAAGAGATATCAAAATAATTCTTTCACCATGAGTATCAGCAGGCTTTTTAGGACTATGGTGCTTATTTCTATGTTTGTACAAAAATCAGTGTAGGCATGGCGACGATGTAAAAAAGTGGATCATGTGGAAGGGTGCAGGTCCAAAGCGTTTTCATGATTTTGCACATTCGCTACTCCCGAACAAATTGTTGCTGCGGCAAAACCGTAACAGTTATCCACAAAATTCCTTTTTTGTGAGTGCCAGAATAGTCTGGACATTCATGTGTGAAAGTCTCATGCCTGTACATCAAATGGTTTAGGAGTAGCGACGATGCGAAAACATGTGTTGCTTGGAATTTTCAGGTGTCATTTTTAGCGTTTGGACTTTTTGGCACTCTGAGGTGATTTGCGAGAAATCTATAAAAGCTACACCAATGAGGGTTACATTTCCTGAATCCTGACAAAAATACCTACGTTTTGGTGTATAATATGTCTACATAGAGTGAAAATTGAGTGAGTCAGCTGAAGTTGTTCGGAGTTGGGAAATCTTTCAAAATTCTTAGAGTGCACACTCTGACAGTTGGAGAATTCCGCCATAGACATCCATTATAAACAATGATTCCGCTGATTTTTGGACATGAGCTTTGAGGAGTAACTGTAAGAAAACTATAAAATATATCCACATCCCGTTTTCACTTCTGAATAGACGAAAGAAATATCTACAAACTGGAAGCTAAACGGTGTTTGTAGGTGAACGTATGACGACACAGTAAAGCTTTGAAAATGGTCATTTCGAGACTTTTTCGAGGCTTTCTCTCTACCCGATTCCATTCATTCCTATGGGTTTTTTTGGGGTGTTTTCTTTCGCTAATTATGTTGCCATGGTAACTCGAAACCCCAAGAAAAGCAATAGCACACCATTCCCGATCGAGCCGGACGTTTTGATACCTATATTGTGGGGGTGCACACTACGGTTCGGGCCACATTAACGGTCGAATAATTAAGAATATTAATAAAGAGTCCGTTTAGAGGTGCATAGTAATAGGTGCTCCCATGCATTTGCAATGCTATGGCAGGCCCCTAAATATCGTACAGTGTATGCCTGGCTTTAAATGGATCCCTCCCTGTACCTGATTCACACAGCCTCTTATTCAGCTAATGCACTGTGGTTGCCTTGCTCTCTATTGTTTAAAATTGATAATATAAAAAATGTATAAATGTAGTTTGTATTCAGGTAAAAATATTATGTCATACTTGAAATTATTTAATGGTGTGCTTTTTTTCGTTTGAGCATATTTAGTGTTTTAATCACTTTTTGTCTTGTCAATGTAATATCTCTCCTACAACATACGTTTTATTTAGGATATAGTGTTTTAGCCTTGTTTAGTTGTTAGTTCATAGACAAAACAGTGTTTGGTATAAAAGTACAATACAAAATGGATTTATTTCTGTCTTGTTAGGGCAAAAATGTCTGTCAACAACTATGTGGTAGTGACCTGGTTACCACCATTCAACAATGATCCTTTTGCAGCTTTACCCATCAGTATGATATTTTGTCTGTCTATAAGTCTATATATGTATGTATGTGCTGTATATAAATCAGCCTTATTATTCCAAGACAGGTTGATGTTACAACCAAGGATTTCCAAATTTACTTTTCTTTTGCAAAAATGTGCTTGTTTTATTTTATTGTAGCAAGTCTACCTCTTAATGCCATTTTATTTTACAGATCCTAAAGCCTAAGTCTATGGATATTTTACTACTAGACTCAATAAACCCTGAAGAATTTGTGAATGGGAGCTACAGAAAGGTTTTCAGGTTTCAGGCTTTCATGACAGCATGTTCCAGCTTCCAGCTCTACTGTTCAGAAAGTCTTCAAGTTTTGCATGTTTTGTTTCAGTTTGAACATCACAGGCACATACCAGAGTTTTGATATGTCTGTACACTATTGAGGTAACAATTTCAGAAGCAAAATATGCAATTTACATGTCCGCCTACATTACCTTATTGTCATAAGATAGCTTTGGTTTGATTTAGCTACTTATAATAGTGGCTAGTTGGAGCTGTGGCCGTAAGGCTGTCGGTGCATGTCGCGGCGGCACCCCTCGAACACACTGGTGGACACCAGCAGTGAGGGAAGCCGTCAAGCTGAAGGAGTCCTATTGGGCTTTACTGGCCTGTGGGACTCCGGAAGCAGCTGATATGTACTGGCAGTCAAAGCGGCAGGCGGCTTGGGTGGTTGCCGAGGCAAAAACTCGGGCGTGGGAAGAGTTTGGAGAGGCCATGGAGAAAGACTTCAATACGGCTTCGAAGCGATTCTGGTCCACTATCCGGCGTCTCGGGAGGGGGAAGCAGTGCAGTACCAACACTGTTTATAGTGGGCGTGGTGTGCTGCTGACCTCGACTCGGGACGTCGTGAGTCGGTGGGCGGAATACTTCGAAGACCTTAATCCTTAACTAGAGTGGCTCATGTTACTCTGAGCTACCTTTATAGTTTTACTGCTATAGGCTTAGGCTACTGGAGGACATCAGGATCTAATTTTCTCACTCTATAGAGTTCTACTGTTCTTCAATTATGCATTACGTGTTGTCATTTCTGCTTTAACTTTCTGTTCTCTCTCTTTTATCTTCATAGTAGGTACACCAGGTCTGGCGTTCTGTTAACTGTGACATCATCCAAAGAAGACGGCTCACCCGCTATTACCATCTAATGTAGAACAGATTACTGGATCAATGTGTGCTTCTGTGCTTTTTTGTCTCTCTTGTTGTGTCTCTGCTCTGTCTTCTGTAACCCCCAGTCGGTCGAGGCAGATGACCGTTCATACTGAGCCCGGTTCTGCCGGAGGTTTTTCTTCCCGTTAATGGGGAGTTTTTCTTCCCACTGTCACTTCATGCTTGCTCAGTATGAGGGATTGCAGCAAAGCCATGTACAATGCAGACGACTCTCCCTGTGGCTCTACGCTTCTCCAGGAGTGAATGCTGCTTGTCGGGACTTTGATGCAATCAACTGGTTTCCTTATATAGGAACATTTTTGACCAATCTGTATAATCTGACCCAATCTGTACAGTATGATTGAACTTAACTTTGTAAAGTGCCTTGAGATGACATGTTTCATGAATTGGCGCTATATAAATAAAATTGAATTGAATTGAATTGAATCCCACCAACACGTCTTCCATTGAGGAAGCAGAGTCTGAGGACTCTGGGTCGGGTTCTCCCATCTCTGGTGCTGAGGTCGCCGAGGTTGTTAAAAAGCTCCTCGGTGGCAAGGCTCCGGGGGTAGATGAGATTCGCCCTGAGTACCTTAAGGCTCTGGATGTTGTGGGGCTGTGCTGGTTAACGCGGCTCTGCAGCATTGCGTGGACATCGGGGGCAGTTCCCCTGAATTGGCAGACTGGGGTGGTCTTCCAATTCAGACTGGGTTGGTGGTCCCCCATGGAAAAATTAATCCATGCGTTTATATTTAGTAGAATTGATTACTGCAACAGTGTTTTCACAGGTCTGCCTAAAAAGTGGATCAGACAGCTGCAGCTGATCCAGAACGCTGCTGTCCGTGTCAAGACAAAGAAAGTAGAGCACATCACCCCAGTTCTAAAGTCCTTACACTGGCTCCATGTATCTCAGAGAATAGACTTTAAAATCCTTCTGTTAGTCTATAAATCCCTGAATGGCTTAGCACCTAAATACATCACAGACTTGTTATCGGTGTATCAACCATCCAGAGCACTAAGGTCTTCTGGCTCCAGCCTTCTCTGCGTACCTAGAACCAGAACTAAACATGGAGAAGCAGCATTTAGTTCCTACGCTCCACTTATCTGGAACAAACTTCCAGAAAACTGTAAAAGTGCTGAAAGCCTGAGTTCCTTTAAATCAAGATTAAAAACACATTTGTTTAGGATTGCCTTTGACTGTTCTAATTGAACTGTATTACTGAAATATAATTAGTTTACTTTGTATTCCAACTGTTTTTACTTTTAATTTTTATTTTCCCATGTTCTATTTTGTTTCGGCATTATATTCCTGCTTGCTTTCATTCTGTTTAATTTTCCTATATTTTAATCATGTAAAGCACTTTGCATTGTCTCTGTACTGAAATGTGCTATATAAATAAATTTTCCTTGCCTTGCCTTGCCTTAAAAAGGGGGACCGGAGAGTGTGTTCCAACTACAGAGGAATCACACTCTTAAGCCTCCCTGGTAAGGTCTATTCTGGGGTTCTGGAGGGGAGGGTCCGTCGGACAGTCAAATCTCGGATTCAGGAAGAGCAGTGTGGTTTTCGTCCTGGCCCGTGGAACACTGGATCAGGTCTACACCCTCAGCAGGATCCTGGAGGGGGAATGGGAGTTTTCCCAACCAGTCTACATGTGCTTTGTGGATCTGGAGAAGGCATTCGATCGTGTCCCTCGAGGGGTCCTGTGGGGGGTACTCCGGGAGTATGGAGTACCGGGCCCTTTAATAAGGGCTGTCAGGTCTCTGTATGACCGGGGTCAGAGTCTGGTTCGCATTGCCGGCAGTAAGTCGGACTCGTTTCCGGTGAGAGTTGGACTTCGCCGAGGTTGCCCTTTGTCGCCAATTCTGTTCATAACTTTTATGGACAGAATTTCTAGGCACAGCCAAGGTGTTGAGGGGATCCGTTTTGGTGGCCTTAGGATCGGGTCTCTGCTTTTTACGGATGACGTGGTCCTGTTGGCTTCATCAGGTGTTGATCTACAGCTCTCGCTGGAGCGGTTCGCAGCCGAGTGTGAAGAGGTCGGGATGAGGATCAGTGCCTCCAAATTCAAGACCGTGGTCTTGAGCCGGAAAAGGGTAGAGTACCTTCTCTGGGTTGGGAAGGATGTGCTACCCCTAGTGGAGGTGATTAAGTATCTTGGGGTCTTGTTCACAAATGAGGGAAAGATGGAGCAGGAGATCAACAGGCGGATTGGTGCTGCTTCTGCAGTGAAGCGGGCGCTGTACCGGTCTGTTGTGGTGAAGAGAGAGCTGAGTCAAAAGGCAAAGCTCTTGATTTACCAGTCGATCTACGTTCCTACCCTCATCTATGGTCATGAGCTTTGGGTCATGACTGAAAGAATGAGATCCAGGATACAAGTGGCCGAAATGATTTTCTCCGTAGCGTGTCTGGGCTCTCCCTTACAGATAGGGTGAGGAGCTCAGTCATCCAAGGAGGACTCAGAGTAGAGCCACTGCTCCTCCACGTCGAAAGGAGCCAGTTGAGGTGGTTTGGGCATCTGGTTAGGATGCCTCCTGGATGCCTCCCTGGTGAGGTTTTTTCCAGACACGTCCCACTGGGAAAAGACCCAGAGGAAGACCCAGGACATGCTGGAGGGACTATGTTTCTCGGTTGGCCTGGGAACGCCTTGGGATTCCCCTGGAGGAGTTGGCCCAAGTGGCTGGGGAAAGGGAAGTCTGGGCATCCCTACTGAAGCCTGTCAAAAGACAGGCCACAGTGTAGAGCTGGCTAATGCTCCCAAAAAGACACATGGGAATTTGAGTCAAAGAATTTGTGCTCATTGACTCGATGAATGAGGTGCTCAACATGCACCTTTGGATGTGCGATGGCCTGAGTCTCCCCGACCTCTGCTGCAGCCTCTGAGACCTGCCAAAAAAAATGCTGGCCTGCACAACTTGCAGGTTATGATGTCATCAATTAGAAAGCCTCTGTCTACCATGACTGTCATCACACGTTTTAAGAGGTTGAGAATACCAGATTTGCGTGTGATGTGCTTGTCCACTGATGGATCCAGCATACAGCTCGTGTCATGATTTCGGCACTGTTGTCTGGTCTAATCTCTCATGTCACACACCTGTTTAGCACCGCCCATTCCTCATCACTTCAGATCTGTTCCACCTGCTCTCACTAGTATATAACCAGCTCTAAGACCAGACAACAGTGCCAGTTTATTTCGAGCATTTGTGAGACTTAAGGCCCGTTTACACTACACTTTTTAAACCGAGCCGAGACCAGTCCGAGCTCGGTAACCGAGATAACTCTTGTGTGTAAATGGTCAGCAGACTGAACCGGACCGTGCTAAACATAACCGGACCACGCTAACTGCAGACCAGTTCCTGAGTAGGTCTCGGCCTGTTTTTTTTTTCTGGCCCGGTTATCTGATAAAGAGCGCATGAGCAGATCGCGTCATCCCCTTACAGTCAGCTGACTGTCAGCGGGTTTTCCGGCGTGTCTGGCTGCATGTCCCGATTCACACTCCATTCAGACAAATTTCAGACATTCATAATAATACTAGCTTCCTTACCGTGCCACACGGTTTCCAGTGATGATTCTGCTTAGCAGCGTGATAAACCTCAGCGTCTGTCGTTGTTTCCGCCGTCTGTAAATCCTTATTAGACGTTCGTTTGTCTCATCCACTTCCCAAAAGCTGACTCTCTCAAGTAAATTCACCAATGGTTGCCTTCTTCCCCTGACTCTCCGCAAACACCAAAATATGACAATATCAAGCATAACATCCTGAATGTTACGGGCGCCGCCGTTTTGTTTTGCTTGGTTCCGCCTTCAATCCCAGAGAGCGGTAGTACCGCAGATCGCCACTAGGAGGCGAGGAGCAACCAAGGAACCGGGATAGTGTTGTGTGTAAACGGTCGTCTTGGCTTGGTTAACTGATCCAAGCTCGGACTGGTCTCGACTCGGCTCGGTTAAAAAAGTGTAGTGTAAACGAGCCTTTATTCCAGCGTTTTTGTTCTGACTTCTGATCCTGACCTGTTTGCCTTTTGACCTCTGAGCCTGCCTGTTCCCGTCTGATCCTGTTTGCCTGATCTGATTATCTGCCTGAGTTCTGCTGTTTGTGTACCGACCGGATCCATCCTTTGACTACCTAGCCTGCCTGCCCTCGTTCAAGTCTGTCTGCTGATCGTGTACCAAACCTGGAACTGTGTCCCGACTGGCACCTCATCTGACATCTGACCACCCAGCTCTGACCTCGGATCTCGTCCTCGACATCGGCTTCTGGTTCGTCCTCCTGATCATCCTGCTCACGTCTGTCTTCACGGTTCTGACATCCTGCCTGTCTTCCGACCTCCGCATCACCTCAGCCGGGAACTCTCTGAGCGGCAACCGCTGCACCGGGTTGGCTATCTGCCAGCTAGCGTCTACCTCAACTCCCGGACCAGAACTGAACATTAAGACCAGGTTAGTGACCTACACGTTTCTGTCTGAGCACTCTAGGCTAAACGTGGTCACTAACCTGTTGTCTCCTCCTACAGAAGTTCCCGCTGTAGAAGCTGACGCCATCCGAGCGGTTTCTGAGATTAATAAACTGTTTAAACGACTATGTCTGTCTGCCTTGAATTCTGGGTCCACCTGTTCTGAGCCTAACAGCTCGGAGATTAAGATCATTCCTCCATGTGGTACAATCCCGATGAGCCCCTTCAGAGTGCAGTGGGATTTGTAGGATGAAAATACTTCACTCTGAAGGACACAGGATGATGGGCATTGACACCTCACCTCTGTGCAGTCAAGAAAATACTGTGGTGTCAGGGTAGTCCTTGACTTCTGGAGGTAAAGACTTGCGAATCGGTTCCTGAGATACCGAGAATTGTATTGAGCCAAGCAATGAATATAAAAAGTTGCTTCATGTGGTAATTATCCTGCTGACTGTGGACTGATGGAGATTGTACCAATCAGCTAAGTCCCGTTGCTTTGACCCAAGGGCAAGATCATTTAAAAAGATGAACAACTCATCAATTGGCTGCAGGGAATGGGTTGTACTAGTGGCACTGGAGTCGGTGAGATGTCGTGTCTGTGCTTGCTGAACGGTGACCAGTGATGGCAGGGAGGGCTCAATCAAGGCCCAGAAACACATGAGAAGATCATATGAGGCTAATCTAAAATAGACAAAACAATAGTAAAGATAGCCACTAAAAATATATTTTTTTCAGGATTCAAAGTCAACTTCCCAACAGGAAGTCATAATTGCAAGTTCTAAAGTCATAATTATGAGAAAAAAATCTCAATTATGAGTTTTAAATTGATGTTTACAAGAATAAAAGTCATAATTACAAATTTATTTTAATGTAATTCTCATAATTCTAAGTTTAAACATGGGTTATATGCCTCTAATCTTCGTCAAGACTCCTGGACCTTGATTTCAAAGTGGTGCCCCTTTTCCTATTGCACTTCTTCCTTCCACACAATTTTCTGTCAATATGCTTGGATACAGAACCCTGTGAACAACCAGCTTCTTCAGCAATGACCTTTTGTGGCTTAGCCTTCTTGTGAAGGGTGTAGATGACCGTCTTCTGAACATCTATCAAGTCAACAGTGTTCCCCATGATTGCCGCCTACTGAAACAGCGCTAGAGGTTTTTTACATACTTAACTAGCTAATTAGGGTGTGACACAATAAGTTTTCAATAATGAACTTTTTCACAGTATTAAAATTTTCTGAGACACTGAATTTTGGGTTTTCATTATCTGTAAGCCATAATCATAAAAATTACAAGAAACAAAAGCGAGTTTCACTTTCTGAGAGACTGGCAAAAAATAACTATTATGTCCTTGTCTGAGGCAGCAAAACAGTGAATGCAGAACCTCTGCTTCAGCGTTAGGCTCTCGACCTGCTGTAATAGCCGTCGTATTTCCTCCCAGAGAGACTGATTTTCCTCCAACACCAGATCAACAGCTGCAGGGTCTGAAGCTGAAGCGTAGTCATGTTCCATGGACACGGCAATCGGGACAATGTAAGGAGCGCCATATTCAACCTCCGATGGTGGTTTTGCACCGGTCTTGGAAGTGGAAGGAAGAAGTTATTCCACTCAAATAAAACTGGGACAGCTCCCCTTTTCAAAAGCTGCCATCCTCCATCTAATACGGGCTGTTGGAGTCTTCCGGGTTGAAATGCCGACTACACACCCGGGTGTAAGAAGTGATTAGAAATTTGTCCCTGCGAATAGCAATAACCCACTGGCGCCTTGACTCCTAATCAGCAGGAACATTGGAAAAGCTCAGCACTGAATTGTACCTGCTTGATGCCTGGCACAAAGGCACACAGCAATGCTCAGCTGTTGTATCAGAAACTCGATATTTAAATCTTTTAACCTTACTCATGGTTAATCTCAGAAGAAAACAACAGGAAGCGGAGGGCTACCGGAAGTCACAGTGCTGTCTCAGATTTCAAAGGAAGTACGTCACCATGACGGTTGGCATATAGCCTATTCTCTCCCTTCACGCGTGACTTTTGAAACATTCCTTGCACTTGTTTGTATCAAAACCTAACTGTGAGCAGAAGGGTGTGAGAGCAGCCGAGGGGAGGAGCGTTGTCGAGGCAACGGACTCAACCAATCACAGTAGAGGTGGCCCGAGTTTAACGTCCGCCCTTATCACCAAGTGATGCTCAATGCAGAACCATAGGCAGAGTTGAAACAGCTTCAATCTCGCCCAATTTCAACCCTGCCCATCAAAGTAGCTTCATACTTGCTTGGCCCTTTTTTTAATCCAACATACTGTTGTCATATCTAATTACCTTTTTTTGTCAACATACATGCTACTTTTCTAAACCTCAATAACTTTTTTATAAAACTGCATTAATTATTTTTTTCAATTATTTTTTACACAATATATTCAGATTAATAAAATTTATATGCATTAATGTGTAAAACATAGACCAAAACCTTTTTTTATTCCAAACATTCATAAGTATTTTTAACATAAATTGCAGAAAGAGAAGGTTAATGCAATCAAAAGAGATATCTCAGTTGGAAAAAGGAATTATATACAGAAACCATCTGTTGTAATATTGAAATAATTTATGTGTTAACGTGTAACCTATGAAAATAAGTACAACAGGGGTTTGCCATTTTGTTTATTATCATTCATGATAGATGCATATGCAAGAGACACAGATGTTTTTTTTTGTCTACTATTTCCTGCATGAAACACTCCATGTCTAAGATCTTTTCAAATGTGAAAAGGAAGGGAGGAAAGAATTCATTCTGATCCATGTCCTCTGTATGGAGAAGGGAACATGTAAAATCTAGACAGAAACATTCACCCATGGCAACATACATCCATGTTCTTGGTTTGGGAGCCCTCCATGTCATGAACGAGAGAGGTTAGGTTAAAGATAATTTATTAACAAAATGCAAAAGCCAAAACGGGGATCAAGACAAAAATGGGAAGACTGCATCCAATAACCAAAAATAACAAAAAGGCAGTCACAGACAAAACTATATGCAAAAACAGTGTACAGGCTAACTCAAATATCCAGAGGCAAACAGGGTCAGAAGAACAGGCAAACAGAGAGCATTGAAAGCTGAAATTGACTCACCAACTGGGCACAGAAAAAACAAACAATGATGTGGCAGATTGCAGGGGGCAGAGGCAGGTATAAGTAAGGGAGTGATCAGGTGAATGGAGTGAAACTAATTACTGCAATGGGTGGAGCTAATCAGGGGAAGCGAAGTGACAGAGTAGTGACTTAGAGGCTGATGGGACAGAAACTAAGATGGACAACTACAGAGCCAAAATAACCATAAAGACCAAACCCAAGATAGAAAACAAAGCTAAGACTGAACAGAACACAAGCTATAATAAAAGCTAATAAAGGAAACCAGATAACTAAAACAGTAAACAGGCTAAACATATATCCAACACAATACAAAACAAGAAACAAGAAAGAAATAAACCCTAAGGCAGGAAAGCCAACATAACCAAAATAACAACATCTACCAGAACCGAATCGTGACAGAGCCCCTCCCTCAAGGACGGATTCCAGACGTCCTCAGAACCAAAACAGACTAGACCGGGTGGGTGGAGGGAGGTACAGGATGGAGGGCCAGAAACAGGAAAAGAAAAACTGTCCACATGAAAACCTGAACAAAAATCAACCCAAACAGGGCGAACTATAAAGTGTCCCGGATAAGTCCCGATGTCCAGAGAACATGTCGGAGGATGACTCCGGCGTCTCAGAATCTCCAGAGGATGTCCCCGGAGTGTCAGATTGTCTGGCAGGTGTCCCAGAGGTCGGCCCCGACGAGTCAGGTGGTCCGGCGGGCGTCCCGGAGGACGGCCCCGATGAGTGAGGCGGTCCGGCGGGCGTCCTGGAGGACGGCCCCGACGAGTCTGGTTCTCCGGCGGGCGTCCAGGCGGACGGCCCCGACGAGTCAGGGCGACAGGAGGCCGGCAGCGGAGCAGAACCCTCAGAGACCGTTGGCGGACCAGCACCCACAGGACCCGACGCCTGAAGAGGGAGAGAGCAAAAAATGTCGCCGGACTACAGGCTAAGGAGGGAGCCTGGCTGCAGGCGACTGGAGAGGGAGCCTGGCTACAGGCGACTGGAGAGGGAGCCTGGCTACAGGCTTCGGGCAGGGCCTGGCTACAGGCTTCAGGCAGGGCCTGGCTACAGGCTTCAGGCAGGGCCTGGCTACAGGCTTCGGGAAGGGCCTGGCTACTGGCTACGGGCGACAGTGCTTTAAAGCTACGAGGAGCTGGCACTGGAGACAGTGCTTTAAAGCTACGAGGAGCTGGCACTGGAGACAGTGCGCTAAAGCTACGAGGAGCTGGCACTGGAGACAGTGCGCTAAAGCTACGAGGAGCTGGCACTGGAGACAGTACGCTAAAGCTACGAGGAGCTGGCACTGGAGACAGTGCGCTAAAGCTGCGAGGAGCTGGCACTGGAGACAGTGCGCTAAAGCTGCGAGGAGCTGGCACTCCGGTGAGTCAGAAGCCCCAGGCTGAACGAGAGACAGAGGGACCCAGTATTCAACCAGACAAGCAGAGGTTAGGTTAAAGATAATTTATTAACAAAATGCAAAAGCCAAAACGGGGATCAAGACAAAAATGGGAAGACTGCATCCAATAACCAAAAATAACAAAAAGGCAGTCACAGACAAAACTATATGCAAAAACAGTGGACAGGCTAAGTCAAATATCCAGAGGCAAACAGGGTTGTGACAGAGTAGTGACTTAGAGGCTGATGGGACAGAAACTAAGATGGACAACTACAGAGCCAAAATAACCATAAAGACCAAACCCAAGATAGAAAACAAAGCTAAGACTGAACAGAACACAAGCTATAATAAAAGCTAATAAAGGAAACCAGATAATTGTGACCAAGTGTAAAATAGAATGTAAAGAGACCTAATTAGTAGTCCAATGTTTATTTACAAAAATATAAAATCATCATTATTCAATGTTCTCAAATCTTAAAAATACGGTTAGTCGATGGGCTGCATTCAAAACAGGACCAGCGTATACTTTACTGACCTGGAGTAGTTTAAATAATAATAAATATGCAACTTAGGAAACAAAGTCAAAATGGCATGGCCAAACAAAAGCCCAAATAAAAACCAAACAAAACATGCAAAGGTACCCCAGGTCAATTCAAATTGACACGGTCCGAAAATCCTATACAGGCCCAAACAATTAATACACAGCCTAAAACTTAACAAAAGGGGAAAAAACAGTGGCGACTCAGTAGCATCCAGATTACTAAAAAGCACACACATTCCACAATCAATATGACGATCACTGTTATTCAAATTAGTACCTTAGGTAAGTTACCTTTGTTAGCATTCCAAAAGGAACTCTTAGTTGAAGAGGCCAGCAGGAGATGACTGATGACTGTAGCTACTACTTGGATAAAAGGATATGGTTGTTATTTGCCACACTGCTTTTATGACAGACAGAGTATACATTTACCTTTGTCTGTGTTTGCACCAAACACAAATTAGGCTTAACCACTCAAGTATGATGGCTGCCGGTTACCCTCTGCACCCAGGTGGAGTGAAAGGCCCAGATTTGCTCCCTCTGGCTTTTAAAAGCTATGCTCCGCCCCCCAACTTCCCACTTCCTGGTCCACCCTGTCACATTTGCCCCCACTTTGAAAGGTCACCGTCCCGGTGACACATTAGACTGTCATTACTAAAGCCATGGTCTAAAGGACGCAAAAGCAGTTTGACTAGAGACCTGGGGAATAACAATTTCATTAGCATTAGGTCTATGTGTTGAGCGTGGCAAATTGAAAGGGTTGGAATGGTGTCCAGCAGTAGCTCTATTGGAACGCCTCACTTGGCTGGGGGGGCTAGAGGATGGTGAAGGCTGTACAGGAACAGTTACCTGGGGCTCAGGAACGTGGGGTGGTGCATTTGGTTCAGATAGTAACTGCGGTGTCACCAACGGCATGTTCACTAGAATTACACTCCCCATCTCGCTTTCCTCTTCCAACATAGAGGTGCCCTCTGAGTCACACGGTGGACTAAGTTGCTTGGACAACGGGGACTCAGGCAGCGCTAGACGAGAGTGAGGATAGGGTTTGAGCTCAGCTCGATTAACATTTTTCTCAGGGCCAGGCTGATTCAATGGTCTGATCTTATACACTTTTCCTTTGTCGTCCAGACAGTGCACGACCTCAAAAACAGTTCTATCCCAGAAATCCTGAATCTTATTTCGTCCAGGTGGATGGCTCCTTTTTAAGACGAGTGTTCCTGGGGACCAAATCTCTTTCACATTTGGTGCCATTTGTTCGTTTCTACGATCTGCTGCCAATTTTAACTGATCTTTCGCATGTACATATGCTGCTGTTAAGCGTGTATGATGTTCAGCAATCCAATCATTCATGCAACCTGACGTTTCATGCACAGTGGTACCCAGCAAAAAATCTATAGGTAAATTTGGCTTTTGTCCAAACATCAATTCGTGTGGGGAATAGCCGGTGGATGAGTGTTCAGTTGTATTGTATGCAAAGAGAAGTTGTGGTAGGTGCTGTGGCCACTTTCGCTTTTTTTCAGGAGGGAGGGTGCGAAGTAGGTCATGCAAAGTACGATTGAATCTCTCGCATTGGCCATTTCCTTCTGGGTGGTATGGCGTTGTACGGCTCTTTTCAACCCCGTATATTTTACACAGTTGTTTTAGAAGCTCCCCCTCAAAATTTCTGCCTTGATCACTATGTAGGCGTTTTGGAACTCCATATGTATAAAACCATTTTTCTATTAGAATTTTTGCAGTGGTACTTGCCTTCTGATCTGGAGTTGGAAAGGCCTGAACAAATTTGGAGAAAACATCAGTGATAACTAGAACATTCTCCCTCCCATCAGCAGCTTTTTCCAGGATTGTAAAATCAACAGCTATCATTTCCAGTGGTTGAGAGGCAACTATATTGGCAGGGAATGTTCTTACTTTAGGGTGGTTTGCCTTAGCTAACAGGCACCGACTACAGTTATGGCAATACTCCTCCACATCCTTCCACATATTGGGCCAGAAACACCTTTCTCTAACTAACTGAGTAGTCCGTTCAACACCCTGATGTCCATGATCATCATGGAGCTGTTTGAGCACCTCGACTTTAAGACATTCAGGGAGAAGCAACTGAAAATAATCACTGCCTGATTTTGGTGGTCTACAACGACGGTACAGCACCCCCTCTGTCATATAAAACCTGTGCCATTGCTGTGCGAGTTTTCTGACTGGTTTAGGCTCTCTCATTAACTCCTGTTTAGTTGGAGGCTTTGCTCGTTGCCAGTAAAATCTGATGGCACCAATTACTTTATCTGCTTCTTGCAACGCTTTCAAGTCTGCCTTCTCGCGAATTGGAAATGCTTGGATTGCTGATGACGTGGCAGGGGAAGAAACCCGTGGCTCATTTTTCTGATTACAAATCATGTCAGGGACTGGTAGGCCAGGCATCATAAAAGTTGTAACATTGCGTGGATGCTGGCGGGATAACGCATCTGCATTCCTATTTGCTGTACCAGGGCGATATTTGATATCAAAGTCAAAAGCAGCCAATTCAGAAACCCAGCGCTGTTCTACAGCCCCCAATTTAGCAGTGTTTAGGTAGCTCAGGGGATTATTGTCAGTAAACACTACAAACTTATTTCCCAACAAATATTCCCTGAATTTGTCAGTCACTGCCCATTTGAGGGCTAAAAGTTCAAGTTTTCTAGAGCTATAATTTGACATGTTGCGTTCTGTTCGTCTTAGGCCCCTGCTGGCAAAGGCAATGGGTCTTCGCTGGCCATTTTGATCTTGTGATAGAACAGCACCCAGTCCTGCATGGCTAGCATCAATTTCTAAGACAAAAGGTTTAGCAAAGTCAGCATAGCCTAGGACTGGGGCACAGACTAAGCGTTCTTTTAAGGACTGGAACCCCTGCTCACAATTCTCACTCCATTTTTCAATAATAGAGGATTTCCCATGGCCCTTGGATTTATGTTTGCCTCCAAGCACTTCTGCCACAAGACGGTGTAACGGGGCTGCAAACTTTGAAAAACCTTCAACGAAGCGACGATAATAAGAAGCAAACCCAAGGAACGATTGGAGTTCAGTTACAGTTGTTGGTCTTTTCCATTGTGCGACCACATTGATTTTTTCTGGGTCTGTGGCCACCCCATCAGATGATACAATATGTCCTAGATATTTGACTTCATGTTGAAAAAACTGGCATTTTTTTAATTTTAACTTCAAATTATGTTCTTGCAAACGAGCCAAAACCACTTCTAACCTCTGCAGGTGATCTTCAAAGTTGGATGAAAAAACAATGATATCATCTAAATACAGAAGGAGTGATTGAAAGGACTGGTCTCCAAAAATGCGCTCCATTAAACGCTGGAATGTGCTAGGTGCATTGCACAAACCAAAGGGCATTCGATTGAACTCAAAAAGTCCAAATGGAGTGCAAAAAGCTGTTTTTGCTTTGTCTTTTTCAGCAATGGGCACTTGGTTATAACCACTTGCCAAGTCAAGTGTGGAAAACCATCTTGCCCCTCCCAAGGCATCTAAGGACTCTTCAATTCTTGGGAGTGGGTAGGCGTCCTTCCTAGTTTTGGCATTTAGGAGCCTATAGTCCACACATAGCCTAATGCTCCCATCCTTTTTCTGCACAATTACTATGGGGGATGCATAGGGGCTACAGCTTGGCTGAATAATGCCACTGTTCAAAAGTTCCTGTACATGCGCTTTAACCTGTTCATATTGAGAAGGGGGAAGCCTCCTATAGCGCTGGCGAACAGGAACGTCATCTAGCAGAGGTACTTCATGCTGCACTAAATTGGTACAACCCAAATCCCCTTCCCCCTGGCTAAAAACAGCTGCATATTTAGCCAACAGTGCTTTCCCTTGTTTTTCCTCGTCAGATGATAACAGAGGCCACGACGCACTATCAACATCAAAGCTGTAGCTGTCTATTGCCAAAGTGGATTGTAATACAGCTACCTGACCCTTCTCCACTTCTTCTAAAGTCACTGAACATGAATGGGACTTAGTCTGAACGACATGCAGCGAACCTAGTGAGGTGTGAGGTTTAAGCCAGGCATCTTGTGATCCCACATTTACAATGGGTATCTCCACTATTCCTCTTTCTGCTGTTAGTAGGGCCTTAGAAATGAGCACACCAGCAGGAAGGCGGCTATCATCAAGGGGCTCCAATAGAACTGAGGGTAGTGTAGTTGTAGCGAATCTTGGGCAGACAACAGAGATGAATTTTAGTGAGCCAGCTGGAATACACACTGGGCGGCCTTTAACCCTAGCTATGCCCAAATACCCCTGGTCATCAAGTGACTCAATGGAGTGACACACTGTCATAGCCTGTTTCCAACCAGGACCAGCTGATTTTAGTGGGGGAAAGTCAAAAAGCTTTGGACCAAGCTGAATGAACAGCTCATGGTAACAAGAGCGAATTATGTTCATGCCAAGCAAACCAGGAATAGACCTTTTTTTCTGTTTAAGGTAGGGGTCTTGGGGGCTTTTCACAACTAAAACTCCCATTTTTGGGAGATGCTTACTCAGGACATTTACATCCATCTCAAGGTAACCAATGTAGGGGATACCTAACCCATTCGCAGCTTTCAACTGTAACCAATTGCACTGACGCAACTTGTCTTCACCCTGTGACTGAAAGTGTTCAATAAAAAAGTCTTCTGTAATAGTGGAGACCATTGACCCTGTGTCAAGTAGACATGGTACATTTAAACCACCCAGATCAACTTCCACTACAGGACAATCACTCATCAGTTCAGGTGCTTTAACATCTTGGTTACTTGAGCCTGAACTCTCCCCTCCTGGCGTTTGGCTCTCCACACCAGAGGGCGCTAGTTTTCCTGTGGCCAAGACTGGATTTCTACTGCATCATTACTTTGTACTGTAGCTTGAGGTCCTGAATTTCTGTTAGAATTGGTCGATTGTACTTGAGTCCTACAGAACCGTGCTATGTGTCCAGCCTTATTACAGCGCAAACAGATTGGTTTACCACTGGGTTCAAAGCGATATGGTTTAGTCTCTTTTTGCCCTCTGGGTTGGGCTTGGGGGACCGTGGATGGAGTAGAGAGACCTATATGCTTCATTATAGCATCCAGCTGTTCTTGTTGTTTCAAAAGACAGTCTTTAAGTTCTTTGAATTCAGTGGAAGGTTGTACTGACATCACATTAGTCTCTGCCACTGTATTCCCCAGGTCAGAGTACATACCACAGGAAATTGCTCGTGCCCTATGTTTGTTCACATTTCTGCTCTCCTCTGCCCATTTAATAGCAACAGTACGCAGTACAGAAAAGGACATAGCTGGATCTTGGCTAATGTTACGTTTGAGTTCCCTTCTTAACATATCATCATGTACTTGTTCTATGAATTGGTCGCGTAAGATTTGGTCAGAATTAGGGATGCCCCCTGGTGTTTTAAGAATAACCAAATCCATGAGTGCCTTTAACGAATGAGAATAATCTCTAAGAGATTCCCCTTCTTTCTGATTACGCTGAAAAAATTGAAGCTGTGCTGAAACATAGGACTGGGAACAGCTATAGTTCTCACTAAGAATGCTAAATATTTTTTCTGGTGTATCCTTTTCAGATGTGCTATGAAAATCAATCTCAGCCTTAGGACTCCCCTCCAAGTGATCATATAGGAAGAGAAGCTGTTCAGCTTGTGACATGCGCCTGACTGTTAAGCACCTGCGGGCCTCTTCAATCCATTTTTCAACAGTTATTAAATCAACAGACAATTTACCAGAAAATTTGGGGCATTTACGTTCTCTTGGTACATACAAGAACTGAGATGGTACAGAGAAAGATGCAGGAGGTACATTGGCATTTGCTGATGTTGAAGCATTTGAGTCATCGGACTCTGCTGTTTGTGGCACAGTACTTTGAGAAGCCACCCGTGACCTTAACTGTTCATTTTCAGCCTGAAGCTGTCGTACCTGGTCCATAATGGCTTGAATGTCCTCCATTCCTTTAGGCTCCAATCAGCACATGTGTCCTGAAGACGATCCTCCGTAGATCTTGATTGTAGATGCCAACCACTGTTTTCTCCCCTTTATCAAACAACTATGGGCCACTAAAGTCTCTATCCTGCCGACAACGCCAATTGTGACCAAGTGTAAAATAGAATGTAAAGAGACTTAATTAGTAGTCCAATGTTTATTTACAAAAATATAAAATCATCATTATTCAATGTTCTCAAATCTTAAAAATACGGTTAGTCGATGGGCTGCATTCAAAACAGGACCAGCGTATACTTTACTGACCTGGAGTAGTTTAAATAATAATAAATATGCAACTTAGGAAACAAAGTCAAAATGGCATGGCCAAACAAAAGCCCAAATAAAAACCAAACAAAACATGCAAAGGTACCCCAGGTCAATTCAAATTGACACGGTCCGAAAATCCTATACAGGCCCAAACAATTAATACACAGCCTAAAACTTAACAAAAGGGGAAAAAACAGTGGCGACTCAGTAGCATCCAGATTACTAAAAAGCACACACATTCCACAATCAATATGACGATCACTGTTATTCAAATTAGTACCTTAGGTAAGTTACCTTTGTTAGCATTCCAAAAGGAACTCTTAGTTGAAGAGGCCAGCAGGAGATGACTGATGACTGTAGCTACTACTTGGATGTAAAAGGATATGGTTGTTATTTGCCACACTGCTTTTATGACAGACAGAGTATACATTTACCTTTGTCTGTGTTTGCACCAAACACAAATTAGGCTTAACCACTCAAGTATGATGGCTGCCGGTTACCCTCTGCACCCAGGTGGAGTGAAAGGCCCAGATTTGCTCCCTCTGGCTTTTAAAAGCTATGCTCCGCCCCCCAACTTCCCACTTCCTGGTCCACCCTGTCACATAACTAAAACAGTAAACAGGCTAAACATATATCCAACACAATACAAAACAAGAAACAGAAATAAACCCTAAGGCAGGAAAGCCAACATAACCAAAATAACAACATCTACCAGAACCAAATCGTGACACTCCATTGTAAAAATAAAATAAGGAAAAAGGAGTTTGATTTTTTTTCTTTTTTTTTTACAATTTCCAAGTTAACCACCAAATAATGGAGTTTTAATAAAGTACAGGTGTCCATACCCTGCCAGAGGAAATGCCTCAAACAACTGATGGTGCTACTACCTTCTTATTACAGGCATATCAGACTGAATAGTATATAGAAAGTGACAGTTTTACCGTGACATTTCTAATGTTCTCACAGTCAATTTTTCCAAAAAAACAAAAGACAAATTTATTCATTAAAACTCACTCTAGCTAAATCAAAGGGCAAGTCTATGGTCACATACAGAGCATACTGGGGAATAAGAAACTTAATGTTTTATTTAAAAAGCTAGATGCAGAACAAACAAGGACAATGGTAAGACCGTTGTCTTTTACACAGAAGTTTTATCACAGTGTTAATATTGAGAACACTTTGTTGACCCTGTGATAACACTTCTGTGTAAAATAACGTTTGACATGCAAATCAGTTACTCTTTTAAAGATTGTTTTTTTTCATTGCCAAGTCAATACAAACCCAGAGTGCAATTATAAGTATCCATCCATCCATCGTCTTCCGCTTATCCGGGGTCGGGTCGCGGGGGTAGCAGCTTCAGTAGGGAGGCCCAGACGTCCCTCTCCCCGGCCACTTGGGCCAGCTGGGAATCCCGAGGCGTTCCCAGGCCAGCCGAGAGACATAGTCCCTCCAGCGTGTCCTGGGTCTTCCCCTGGGTCTCCTCCCGGTGGGACGTGCCCAGAACACCTCACCAGGGAGGCGTCCAGGAGGCATCCTAACCAGATGCCCAAACCACCTCAACTGGCTTACTGCAATGCGGACCAAGCTCTGACACCGGTCATACAGGGATCTGACAGTCCTTATTAAAGGGCCCAGTACTCCATAGTCCCGGAGTACCCCCCACAGGTTCCCCCTTGGGACACGGTCGAATGCCTTCTCCAAGTTCACAAAGCACATGTAGATTGGTCGGGCAAACTCCCACTCACCCTCCAGGATCCTGCTGAGGATGTAGAGCTGATCCAGTTCTCCATGACCAGGACGAAAACCACACTGCTCTTCCTAAATCCGAGATTCAACTGTCCGACGGACCCTCCCCTTCAGAACCCTGGAGGGGGTCATAGACCTTACCAGGGAGGCTTAAGAGAGTGATTCCTCTGTAGGTGGAACACACCCTCCGGTCCCCCTTTTTAAATAGGGGGGCCAACACCCCTGTCTGCCAATCCAGGGGAACTGCCCCTGATGTCCACGCAATATTGCAGAGTCATGTTAACCAGCACAGCCCCACAACATCCAGAGCCCTAGGGTAACCAGGGTGAATCTTATCCACCCCCGGGGCCTTGCCACCAAGGAGCTTTTTAACCACCTCGGTGACCTCAGCACCAGAGATGGGAGAACCCGACCCGCAGTCCCTATGCTCTGCTTCCTCAATGGAAGACGTGTTGGTGGGATTGAGGAGGTCTTCGAAGTATTCTGCCAACCGACACACGATGTCGCGAGTCGAGGTCAACAGCACACCACCTCCACTATAAACAGTGTTGGTACTGCACTGCTTCCCTCTCCTGAGACGACGGATGGCGGACCAGAATCGCTTCGAAGCAGTACGGAAGTCTTTCTCCATGGTCTCTCCACACACTTCCCAGTCCCAAGTTTTTTTTCTTTTTTTCTTTTTTTTTTTTTTTTTCCCAGTGTCCTGTCTAGCAATGTGGCAATAGGAATTGATGTCTCAATGCCAGATAGAGCTCGACAGATTTTGCTTTTACAAGTGGAGCAAACAGCTTTCGCCATAGTGCTCCACTTGATTTATGCTTGTAAATAGCTTTATTATGATTCCTGCAAGGAGAATTTCAAATTATATGGACATGACAATGGGAGAGTAAAGGAAGTGAAAGATAAGAAAAAAAAGAGTAGAGGTGAAAGAAAGAGGAGATAAAAGGGAGAGAGTGATAAAACCTTCTTTGTCTGCTCCATCACCTGGAAAGAGACACAAAAAGAACAGCACAACCGACACACATAAAGCAACAGATACACTCGAATAACACCTAGATGCCATTGCTAAATCATATATATTATTATGTAAGCTGACATGTGTAATGTGATATTTGAAAAAAGAAAGTGAAAGAACATAAATAAATAAATAAATAAACAAATTATAAGATTACTGTATATAAGTGAACACTTAATACCTGGGACCCAGCACCTGTGGGAGATGTGAAAGTGCACTAGATTAGGTGAAGATTATCCAGAAATAGCTTGATAGTGATTGTGGAGAACCGAAGACCCACCTTCCCCGAGCACAGAGGCAGGCGTCAGGGGACCCGTAACCCCGGACTCCCAAAGGGGCCCCTAAAGCAGGTCGCCCAGGAGGGGCCGACACAGGATATCTGCAACCCCCCCCCCAAGGAAGGAGCAGAGACGACCCCGAGGAAATCCCCCAGCCACCGCAATGCCGACGCCCTCAAGAGCCACGGAGACGAGCCCGTGGGCTCCGCCGGCAGCTAGTCCCGCTGAAGTGGTCCCGGCCATGGGCCCTGAGGGCCAGAGGCCCCAAGGGCGCCCCGCACCCGCGACAAGGGCCCCGGCCGCCCCCGGGGGGCCAGGCCCCGCGAAGAGGCCGCCGGGAGTGGGCCGGCGCACGCCCGGGAACCCGCCCCAAACCCGAAGCCAACCAACGCGCCAGGGGGCCAAGGCGCCCGCCAACGAAGTGGAGGAGGGCAGGACGTGGGGGGATGGGCTCCGCACCTAGCGGAGACTTGAGATGTTTTTGGGAGAGGGAGCGGACCACACCCATACCTGGAAAAAAAAAAAAAAAAAAAAAACCTCATTCACCCCATCCCTCCCTTGTGCCCCACTCACCACACACAGAGAAAAAAAAAAGACGCAGTACACACATTCCCACATAACACTCACATCCAACACTGACCAAAGGGGGGGGGTCACCCCAAATCGACTATACGACTGCTTGTGCCCGACCCCCGGCCCTGGCCCCAGACCAGACGCCCCCCGGACCGGGCTCCCCCAAGAGGGCGGGCCAACACGACCCGCACGAGCCACCCGGCCAGAGCCCCCCCTCCCCCTAAATACCTAATAAACCCCTTCCCTCCCCCCACCTTACCCTTGCCATCCCTGCCCCCCGCCCCCTGGGGGGAGCAGAGGTATCAGCCCCAGACCTGGCAAGCCGCTGACTGCACACCGCAGCCCCCCACCAAGACCCCGGACACAGTGGCCCGCACCTCCTCCAGGCCCCAGACTCCTTGCCGCCATCGGAGAACGGGGGTGTGCAGAAGACCCCGACCCTCCCTACGCCTGCTCAAATGTCGTGTTGTTGCATGTTGTTCTCAAGTGCGTTTAAAAACTGGGAGCGCCGAAGGGGATGCACGGCACAGCCCACCCCCCTTCCGGAAGGTAGCTGTTGCCAGCGCACCCCCTCCGTGTGACTGCCCAGAACCCTCAATGTCTAAGTGGGAGAGGAGGTGAAGGGAGCCGTCCGAGGTGAGGCCCACACAACATAAGCCCCCCCAGACGTCTTCCCCCCACCCCCCCCTACCATGGCCTATATGAGTGTGCGATGTGAAAAATGTTTGAAGTGAAAGTGTCTAAGATGCATGATAAAATTGGGGAGAGGGGCGTCACCAGAAAGTGGCAACCTCCAGTAACGCCCCCTCCCTCATGACCTACATGTGTGGCGGCGTGACGGAGCAGGCAGAGGGAGGAGTCCGGGGATGGGGAGCAAATGACTGGGAAGCCAACCCAGGGAGCCAGCTCCCCTACTGACTCCAATAGGCACCCCCGCTCCCCGAAAGCCCCACCCAGAGAAGGGGGCCTCGCCAGCGGCACCACCGTAGCCCGGGGGACAGGGAGAGGCCGCAGGGCCCGCCAGCCAACCACCCACCAGGACCAACACCTCAACCCCCCCAGCCCACCCACCAAGCCTACTTAAACTAAATAAATAAATAAACAAATAAATAAAAAAAAAAAAAAAAAAAAAAAATAATAATAATAATAAGAGGGGGGGACACTGGCCAGCCAGCCCGCACGAGCTATCCCAAACCCCACCCCCAGGTGAAACCCGCACCGGAAGACGACACGGACCAGGACCGGGACGGGGGGCCGGACACAAGCCCACCAGAACGTCAACGCCCCCAACCCCCCCCCCTCCCGTAGATTTAATCCCTCCCCAACACTAACATTCAAACAACTCACCATACATTCGACAGTAGACATCCAGGCTGGGTAGGTCCCTACTCCCCCTCCTTTCCCCCTCCCCCCCACTGGCAGAGTGCCTATCCAATGAAGGAGAAGAGCATCTGCCCAGAGGTGTTAATGACCATGCCCCCCTACCACCTCAACGGGCCCCGAGGCCCCCCAGCGCACCAGAGGCCCCGTGCAGGGGCGGACACCCCCCGGAACCGGAACCCCCGAGGCCCCGCCGGGGGCCGCGCCCGAGGGCGGCGCGCCCCAGGGACCCCAGACCCCCAGACCCACCCCGGCCCCACCCAGCGGCAGCACAGCTACCAGGTCAGTAACCCACGTCCGTCAACACGCAGCTCCCAAAGAGCGCCGCAAGCGGCCGCTGTAGGCCACCCGTAGGCCTCCCAAACTCCTCCCAGATGGGGGCAACAGACCCCGGTGCCGGATCCACCAGGCGCCCTACTCCAAGTGCCCCCAGGGCCCCAGGAACCCCTCCATCCAGCCACTGCGCCCTGCAGGAAGCAACCCACCGCCCCCTATTCCACTAAGTGATGGTGTTGATCAGAGGAGCCCAAAGAGACCAATCAGATGTGGAAGCAGATGCTGTCTCTAGATTAATATGATCCAACAAAAGATCTCTATACTGATTGATACTGAGATTTTGTTTACTTTTCCAATTCATGAGGATAGTTTTCTTTGCGATGCATAAAGCAGTAAAAACCATGTAAACTATTTCTTTTTTCAGAGGACTTCCCTCAAAATTACCGAGCAGGCAAACTGATGGGGAAGGTGTAATTTTACAGCTCAAGCACTTTGATAAGTCCTTACATATCTGTGACCAGAACCTCTGGACTGGTGTTCATAACCATAACGCATGAATATAATTATCAGGATGATTGCCTATGCAGTGTGGGCAGATATTAGATTGTGCCAGACCCATCTTGAATAATCTTTGTCCTGTGTAGTGTACTCTGTGAAGGATTTTGTATTGTATTAGTGTAAGTTGGTGTTTCTAGTCAATTTGAAAGTTCTTAGACATATCTGAGCCCAGAAATTTTGTTCAAAGGTGCCTGATAAATCTTTTTCCCACTTCATTATAGGAAGAGATATCGAATCATCTATTTTAGTCAGTGTCCTGTATGATTTAGACAGTAGTTTGGGGGGGGGGGGTTAAATCTAAGAACTGTATTATATTAGTTGGGACTTGTAAACCACCATTAATATGCTTATATTTATTTTTAATTATAGATTTAAGTTGTTCATATTCCAAGAATTTATTTTTACTAATGCCATATTGCATATTTAGTTTAGCAAAATTGATGAACTCGGTTCCGTCAAGTAGATGTTCCAGATATTTAATACCTTTATTCTTCCAGTATGTAAAGTTTATCATTTTATTATTTTGTAGGATATCAGGGTTATTCCAGATAGGTGTACGACTGCATGGGATAAGTGATGACTTTGTCATTTTGAGGAACTCCCACCATGCTGTCAGAGTAGAGCTAATGTTGATATTTTTGAAGCATGTATGCCGTTTTATATTTGAGCTAATAAACGGCAGATCTGAAATCATGATATTATTGCACATTTCCTGTTCTATATCTAACCAAGGCTCATCTAAAAGAGTATTTTTTATCCATTTAGAGATGTATTGTAGCCTATTTGCTAAGTAATAGTTATGGAAGTTAGGCAGATCTAATCCTCCCCTGTCTTTAGTCTTCTGTATTGTCTTTAGGCTAATACGTGGGGGTTTATCTTTCCAAAGAAATTTAGAAATGGCAGAGTCTAGAGATTTAAACCAGTCAGATGATGGTTTATTGGGGACCATTGAAAATAAATAATTAATTCTAGGTAGGACCATCATTTTTATTGAAGCTACCCTACCCATAAGTGTGATTGGAAGCGATTTCCATCTTTCAAGGTCCTCTTCTATCCTGTTTAAAAGTGGGGCATGCTTAAGTTTAAGTAAATCTGTTAATTTATTCGACACAGTAATACCTAAATATTTAATATTTCCTGATTGCATTTGTAAATTTAGGGAGTTTTCGAGACAGCAATTAATTGACAGTACCGTAGATTTAGACCAGTTTAACGAGTAATCTGATACTTTAGAGAAAGATTCTAGTATTCTAATTACTTGTAAAAGAGAATTATTTGAATGCTGGAGATAAAGTAATACATCATCCGCGTACAGACTAATCTTGTGCTCTATTTTCATGCATTTTATACCTTTTACAGCTTTTGTTTGTCTGATTGTTGCTGCTAGAGGTTCTATAAAGATGGCAAAAAGTGATGGAGAAAGAGGGCATCCTTGCCTGGTGCCCCTCTGTAGACAAAAACTGGAAGATATTTGATTATTTGTCCTGACACAGGCTGTTGGAGAATTGTATAGAATTTTTAACCAGTTTATGAATAAATCGCCAAAACCGAATTTATGAAGAGTAGCGAATAAAAATTTCCAATTTACTCTATCAAATGCTTTTTCTGCGTCTAAAGACAATATATTGGTTTTAATGTTTTTACTGTAGGAATAATCAATTAAATTAAGTAATCGGCGTGTATTTGTGGATGACTGCCTTCCTCTGATGAAACCAGTTTGATCTGGATGTATTATGAGAGGAGTTACTTTGTCTAATCTTTTTGCAAAAGCTTTACAGATTATCTTAATATCCACATTAATTAAGGATATGGGACGATAACTAGTGGGCAACACAGGATCTTTGTCTGGCTTGAGCAGAAGGCTGATGGTGGCAGAGTTCATATTAGCTGGAAATCTACCTTTTTCCTGTATTTCCTGCAACATTCTGTGGAACGTTGGGGCTAGAATATTCCAGAACTCTTTATAAAACTCAGTGGGGAATCCATCTGGACCTGGAGCCTTTTTATTAGGCATGCTTTTAAGAGCTTCCTGGGTTTCAGCTGTTGTCAGCGGGGAATCCAGTGTCATTCTTTGGTTATCTGATAATTTAGGAAGTGTAATTTTATCCAGAAATTGCTTAATATCCTTCTCTGATGGATTTATCTGTGGTGTGTATAAAGATTTGTAGAAATCGCGGAAGGTATTATTTATACACTCTGGTTCACTTACTGTATTACCAGTTGAATCTGTAACTGCAAATATAGTAGTTTTCTCCTTATTTATTTTAAGCTGATTAGCTAGAAAGCTTCCTGACTTATTGCCATGTTCAAAATTTTCTATTCGGAGTCTTTGTATTAGAAATCTATTTTGCTTTTCAATATAGTGGTTTAGTTCTAATTTTACTTCACGGATTTTACCTAACTTCCCTTCTTCTTGAGATAATTCTAGTAACTGAAGTTTTTCTTCCAATTCCTGAATCTTTTTGTTTTCTTTTTTCTTTTTATGAGATGAGAAAGAAATTATTTTACCTCTCATCACTGCTTTTCCAGCTTCCCACAATATCGATGCCGATGTACCTGGTTGATCATTGTATTCTAAGTATGAGGCCCACTGTTCTTTAATGAATTTTATAAATTCTTCATCTTTAAGCAGTGATGTATTAAATCTCCAGCTTTTGTTTTGTGTGGTTATTTTTTTATTAATTAAGGTGAGAGTAACAGGAGCGTGATCACTGATAGCAATAGGATGAATTACCGTCTCTGAAACAACCGACAGCAGTGAGCTACTTATTAGAAAGTAGTCCAGACGAGAGTACGAATGGTGAACATTTGAGAAAAAAGTGTATTCTTTACTAATAGGATGAAGAGAACGCCATGCATCGCAAAGACCAAAATCACTCATGTATTGTTTGACTACACTTACTGACTGCCAACTACGCTGAGTCCCTGTTTTATTCAACCTGTCTATATCGTTATTTAAACCAAAGTTGAAGTCACCTCCTATAATTAGTGAACAATCCCCGTGTTTTGAAAGTGCAAGGAAGAATTGGTGGAAAAAAGAGGGGTCATCAACATTTGGACCATATATACTGACAATACATAGCTTCTGGTTATGGATAGCTATTTTAATTATTATGTATCTACCTTCAGGATCTATAGTTTTATCTAATATTTTAAAACTAACGTTTTTGTGGATTAAGATTGCTACACCTCTCTGTCTAGAGTTATAGCAGGCCGCAAACACATTAGGGAACTCAGGTGAATTAAGCTCACTTGCATTTGTAGCTGATTTGTGGGTTTCTTGCAATAATACAACATCTGCCTTTAATCTAGTAAGCTGGTTAATGATCTTCATTTTTTTTCTCTCTGGTGCCAGACCCATGCACATTCCATGTCACAAACTTTACATTCGCCATAGATGTGAGTGAGAAGTTAGAAGGTGCATGCCCTTGAGAAAATAGTCATACATAGACCCAGGTAGCATCATATGATGTGCTTGTGATTGACTGATGATCAGGAAAGAAGCAGACAAATAAGATAGAAATACACAAAAAAATAAAAAAGTGCAAAGAGTAAGAGATTGTGAAAAGGGATAAACCATAGCCCGTGCCTTCTGTACCCAACCGTGAACACTAACCATACCAACGTGCTCTTGAGCTGTGCGTGTATTTAATTTATCACCGTTTACCGATCTGTGCGTCTTATTTATTTATTTATTTTATTTATTTATTTTAAATCATTGAAACATGCTTTAAGTCCACCTGTGGTGTAACTAATAAAGCCAAGGGGTGATCTTCTGATCCCTGAACAACTGTCCATTAATATAAAGTCTGTCAACCGATATGGTGGCTTTAACGCCGTCCATCATGTCCCAAGTTTTTGCCTCAGGGACCAGCTGAGTCGCCTGCCGCTTGGACTGCCGGTACCTATCAACTGCTTTCGGAGTCCCACAGGCCAAGAAAGCCTGATAGGACTCCTTCTTCAGCTTGACAGCTTCCCTCACCACTGGTGTCCACCAGCGCGTTTGAGGGTTGCCACCGCGACATGCACCGACAACCTTGCGGCCACAGCTCTGACTAGGTGCCTAAATATCAATAGTAAAATTATCTTTTGTATCTGAAAAATGTGCCTTTATTTGCTCATAATATTCAAATTTCACAAAATGTGTATTCACTAATTGGCACAATACTGTATGATCTTTAGTTAATTAATTAATTCAGGTTTAACAAGTGATTGACTCATCTTCTACATTTTAAGTAGATGCATTGAAGTAATTATCTATTTCCTATTTTACAGGCATGATAACTTCACCCCAAACTGCAACTCTAAAGTGTTAATTCATATCCCATTCTTAGGGAAATTGAATGATGGTAAGTTTATTAATGTATAGATCTTTGTCCTTAACACTTTTTACACTTCTGTCTCACCAATTTGGTCCTGCCTTACAAATGTTCTTGTTCTTTCATATGTATATTTTGATGGTTCCACACATCCATCCATCCATCCATTTTCTTACTCGCATTATCTCTCATGGGGTCGTGAGGGGTGCTGGTGCCTATCTCCAGCATTTCAATGGGTGAGAGGCAGGGTACACCCTGGACAGGTCGCCAGTCTGTCTGGTTCCACACAACTGTTTTTAGTTCTACCTAAGGTGTATTTTAATGGTGTCACATGATTGTTGTTTAGGTATGCATGATAAATGCTGGGGTTGATAATATCAGCCAATATAGGCGTGATCTGACAGATTGTCAAAGCATTCAATTTCAATGAATGAATATGTACATTTTCATTGTGTAAAAGCAATGTTATTCTATGTGTCTTCTGTTTTAGGAAGGACAATAAAGACTTTCTGATACCATATTTTAAATTATGTTATTCTTGACCAAGAGACATCTGTTTAAAACTGTTATTCTGTCAAGTGCCAAATGTTTATTACAACTACCAACTATTTGTACAGATCAGGACTCTAAGTCTGTAACAAAGTAGTTGTATAACAGTATAAGAATACTGCTACAGACACTTTGCAGTCAAAATTCTACATACCAGGTGTACATGAAGTAAAAGTTCAGAAATATTTACATTAATATGTGTTGAAGTGCAAGCACAAGTTACAACTCTGATAAAATGTGTGGTAGGAAACAATCCATGTAAAATGTTTACAGAATGTCAAAGTTGCCAGCCCATGATGGGTCTTTGAGCACTGGCAGGGTGACAAAGTCAAGAGGGATCCACACAACTAGGTGACAGCTGTTGGCTTTGGTCAGTTGTAGGTTTCCCTGGATCTGATGCCAGTGGTTGTGAGTCTGCTTGAGTGTCAGGGAAAGAGTCATCAGATTCAACTACAGAAACAAGTCCCACTCTCTGCTGCCTGCAGGACAGTCTTAAATCTGGCTGACCATAGACACTTGACTTCAATAATGCAGTCATCAGATGCTGTCCCATCTGGAGATCCACCGAGCAGACCACTGTTGGAAAGGAACAGTCCCCTCTCCTGGATGTGTCACGAACGAGAGATTGAGGACCCAGTATTCAGCCAGACATGAAGGTGCAAATAAAAAGGCTTTAATAAAGCTCACAAATAAGTCAGACGGGGATAAGCAGGCTCGGTGGTCAAATAATAGTCCAGGGTCGATACATAAAAATAGCAGTCCAAAACCAGCAGAACTACAGACAGAGGTAAGGCAATCTCAGGTTATCCAAAAACAGAATCTGATCGGTCAGTAACAGGCAGGCAGTCCGAACAGGGCAGGAAAAAACAGGATCAGAAATCAGGTTGGCTCAGATATCAAAACAGGCACTAGGTTTAAATCAACAGGCAAAGGGAAATGCTTGACTAAACTCACCAACGGCTTGATAGACAATGATCTGGCCCAGAACTGCTTCTTCTTCTTCTTTAAATTTAATGGCAGTTGGCATACCAACTTGGTGCATTACCGCCACCAACTGTTTGGGATGTGGAGCTTCAATGCGGAATTAGACGCCTGTATTATTCGAGAAAAAAAAAAAAAAAAGGACTGGGGGTGTAATCTTAAATTCTATTAAAAATACCTGTTTCCTTTAAATACCGCATGAGAGCTGGCCATGCTGATGGTTTAACTGAAGAAAAAGAAAGTAAACCCTCTACTGTTAAATGTGTGTACCCTAAACCTATGACGTCTTCTAGTAGTGTGGTTCTCTCTGTGTTGTATGCTTCACAGTCTAACAATACATGTTCTACTGTCTCGTTCTTGTCACAGTGAGTGCAGAGTCCTGTTGTGTGTTTCCCTAAACGTCTGAGATTGTGATTGAGATATGTATGCCCAATTAATTCTTAGTCTTGTAACCATCGCTTCTCCCCTTCGCTTCCAACCACCCTGCCTCCTTGTAATTACTTGTTTCTGTATTTTATATAAAAAACGACTTTTGATCTCCTTTTCCCACTGTGCTTGCCATAGTTTGTTGACCTCTGTTTTTATGACACTTTTAATTTCTGTTTTACTCAATGGGACTGTCCATTGCAACTCTGATTTAAGAGCCCTTTTGGCCAAGCGGTCAACCACTTCATTGCCTTCTATGTCAACATGTGATGGGACCTACAGAAAACACACTGTTATATTACGACTTCGGAGTCTATACAGACTATGAAAGATCTCAAAAACCAAGTCTGGCCTACAAACCGATTTGCAATTTGTAATACTCATTAAAGATGCCATTGAGTTTGAGCAAATAATATATTGATTAGACCCAACCTCCTCTATCCACGTAAGAGCTAATAAAAAAGCTAAAAGTTCCACAGTGTAAACCGCTAAATGGTCTGATGTTCTTTTAAATATTGATTTCTGAAAATGTGGTATATACACTGCTGCTCCCGTCTTTCCAGTATCTGGATCTTTTGAACCATCTGTAAATATTTGAATACTGCTATTATACTTAAGACCTAGGTATTGTTGCACCAGATCGTTCATCCCGCCATATTCCCTGCAGTTTCTTGACATCTTTGCTATTTCAAAATCTACTGCTGGCAAGGGAAATATCCAAGGGGGAATGACGGGTAATGCCACTGTACAGCTGTGACTTAATTTTAAAAGACACAGTTTCTCAGCTTGACTGTTTCCCACCCATCCAAAACTGTTAAATTGTTTCCTTCCATGTTCCCAGCTAGAGTTCAACAAAGGTTTGGTTGGATGATCCTGCTTATGCCCCTGCAGATTCACCCAATACACCATGGCAAGCTGTAGACGTCTCATAGATAAAGGCATCTCCCCACCCTCCACACTTCATAAATGTGGTTAGACTTGGTCTCCAAATGCCAAACGGCGAACTTTTTTCCGATCGGGCATCAAGCCCCTACACCTGCACTGTCTCTGTTATCGGTAGGGATGGCTCTCTTTCTCCTCCTCAAACACACGCTGTCTCTCCCCCCTGAAGCCAGATGTTGCAATCTGGCTCTGGATGGGCATCTGGATGGGCATCATTCCTCTGCAATTCCATTCCTGGACCTGTTCCTGACTCATCCTCAGATTTTTTTAAACATTTACTCATGTAATGCTTCAAGCCTTTGGTGTCATCTTTTTTTCTCTTCTCTTTTCTTCTCTGTGCGCCGGACTCCTGAAAACCTGACATTCATAGTTTGCGGCGAAACGAACTTTAAAAGTTGCAGCCAGCCATTGTCCTAATGGTCAAACCATTTTATGTTGGGGTGGGGGGAGTTCTAATGGCCCCTTATTTAAAGAAAACATTACACACTCAAAAAAGCCAGATTGGATGTGTGCTAAATTAATCTAAGTTTGAAGTGTTGGTTTTACTATATATAGTCATGTTTTGTGGTTGAACATCATTAAGTAATGTTATTTTAACATTATGTGGAATAAGTTAACATTTACTAAATTCAGTTATGCTGACAGAACCTAATGCTTATTGGGTAAGATATCAAGTGACGTGTACAACTCCGGAACAGAAGGTGGCAGCAGTGTGCAAGCAGGGAGTGCATTAAACTTTACTTCAAGAATTGCAGAAGAAGAGAGAGCAACAAACGCGGTTAAACGGAGAAGTTCCAGAAGACTAAGATTTGGTTGAATTTGTTTTATTTGGTTTCAAAGTATATTTATATTTGTTTTCCTTTTTACTCACCATTGTTTGTCCTTGTAGATCTGCAGGAGTATGGGAGGGGCCGGCCCAGTACTTCCTGCTTAAGTGACTGAGTGATGTCACTGATTGTCTGGCTGGGTTCTACCAATTAGAGGGTTTCTTTAGGAGTATTGCTTTGTTTTTCTTTAAAGTAACTTGACTTCTTTGGTATTACCTGGTTTATTTTTCAGATCATTTTATTATATAGAGGAGTTTGTAAATCAGATTAATAATTGTATTTTTGTTTTTCTGTTTAGTTTTCATGTGCTTTTTTTTTCCTTTTTCCCTGTTTAATTGTGGTTTGGTCCACTCAAGTGCAGGTGTGTTTCTGCTTGATTTTAAAACAGAGCTGTTGGAAGCTCAGAGGAAGAGGAGTGTTCTGAATCTTGTTGAAAATAAAAAGTCATCAGAAGCTGGAATTGTTGACTAAGGCTGTTTCTTCGGTTCACCTTGCTGACCCTTGACCTCACTACCTTAATTCATAATCAGATTAAACAGATTGACATCATAAGTAGAGGTCTCTACAGAACATTTTGAGAATTTTTTTTTTTTAAATTAATGGATGCAAAAGAATGCAATTGTATTATTTAATTGTATCTAATTATTTTGTAAAGTCAAATGTTTTTCTTTGTTTGCCTCTTCATGGGCAATAAAGTTTAATCTCAAGGAACCCTGTTTGCTGTTAGGTGTTTTTCCACCCCGACATCAACTTGATATCAAGTGACACGGTTGACAAATTCTTAAATTGTTTAAAACAAATATAGATGTCACAATTAACTTATTTGATTAATTTATTTTCATATGACTGAAAGGACTCAATTAGTGATTGTCAAGCGCTACAGTCTTGTTGGATCTGCACAATTAATTAGTTTTTTGGTATCATTTGAAAATATAGTTATACCTATCCCATTAAATTGTCACTTACTCTTCAATCACACATATGTTGAACTAACCTTAAAAAGTTACGTTGCAGTTACCTGTTGTAACTAAGTAACGCTAAGTAACGGTAGCTTTGTTTATTCAGCATGTTTACATTAATTTCACTCGACAAAACAGTCCTTTGCAAAATGAGCTTGTAATAATTGGGTGGAAATACTCTCCATAAATTATGTTCACACAACAAATAATTTTTATGTTGGACTTACCCCTTGTAATTGGTTAATGTTAACACCAAGGCCTTATGTTGAACCAGCATATTAACATTTATGTCAATTAAAAAAAGAGATTCTTGCTAAATTAACATATTATGATTGGGTGGAAATACTTTCCATAATTTTTTTTTGTTCACCCAACAAATGATTTTTTTCAGTGCATATACCTAATGCAGATATATATGTATATATTTAGTTACTCTGATATTAAATATTTTTTAAACAAATATTTTCAGAAAAATTACTTCTGCCTGTATTTTAATGGTCAGAGTGTCAGTTTTAACCCCCCCTGTCAGCGGGCATGCCTGCTTCTACATCCAGGATTGCCTCTTGCATTTTATTAACCATAAATTCATGATTCCTTCCCATTTTCCATATAACTCCATCATCTGCAAACAATGAAACTCCAAAGTTCTGATTAATACTATGAAACAATTTCCTTGAGGAGTACCATTTTTACCTGTATAATCTGTACTATTCTTAGCAACAACCCTAACACAAATTCTTCTCTCTGTTAAAAACAGAGGTGGGTAGTAACTAGTTACATTTACGCAGTTACATTTACTTGACTAACTTTTTGAACAAAATGTACTTTTAAGATTAGTTTACTGCACCATATTTACTTTTACTTGAGTTGTATTACTACTCAAGTATCGATGATCTCATTTGGGTAAAATTTCTCACTACTCTACATATACTGCAACTAACTTCATGAGTACAGAACATACTTGTTGATATACCAAATAATTATTTTTGCTCTTTGACAATATATTATGGGAGAAAATGGTCAGTTATATAAATAATTTTTGCTCTTTGGTGGGAAAACTGGCCAGTTATATAACTTGTTTTTATTCTTTAACAATATGTTTTGGGAAAGAACGGTCAGTTATATAACTTGTTTCACTTATATTATGGGAAAGACTGGCCAGTTCACACATTGATTATGGCTGTTGTGGAGTTCACATGAAGCTGAGAGCAACATGTGCTATTTTGTTTAACAACATGTGTTATTTTGTTATAACTTGTTTTAACTTGTTGTGGGAAAGACTGGTCACACCTGGGTTCACAGGAAATTAGGAGCAATATGTCTCATTTTATTTTGTTTCACACACTGGTTTGTGTTCTGAGACCGTGGCTGTTATGAAGCTGAGAGCGGTTTCTGTTTTGAAAACATGTTTTCGAAGTAGGACAGATCGGCTGGGAGAGAGGACTGGCCATCCTTGCTCCGCACCTGATCCTTTGTTTGAAATTATATAAAGGGGGGACCACCCTCAGTCTTCTCTTCGCCGCTGGATCGTCATCAGTCTCCACTCACACCACATCTGTCAGCCAGGAACTCTCTCCGCTGCGCTGCTGAATCTACTACAGTCCCTGCATTCTATGGACTCTCTGCTGCTCTCCTGGTCGTTCTGCAGCCCCACGTCCAAAGAACTCTTTCTACTGCACCTCTGGTTCTACAGCAGCCCCAGCGCCTCCAGGAACTCTCTCCGTTGCGCTGCTGGATCTACTGCAGCCCATGTGTTCTATGGACTCTCTCTCTGCTGCTCTCCTGGTCGTTCTGCAGCTCCCACGTCCAAAGAACTCTCTCGCTGCACCTCTGGTTCTACAGCAGCCCTTGCACCTCCAAGAACCCTCCCAAGACCCAGCTCGGATTCCACTCCGACGCTCTCCTGCCAGCCTTGGGTTTCGCCCCAAGGCTCACCCTCTGTCCTCCAGCTCCCTCCCATCAGCTCCAGCCCGGTAACAGACTCTGGTTTTCTACCCCACAATCCATCATCCTTAAATAAAACTCTCAAACAAGCTCTGTGTGTGTGTGCTTCTGTTCGGGTTCATCAAGACAAATCATGACAGTACGATCCAGCCAAAGATGAACCCGAGCACACACACTTTTGTGCAGGAGCTCGCTGGATTGAGCTGCTTCCCCGGATGCCGAGAGCTCCGCTGCTGCCTCCCCGGACGCGGACATCTCCGCTGCTGCTCCCATGGATGCCGTGAGCTCCGCTGCTGCTCCCATGGATGCCGTGAGCTCTGCTGCTGCTCCCATGGGACCTTTAGCTCCGCTGCTGCTCCCATGGACGCCGTGAGCTCCAGCAGCAGCCTCTACGTCGCTGCCCAGCGCACCCAAGCCGTCGCTGCCCGGCGCACCCAAGCCATCGCTGCCCAGTGCATCCAAGCCGTCGCTGCCCAGCGCACCCAAGCAGTTGCTGCTGAGCGCACCCAAGTTTCCCAGCGTTCTCACACGCTCTCAAGTCCCCCAGCGTTCTCACACGCTTTCAAATCCCCCAGCGTTCTCACATGCTCTCAAGTCCCCCAGCGTTCTCACACGCTCTCAACTTCCCCAGCGTTCTTACATGCTCTCAAGTCCCCTAGCGTTCTCACACGCTCGAGTTCCCCAGCGTTCTCACACGCTCGAGTTCCCCAGCGTTCTCACACGCTCGAGTTCCCCAGCGTTCTCACACGCTCGAGTTCCCCAGCGTTCTCACACGCTCGAGTTCCCCAGCGTTCTCACACGCTCAAGTTCTCCAGCGTTCTCACACGCTCAAGTTCTCCAGCGTTCTCACATGCTCAAGTTCACCAGCGTTCTCACACGTTCTCAAGATTCTCCAGCGTTCTCAAATGCTCTCAAGAGATTCTCCAGCGTTCTCAAATGCTCTCAAGATTCTCCAGCGTTCCCAAACGCTCTCAAGATTCTCCAGCGTTCTCAACCGCTCTCAAGATTCTCAAGCGTTATCAAACGCTCTCAAGATTCTCCAGCGTTCTCAAACGCTCTCAAGATTCTCCAGCGATCTCAAGATTCTCCAGAGTTCTCAAGATTCTCCAGGGTTCTCAAGATTCCCCAGCGTTCTCAGTCTTCTCTTCGCCACCGGATCGTCATCAGTCTCCACTCACACCATGTCTGTCAGCCATGAACTTTCTCTGCTGCGCTGCTGAATCTACTACAGTCCCTGCATTCTATGGACTCTCTCTCTGCTGCTCTCCTGGTCGTTCTGCAGCCCCACGTCCAAAGAACTCTCTCTACTGCACCTCTGGTTCTACAGCAGCCCCAGCGCCTCCAGAAACTCTCTCTGTTGCGCTGCTGGATCTACTGCAGCCCCTGCGTTCTATTGACTCTCTCTCTGCTGCTCTCCTGGTCGTTCTGCAGCCCCCACGTCCAAAGAACTCTCTCGCTGCACCTCTGGTTCTACAGCAGCCCTTGCACCATCAAGAACCCTCCCAAGACCCAGCTCGGATTCCACTCCGACACTCTCCTGCCAGCCTTGGGTTTCGCCCCAAGGCTCACCCTCGGTCCTCCAGCTCCCTCCCGTCAGCCTGCTCCTGCACTCATCTCCCATCAGCCCCAGTCCGGTAACAGACTGTGGTTTTCTACCCCACAATCCATCATCTTTAAACAAAACTCTCAAACGAGCTGTGTGTGTGTGTGCTTCTGTTCGTGTTCATCAAGACAAATCATTTTGCACTGTTCTAACATACTGTATATAGAATAATTGCTGTAAGCATTGCTTTTAAGTTTATTTTTGAAAAAAAGGTTTAGAAAAATGTTTCTTCTGTCTGAATTAGTTATTTTGCAATTTTGTTATTATTTGTATATTTTCTCATTTTTGTCTTTAAAATACCAGAATTTGCACATAATTATATTTTTGTCTCTCCGTATATATAATTTTAAAATATTAAATCATCAATTGTTATGATTAGTTACTCAGTACTTGAGTAGCCTTCTTACTGACTACTTTTTAACTCTTACATGAGTAAATTCTTGGCAGACTACTTTTTACTTTTACTCAAGTAAAGGTAAAAAGAGAGCCCCGCTCATTACTCACAAACATGAAGTTACACCAATTGTGTACACCCATTCAAGGGCGTGCACAAGGGCCGTTCATCACATTGGTGGAGAAGAGCATACTAAAATGTAGACGTGTCCTAGTTGACATAAGAGACATATGGGTATACCTTCTGTTAAATTTTTATTAGAGTTGATGGATTATTTATTACTCCCCCCCCCCGGAGGTCCCGCCCCTTTTTAATTAACCCCCCCCTCCCATGACCTCCACATGACCCCCCCACCATGTGACCCTCACCTGACCTCCCACCACGTGACCCCCCCCCAAAACCCATCCCCCGCTTTCGGTGAAAGTCCCTCCCACCCTCTCCCCGCCCCGCCCTGCTCTCATAATATTAAGGCCCTTTCTCGAGCCTCGATAGTGAGTGAATCCTTTTTACATGGCGTTCGAAAACAACCAAGCTTGAATCTATCATTTCTGACACACCCGTCATGATGTACCACGATCAGAGCGATGTTTGGCGAGCTCAGCAGACCCCTCGCAAGGCTACGCTGTCTTTATGCAGAACTCAGATGCCTCCGACCCTATATCTGCAAGAAGAATGGTCTTTGGAACCCTATGGAGCTCGCGGCAAATGGGGGTATGTCTTCAAGTACGAATCAGGCGATATGTGTCTCTATCAGCTGGATGAAGGAGCCGACAAGCTGCAAACTATCCACTCCTTGGGCATGCTAACGTCAAACGATTGGGCTGTTCTGAGACTCGTCATGCTCCACAGACTAGACCCTGAAGAGTCGAATGCAGCAGACCCCGCTGTGAACCAAGAAGCCGAGGACGGAATCATGGATTTCCCCGCCGCTAAGCGCTGCAAGTGTGCGCAGACCCTCCTGAACGAAACTGACACAGATTCAACAAAAAGGATCTTCTCAGCAATATGGCAATCAAAGACGGGGGTTACCGGCCGATGGTTTTTTCGTGCAAGTCTGAGAAAGGCTCAAGATAAAACAACTCCGGTTATTTTTGCGCTTGACTATTATAATTCAGACTGCAGCATGTTCAGGACTTTATTAACCATTCCGTTTGATGCATGGCGTAACAAGATGACTGCGATAGCAGACCGGATTTCAATGCTGTTTCTCGACTGCCGCCACTGGAAAGACATATTGGCGGTCAAGAAAGCGCTCGCTTTTTAGACCCACCCCTCACAACATCCAATACCGCCCTTTCAATGTTAACCACGCCCTTCTCAGTATAAAATGCAGCCAGGCAGGCTGATTGGGACTCCATACAGCTTCACTGACCAGACTTCTAACATCTGAAACCATGAGGAACGACGCTGGCAGCAGTTTGATGTTCTGCGGGCTGGATAGCGCCCCTACTCTGCCGCCGTCTCCTTCAACCGCTTCAACATCCCCGCAGCATGGCTCCCCAGAGAGCGACAAATTCTTCCCGGGGCCGTACCATCCTCCTTCACCCGCATTCTCGCCAGCTCCTGATTCTTCTCCCCGAAGCGACAGCGGGAATGAGAGTCTACTCACATCACTGTAGCGGCATACCGTCGACTGGTCCAGGGCCCCCGGAGATTTGAAAGGCAGCCCCGAGTACTTTGTTTTATGGGATAAGAATTCCGGGCTTCCTACCATGCCGTCTCTATCAGACACCCAGGACAAAGATTCACAGCTTGAGGACACACAACTTCCCTCCGGCCAAGGAGATCTCTCATCCCCGGAGCCTTCTCAGTCTGAGGACTCACAGCTTCCGACGAGCCAAGTAGAGGCTGACACCGGGGCGGATGAATACGGGGCGGATGGATCCGCCTCGGCTTCATCAGAACAGTGAAAACTGTGGTGTATCATCTTTTGAGCGCCGCGATCGACAAGTGAATGCGAGATTTGTGCTACGGATGCACCATGGAGCGTATTAGTTTGAAAGAACATCAATGCGCTGAAGTGTTTGAGGACGGGTTCTTTGAAAGCAATTACTATCGTGTAATGCGAGTACTTTATAATGCACGGTTCATTGATGCCGTTCAGCAGATTCTAGCCGCTCGCAACATCCATCAAGACAGTAGCACAGTGAGCGCTGTCGCACAGGCGTATCTGTATGAATCACGCAGTTCTGGCGGGGGTCTTGAAACCAAAGCATGCATATTTTTTATATTAAATTAGTGTTTTCTACAATTAGTTAGTGACATCGTTTTAAAAGAATGTCTTTCTTTAAATATGAAATTACTGTTTCTACAATTAGTTTGTGATATAATAAATGAATGTAATTTCTTTCTGATTATGTTAATAAAAAAAATATAAAACCCAATCGCATTCATCCTTTCTTTCATTCAGCATCACTACGTGTGCGGGAAGGTATGGCTGAAAAAAATGTATGAAACGGGTATATTACACACCCGTTCACTCCGGTTCTTTTGCCGGAGTAAATAGATAAAAGAGAGCTCTGGAAAGTGAAACGGGCAAGAAGGTACCGGTTGAAAAGGTTCAAAGATTTTTATCAGAACAAGATGCTTATTCTTTGCATAAACCTGCAAGAATAAGATTTCCTAGAAATAGAGTGTTTGTCACCGGGCCTCTGAAACAGTTCCAAGCACATCTTTGTGATATGCAGAGCTTGTCCAAAGAAAATAACGGTTACAATTATTTATTAACCGTTATCGACGTATTTTCCAAAAGAGCCTATGCCAGGGTTTTAAAAAGGAAAACTGCGTTCGATGTCGTAAAAGCTTCCGAGTCTGTTTTAAAAGAGAGTCAGATTCCAAAGAAACTTCAAACTGATGACAGTAAAGAATTTTTCAACAAATTGTTCAAAGCGCTGATGGATAAAAATGGCATTGAACATTTTTCCACGGCTAGTGAAATAAAGGCGTCGGTGGTTGAGAGGTTTAACCGTACATTAAAATCAAGAATGTGGAGATATTTCACAGCAAACAACACTCTCCGATATCTAAATGTGCTTCAGGATCTGGTCAATAGTTACAATCACAGCTATCATTCAAGTATTAAAATGGCACCTATAGTAACTTTTTTGAGATGTTTCAGAACCTCTATGGGACTAATTCCAAGCATTGTACAAAACTCAAGATAGCTTTTAAGCAAGGAGGCCATGTCAGAATCTCTAAGGTGCGCGGAGTGTTTGACAAGAAATAATAATTTCCCGGACGAAATCTTTACAGTTACAGAAGTGATACGGCGATCTCCTCCCGTATTTAAACTGAAGGATTTAGAACCGGTTCAAGGTTCTTTTTACGCAGAGGAGCTTCAAAAGGTGATAATGTCAAAAAACAAAATGTATCAAGTCAGTGAGATATTAGACAAACGCACCGTGCAGGGAGTCAGACAGGTCTTAGTATGTTGGAAAAATTGTCCGGAGAAATTCAGCAGCTGGGTGAGAGCCGATGACCTGCGAGACGTATAAAAGAAGGTGTTGCTCGCCGACTTTTGACAGTGCAACATGGACCGCATAACTCAGGACGAGGAATTTTACCTGACGCTACCCTCCAACGCTAGTCTCAACGTCTTTAAGGATAATAACATATCGAGTTTCCGTGTGGATTTAGCCGAGCATATCAATTTACAAGGAGAATGGCAAGTGGCATTGACAGAGGTTTCTTACCCACACACATGGCATAACGTCCCCTCAGAAAACGCTTATTTCGAATGGCGGAAAGCGAGCGAGGAACAAGTCCATCGCATACAGATTGGAAACAGATACTACAGTAATATAAATCAGCTTATCAAAGAGATCGAAGCCCATCTGAGAAAGATAGATTCAGATGTTTATTTCAAGGTTAACCGACTCACAAACATACTAACCTACCAGGCCGGCACCCAGTGCCATCTACGTTTTCACGCTCCACTGGCTTACATGCTCGGTACGGAACCCGGAAAATGGATCAAATTTACATATGGAAAGTGCATCGTGAAACTGCATTTCAGACCCGCAGCTTCACACCGAGCGTTCAGGTGAAACGGATCGCGCGTATAAAAACACATGACTGCGGCAGGAATCATTCATAACGGTGCAACTAGTCGCACCAACAACATTGTAGTGTGTTAAAACGAGAATCAAGACAACATGGTTCAGATAAATCTGAGAGACGACCTGCACCGTTTTGTCCCTTTCTACCAGAACCAGGTGGGGGGCGCTTTATAAAGTCTCACTTTATCCGCCGTGTGCGGTCACCATTGTGTTTATTATCTATGTCATAAAGCCTGCAGGCTATGATGCATGAAATATTGGCTACCTATGATGATGTTTATAAAAATTATGTCATGATATATGACTATGTGAAAAAATATCGGCAATGTATCAAAAAGTGGGCCTCGTGCTCATTTAATCACAGAACGTGTTCTTTACAAATGTTTAAAGATTGTTACAAACTGTATAGTCTACAAGAAAAAAAACACTGTATGCATGAATAATTTGAAACAATAAAAGTATCTTTATTACAAATTCTCTTCTCCAGTTTCTTTTTTTTATTTCATAGACTTTTAGGGTGAAAATATCAACCATCCGGGTTTCTTTTTACTCTCTTGCTTCTGGCTCCTCCGTTGCCGGTGTCTGGCAACGGAGGAGCCAGACACCGGCTGGAGTTGGGGTGTCTATTCCTGCTCCCGAACCGTTTTCTGGAGACCTGAGTAAGTCCAGGGTTTTTTTGTTACAATGTTCTTTGGTCTTTAGTCGCTCTCTACAGTCATTTCCAGATGATGCTCACAAGATCTCCCACATCGTTGGTCTCCATTTTCCTCCTCGTTGAGTGAGGAGGAAGCAGGCAAGAGGTTTTGGGCACTGAAGCAGGGAAGCCGGTCGGTCGCTGACTTCAGTGTCGACTTCCGCACCCTTGCTGCTTCGGCCGGCTGGGACAACCGAGCCTTAAAAACAGTTTTTTTCAATGCTCTGTCCAACAGCTTGAAAGATGAGCTGGCAACCCGCGACAAGCCGGATAGCATTGAGGGGCTAATCGAGCTCGCTATCCGGGTAGACGAGCGGCTCCGGGAGAGAGCTCGTGAGAGGCGGAGCCAAGTCCGAACACTGGCTCAACGCTCCAGCACACCGGTTCGGTACGCGTCACACCAACCCCGATTAGCTCTTCCAGAAACTCCTCCAATCGAGGAACCCATGCAAATTGGGAGTGCTCACCTTACCACTGAGCAAAGGGACCAACGTGTCCGGAACAGATTATGTATGTATTGTGGGGCCGCGGGACACTTTCGTTTAAATTGCCCGGTTGGGCCAAAAGAATTGCCCCGCCAGTAGTTCAGGGGATACTGGCGGGCGCGTGTTCTAAAGACCCCGGTCTTAGATTCTCGTTGCAGGCAGTTATTAGCCTACCTGACGCCCAACACCCTGTCACCACCCTCGTAGACTCCGGTTCCGAACAGAACCTCTTAGACCCAGTTTTAGTTGAGAAGTTATGGATTCCGGTCCGTAATTTACCCACACCAGTCTCTGTTACCGCCTTAGATGGCAGCCCCTTAGCCACCATAACCCAGCAGACGCTCCCTTTTCAACTTATCACCTCAGGCAATCATCACGAGTCTATATCTTTTTTGTTTTTCCCACCAGACACTCCCCGGTTGTATTAGGTTATCCCTGGCTAGTTGCTCACAATCCCCAAATAAACTGGAGAGACTCCCGAATTGAGGCCTGGAGCTCCAGTTGTCTGGCTACCTGTCTCCACTCAGCCGTTCCTCAGTCTCCGATCAGTTCTGTTTCCCCTAAGGAGACCACAGACCTTTCTAACATTCCATCTCAGTATCAAGACCTTCAACCTTTTTTTTAGCAAGGATCTGGCTCTTTGCCTTCCGCCCCACCGTCCCTATGACTGCTCCATAGATCTTCTTCCCGGGGCTCCTCTGCCGTCTGCTCGTCTTTACAAATTATCTCAGTCTGAATGAAATGCTATGGAGAGCTACATTAATGACTCTTTGAAGGCTGGCTTAATCCGACCTTCTTCCTCACCTCTTGGCGCTGGTTTCTTTTTTGTGGAGAAGAAAGACAAATCTTTGCGGCCTTGCATAGATTACCGAGGCCTTAACCAGATAACTATTAAAAATAAATATTCTCTTCCCCTACTGGCATCAGCTTTTGATACGGTTCGGGGAGCCACCATTTTCACTAAATTAGATCTTCGCAGCACTTATCACTTGGTCAGGATTAGAGAAGGAGATGAATGGAAGACTGCCTTCAAGACCCCTATTGGCCATTTTGAGTATTTGGTCATGCCATTCGGACTGACTAATGCTCCTGCCGTTTTTCAGGCACTTATAAATGACGTCCTTAGAGATTTTATTAATCAGTTTGTTTTTGTTTATTTGGATGACATCCTGATTTTCTCCCAAGACCCCCCGGCAGCATCAGCAACACCTTCAGCGCCTCCTGGAGAACTGTCTCTTCGTGAAAGGCGAGAAATGTGAGTTCCATCAGAAGACCATCAGTTTCCTTGGTTTCATTTTTGAGGATGGACAGGTGAAGACAGATCCTAGCAAGGTCGAGGCAGTGGTCAACTGGCCCACTCCGGAGAACCGTAAACAACTCCAGCGCTTCCTGGGATTCGCGAACTTCTACCGAGTCTTCATAAAGGACTACAGCGTCGTCGCCTCACCCCTCACCGCTCTCACCACTCTCACCTCCATCAAGAGGAGTTTCCAGTGGTCAACAGAAGCCGACCAGGCATTCCGGCAACTCAAGGAAATTTTCTCTCAAGCCCCCATCCTCACGTATCCTGACCCCGCTGCCCAATTCACCCTAGAGGTTGATGCCTCCGATTCTGGAGTTGTGGCAGTTCTTTCACAGATGTCCGCCTCTGACCACAAACTCCACCCCTGTGCGTTCTTTTCCAGACGCTGAAAGCCTTTACTAACCTTGTTCCTGTTTCCTCTTTGCTTTAGAAACCCGTTCATCTGTTCTCTGCCTGGATACCTCGTTCATGCTACCAGAAGCCATCCTGGACCAGTCCACAAGAACCAAACTTAACCTTGAGAACCCAGTTAGCCCTCCTGCCTGTGCTCACCTGCCTGTCCACCCTCCAGTCAGCCACAACACCGAGAAGGAACCAGGACTTGCACTGAACACCTGGACGTCTGCGCAGCACCTCCTCTCTGGACCTAACCCAAGCTACCGCCTCAGTGAGTTCCTGACCAAGTCTCATCTTCACAATAACCAAACTAAAGTTGTTCACCACCCTCTCCATCTTTCCGGCAGAACCCGTGAGACCTTCAACCCGCAGAAAGAACCATCCTTTTCCAACCATATAATAAAGCTTTTAAATCTACTTTTTTTTGTCAGTCATTGCGTTCCACAGAGTCACATTTACATAAAAATGACAGGTAGTCCCTGGATGAATTTTAATTTTTATTCATTTTTTGCAATTCAGCATACACGGGTTGAAATGATGTGTAAACCCAGACAATGTTTAATGGTACAACATCCATAACATGGTTATAATTTTGCAAAACACTTTTAACGAAAGATTTCCCACATCCGTTCGGCCCCGAAATAATACATGAAAAGGGGGTTTTGAATCTAGGGTCAAATTCAATCTCCTGTGTTTCACCGGAGAACGTCATTTCTCGGCTATCCTTTAGTAACCAAAAGGCAGAGTCGTCCCGTCAGGAAACAGTCTGAAAGCTCCTTTTATCTCTTCTAATGGTACGTTGCGGAGCTTCTAACACATCCCCTGTAGAGCCTTCTACCAGGTCTTTAACGCTGTCGAAAGACCTGGTAGAAGGCCTGGTAGAAAGACCTGGTAGAGGGTGATGACCCAGCTGGGTCATCACCCTCAGAATCAAATAAGAATCGTACCCCCTGGCGTTGTGGGCTAAAAATGTGCAACCTCTGTATCTGGGATTCCTGAAGTGGAGGAGAAATTCCCTGACGCAGTTCAGCCCGTAAGCGTGCCAGAGATGTCCTTTTAATGTTTTGGTACACACCAAAAATGGAATGTGCACACCGCTCTGATCTGTAAATGATTCGAAATCATTAAAAAACAGCTTATCATGTAGCTGCCGATCTGCGAGGGTTGGCTGAATGTAGCACTGATGTCCGTTTAGCGTTACATCAACCCCGTGAAGCACTTTCACACGTCGTGAGGCCTACTCTCTTTACCGGCTGCTAGATAATACACTCTTTTACACACAGGACAGAATTTTGTTGTCTCGCAGTTACTGACAAACTTCCCGAGTTTAGGTTTTTCCCTGGGCTCTCTGTGTTTATCAAAGCAAAATGAATTACGACAGACCCGGTTACAATCTGTGCAATGTACAGCGCTGTACTTCTGGAGAGTACAGCTCGGATCCAGACATATGGAACAGCGACCCTTACAGTTATGCGTGGCGATGTTATTGTATCCGTTAAAGCAGTAACCACAGGTGTACCTCGCGCTTGTGAAGCCTGTAAGATTTTTTATTCCGTAATAATGGTTTTTGAACAGAAGCAAAAAAAGAGGATTTGAGCGATCGGAAAAGTCGGTCTCGAATTTACAGAGCAATGCATCGCTCTCGTTTTATAGAATACAACAATTTTCCAGTTCACTATCTTTTCGAATTTGTGCACGTCGCTGAAAGTCACGGGGGTTTGGTCACTGAGGCCCGCAATAAATTGCCAGTCTCTTGCTAGATGTACGTCCTGGGCGTCTGTAAAAGTCGGATTACAGAGATGTGCTAGACTGATTGAAAAACAAAGCTGATTTGATGGGTTGGCAGCGATATAGAGATGACGACGTTTTTATTAATCAGAGTCACAGTCCAATGTTTTTATAGCCTTACGCTTAGCACCCCTGTGCGGGTTTTTTACGACCTGAAGATTCAGTTCTAAGTTGTGAGGTGGTGGGAGTTCGGCGTTTGACTGTGTAACCTCCTCTAAAAATTCCTGAAATGCAGGCAGAATTGAATCACATTCATCATCATTTACTTGAACGATCGTATGACGAGATAATCCTTCCCCGCTTAATTCTAACTGTAGGATATCGTTACGGGATGCTAACCGCGCAGTGGAGTCAGCAAGCTCGATGAGTATATTATAAACCTGTTGATAGAATTCAGCCGGGGTAGGGATGTCATCCGGGCATGAGGCAATAACATCAAAAGGACGCCTTATTTCTGTAACATTGAAACATTCACGCTCTCTCTGCGTTTGCCTCTGTCCGTGACTCGTGCTGGGTTGAGCCGCTCGGTCAAATGTCGGGAGGTTGGGTGCAGGAGCAGTGACACCCGGCTGTTGAGATCGGCTGGATGTAGGATTTTGCAAAATAATGTTCAAAGAATCAGAATGATTCTGATCACCGGTTTCTACAGCAGTGGGACTTAAACCTCCACCATGCTGCCGAAACTGAGCGCTTGTACGGGTAGGGCTAAATGTTTGAGAGACAGAATTGTTTAATTCATGGATCGCTTGTTCTAACCTGGAGGGGGAACTTGGGGTTGGATTGACAAATTCGGATGTAGGATGCATAGGCAGGTTGGGAAGGTCATTAACCATTTGTGTGATTTCATTTAAAGCGTTTGTAACTTGCTGTTGAAACTGTAACGAGTCATTTTCGGTGACTCGTTCTAAAGAGAGTAAATGTTCCAAATCCAAATGTGGACCCTGAGTTCTGACGGGGGAATTTGGGGCTGGATTGACAATTTCAGATGTAGGGTGCAAAGGCAGATTGCGGAGTTCATTCACAGCTTCCAACATTTCATTCAAAGCATCTCTTATTTGTTGACTATCCATTCTTTACAGAGGTGACAATTTTAACGGTTAACTCTACTGTAGCGTCGAGATCTCGGCGAGTTCGTCCAGCAGAAACTTGCAGCTTCTCAGAAGTCCAGAAGATTTCCGGCGGTAGAACGTTCCTTTGTGACCGTAGAGTTGAATTTTTTGAATACTCTCCACCGTTTCTGTAATATGAGAAAATAATTATATTAGATTTTTGTAAGATATGATCAGGAGAGAATACAACATTCATTTATTTTATGGGAACTTAATTGTAGAAAAAAAACAGTCATTGATTTATTATATCATAAACTAGTTTTACATACAGACATTTAATAAAGAAGGACGCTGGAATTTATTCATTTCATTATACAGAAACTAATTCTTTGAAAGCTTTGACATTAAGATTTACCCGTGATAATCGTCCGAGCCGTAATTGCTTTGGATACGATTTTGGTAATGGCTCGTTGAAACCTCAGGGCGGTAGAACTTAGCTTCACCAAACTGGGTCGTTGCCTCTTACTTCTTAAGGAGGGTCTTCCACGTCTAACGGCAGGGGCTGTTACGGGAGAAGCAGACAGAAACAGACAGACTTTTAAACGGGGGTCTAATACAAGTAAAGCTCAATCAAGGGATGGTTTAACATTGCAACAAAACGCATGCAACACAAAAAACAAAACAAAAACTGCATCATTGTAATGCTAACTCACCGTCCGATGTATGCTGATCCAAGGGGGCTTGTTCTGCGCTGTCACCCTCTTGATTTACCGCCAGCGGAGTTACTGTAAGTTATAAACGCACTAGTTCAGAACAATACAATGGAGGGGTGGTTTAAGATTGCAACAAAACACATGCACCAAAAAACAGAACAAAAAGGAAAAAAAATTACCGCGGGGCAGACCGGGATTTGAACCCAGGTTGACCGCATTAAAGGCAAAGTCACAGTGTCCCGCGCCAAGAGCATATCTGTGCATCATTATAACGCCAACTCACCATCTTATGTCACCTTCTTGATTTATCGTCAGCGGAGTTACTGTAAGTTATAAACGCACTAGTTCAGAACAATACAATCGAGGGTTGGTTTAAGATTTATAAACTTACGAGGCGCTTGTGGTGGATATGTAGGGGGAACCGCTGTTTCCTGTTTAACTGCGGGGAGCGAGCGCCTTGGCGATGTTACTCCGGGAGCTGGCAGACTTGACTTCTGCTCAGAATCGAAGTCTGTGCGCACTGGGGAGGGGGAGTCTATAAAAATTACGTCGGAATCGTGGCCTTCTGCCTGCGCTCCAAACTGAGGGGTGGAGGTAGTATGAGCAATGGTGCTGGGGATTAGATTTCTTTTGCCCCACTTCCGAGACAATTTGCTCGTGGACTGACTGTGTTCGGGGATCGGTAGAGCGTGTGGGGCTCTCCCGTATTGAGCATCGAAGTAGCTGTTCCCGTTGAAATCTACTCAGCTCAGTTTTCCAACCCCATGATCCCATATGGGGTTCCAACATTCCCTCTGAACATAAGCACTGGAACTCAGAGAATAAAATAGGACTTTCACTTTTCCCGTGGTTTGGAGTTGGTAAATCTATGCTGATGATTGAGACACTGGACTACAGAGTAAAAACCCTGGTGAACATGACGATGGACATCAATAAAGGACAAAGATGTTCAAAAAAAGATCAATATAGAGTAAAGACATGAAAAAAAAGGGATATAACATTAAGGCTCAAATTAATTAATCATTTAAAAGGATACTTAATCAGATATCCAGGCATTACAGTGTGACTATAATAACTGGTTGAGTTCACAGTTCAAGTGTGGTTTCCTCCAGGTATCTCAGCCCAGATAAGACCATAGAGGCCCTTCTGTAGAGTCCATGCACTCTCTATACCGAGGTAATCTAAGAATGCATCCCACGTTTTGTAAAATAACAGAGGTTTGTCCTTAAGCCAGTAGGTCATTGCTTCCAAGGGAATTAGCTCCCTCACACTCTGCAACCACTGTGAAAGTGTAGGAGGTTTGTCAGAGATCCACTGAAGTAAAACACACCGTCTGGCACCAAACAGAAGAACATTTAGCAGTCTCTGCATATAAGAATTCAGTGCAGGATGTAAACCAAGGATACAAGACAGTGGGGTTAGGTCCAGATCTTTACCAAATATGTCAGCAATTTCTTTACAGACCTTTCTCCAGAAATGTTTAATAAAGGGGCAGTCAAAAATACAATGGTAGTATGATCCCTCTGAGATCTTGCATTTATTACAGTATTTGGAAAGAGTGGGGTTACATTTGTTCCTTAGTACTGGTGTAATCTGGAGCCTATGAGTGATTTTAAATTGGTATTCCTTAATTTTGTTGGTTGACAAACAGCCGAGAGAGCTCAACCACCCGTCACCCCACTTACCATCTGGGTTTGATACTCCCAGGTCAGCTTCCCAGAGCAATTTAAGATGACCCATGCCCTCAGCTGGGGGGAACAGAGCACCATATAACCTGGCTATCAGTTTTCGGGGCTCTGGGTCTTCTAGTACTCCTTCTATTGAAGAGTGAGAGAACCCACCAGGATATAATCTTGCTTTTGAAGATATAAAACTACGGACCTGCAAGCACCTAAATAAATGTCTGGATGGGAGGCCATATTGATCGATTAGCTGAGTAAAGGATTTGACCGTGCCATCAGTTACCAAGTCTCCAATAGTAAAAATACCCATCTCTGACCAAAAACCAAATGTGTTGTCTTCGAGGCCAGGAGGAAATTCTGGATTAAAATGAATGGGGGTGGAAAGAGAGAGACAATCCTCCTGAGTTCCTATCTTGTTGAAGATTCTCCAAACCTTTAATGTGTTTTGGAGGAGGAAATTACCCTTTTGGGGAGTGGTGGTGGCCTAGTGGTTAGAGCACAGAGCTTCGGTCCCAGAGGTTCTGAGTTCAACTCCCACAAGCTGCCATTCTGGGTCCCTGAGCAAGACCCTTAACCCCCAATTGCTCCCCAGGCGCCGCAGAGTGGCAGCCCACTGCTCCCCAAGGGGATGGGTTAAGATGCAGAAGTGAATTTCTCCATTGTGAGATCAATAAAGTTCAATTATTATTTATTTTGTTTGACACACAATTTTTAGAAAAATATAGAATATTGCCAAGGGGAATTGGAAACAGAGGGGCAGTCTCAATGCTAAGCCAAATTGACTGGGGATAATTTCTGAACCATTCCCAGAGATAGTGACCAAGGCAAGCCAATTGATAATATTTAATATTCGGCAAGGATAACCCCCCGTCTGTTAGGGGAAGTTGTAACTTTTGTAATTTCAATTTGGCCCGTTTCTTTCTCCACAAAAAGGAAGATAAAGAACTATTCAAGATGGAGAGTGACTTTCTAGTCAGAAGAGCCGGGACCATTTGGAACACGTAAAGCAAACGAGGAAGTACATTCATCTTAAAAAGGTTTAACCTACCTATAAGAGATTATTATTATTATTATTATTATTATTATTCCTTTATTTAACCAGGAAAAGTCCCATTGAGATTAACAATCTCTTTTTCAAGGGAGTCCTGGCCAAGATAGCGGCAAAAGATTACATTACAAATTACATTACAGTTTACAATAACATCTATCTAAATTACAATTTCATAAAACAGTTACAAACCATAGAACTCATTTCCAAACTTTTGAGCAATCGTATAAAATGTCCGATCAGAATCAAATCCTTCAACTTCCAGTCTTTCTGAAGATTGTTCCATGTTGTGGGGGCAGAGTACTGAAAAGCTGACTTTCCAGCTTCAGTGCGGATACTAGGTACAGACAGAAGCAGAGACTCTTGAGAACGTAGAGAATACAGTCCAGCTGCTCTTGGTTGAATATACTCACAGAGGTATAAGGGGAGCAGCCGCAGAATTCCCTTATAAATGATCATATACCAGTGAGTGAGTCTACGAGTCTCTAATGCTGGCAAGCCCACACGTATATAAAGTTCACAGTGGTGTGTGCGAGGCTTACAATTTGTGATAAATCGTAGGGAGGCATGGTAAATCCAGTCTAACTTTTTAAAACTTGATCTGCGGCATTAATATAGATTAGGTTACCATAGTCCAGAATGGGTAAAAACGTTGCAGCTACCAATCTCTTCTTCGACTTAAAAGAGAAACAAAGCCTATTCCTGAAGAAGAAGCCAATTTTCAGTCTGAGTTTTTTAATCAATTGTTCAACATGAGGTTTAAAATTTAGATTTTCATCAATTAAAATTCCTAAATATTTAAAAGATTGAACCCTTTCTATCTCTGACCCATGCAAAGTGATAAGAGGATAGCTATTTTGCAATTTTGTCTTGTTTCTTGAAAATAGCATCATTTTACTTTTATTTGAATTTAAAAAAAGATCTAATTTTAAAAGCCTGTACTGAACCAAATTAAAAGCAATTTGTAACATAAAGACAGACGCACTAGGGTTTTTTCCAAAACTGTAAAAAACCATGTCATCAGCATAAAAATGGTAGTTAGCGTCTATAAGATCCTGACCAACATTGTTCACATAAATAGTAAATAGTAGAGGCCCCAAAACGGAGCCTTGGGGCACTCCTTTAGTTAGTGACAATGTATTAGAACAAATTTTATCTGATTTGACACATTGGGATCGATCAGTCAGATAATTACTGAACCATCCAACGGCTTGTTTAGATAGTCCAATTTTGGTCAATCTCTCTTAAAGTAAATTGTGGTTGACAGTGTCGAACGCTTTTGATAAATCAATGAAAAGTGCAGCACAATGTTGTTTATTGTCAAGAGCTACCAAGATATCATTCATCACTTTCAAAGTCGCTGTGATAGTACTATGACCTTTTCTAAAACCTGACTGAAATTTACACAACAGTGTTAGAGTACAGATATTCTTTCAACTGTTCATTGATTAAAGATTCTAAAACCTTTGATATGATGCAGAGCTTTGATATAGGCCGATAGCTATTTAAAATTGCTGGATCGCCACCTTTAAATAGTGGGGTGACAAAAGCAGACTTCCAAATTTTGGGAATTTGCGTAGTGCTCAGACTTAAGTTAAAAATGTAAGTCAAAGGTTGAGTTATGTAGTCTGCTGATATTTTTAAAAAGTAGGGATCAATTAGGTCAGGTCCTTGAGATTTTCGAGCATCTAATGATTTCAATGCATTATAGACTTGACACAACGTAAAAGGCTGAAAACTGAATTTTGACACATCAGAGTCTGGTTCAGGTGTTGTTACAGGCGTAGTTGACATGTTAGAGGGTTTGGAGGATATAAAGTGTTGATTAAAACAATTTAGCATTTCGACTTTATCATAAATATTTGTTGAGTTATGAACAATAAAATTTGGCAAAGTCTGTGAGTTATTTTCAACAGTCAAACTTTTAATTGTTTTCCAAAACTTTTTAGGGTCATTGAGACTTTCAGTTGTGGCTGATAAGTAGAATTCGGACTTTGAATTTTTTATTTGAGAGGTACTTTTATTTCTCAATTTTCTGAAAATATCCCAGTCGCGTTTAAGATGGGTTTTCCTTGCCTTTGTCCATGCTAAATTTCTCTCATGTAAAGCATTAGCCAGTTCTGGTGTGAACCAAGGGTTATCCCTTCCTTTAATTCTAATTTTTTAAAGGGGGCATGCTTATTAACAACAGCCATAAAACACTCATAGAAAAATGACCAAGCTGTTTCAACATCAGGAATTAGGTCAATTCTCTCCCATTGGCACTTACATAGGTCATGGTAGAAGGCTTGTTCATTGAGATGTTTTAAATCTCTTTTTATCATAATACGTGGTTTCTTCTTGTCCATTTTGGTGTTTCTAACAGTGGCTACAAGACAGTGGTCACTGAGATCATTACAAAAAACCCCAGTGGAGGAATATTTTTGTGGGGCATTTGTTAATATCAAATCTATCAGTGTGGACTTTGAGGGATACTTGTTGTTTGGGCGGGTGGGGGACTCAATTAATTGTGTTAGGTTGAAATGATCACACAGGGATTTAAAATCTTCTGAAGTTGGACTAAGCCAATCCCAGTTCAGATCTCCAATTAGTATAGTCTCAATTGAGTCAAGCTTAAGCAGGAGATCCTTTAGTGATTGAAGTGCATTTTGGGTGGCTGAAGGTGGCCTATAGCATCCTACAACATTTACATGCAAGCCTTTAGAAATTTCAATGTTAAGTGCTAACAGTTCAAATTGTTTACAGAAAGATTCAGCCTGAAGTAATTTTACATTGAAGGATGAGTTTATATAAATGGCAACCCCACCACCTTTAGATGGTCTATCAACACGATACATTTGAAAGCCATTTATGTGAACATCATTGTCAGATATAGATTTTGTTAGCCAGGTTTCTGAGATAACCACTATATCAGCTTTTGTTGATTTTACCCAAATCCGTACTTGATCAATTTTAGGCAATAGACTTCGGACATTGAGATGAATACTTTTAAGGCCAGATAAGGACTTAAAGTCAGATGCAGTCTGAGCCTCTGGGCCAGGGTTTGGCTGTATGTTTCCAGACATTAAAAGCAGCATAAGAATTAATCGCCTTTGTTTTCCGAAAGTATAAGATTTAACACTTTTGGACGAGACTTCAATCGAAAGTAACATAATGGAGGTTTCATTCAGTGAAAAATAATTATGCAACATTGAAAGACTAAGAAGTTGATTTATGACCAAACGTTTTGAGACAAACATATTTTTACATTTTGAAACTGGTATTCTGTACATTGGAGCAGTTGATTTGTTATGATCATATGTCGCATCAACCTGAATTTGTTCAGAGATATGAGCATTCAGTTTCTGTCCAACATTTTTGTGATTATTGTGAAAACAGCAAATGAGCAAAAAGCACAATAATACACGTGAAAAATGCATGTTTAAATGATAAGTCATACCAGTTAAAAGCAGCGTGTTTAGTATGGTGAAATATGCAGTTTGCTAGCAGATCAAGTGCAGGATTGGAGAAGCAGGTAGTAGCCAAGCAGTGCAGGCTCAGGATGGAGGAGCAGCTAGCAGCCAGGCAGTGCAGGCAATTCAGGCCCGGGATGGAGAAGCAGCCAGGCAGTGCAGGCAATTCAGGCCCGGGATGGAGAAGCAGCCAGGCAGTGCAGGCCCAGGATGGAGAAGTAGCCACCAGCCAGGCAGAGCAGGCAGTGCAGGCCCAGGATGGAGGAGCAGCCAGGCAGTGCAGGCAGTACAGGTAGTGCAGGCCCAAGGTGGAGGAGCAGCCAGGCAGTGCAGGCCCAGGGTGGAGGAGCAGCCAGGCAGTGCAGGCAATACAGGCCCAGGATGGTGAAGCAGCCAAGCAGGGCAGGCAGTGCAGGCCCAGAATGGAAGAGTGGCTACCAGCCAGGCAGAGTAGGCAGTGCAGGCCCAGGATGGAGGAGTAGCTACCAGCCAAACAGAGCAGGCAGTGCAGGTAGTGCAGGCCCAGGGTGGAGGAGCAGCCAGGCAGTGCAGGCAATGCAGGCCCAGGATGGTGAAGCAGCCAAGCAGTGCAGGTAGTGCAGGCCCAGAATGGAAGAGTAGCTACCAGCCAGGCAGAGTAGGCAGTGCAGGCCCAGGATGGAGGAGTAGCTACCAGCCAAACAGAGCAGGCAGTGCAGGCCCAGGATGGAGGAATAGTTACCAGCCAGGCAGAGCAGGCAATGCAGGCCCAGGATGGAGGAGTAGCTACCAGCCAGGCAGAGCAGGCAGTGCAGGCCCAAGATGGAGAAGTAGCTACCAGCCAGGCAGAGCAGGGCCAGACCCGGGCTGGTGAGGCGGCTAGAAGGCTAGCAATATTATTGTCCCGTGCTAAGAGTCAAAGAAAGAGTCTACAAAGGTTTAGTCTAAACAGCTAAAATTAAACTTTGTCTAAAATCCATAATTAAACTTAAGTTATAATGGGAGACTAGTCCAACGTGCTAGATCCTCTTTAATTTTACGGATCAAAGGTACATAATTGGCTTTATAAAGACCGGTTAGGGAGGGAGTTATATGAATACCAAGATAAGTGAACCCAGAAGGTGACCATCGGAAAGGAGTTGCAGTAGAGGTGGACCAGGAGGTGTGGAGGGTTAGAGGCATAGCCTCTGACTTTGAAAAATTAATCTTGTAGCCTGAAAACTGGCCAAAGGTATCAATAATTTCAACAATTCTGACAATAGAAACCTCAGGGTTACTTAAAAAGAGCAGCATGTCAGCAGAGAGATGGTGTGTTTCCGGGAACCTAAATCAATGCCAGTGACCAGAGGATTGCTCCTTATCGCTTTTCTGCCAAGGACTCAATGGCGAGTGCAAAAAGAAGAGGTGAGATGGGGCACCCCTGGCGAGTGCCCCGTGTAAGTGAAAATGTGGGAGATTTCCAACCGTTTGAAATGATGGAAGCACGAGGGGAATCGTATAAATGAGAAATCCAGTTAATGAAACTATCTCCCAAATTAAATTTAGAGAGGACATTTAGTAAGTATGACCATTCGACTCTGTCAAAAGCCTTCTCGGCATCGAGAGAGACTACGACAGCTCTAGTATCCAGGTTTGTGCCAAGTTGAATAATATTCAGCAGTCTTCTGATGTTATTGCAGGAATTACGTCCTTGAATAAAACCAGTTTGGTCCTTTGAAATAAGATCTGGAAGGACCTGCTCTAATCTTCTAGCTAAGGTTTTAGCAATGAGTTTTCTATCGACATCCAGTAAAGCAATTGGCCTGTATGAGGCGCAATCCTCTGGTGGCCTGCCCTTCTTCAGAATCAGTGAAATGTTAGTATCCATCATGGTATTTGGAAGGTGGCCAGTTGTAAATGAGCGGGACAACATTTTAAGCAGAGGGTCAACTAGCAGAGTCTGAAAAGATTAAAAAAACTCCGGAGTCAGGCCATCCGGGCCGGGGGCCTTGTTATTTTGCAGTTCATTAATGACTTCCTCTTGTGAGATAGGGCTGTTTAACAGATCTTTCTGAGTCTGAGTAGCCTGAGGCAGAGTGATGGCTGACAGAAAGTTCTGCATCAGGGGCTCAGACTGAGGCTCAGATTCAGATTTGTGTAAAGATTCATAAAACCTTAGAAAGCATCTATTAATGTCCTTACTGTAATGAACTATTTTACCTGTCTCATCTTTTACTCCAGAAATAGTTTGTGAGTCAGATTTGGGCTTAACCAAGTTTGCCAAGTATTTACTAGACTTATTCCCAAACTCATACATTCTATGTTTTGCAAAAAACTTGGATTTCTGGGCCTCTGATGACATAAGTGTATCCAAAGCTGCTGTTGTGGTGTCAATTTGAGATCTCAAGTCACTGGAGGGGTTGATATCAAATTCTGTCTTGAGTTTCTTTAATTGTTGTTCCAAATTCTGCTGTTCTGCCTCCTTTCTGTGCCTGAGATGAGCAGAAAAGGATATTGTAATGCCCCTTGACACAGCTTTAGACATTGGGGGAGACTTCAGGAGTATCATTCTCAGCCAAAAAGAACTTGAACTGCTCCGTAAAGTGTTTTATAAAATCCAGATTTTTAAGTAGGTGATTTTTAAACCGCCAATGTGGTGGAGGGCGCTGCTCTTTAATGAACATGACCAGAAACAAAGGAGCATGGTCTGAAATAACAATATTACCAATTGAGCGTGAGAGCACTTTTGAAAGGTCATGGCTAGGAGTGAAAAAATAATCAATCCTCGAGGAGGATTTGTGCACTTTAGAATAGAATGAATATTGTTTGTCTGTAGGGTGGAGGGCCCTCCAGGTGTCGATGAGATCCAAATCTTTACAGCAGCCTAGAAGTGACTGATTAGAACTAGTATTAAATCTTGGTCCCGTATGGGATTTATCTAGCCGGGGATTGAGACAGCAGTTAAAATCGCCCGCAATTACCGAGGATGCTGCAATCCAATCAGAAAACAAGGAGAATACTTTGGTGTAGAAGTCAGGAGAGCATATTGGTGGAGCATAAACATTTAAATAAGAAACAGTGTCACCATGTAGAGATCCTGAGATCATTATATACCGCCCAAGCTTATCACTCTTGGCCTTCACTTCAGTAAGAGGCAAGGATTTATGGATCAGAAGAGCAACCCCTCTGCTCCTCAATGTAAAGGAGGAGTAAAATATCTGGCCGACCCACTCTCTCTTTAATTCCTGGTGTTCCTCGTTACTCAGGTGGGTCTCTTGGATGAAAGCTATTTGTACCTTTTCCTTCTTTTATGAAGTTAAGAACTTTCTTCTGTTTAACAGGGCTCTGAATCCAATGCACATTCCATGAGCAGAGCTTTATTGTCGAGCTATCAACCATAATCAAACAGGTTTTGAATAACTGAATGCCTGCCTGAAATATCAGGAAACAAAAAGAACACGCATGTGTGGGAGATACAAAACATGTAAAAATAATAAAACCCACCACACCCCCCCAGTACTTCCCCAAACGAAGCACCAAAATCCTAAACCACTGTTCATCTAAACTGTGCATATGTGCATTAGTAAACTACAACCAAAGGAGAAATTTCACACAGAAAATTAAACTGAGATAATAACAGATTAAAGAGACAATATCCCAATCAGCCACCTTAGTGGCACTTTAGACAGTTTGTGATGATGGGTGTCAAGCAACTTAAATTGTAGAGTCAGGCTTAATAATAATAATAATAATAATAATAATAATAATAAAGGACCGTAACAACATTAAATATTTGTGAAGCCGGTATGTCAAACAGCTCAATTCACATAGTCTGTGACTCACCCTAAAGCAGGAGACTGAGGAACGAGGGATTCAGTACCAAACTATAGGTCAATAGGTGTTTAATCGTTCAAGGCAGGAGGCACAGGACACATCCGCGGTGGCCGGGTTGGAGCAATCTTTTCCTCATAGTATTTTTCGGCGGCCTCCGGGGTGTTGAAAATATGCTTCTCGTTGTTGAATGTGAGCTGCATCATGGTATATAGGTTTTTGTTTCCTCCCTAATGTAATTATTCCTACCTGGTGTCATCACTTGTCCCTTCTATCACTGATCTCATGTCTGTCTCCTTCACCCCTTGTCTGTGGTGTTCTCCACTAAGTCATATGGTCAAATAAGCATTATATATTAGTTGTAAAAATTACAGATTTAATACAGTTTCAAAACATAAAGTTTAAACATTATTACTTGGGATGAAGTAGCTGTTCCCTCACTTCCACCTAATATTAGACTAACCCGTCGCTTTCCCCTGTCTGTCCTGATTCTTCTTCTTTCATCTTCTCTTCTTTCTCTCCATCCTCACTGCTGAATGACATTAATTTTGTGTTAGGTATGGTTAAAAAATAAAGCAGTCAAACCACAATAAGAACGGATCTTTAAATTTAAATGATATCCTTGTTGGATAACAGTTACAGACTGGACACTGCATCTGATCTGACTTATCAGATACTTCACAACACCACTGTAGTGATACTGAATAAAACATTTAAACTCAAGTGTCCCCCTGCCAAAAAGGTTGGTAACATGGGTCACCAACCTTTTTGAGTCTATGGGCTATAGTGAAACTGGATTAATTTGCCTGATACACACATAAACTTGTAAAACTCATCTTTAATTAAAAAAATCAATGATAACAAATGTACATATGAGTGAATAAATTGCAGCCTAGAGGGCTAAGTGTTGGACCATAGCTGGGCACTGCCACCACGACAATTTAGCTTTTCCAAACTTAAATGCTTCCATAAATTCTGGCCAGCGTAAATCAGCAGAAGAAAATGACATAAAGAATGTGGGAATTCCAAGAGTTCTCACCATGGCCATCAAGTCCTTCTGAACACCTTGCCAAAATACAGGTAATTGGTTTCAAAAACTTGTAGCCCATATCATAATTTAAGAGGTCTTTAAAAAGTCTGGGTTGTTGGATGAAGATGATACAACAGCAGTGTTATGTGGTCCATGATATCCTTTTCTCAAAGCAATTGATACATTGTAAACCAATAGATTTATTCCAGACAAGTATTGTGCATATAAAATATTCGCCGCTAGATGGCAGCAGAGCGCCATCTTTACAAAATGTTTTATATCAAATTAAAATATATATATCATTAAAAATCAACGGTTTACTCTAAAATTCTGAAAATATTCACAGATGTTCCAAGAGTGGTTTCTCTAAGCACTTGATTTTTGTCATGGCCATTGAGAAAAACATTTCAGAGAAAAAAAATATTAAACTTTATAGTCTTGTACATGTAAATTTCAATGTCTTGTAAATAGGTCAAAATTGCCTGGATTTTTACCAGACTGAAATCCACGTTTTGCCTCCATGTGATTTACAAATGTGAAAATTTCCATTGACTTAGAAAAATATTTGTGAAAAATACATTGATTTCTCCATTTTACAAACCTTTTACAAAAAATCAGAGTGTGCAACTTTCAAAAACTTCAATACATGCAGTGAGAGAATTGTTACACCTTATTCAAGGAATACATCCTGAAAATCTGAACTCATTACACCAAAACATTGATTTTAGGTGAATTTTTCTAGTTTTCAAGGTTTTTTTCACACTTTTGGAAATAGGCCCCGACCACTTATTTCAATCATTACCATATTTAATACTTTAGTTCAGGGCTATGACTAGAAGGGAATAAAGAAGGTTTTGTAAAAATCCAATCAGCCATTCTTGCGTAGTAGATTTCTTGACATCACAGCGCCCCCTAGTGATGGACAATCCTCAAACGCGGGACACGTGTACAAAATCTTATTTGGAGTATGGGTTATGAAGGACATGGCAAAACCTGTTATGGTTTTAGAATAATCAGCAATTACATTTAGAGCTAGTGTTAAAGATTGGGTTTACCGGCCTGCTGTTACATGTCTATTGAAAACCCAACTTACCCCAGTTCCGGATTTGGCCGCAAGTGAGAAAACATTAATCAAGAGGTAGAACAGTTTAAATGGATATTTAATTCATAGAAATTAAATATGGAGACAGAGTATACATTTACCAGTCAAGATGATTTCACCGTGCGGTCGAGAAGTCTGTCTGAAGTAAGTTTTGGACAAAGACTCTTTTTATCAACTTAAAAACTCCTCCTGCTCGCTCAAGGGGGAGGAGGACTGACCCCCTCTCCTTCTGACCACCCCTCCCCGGGGGCAATAAAACTGAATGTTTATATTACGCTGGAGCAGGGAGAGACAAACACCACTATGCTTGACTAAGATATTTTCTTAACAATTTCCCTCTGTTTTGATCATAAATAGATCAAACCAATAACTAGGCTAAACTAAGTCCATGTCTTGAAACCCTTAAACAAAGTGTAAATGGTAAGATGTAATATTGTAACCCACTGTCCCCTCTGTTGGCGACTTATGAAATCAAATTAAGTTCAAATTTACCCCTTAAATGTAAAATTACCCAAGTATAAGCTAATAAACTACTAGAATTAAGAAAAGTAAGCACCTTTATCAGAGAGGTGCAAGGCTAAGATAACTTTGCAACTACCAGAAACTATTATATGATCTAAATATGACTTTAAGAGTCCTAACCTAGATTAACAAGATATCTTTTTAGAAATTAATATAACCTGTAAAAGCACTACACTCAGATCAAACCACAGAATAAAAACCAGATTATCATGCAATGCAAAACCAAGATTCTAACAGTACTAGCATTTAACATCTAAGGAATATGTAACTCATATGGGAATTACAGTAATTACAAAATTCTTTTTCTTTTTTTTTTACACAATGCATTCAATTGTTGTCATGATGTCTTGCGCCTCAGAGATGTCTTCTCCTTGCCCTTAAAGAAGATGGGTTATAGAGTCAGTGTTCCAACCGCGGTCTCCACACAGCTGTATGTGGATCATTTTATTAAAAATAAAAAACAGAAACAAAATAAAAATCTAGAAGCCTGTCCGCGAGTGGCAATTTTCGGAACATCGAGCTGCCCTGTCACCCGTTGGTGCAGGTGGGCGGTAGTTGAAAACCCTTCCAGTCAGCCAGTCTGACCCGAAAGCTGGCCCAGTGTTGTTCCCTTGGACCCTCTGGCGGCTGGTACACTTGGCTCCTGGAATGTGATGGGCCCCTGACCTCTTCGGCCCCCACATCTGCCTGTCGATGACCTTCGCGTGCACTCATCCGAGGTCGGGGGTAGGTGGACTCTCCTTCACATTCCTGGACCCTCCTAATTTTATGTCTCCAATACAACCTGAAACTTACACGACAATCTTTAGATATCAAATGTCGTGTGCTACCTGCAATTCCTGGGAGCCGACGTCGGTCCTGAAAATTGTATTGTATCCTAAAATGAAATTAACTGAACACTCCAACAAGAAACAGACATCAAAGCTTTTTCACCCCATTTTCAATTTTGTCTGTGCACATAATTTTAGCCAATTGTGTTTAGAATTATGCCCCATTAATCCTTACGACCTTCCATTGTTCCATCTCCATCCTATGAGAAACCTATTTTAAAAATGTAATCGTTAATGAGACACTTTATCGCAATTTATCTTTCCTGACGCTGGGCCTCTGATTGTCCTGCAAAAGAATGCCTGCACAAAAACTTTATACCTCCGGTGGGAATCGCCATGTCTGTGGAATCAAAAATTTGTTAATTTAGTTTGAGATCAAAGTACATTTTCCTGTAAGAATGTCAGAATCTTCTTTGGATTAAAGATTAAAGATTACCATACATCACACCACTCCACACAAAACCTTTCAGCACTCCAAATCTAATAGTATGTCACCACTCTATTAAATTCTGTACCCTTTACTCCAATTTCAGATGTCCACTCTGTGTGGTTCAGAAAAAGGTCCTATTTTTAATCTGAAAAAACAAACCCCCATGTAGTACATTTCATAAAATGTAGTCCCCTTGCAATGAATTCCTCTTAGTTTACCTTAAATAGATGCCATCCTCATGTCAAAAAGTCCTGCATCCACCCTTTTGCATCATTTGATGTGCACTGTTTTGTACCAAACCCCTATTTTGTTCACTTATCGTTGTATCTGGTTGTTACAAATCCTGATCCAGTTAACTTCAACAGAAATATGTGGCTTTGAAACCTTAACTAACCTACCTGACACAACAATGATTTTAAAACTAGCCTATTTTCAGATTTTCATTAAGTTACCCTCTGTTTATCTCTGTTTTATCCAGTTTTTTCTAGTTTATGTAGTTTTTCTATTTCATTGAACATTCACTTTATTGTACTGCTTAAACTGTGGGCCCGTTTCTATAACCCATCTGTTTAACCTTCCTAGAATCTTCCTCCAGCAGATACGGGCTTTTCCAACACTTCACTCATTAAATCTAATTTATGGTCCAGGCTTGTGTTCTGGGAGTCAACTAAACCAACATTCCAGAGAGCCATAGGCATTCCGAGAGCCATGGGAGAGTTCTTTCGTTTTTTTTAAACAACGTTATCTAATTTGATTTGATTTGCAACGCAGTGACATACCTCCCCTTGGGGTCTTGCACAAGAACACCTCATCCACGTTACTGGTGCCAAGGGTTGATATAAAGGTTAAGATCTGTATAACTTTAAGATACACTATTATCATATAAATGTTTGTGTCCTATCCCTCTGCTTGGAACAAAATTAATTTTGTTACAAAACATTAACAAAGAATAGTATTAGTCATCATAGGGAATCAAGTAACTGCAAATACTTATCTGAATTGAAGCAGGCAGAGGTTGCATAAAATCAGTGTATCTAGATGAATAACAACGAGTTTATGTTCTCAGTGGCACACAGCAATTTGGCTTTGTGAGAAAGCTGGATGTTCCAAGTTATAATAAAACACCTGGTAACATAGCAACCTCTGGTGAAAATCTGGTATGTTTTAGCAGGCAACTGTTATATGTACAATAGAAAAATCTCAATACTTGTGAGCTATTAAGAAATAACCTAACAGATCCGTTTAACATAAAATGTGTCCCAGTATCTTGTGTAAAAACAGGATGTAGAAACCAGGCCACCGCTCTGCATTCCAGAGAGAGAGACCTCGTGTGTAATAAAGTTGTCTCCCCAGGAAATCCTAAGCTGATAGTAACCCCCAGTTTGTAAATTTATGACATGCAGTTGTTAACCAGAGAGACATTTCCACCCAGTGAATCTCCTGCTTATAATGCTGTCTGCTGTTTAATCATGTACATAACAAAAAAGTGAATAAACATGAGTATATTTTCAAAACCGCAAACCTGTGCACTGGGATACGCGCAATTGGCTGCCTTAAGAAGGTATTAACCAGCTCCAGTTCCGTTTGCCTAGGAGCTCAAATATGGAGAGACAGAAAGAATATGAAAATACAGGCCATCCAAATCACATTCCATTAAATTTAGTCAGTGTTATATGGTTAGAAATAACTGTCTGTGTTTTACCTTAAAGATGTATGTTATCAGTCTGTGGTTCCTGAGATGGACTCGGATTGACATTCTCAGCAGATCAGGCAGAAAGGAGATTGGAGTTTAGACTTCGCACTCACAGCTTCCATTTGTGGAGGTGTGGAAGGACACTAAATGGATGGATGTGAGTATCCCTTCCCCCATGTGCTGGAATGGAATGTCCTGCGAAGCACTTCAGTGACAAAGTCTCAGTCCATGACTCAGAAACTTGATGAAGTATGCAGCTCCAATGCATGCAGACAGTCATTTCCCCTGATAGCTTAGGATCTGTGCTGTTCATAGGCATTGGCCACTTTTCCAGAGTGTGCAAACATTGTTCATGGGAGCGTTATCCCCTCGCTGGGGTACTGACCTTCTGGAGGTGAGGTCATATTGGGACTTCATGCCAGGCTGACTTGCTTGTGATGTGAAACAGCCTCTTGCTCAGTGTCCAGCGTGAGCGACTGTAGCAGATGTGATGGGTGCCCCATGGATACACATATCGGCTGTAAATGCTCAGTTTTATTCCACCAACCCCAAATCGGCACCGATCTGCGCATCATGTCATCCGTGCCCATGCTCCAGAACGAACAGACCTGTACCAAAATAAAAGACAGAAAAAGAAAAACGGGGGGAGGTAGCTCCCCCTCCTTTAATTAAATTAGAGACATTGCTTGGTGCAATCTGCCGCTTACTGTTACTCCCTTCCTACTGTGTTTTCCAATAACTGTATTTTTAGTAACTTTTAGTAACTGACAAACTCAAGCGTTGTCTTTCCCCCCTCCTTTTTGAGCCACAGGCAAATGGTATATCAAATGTTTTTTCCAGGAGCGTACCAGGATTTAAGTTCATCAGCTGAGATATTGAAGAGGACATGTTTTTATTTTTGTAACACTATTACTCTAAATGATTCACCTAAATTGGACTGATTTATTTTAGGATCCACACCAGTGTGTTTGATCCATCCTACTGATTTTTATCCGGTAAATGTTGTGAGTCCCAGCCAAACTTAGGAAACTCTGCTAAAGTGTATAAAGAAAATGCTGTGAAACTGCATCTATCAAGGAAGAAAGTACAAAAAACACTAAAGTTACATTTTAAAATGACTCTAAAATCAGTTATATGCCTTTGTTTAGAAAATTTTAAAGTCAAATTCTGCCAGCCACGATCAATCACGAGCAACTGATGTTGAAAAGGTTATTCACCAGAATGTGCACATTACCAAATGAACAAAGAAAAAACATTCCTCGGCACCCAAATTACTTTGTAACAAGGGCATCTACATTTTGTGGGACCATGCAAACGTGGATACATATACTGAATAATATAGGGACCGTCCTGTGATTATCCCGTAATATTTCCCGTTTCCACTAATTTCTGCCGTTCTGCAATATCAGTATGTATAATAAAATGAGACAAGCCATTAACATTTTATCATAAATTCCTCAATTGTAGCTGCTTCAATTGAGGATAACTTCAAAACTGACTCATGACTAAATGCAGGGTTGACAAAATCTGTCAAATCAGCCGCAATATCCTTTTGCCCACACTATTAAGGTACAGTTTAACCTTAACTGATAACTTTTTTAGTTTTGCTTATTCGTGTTTTCCCAAGCCTGCAAATGAGCAAAAGCTGAAGGGTTTACTACTCTCTATTAATCAGCTAGATTGAAGTCTGACGGATTATATCTATTTATTTATCTATTATAACTAGGGCTATCAAAAAATGAAAACCTTTTAATCACTATTTAATTGCAAATTATTTTTTATTCATAAAAGCGTATACGTTCACTAGGCATTTTAAAATGCTATTTTGCAATAGATAACGCTAGTTAGGATTACACTCTAACAGAAGGCATCTTCCCTTTTTTGTTTTTTCCCAATTTATAATGCCTCAAACAGATGTCTAATGTTCTCCCAAATTTTCAACAACTTTTCCAAACTTCTAACCTCTTTCTAACTTTAAGGCTACAGTTTAAAATAAAAATTTCCTCCAAAACTCACCAAGATGCAGCCAGTCGTGCTCTCTCCAATGCAACTCACCCAATCAGCTTGCAGCCAATACCTCAAATGCTTTACTGCATTGAAAGTTCTCCTGCACTCCAACAAACATCATTAATGCATCCACCTTTTTTCCAATGATTTCCAAATTCCCCTTTAGTTTTTTACCCATATTTTTACACATTGCTTTTTACTTAACAAAATTAAATCTGCTCCACAGTCACTTCACTTATCTTGAGGCCCATGCACGTGGAGAAATTCACACCATCCTGGAGACACGCACACACGCAGAAATACCCACACACAGACCCCCACTCTTTGCAGAGCTGCAGGCCCAACCAGTTTCTCTTACGCTCTCTCACACAGACTTAGACTTAGACTTAGACTTTCTTTATTGTCATTTTGTATACACAGAGTGCATACAGAACGAAATTTCGTTTTCACACAGCTCAGAAAGATTGCAGTAACTCCACAGGATACCTTGCGGTGAATTTCAGTACAGGATAAAGTGCAGTGATAAATCGCAGTCACTTACAGGATAAGTTTCAATTGACTTCCAGATAAAGTGCAGCAGTGAACAGTAGGCAGTTGAAATGTAAACAATGTAAAACAAATGTAAACAAATATGCAGTAAGGTGCAGCAGTGATTTAAAAGTAGACAGTTGCATTGTACACAGTTTTGCAGTACGTTTCCCGGTAAGGTGCAGCAGCAATTTTGCAGGATACAATACAATGTGCAAATGTGCAAATCAGCGAGTCGAGTGTGGTACACAGTTTTTATACTTCAGCAGTTCAGCAGTTCAACAGTCTGATGGCAGCAGGGAAAAAGCTTTTGCAGAACCTAGTGGACCTGCAGCGGATGCTGCGGAACCTCTTTCCAGAGGGCAGCAGGGAGAATAGTCTATGGTGGGGGTGTGAGGGGTCCCTGATGATGTTACGGGCTCGAGACACACAGCGCTGCGATGAAATGTCTTTAATGGAGGGAAGAGGAGCCCCGATGATCCCTTCTGCTGTCCTCACCACTCTCCTCACGTTCTTCCAGTCGGAGGCACTGCAGCCTCCACACCACACAGAGAGACAGCTGGTCAGAATACTCTCTATGGTGCTTCTGTAGAAGGTCGTGAGGATGGGCGGGGGCAGGTGGGCTCTCCTCATCCTCCGCAGAAAGTACAGTCGCTTTTGTGCCCTCTTCACCAGTGACGTGGTGTTCACAGTCCAGGTGAGGTTGTCCGTGATGTGCACCCCCAGGAACTTGGTGCTGCTGACCACCTCCACCGCTGAGTTGTTGATGAGCAGTGGAGCATGGTGAGGCCGGTTTTTCCTGAAGTCGACGATGATCTCCTTCGTCTTCTCCACGTTCAGGATCAGGCTGTTGTCTCTGCACCAGCCCACCAGCTGCTCCACCTCCTCTCTGTCGTCCTGGTCGTTGTCGTCTCTGATCAGGCCCACCACCGTTGTGTTGTCTGCAAACTTCACGATGTGATTGGTGGTGGACCTGGGGACGCAGTCGTGTGTCATCAGGGTGAACAGCAGGGGGCTCAGGACGCAGCCCTGAGGGGAGCCCGTGCTGAGGGTGATGACATCAGAGGTGTTCTGTCCGACCCGGACTGACTGAGGTGTGTTGGTGAGGAAGTCTAGCAGCCAGTTTCGTAGGGGTGTGTTGAAGCCCAGATGCTCCAGTTTTCCCACCAGATGTTGTGGGATGATGGTGTTGAACGCTGAACTGAAGTCCAGGAACAGCATCCGCACGTGCGTGTTCTTCTCCTCCAGGTGTGCCAGGCTCAGGTGAAGAGCGGAGGAGATGGCGTCCTCAGTGGAGCGGTTCCGTCGGTAGGCAAACTGGAACGGGTCGAGTGTTGATGGGAGACTGGAGACGATGTGTTCCTTTACCAGCCTTTCAAAGCACTTCATCATGATGGGAGTCAGTGCAACAGGCCGGTAGTCGTTGAAACAGGTGACTTGAGGTTTCTTTGGCACCGGAATGATGGAGGCAGACTTGAAGCATGCTGGCACTATGGCTTGGTCCAGCGAGGTCTTAAAAATGTCTGTGAGGACACCAGCCAGCTGACCTGCACACTCCTTGAGCACCCGCCCAGGTATGTTGTCGGGGCCTGGGGCCTTCCGCGGGTTGACTCTCCTCAGAGTCTTCCACACGTCGGCGGTGTCAAGGCAGAGGACCTCCTCTTCCTGATGGGGAACAGCCTTCACTGCTGGTGTGCTGTTTAGTGCCTCAAACCTCCCAAAGAAGTTATTTAGTCCATTGAGGAAGTCAGCATCAACCCCACCCACCGGGGGGGAGGGGGTGTTGTATTCAGTGATCGCCCGGATGACTTTCCACATGCTCCTGGTGTTGCTGGCGTCATGGAAAAGCTCCTGGATTTTCTGACTGTGGTTCCGCTTTGCTAACCTGATGGCACGGTTCAGGTTGGCTCTCGCTGTCCTCAGTGCCCCCTTGTCACCAGACCTGAAGGCTGAGTTCCGTGCTTTTAGCGCTTGACGGACCTCCGCAGTAATCCAGGGTCGTTGGTTGGCTCGGGTGATGATGGTCTTGGTGGTGCTGACGTCCTCAATGCATTTGTTGATGTAGGCTGACACAGTCATGGCGTACTCATCAATGTTGATCTTGTCCTCATAAGTTGCCGCAGCTTTGAACATGTTCCAGTCAGAGCACTCAAAACAGTCCTGGAGCGCCTCCATTGCTCCCTCAGTCCACACCCTCACCTGCCTCGCTGTTGGTTTTGCTCTGATCAGCAGGGGCCTGTATGCTGGGAATAGCATCGCGGAAAGGTGATCTGAAGAGCCCAGGTGGGGGCGGGGGGCTGCTCTGAATGCTCCTTTTATATTTGTGTAGACTAAGTCTAGAGTGTTCTCTCCCCGAGTTGCAAAATCCACGTGTTGGTAAAAATGAGGGAGAACAGTTTTCATATTTGCCTGATTAAAATCCCCAGCAATGATGAAAACACCCTCTGTGCGTGCAGATTGCAGCTCAGAGATAGTCCGATAGAGAACACCCATAGCATCTTTAGTATTAGCGCTGGGAGGGACATAAACCGCTGCGATGATAACAACAGTGAACTCTCTAGGCAGATAAAATGGTCTGCAGCTAACAGTCAGAAGCTCAATGTCCGGAGAGCAGAAACTTGTGACTAATCTAGCATTTTTACACCAGGTGTTATTGATGTAAACGCAGAGTCCTCCACCTCGGGTCTTACCGCAGAGTTCTGTTTGTCTGTCGGCGCGGAAAGTAGCGAGCCCCTCCAGGCTAACGGCGTTGTCCGGGATTGATGAGGTGAGCCATGTTTCGGTCAGGATGAGAGCGCAGCAGTCCCTGAGCTCCCTCTTTGCAGAGAGCTCGAGTTGTAAATGGTCCATTTTGTTGTCCAGTGAGCGAACGTTGGAAAGCCAGATGGATGGTAGCGGCGGTCTGAATGGGTTAGCCTTTAGCCTCGCTGCTAAGCCTCCTCGGCACCCGCGCTTCTTCGGCCGGCTACACCGCTTTCGCGTCGCTCTCCACCGGCGTGAGCTGCTCGTCGAGGCCGCCGCTTCACAGGCCTCCGGGGCTGGTCTCCGTAGGACGCCACAGTCACGTAAGCAGTCGAGCGTGGTATTTAAAAGTCCAAAAACACAACTTGATCGTAACTCCAACAGGCGCTCCCGGTCAAGTACTGATCGGCTGGGTAGATGAGTGGTTTCCAGCGAGTTTGGCGGCATTTTTATGCAAAAAGTCTGCGAGTTGGTACAGGAGCTGTGTTCGGCTGCTGCTGCCAGGGGCGCCGCCGGAAGTTTCACAGCATGGATCCCATTCACAACTGAGACATTCAAAATGTTGGACAAACATTAATATTTTAACACAGACAGCTTTGCGCGACACAGAAGGACCTCTTTGCCCTGTCCGTTTGACAGAACCATCTATTCATTTTAATACCACCTTGGTCTAACCGTCGTGCTCAGAACCCAGTTCTGAGACTAGAGAACAATCCTATTGTTCTCCTGGGGCCCCATTTTAATCTCTTATCTTCTATAACAGCTCACTCTTAAGGTCTTGCTGCTCTTAGCCTCAACTTAAAGATGTTACGTATCTCGGCAGTTCTATTCCCTGCTACTTTTTGAGTGTCCCTAATTCTCAAGAGGTAGCGAACACCTCAGCCCTAATATCACCAGTTTGTCAGTCTGGTTGCCGTGTGGCCAATCCCCGGACATATTTTTTGTCTTTGCTTTTTATCTTTTTTTATTTTGTTTTATTACAGTCTCACCATGTAAGGAATCTCGACTGTTATTTCTATACATAAATTCCATTCAAACCTCTCATAAAAGTTGCTCTGTTCAACCTCTGATATTTTGAGAAGAGAGTATCTTAAACCACAGCACCACTTAATTTAGCCTATACATCTAACATTTTGCCAATGGAGAAAAATCTCCTTACTTTTTCGGTCGACCTGTGGTGCTACAGAAAACTCCTCTTTTCGTGTCCAATTTTCAAATTCTTCTGCTCACTGCCAAAATCCGGGTCACGGCACCATGTTAAAGATTGGGTTTACCGGCCTGCTGTTACATGTCTATTGAAAACCCAACTTACCCCAGTTCCGGATTTGGCCGCAAGTGAGAAAACATTAATCAAGAGGTAGAACAGTTTAAATGCATATTTAATTCATAGAAATTAAATATGGAGACAGAGTATACATTTACCAGTCAAGATGATTTCACCGCGCGGTCGAGAAGTCTGTCTGAAGTAAGTTTTGGACAAAGACTCTTTTTATCAACTTAAAAACTCCTGCTCGCTCAAGGGGGAGGAGGACTGACCCCCTCTCCTTCTGACCACCCCTCCCCGGGGGCAATAAAACTGAATGTCTATTTTACGCTGGAGCAGGGAGAGACAAACACCACTATGCTTGACTAAGATATTTTCTTAACACTAGCTAGCTAACAATCACTTATTTTAGCATTACTTTACGAAAAAGTCAAAATTAAAAAATTCACCGTGATAACTTTTTTTATTTGTCCATTACACGGTAATATATGGAGTTTTGTGCGGATTGCACAAAAAATTTAGGAGTTTAACAAGAAAGGTTTAACCTTTGTATCCATGTAGCGCGAAAAGTAGCTGGGAAACAAAAGGTGTGCCAATTCCCTTTATGATGCAGAATCATCCATTAAACAAAGTGATATGAAGTTTTTGAGTGTGGGACCAGTAGTTTGGTGGTTACAGGCCAAAATGCATTTTTTGTTATAGTGCCCCCTAGTTGTTGAGGGGTCTGAATTTCTGGGTTTGAGTAGCGGTGCACATTCTGTACTTGGATACCTGATTAAATCGATTCGTTACAAATCCGCATGGGCCGCGTTTTAGCGGAGAATAATAATAATAATAATAATAATAACTAGAACTGATATATATATATATATATATATATATATATATATGATCCAGCTGCAACTTGGCCATATAGAAAAAGATCTGTCCTCCCTGGATGATTTCACAGTATACTTGTCTGTTTTATGCGTCCTGCATCCAAAGTAATATTTAAGTGGGGGTCGCCTGAAGGGTAAAAAGAGCTGGGTCCACTTAGGGTGTTCACCGCCGAAAGGGTGCAGTAGCTCTTAGCAACTGGTGTTTCCGCCCTGGGCCCAAAAGGCGACGTACCACCTTCCGTTTTCTAGCCAGGACGTCATTCCAGAAGAAAAACACACAATCTGCGGCCGCACAGAAGGTAAGGAGATTCCATTTATCTCCAAGTGTCTTTTGCTTCCTGGAAGGGCTGGTTTTTGCATTACTTGGGGCAGAGAAACGGTTTTTGATAAACCGGTTGCAAAGGTGTCGACGAGGACCGTGTGATCTCAGCGTGGCTATACAAGGTAATGTCCTAATTTGTATTGAAAAGATCGTGTAGCCTGTAAAAGTGGGTTTTAGAGCCCCTTATTGCGCGGAAGCGAACATAAAACTCTTCGTTTTCGCGGAATAAAAAAAGCTAGCCTTTTTGAAAAAAGCGCGTTGGGTTGGCAGTTCCGAGGTTTAAAGGCCTGAACTCACCACCAGAGTGAGTCGAAAATTCCAATGCCGCGGTGGGTTATTTTGGTTTAGAGGCATCCAAAGTTTCTCATAAAGAGACTTAAAATTCTGCCACCTACGCCACAGGTAAAGGACACGACAGAGGGTACGTACAGAGTTAACTGAAGCTTGGCCAGAAATAGTATGTATGTGTGTGTATGTTTGTGAGTGTGTCACATTTTCAACATAGTAAGTCATATAAGAACATAACTTGCTTTGGTGTCTGAGAGATAAAACATCTCTCGAAGATGAAAAGAAAAAGAGAAAAAAAGGAACGGAACTTAAGAGGCGCAGCGTTGCGCGGGGGACACATTTTAGTGATGGACCGGATAGACGCTTCTGTCAGCTAGTCGGGAGAAAATTGCTAAAAATAACCGTGAAACGTAAGAAAATATAAGAAAGAAATCGTAAGGATACGTCTATTTATCTCACCGCTGGAGGCGAGGCGTCGGACAGCTGGTGAGTTGAACGGTCACGGCGGTGCGGGGGAATTTGCCCGCTCACCCCCCGTCTGGAGTAACAGTGGCGCGTTGGATAATAAACAAAAATATATATTTCGGCAATTTAAGCTTTTCAAACATGATCTGTGAAAAAAATTGTGTGAAAGGAAAGGCCTGTGTGTGTTTTGTTCGTCAAAATAATAATAGTAATAGTAATATCATCTTTATTGTCATTGAAACATACATTACAACGAAATTTGTTCTCTGCTTTTAACCCATCTCCCTTGGGGAGCAGTGAACAGTGCCATGTGCGGCGCCCGGGGAGCAATCTGGGGTTAAGGGTCTTGCTCAGGGACCCAGAGTGCAGGCACTAAATGTCTCGTATGTGATATTGGTGTGTGAAAACTATGTTCGTCCGTCTAATCCAGGTCAAAATTATAGATATCACGGTTTCAAAAGTGTTTATTTGTGTTGAATGACTGCAGCATTCAAAACAAATGCTATTTGGAGACCTCCATTAAACAGAAAAGGTTTAACTAAAAGGTTGAAAGAGGAAAAGACAGACAATTTAATAATATAGAAGTTTGGCATTTCATATTACTTGTTCAGCCCAAATTAAATTGAAACATGGAGATATTAACATGGCTTAAACAAAAATATGTCAGACTTGTTGGAAATGATTGGAACTGGGGATAAAGGTTTTTGTTTTATCGTTTGGAGTTTAATTATGTAGTACAGTAACCAGAGGCGTTGGGGCTGTATTCAGTTACATTATTAGACTGCACTTAACTTGTATTTGACAATGGATTCATGACAGCTGTACAAATAATAGATTAGAGGCTTTTTATATTGGAATTTTAGAACATTAACAAAATGGCAAACAGCATTTTAAGAGCATCAAAATATCAAACGACCACATTAAACACGTCATCGGTTACTATCATTTGTGGTTATCCAGTTATGCTAAGCTGAGGCAAACCTCAGAGGGACGGTTCAGCCTGAAACATGGACAAAAGATACGATAAAACAGATCTGATCATGATGTAAACATCGGAATGTGACTTTGAAACTGGGCCAGTGTGATCTGTTTCTGGGGCACAAACAGAATATCAGCAATAATGAGGGCAGTTCCAGATTTGAATGGGTTAAAATTGTAATTCTAATCTTTTTTTTGTCTTGGATGGTGTTTTTTGATGCTGAATCACGGGGGGAAACCCTTAACGGGAGAGAGACACTAGACGTTCATAAAGTTAAAGAGAAAATCATTGCTAGTGCTCACAAATAACTAAGTCAAGTCATTTTAAAAAAGTAGATGTATATATTTAAAAGCATTATTAATTGAATTTGCATGATCAAAAGGGCAAAAGAAATCAAAAAATGTTATAAGACAATAATCTATATCATATTGGAACAGACAGATTATGCTCCATGGGAGACATGTTACTTTTGGGTTTTTATTGTTTTTGTATTTTGGTTATTTCTTTGTTAAATGTTTCATTTGCCTTAATTTTTGCATCACCAGCGCCAAAGTCACAACATTCAAGGTAGTTCTGCAGATAATTAAAAAGAAGGAGATGTTTTAAAACTAAATTCTAAAAGAAAAGGAAAAAAAAAAGAAAGAAAGATTCCTACCTCCCCTGGACCAACCGAGAACTTAGAAACATCACGTTAAGAACTAAGACACTAAAAAGACCAGGTTTTCTTTTGTCACCTAAAATACTAACAGAATGGTTTTTCTCTGAGTTACTGCTTTCAGATGATGGGAGATCCTTGAAAAGCCACCTTTGTTCCAACAGAAAACTCTGGAAAGAGAGCTCTTTCAGGTCTGTCAGGGTTCTCTGTGTGTTCCGTGCTCTAACTCTGCTTCACAGGTGGTTCTAGTTGACTGGGGGGCGTGGCCCACACCTGCGGCTCGTCTGAAGTCATCAGCATGGGTTTCTTAAGGAGTGTTCAGACAGATGGAAGATGCCAGAGTGTTAACCCAGTCGTGGTATGCCTAGGCCTCTGACCTGTCCTCTGTGCCCCATATCTGTGAGTTCTTGGACACCTCGTTTATGGACTAACCTAGTCTTCTGTTGTTCTCCAGTTTGTCGTGTTTGGATTTACTCACCTGTCTTGGCGTCGTGCTCAAGGAACCAGCTCCTTCAGAATCCCGCCACTCAGATTTTGCTCTGGCATCTCCCCTCATACTCTCTTGGTGGTACCAAGCCAGGCTTGAGATTCCCCTTCCTGGTTTCAACTGGTTCACTCACAACCCTCTGGTTCTTCCATCTGCTCCTCCTGTCTGCCGTCAACTGTGGTGCGCTCCGGATCCCTCGCCAGCCTTACATCTGTCAGCCCTCCAGTCACTCAGCCACCTGTTTACCATCAGCGAGTTACAGTCACAGAGTCCCCTCCTCACTTACTCTTCCCGGATAGGTCTTCCCGACTAAATGGAAAGCGTCGCAGCTTCTGGTATTTTTCCCTGGTTCGATCCTCAGTAACTCAACCTCCATTCTTCCCCACAGTCGATCCAGCACTGACGTTCAGACCTCGCCTGTTCTACACGCCGTGTGTTTCTCCGTTGTCTGAGCCTTTAATAAACATCTTAAAATTGTTGCTGCCTCCGTCTGTATCTGCATGTGGGCCAAACACTTAAAACCATGACAGAACAACACTCTGGCCAACAAAGCCCAGCAGATGCATTCGGTCGGCACATAGCCGCCCAGCAGGAACAATTACAGGCTCTCGGGTTAGCAGTTAATTCCACACAGGAACAGCTACAGCTAGTCACCGCTCAGCTCAGCCAGCTGACAGTTTCCCTCACTTCCGCATCGAGTCAGCCTGTCACTCAGGCTCCTAGCGCTCCGCCCTCTGCTAGTCTGACAGCTGAAGCCACCGATCAGACTCCTTTTTCTGAGAGCTCGTCACTGAGCCCAGAGAAGTTTTCGGGAGATAGTGGTGATAGTGGAGGTTTCCTTTTTCAATGTAACCTAGTATTTAATTGTTCCCCTCGAACCTTTTCCACAGATCAAGCCAAGATTTCGTTTGTTTTACGACTATTAACTGGAAGAGCCCTTAGATGGGCAGAGGCTCATTTTCCCGATTGTCAGTCCTTTGGTTGCACGTTTTTGGAATTTATTAGTGAGTTTAAAACGGTCTTCTCAGCCGAGTTGGATCCGGTACAGCAATCACGCTCTTTACTCTCTCTAAAGCAACGCGGACGACGCATCTCTGATTTTTCAGTAGAGTTTCGCACATATGTTGCGGCCGCCGGCTGGGAGGCTAGGCCATTAAAGGCAGTCTTTTTCCAAGCGTTGGATGAGAATTTAAAGGATGAGTTAGCCCGAGTTGAAGAGCCGAGTACGTTGGAGGAGTTGGTTGCGTTAGCCATTCGGCTGGATTCCCGGTTACGTAGTCGGAACCGGGTCCGAGCTGAGAGACCTATACGGTCATCAGGTCCACCGGCACAGGGAATGGGGTCGCAGCAACCAGCAGTAGCACCACCATCACCCCCCGAACCCATGCAGATAGGCCGTATTCGTGTAACTCGTGAGGAACATCAACAACGGGTCTCAAATAATCAATGTCTTTACTGTGGCGGAGAAGGGCATTTTGTAAACTCCTGTCCAGTACGACCAAAAGACCGGGTCCGTCGCCTGTAGTGGGGAAGACGGCGGACCGTTGCCGAGTTTCCTCCCCCAAGTCTTTGGATAATCAGGTACCGTCTCGTTTCTGTCTGCCTGTAACGTTGGTTTTAGACCAAGACAGTCTGAATGTCTCAGCCTTAGTCGACTCGGGTTCCGATTTTAATTTGATTTACCAAGGGTTGGTTACCCAGCTTCGTATTAAGACCATTCCGTTATCTGTGCCCCTCCAAGTTTCCACCTTAGATGGAGAGGAACTAACTCTGATCACACATCAGACCAAGCCTCTGGAAGTAATTGTATCCGGTATTCACAGAGAACAACTTTCTTTTTTTGTTTTTCCGGCAAGACACTCACCTGTGGTTTTAGGTTTAGCGTGGTTAGCTATTCCCAACCCTCATTTAAACTGGGCTGAGTCTCGGTTAGAGTCCTGGTCCCCTGCCTGCCATTCACGATGCCTACAGTCTGCTCAGCCTGTTTCCCATCCCTCCACCTCTTCCACTGAGGAGGAGGACACCATCGATTTAACCCGTGTTCCAGAGCAGTATCATGATCTGCGTCTGGTTTTTAGTTAAAGCCAAGCGTGCTCACTTCCTCCGCATCGCCCATATGATTGCGCTATCGATTTGTTACCGGGGGCTCCGTTACCCTCCAGCCGCCTCTACAATATCTCGAGGTCTGAACGTCAGGCGCTCGAGAAATATATTGGTGAGTCGCTCTCAGCTGGATTAATTCGGCCTTCCTCTTCTCCTTTAGGTGTGGGTTTCTCTTTTGTAGGGAAGAAGGATGGTTCCCTCCGGCCGTGTATTGACTACCGAGGGCTAAATCAAATCACTGTTAAGAATAAGTACCCGCTTCCCCTGTGGTCTTCCGCCCTAGAACCAGTCCAGAAAGCCGTCATTTTTTCCAAGCTTGACTTGCGTAACGCTTACCATTTGGTCCGGGTTCGACAGGGTGATGAATGGAAGACGGTTTTAAGACCCCGCTGGGTCACTTTGAGTACTTGGTCATGCCTTTTGGTTTGTGTAATACTCCGTCCATTTTTCAAGCATTAGTCAATGACGTCCTACAGGATTTTTTGAACGTTTTCGTTTTTGACTATCTAGATGACATTTTGATTTACTCTAGTGATCCAGATCAGCACCAACAACATGTTCGCCTAGTCCTACAACGCCTCTTAGAGAACCGTTTGTTTGTTAAAGCAGAGAAGTGCGAATTCCACCAGGATTCACTCTCCTATCTGGGACTCATCCTAGAGGGAGGAAAAGTCAGATCCGACCCCGAAAAGATTAAAGCAGTGGTAGAATGGCCAACCCCTGATTCCAGGAAACAACTCCAAAGATTCCTAGGCTTTGCTCATTTTTATAGACACTTTATTAAGAACTACAGCCAGATCGCATTCCCTCTGCATGCTTTAACCTCCACCAAGGTTCCCTTTGTCTGGAGTTCTGAGGCCGAAGCCTCATTTGCCGAACTTAAGTCTAGGTTTTCAGAGGCTCCCATACTTATTCACCCCGACCCAGCTGGTGTCGGTGCAGTATTATCTCAACTATCTGATTTCGATAACAAATTACATCCTTGTTCTTTTTTTTTCTCGCCGGCTGTCTCCAGCCGAGCGGAACTATGACGTAGGGGACCGTGAACTGTTGGCCATTAAATTAGCTTTAGAGGAGTGGCGACACTGGGGAGGGGCATTGTCCGTAAGGGAGTACTTTATGACGATTGGGTAGTATGTGTGTATTATCGGTGTTTAACAGTAATTTGTGTATCGGTGGAACCAGGGGCTTCTCCATGGAAGTTCATGCGGGGCTATGGTGGTCTGCTCCCGGGTCGAGATGCTCCGTGTGTCGCCTGGTTCTCTGGAGGTCCAATGGATGCTCAGCCCTACTGCATGCGGTGAAAGGGAGCTCTGTTGTGGGGTGGAGACGCTCCATGTCTCCTCTGGTTCTCTGGAGCTCCAATGGATGCTCATCCCACCTGCATTCGGGGAAAGGGAGCTCTGCTGCGGGGTGGAGATGCTCCATGTGTCCCCTGGTTCTCTGGAGGTCCCCTTGGCTGCTCAATGGAGGTCCATGCGGGCCCTGGGTGCTCTGTTCCTGGGCAAAGAAGCTCCATGGAACAGCCCCTGGTTCTGCTGGGCCCTGGTGGTCCAGCAGAACAAGGGGCTGATCCATGGAAGTTGATGCCCAGCTAGGGTGCTCCGTTCCTGGGTGGAGATGCTCCATGTGTCCCCTGGTTCTCTGGAGGTCCAAGGGCTGCTCAGCCCTACTGCATGCGGTGAAAGGGAGCTCTGTTGTGGGGTGGAGATGCTCCATGTCTCCCCTGGTTCTCTGGAGCTCCAATGGATGCTCATCCCACCTGCATTCGGGGAAAGGGAGCTCTGCTGCGGGGTGGAGATGCTCCATGTGTCCCCTGGTTCTCTGGAGGTCCCCTTGGCTGCTCAATAGAGGTCCATGCGGGCCCTGGGTGCTCTGTTCCTGGGCAAAGAAGCTCCATGGAACAGCCCCTGGTTCTGCAGGGCCCTGGTGGTCCAGCAGAACGAGGGGCTGATCCATGGAAGTTGATGCCCAGCTAGGGTGCTCCGTTCCTGGGTGGAGATGCTCCATGTGTCCCCTGGTTCTCTGGAGGTCCAAGGGCTGCTCAGCCCTCCGTGTGGGGAAAGGGAGCTCTGTTGCAGGGTGGGGAAGCTCCATGTCTCCCCTGGTTCTCTGGAGGTCCAAGGGCTGCTCAGCCCTCCTCCATGCGGGGAAAGGGAGCTCTGTTGCAGGGTGGAGAAGCTCCATGTCTCCCCTGGTTCTCTGGAGGTCCAAGGGCTGCTCAGCCCTCATCCATGTGGGGAAAGGGAGCTCTGCTCCTGGTTGGAGATGCTCCATGTGTCCCCTGGTTCTCTGGAGGTCCAAGGGCTGCTCAGCCCTCCTCCATGCGGGGAAAGGGAGCTCTGTTGCAAGGTGGAGATGCTCCATGTGTCCCCTGGTTCTCTGAAGGTCCCCTGGGCGGTTCAATGGAGGTCCATGCAGGCCCTGGGTGCTCTGTTCCTGGGCAAAGAAGCTCCATGGAACAGCCCCTGGTTCTGCCGGGCCCTGGTGGTCCAGCAGAACCAGGGGCTGCTCCATGGAAGTTGATGCCCAGCTCGGGTGCTCCGTTCCTGGGTAGAGAAGCTCCATGGATGCCCCTGGTTCTGCTGGGCCCTGGTGGTCCAGCAGAACGAGGGGCTGATCCATGGAAGTTGATGCCCAGCTAGGGTGCTCTGTTCCTGGGTGGAGATGCTCCATGTGTCCCCTGGTTCTCTGGAGGTCCAAGGGCTGCTCAGCCCTCCTCCATGCGGGGAAAGAGAGCTCTGTTGTGGGGTGGAGATGCTCCATGTCTCCCCTGGTTCCCTGGATGTCCAATGGATGCTCATCCCACCTGCATGCGGGGAAAGGGAGCTCTGTTCCTGGGTGGAGAACCTCCAGGTTTCCCCCTGGTTCTCTGGAGGTCCAAGGGGGATGCTCAGCCCTCCTCCATGCGGGGAAAGGGAGCTCTGTTGCGGGGTGGAGACGCTTTGATATTGTGTGCTGTGTTTGCACCTTAAGTCTTCTGTATTTATTTTGATATTGTTTGCTGTGTCTTTAATAAATATAAAAATTATATTAGTCGTATAATATAAAATAATATATAACTTGTCATTAGTGCATTAAGTGCAATGTAAATATAGCACTTAATGCACTAACGGCAAGGTTCAAATTGGTTCCATCAACGTTGCCATTAAAAAGGGAAAAAAAATACAACCGAGGGTGGATTGAAACACCGCTCCTCTAGGTGGTGGGCGGGATTGCTATCCACTGAGCCACACCCCTTGGCCTGCTATTGGTCGCTTAATAATTATTCCTATGTCATCAGTGATGTCATTGACCATTGGAAAAATTGAAAAAAACTACTAGCCAAGGCTGGTTTTGAACCCTGCTCCTTTAGGTGGGAGGCAATCCACTCAGCTACACCCCTTAGGCCCTATATATAGAGGGCTCATGATCCTTATATCCTTATGTATTCCTCCCACATGTCATTGCTCCCGTCTGTCATATAGTTAAGTGTTGTACCCCTCTGTCACAAGTTGCACCCTAACCGGGTGTCACTGTGTATATAGTTAATATAAGTGTTGTACCCATCTGTCATACGTTAAGTCCCACCATCTGTCATAATGGTAAGTGTTGTACCCATCTGTCACAAGTTGCACCCTAACTGGGTGTCACTGTGCATATAGCTAAGTGTTGTATCCATCTGTCACAAGTTGCACCCTAACCAGGTGTGTACTGTTAAGAATTAAAAAATATATCTTAGTAGGGGTGTCTCCCCTCGGTTGCTGGGTAGAATAACAGGGTGGTTTATTGCCCTGAGGGGGGTGGTCAGAAGGAGAGGAGGTCATCATCCTCCCTCTGAGCCATGCAGGAGGAGTTAAAGTTGATAAAAGGAATGTCTCGGCAAAACTTAATTCAGACAGACTTCTCGACCGCGTGGGGAAAACATCTTGATTGGTAATGTAAACTCTGTCTCCACATTTAATTTCTGATAAATTAAATATGTATATTACAATGTTTTACCTCTGATCAATGTTTCCTCATTTATTGTCAAATCTTAAACCGGGGTAAAAATGGGCCTTTAGTAGCGAAGCAGGATTAGGCCAATACTACAGAATTAACACTATGGTTAGCCGTGACCCGGGTTTGACATTAAAGTGGAGGAACCTTTTGAATTTGGGCACGAAGAAGTAATCACTTACAGCAAAACAGGGTCGACCCGAAAAAATGTAAGGAGATTTTGATTCTCCTATTGGCTAAAGATTAGACGTAAGCCAAATCAAGTGTTGCTATAAATGAGAAGCTTTCTTCTCAAAATATCAGAGGTTGAACAGAGCAACTAGTGTGAGAGGTTTGAATGGAATTTATGTTGAAACCGAGAAATGATTGAATGGGATTTATGTGTATGTCCACGTCAAAAAACGTAAAATACGGTAGAAACGATTAAAGAGATAAAAGCCAAGAAGCCAAGTGGTGAGGCTGTCGAAAAATAAAATAAAAAGACAATAAAAAGGTAAAAATCTAAAGAATAAAAAATAGTCTTGGAAGTTGGTCGTTCCCCCCCATGACTGACGAGTCTGGTGAATTTTAAGACTGAGGTGAAACGTTACCTCGGAGGAAGGAGACACTCCACAGAAACGTAGCGATAGACAACGGCCGAGAATACATAACCATCTAAAAGTTGAGGCTAAGAGCAGCAAGACCCTGAAATGGTGAGCTGTTATAGAAGATAAGAGATTAAAAAGGGGCCCCAGGAAAACAATAGGATTGTTTTCTAGTTTTCGAAAAACGGGGTTTTTCGAGAACACGACGGTCAGACCGAGGTGATTTTAAAGAAAAAGGAAGGTTCCGTTGAAACCATGGAAAGGTATAAGGGTAGTCCTTCTGTGTCGCGCCAGCTGTCTGTCTTAAATGTATGTTTGTTATGTCTTGTCTAATATTTTGTCTCGGTAATATGGGATCCATGAATTGAGAAAAGGAGAGATTGGTTGGGCCCTGCGGCTCTGCATAGTGTGGGTGTCTGCGTGTGTATTTCTGCTGGGGTGTGTGCGTGTCTCCAGGATGGTGTGAATTTCTCCACATGCGTGGGCCTCAAGATAAGAGCAGTGACTGTGGAGCAGATTTAATTTTGTTAAGTGAAAAGTGATGGGTAAAAAATATGGGTAAAAAACTAAAGGGGAATTTGGAAATCATTGGAAAAAAGGTTGATGCATTAATGATGTTTGTTGAAGTGCAGGAGAACTTTCAATGCAGTAAAACGTTTGAGGTATTGGCTGCAAGCTGATTGGGTGAGTTGCATTGGGGAGAGAGCACGACCAGCTGCATCTTGGTGAGTTTTGGAGAAACTTTTTATTTTAAACTGTAGCCTAAAAGTTAGAAAGAGGTTAGACGTTTGGAAAAGTTGTTGAAAATTTGGGAGAACATTAAACATCTGTTTGAGGCATTATAAATTGGGAAAAAACAAAAAAGGGAAGATGCCTTATGTTAGGGTTGTGATAAGATAAGATAAGATAGCCTTTATTGATCTCACAATGGATAAATGAATGGCCTCTTTGTCCTGGAGGGAAAACCAACACGGACACGGGGTTTTGCCTCTGTCCCCTTGTCTTTATTGTCACACATCACATGAGGTCAGGAGGATTTAATCACAGTCTTGAGTTTACAACATGGGGGTAAACAAAGAAGGGAGCAAGTTTCATTGTGGGTGATGATCAAATCACCAGCTTCATGCGCAGTTAGATAAAGGAGACATTCCTTATCTGGGGAAACCATTTTATCTAAGGTTAAAAACAATGGTACCTTCCTGAAAGCAAACTCTTAAAACAAACCAAATGCCTGTAGCTTGATAAAATAACATGATGACATTTCTATTTTTCTAACACCTTCTGTTAGAGTGTAATTTTAACTAGCGTTATCTATTGCAAAATAGCATTTTAAAATGCCTAATGAATGTATATACTTTCAGACATAAAATATAATTTGCGATTAAATAGTGATTAAAAGGTTTTCATTGTTTGATAGCCCTAGTTATAATAGATAAATAAATAGGTATAATTCGTCAGACTTAAATCTAGCTGATTACCAGAGAGCAGGTAATAGCACTTTATAAGCTCATTGCAGGGTTAGGAAAACACGAATAAGCAAAACTAAAAAAGTTAAAAGTTAAAGTTAAACTTTTGAAGTCATCCTCAAATGAAGCAGCTAAAATTGAGGAATCTATGACAAATGTTAACGGCTTGCATCATTTTATTATAGATACTGACATTACAGATCGGCAGGAATTAGTAGATATAGAAAATATTACGGGATCATCACAGGACGGTCCCCAAATTATTCATTATATGTAATCACATTTTCATAGTCCCACAAAATGCAGATGTCCTTGTCACACAGTAATTTAAGAACAGAGGAATCTTCTACTTGTTCATTTGGTAATGTGCAAATTCTGGTGAATAAACTTTTCAACATCAGTTGCTGGTGATTGTTCGTGGCCGGCAGAATTTGACTTAAAAATTTACTAAACAAAGGCACATAACTGATTTTAGATCCCTTTTAAAATGTAACTTTGGTGTTTTTTATACTTTCTTCCTTGATAGATGTAGTTACATGGCATCTTCTTTATACACTTTAGCAGAAGTTTCCTGACTTTGACTGGGACTCACAACATCTTCCGAAAAAAAAAAAATCAGTAGGATGGATCAAACACACAGGTGTGGATCCTAAAACACTTTTTTGCCATTATGGGTGGAGTATTTGGAGAAATAAGGTTAGATAGCTGTCTTCTTCAGTGTCTCAGCTGTTGAATTTACATCTTGATACGCTCGCTGGGACAATATTTGATGCACCATTTGCCTGTGACTCAAAGGAAGGGAGTGAGAGTAAGCAGCTGATTCCATCGAGAAATGTCTCTATTTTAATTTAAGGAGGGGGAGCTCCCTCCCCCCTGTTTTTCTTTCTCTATCTTTATTTTGTTACAGGTCTGTTCATTCTGGAGCATGGGCACGGATGACATAAGGCGCAGATCGGTGCCGATTTGGGGTTGGAGGAATAAAACTGAGCATTTACAGCCGATATGTGTGTCCATGGGGCACCCATCACATCTGCTACAGTCGCTTACGCTGGACACTGGGCCAGGGACTGTTTCACATCACCAAATCCTGGCATGAAGTCCCAATACGACCTCACCTCCAGAAGGTCAGTACCCCAGCAAGGGGATAACGCTCCCATGAACTATGTTTCCTCACCCTGGAACAATGGCCAACACCTAGGAACAGCACAGATCCTAAGCTGTCAAGGGAAAGTATCTGCATACACTGGAGTTGCATACTTCATCCAGTTTCTGAGTCGTGGACCAGAACTTTGTCATTGAGGTGCGTCGACAGCGAATCACTGCAACACGTGGGGGACGAAATGTGGAGTTCCACACATGGAAGCTGTGAGTGCAAAGTCTAAACTCCAATCTCCTTTCTGCCTGATCTGCTGAAAATGTCAGTCCGAGTCCATCTCAAGGACCACAGACTGATAACAGACATTTTTAAGCACTCAGGCAAATGGACAAGAAGTCAGTAAAACTTTCTAAAGGCAGCCGCTTGAGCATACCCCAGCGTACAGGTTTGCGGTTTTGAAAAATATTCTAATTTCTATTAAATTTTTGCTATGTAACTGATATGTTCCTTTTACACATGACTTTTAATTCTATTATATCAAGGATCGTATTGCTTATAATTAAACAGCAGCAGGTGTATTTTACCAGATCTTCTATGGGCAGACAATCCACTGGGGTGGGAATACTTTCACGTGCTCCACTTATACTTAGGTTTCTGTGAGTTGTCTATCTGGTTAACAACTGCATGTCATAAATTTCCGCAGGGGGGTATGCGGACGTCCTGAGGAAACAGGTTTATAGTGTTTTTCTGGAATGTAGAGCGGGTGCCCTGGTGTCTACATCCTGTGTTTACACAAGATACCAGGGACACATTTTAGGTAACACGGATTTGTTAGGTTATTTCTTATTAGCTCACAAGTATTGCGATTTTTCTATTGTACATATAACAGTTGCCTGCTACAACGTACCAGAATTTCACCAGAATTTGCCATGTTACCAGGTTTTATTCAGGTTAAACACAATGTTTTATCAGTATGTATATAACCTGAGACAACCAGTTTTCTCACAAAACCGAAATGCTGTGTGTCACGGAGACCATAAACTCCTAGTTATTATTTCACTTCAACACACTCAACTTATGCAACTTCTGCCTGCTTCAATTCAGATAAGTATTTGCAGTTACTTGATTCCCTGTGATGCCTAATACTATTCTTTGTTAATGTTTTGTAACAAAATTAATTTTGTTCCAAGCAGAGGGATATGACATAAACATTTAAATGATTTACACTGTATCTTAAAGTTATATAGATCTTAAACTTTATATCAACCCTTGGCACAAGTAATTTGGATGAAGGGTTCTTGTGCAGGACCCCACAGAGGTATGTAACTGCGTTGTAAATCAGATAACGGTTGTTTAAACAAAATGGGGGTTTGTTTTTTCTCTCAGATTAAAAATAGGAACTTTTTTGCAGTATAGACATCTGAGTATGGAGTAAAGGGTATAGAAGTACATAGTGTGGTGACGTGCTGAAAGGTTTTGTGTGGAGTGGTGTGATGGATGGTAATCTTTAATCTTTAATTCAGAGAACATTCTGACATTCTTACAGGATAACAGTGTTATGGAAATATAATCATATATATAATAGTTTAGCTTAAAATAATACAGATGTTAACTTTAACCTAGTAACCTAAATAAATGGATGTGTGTAAAACAAAGGGTGCATTCAAACTTCAGTAAGCCTGTACCAGGAACCGGATGCACCGAGGCCATATGACAGTCTTGTGAGCAGATAACGCTGTTAAAAATGCTTGCATGAGGCTTTACATTGTTTTAGTTAACTCCCAGGAAACAAGCTAGGAAAAATAGAATACATTTAACGGTCAAAGGTCAGGCAGCAGACTCACTGTCTCAAGGAAAAAGAAGGTTGGTCCAGCCCCCGCTTGGACTATGTAGGTTTAAAAAGGAAGGAACAATGTGTAAGTTCTGGGATGTGCTTCAGACACAGGCAGAGAACTTAAGGTATCCGATGCTGTGATAAAGTTTGTGTCTCCCACTTTGGAATTCCAAGTTGTAATAAATATATGTTTAACTGTTGTTTTTGCCTCTGAATTCACGGCCTCTTCTCTTTGTGCCAAATTCTCGACCGGGTGAAATGAGACGGGCCCCATATGCGTCTCGTTATTATACTTTGATTTCAAAACTGCATTAACTAAGCTTTGATTTTACAGACAAGGGGATCCTCACCAGAGATTAACGTATTTGTGTGGTTGCTGCATTTTCTTACAGGACAGCGTAAGGACGGGGAAAGTGAAATTGCGATAAAATGTCTCATTAACTATTACATTTCTAAAATAGGTTTCTCATAGGATGGAGATGGAACAATGGAAAGGTGATAAGGCTTTATGGGGATAATTCTAAACACAGTTGGCTAAAATTCTGTGCACAGACAAAATTGAAAATGGGGTCAAAAGCTTTGAAGTCTGTTTCTTGTGGGAGTGTTCAGTTAATTTCATTACAGGATATGATTCCATATGACTGAAAGGAGCTTTTCGGGACCAACGTCAACCTCCGGGATTACAGGTAGCACACGACATTTGATATCTAACGATTCTCATGTAAGTTCAGGTTGTATTGGAGACATAAAACTTGGAGGAGTCCAGGAATGTGAAGGGAGTTTACCAACCCCGACCCCGGATGAGTGCACGTGAAGGTCATCGACAGGCAGATGTGGTGGGCCAGAGGTCAGGGGCCCATCTGATTCCAGGAGCCAAGTGCACCAGCCACCAGAGGGTCCAAGGGAACAACACCGGACCAGCTTTCGGGTCAGACTGGCTGACTGGAAGGGTTTTCAACTGCCACCCACCCGTGCCATCCGGCAACGGGGAAGCTCGATGCGCCGAGCTGCTCACGGAGAGCCAGCTGGATTTTTATTTTGTTTCTGTTTTTTATTTTTAATAAAATGATTCAAATACAGCTGTATTGAGATTGCGGTTGGAACAATGACTCTATAAACCATCTTCTTTAAAGGCGAGAAGAGGACATTTCCAAGATGCAAGACATCATGACAACAATTGAATGTATTGTGTAAAAAAGAAAATGAGAGTTTTGTAATCACTGCATATGTCTTATAAGTTCCATATTCATAAGGTGTTCAATATTAGTATTGTTAGACTCTTGGTTCTGCATTGCATGATAATCTTTTTATTCTGTGGTTTGATCTGAGTGTAGTGCCTTTACAGGTTATATTAATTTCTAAAAAGACATCTTATTAATCTAGGTTAGGACTCTTAAAGTCATAATTACCTCATGTAATGGTTTCTTGGTAGTTGCAAAGATATCATAGCCTTGCACCTCAGGATAAAGGTGCTTACTTTGTAGGTTTGAGATTTAGATAGCTTTAATAGCTTATTAGCTTATACTTGGGTTATCTTGCATTTAAGGGGTACATTTGAAATTAATTTGATTTCATAAGTCGCCAACAGAGGGCACAGTGGGTTACAATATTACATCTTACCATTTACATTTTGTCTAAGGGTTTTAAGACATAACCTTAGTTTAGCCTAGTTATTGGTTTGATCTAGTTATGATCAAAACAGAGGGAGTTGTTAAGAATTAAAAAATATATCTTAGTAGGGGTGTCTCCCCTCTCGGCTGCTGGGTAGAATAACAGGTCGGTTTATTGCCCTGAGGGGGGTGGTCAGAAGGAGGAGGTCAGTCATCCTCCCTCTGAGCCATGCAGGAGGAGTTAAAGTTGATAAAAGGAATGTCTCGGGGAGATGAGCGGCTGAGATCTCGCGAGAGCTGTGAGCTGTGCGTAAGTAAAATGGCGGCATACATGTAGTTCAAAACTAAATCCACTCAGGTAAGTAATAACCAAAACCTGAAAATTAAACAAAGTCAAGTTTAAACATTAACAATTGTCTCATTTTCACGAGGGAACAAACTGGAAGAAGAGACCTTGACGAGCCTGGAGAGCTACCTGGACGAGTGTTTTGACAACATCGTGATGGGGAAGAAAAAAAATCCCGCAGCCACAAACACACCTTCACTCAAACGAACCCGGTCTAGCTCTACCGGTACCTCAACTTCCACTCTGTCTCCCGACAGGAGCTACAGCGATGTCCTGGAGTCCATCGACAAAAAGCTTACCAGCCTGGACGCTCGCCTCGCCTTGGTAGAGGTGCTCCACAAAGAGTTCCAGGCTTTGAGGGAAGCGGTCGAATTTAGCCAAGCCCAGCTAGCTTCTGTTGCCGCGGAGAATGACGCGCTGAGAGGGGAAGTCACGGAGCTAACCGAGGGGTTGACGCGGCTGACCGGCGAAAATAAGAAGATGAAAGAATCCATTCTGGACATACAGTCGCGAAGTATGAGAGACAACCTCGTCTTTGCAGGCATCCCGGAGCGCCAAGAAGAGGACCCTGAGTTTGCTATACGTGAGTTTCTCCAGCAGAAGCTGAAAATACCGGCGGATCAGGTAAAAAACATCACCTTCCATCGCGTTCACCGACTCGGAGGTAAGAAACCCGATAAAATACGCCCTCGTCCGATTGTAGCCAAATTTGAGCATTATAAACAAAAAGTGTTTGTTAAAAGCTATGGCCGCGAATTGAGAGGAACGGATTTCAGTATTAATGACCAGTTTCCTAAGGAAATCCTAGACCGTAGGCGAGTGTTATTTCCAATCAGGAAAAAATACATTAATGAAGGCGTCAGAGCTAACGTGGCAGTTGACAAACTTTATATCAATGGTCAGTTGTTCAGGGATCAGAAGATCACTCCTTGGCTTTATTAGATGCACAAAGGGTGGATTTATAGCTTGTCACGCTTGAAAAAAAAAAAAAAATGTGTGAACACGGTGATAAAAAAATAAACGCACAGCTCAAGAGCACGTTTGCACGGTATGGTTGCTAGTCACGGTTGGGTACACGAGGCATGGGTGATGGTTATTTCTCTTTCATCTTTTCTCACTCTTTGCACTTTCTTAATTCTCTGTCTTTCTTTATATTATTCATCTGCTCCTCTCCTGCTGACCAGGAAATCACAAGCACGTCAGATGATGCTACCTGGCTCTTTGTATAACTATTCTTCTGAGGACATGCGCTTTTCAACTTCTCACTTTCACCTATGATGAATGTAAAGTTTGTGTCATGGAATGTGCATGGAGCAGGCACCAGGGAAAAACAGCTAAAGATCTCTAACCAGCTTACAAGATTAAAGGCAGATGTTGTCTTATTGCAAGAAACCCATAAATCAGATACAACTGTAAGTGATCTTAACTCACCTGAGTTCCCTGATGTGTTTGCTGCCTGCTATAACTCTAGACAGAGAGGAGTAGCAATTTTAATCCACAAAAACGTTAGTTTTAAAATATTAGACAAAATTATTGATCCCGAAGGTAGATTCATAATAATTAAAATATCTATTCATAACCAGAAGTTATGTATTGTTAGTTTATATGGTCCAAATGTTGATGAACCCTCATTCTTCCACAAACTCTTCCATGCACTTTCAAAACACGGGGATTGTTCTCTAATTATTGGGGGTGACCTCAACTTTGGTCTAAATGAGGAAATAGACAGGCTGAATGCAACAGGGTCTCAGCGTAGTTGGCAGTCATTAAATATAGTCAAACAATACATGAGTGATTTTGGTCTTTGCGATGCATGGCGTTTTTTTCATCCTAATAGTAAGCAATATACTTTTTTTTCAAATGTTCACCACTCGTATTCTCGTTTGGACTATTTCTTAATCAGCAATTCGCTGCTGTCGGATGTTTCAGATGCTGTAATTCATCCTATCGCTATTAGTGATCATGCTCCTGTTACTTTAACCCTAACAAATAAAAAAATAACCCCACAAAACAAGAGCTGGAGATTTAATACATCGTTGCTTAAAGATGAAGATTTTAATAAATTTTTCAAAGAAGAGTGGGCTTCATACTTAGAACACAATGATCTGCCAGGCACTTCAGCATCTATACTTTGGGAAGCAGGGAAAGCAGTGATGAGAGGCAAAATAATTTCATTCTCATCTCACAAAAAGAAGTTGGAAAACAAGAAGATTCAGGAATTAGAAGAAAAACTTAAGTTACTAGAAACTTCCCTGGAAGAGGGAAAGTTGGGCAAAATCCGTAAAATAAAACTAGAATTAAACCAGTATATTGAAAAACAAAACAAATTTCTAATAGAAAAACTTCGATTAGTTTGAACATGGCAATAAGTCAGGAAGCTTCTTAGCTAATCAGTTAAAAATAAATAAAGAGAAAACAACTATATTTGCAGTTACAGATTCCAATGGGAATACATTACATAATCCAGAATGTATAAATAACACCTTCCGTGATTTCTATAAAACTTTATACACATCACAGATAAATCCATCAGACAATGTCATCAAGCAGTTTCTGGATAAAATTACACTTCCTAAACTATCAGTTAACCAAAGAACGACACTGGAATCACCGCTGACAACAGTTGAAGTTCAGGAAGCTTTAACAAGTATGCCCAATAAAAAGGCTCCAGGCCCAGATGGATTCCCTACTGAGTTTTATAAAGAATTCTGGAATATTCTGGCACCAACGTTCCACAGAATGTTGCAGGAAATTCAGGAAAATGGCAGATTTCCAGCTAATATGAACTCTGCCACCATCAGTCTTCTGCTTAAGCCAGGCAAAGATCCTATGTTGCCCACCAGCTATCGTCCCATATCCTTAATCAACGTGGATATTAAAATAATATGTAAAGCTTTTGCAAAACGATTAGATAAAGTCACCCCTTTCATAATCCACCCAGACCAAACTGGCTTTATCAGAGGAAGGCAGTCTTCCACAAATACACGCAGATTACTTAATTTAATAGATTATTCCTACAGTACAAATAATAAAACTATTATAATGTCTTTAGATGCAGAAAAAGCATTTGATAGAGTAAATTGGAATTTTTTATTCGCTACTCTGCATAAATTTGGTTTTGGCAATTTTTTTATAAATTGGTTAAAAATTTTATACAGCTCTCCTACAGCCTGTGTCAGGACAAATAATCAAACATCTTCCAGCTTTTGTCTCCAGAGGGGCACTAGGCAAGGATGCCCACTTTCCCCCTCACTTTTTGCCATTTTTATTGAACCTCTAGCAGCAACAATTAGACAAACAAAGGTTATTAAAGGTATAAAATGCATGAATATAGAGCATAAGATTAGTCTTTATGCTGATGATGTATTACTCTATCTTCAGCACTCAAACTCTTCCCTTTCTCAAATAATTAGATTACTAGAATCCTTCTCAAAGGTTTCTGATTACTCTATAAACTGGTCTAAATCTACGGTACTGCCAATTAATTGCTCTTTCCAAAACCCCCTAGATTTACATTTGCGCTCAGGAAACATCACATATTTGGGTATCACTGTGTCGTCTAAACTTGCGGATTTAGTAAAATCTAATCACATCCCACTTTTAAAAAAGATAGAAGATGACCTGGATAGATGGAAATCGCTTCCAATTTCACTCATGGGTAGGGTAGCTTCGATTAAAATGATGGTCTTACCTAGAATTAATTACTTATCTTCAATGATCCCCAATAAACCATCATCTGACTGGTTTAAATCTCTAGACTCTTTAATCTCTAAATTTCTTTGGAAAGATAAACCGCCCCGTATCAGCTTAAAGACGCTACAGAAAACTAAAGACAGAGGGGGACTAGATCTGCCTAACTTCCATAAGTACTACTTGGCAAATAGACTACAATATATCACTAAATGGATAAAGCAAAATCCTTTAGACGAGCCCTGGATAGATATAGAACAGAAAATATGCAATAATATCATGATTTCAGATTTGCCGTTTATTAGCTCAAATATAAAACGGCATACATGCTTTAAAAATATCAATATCAGCTCTACTCTGACAGCATGGTGGGAGTTTCTTAAAATGACAAAGTCGTCACTTATCCCATGCAGTCGTACACCCATCTGGAACAACCCTGACATCCTACAAAATAATAATATGATAAACTTTACATACTGGAAGAATAAAGGTATTGAATATCTGGAACATTTACTTGATGGAACCGAGTTCATCAATTTTTCCAAACTAAATATGCAATATGGCATTAGTAAAAATAATTTTTTGGAATATGAACAACTTAAATCTATAATTAGAAAAAAAATTAAGCATATTAAAGGTGGTTTACAAATTCCAAGTAATATATTAGAGTTCCTAGATTTAAACCCCCCCAAACTACTGTCTAAATCATACAGGACACTGACTAAAATAGATGATTCAATATCTCTTCCTATTATGAAATGGGAAGAAGATCTATCAGTCAGCTTTGAACAAGACTTCTGGGCTCAGATATGTCTAAGAACTTTCAAATTGACTAGAAACACCAACTTACAACTAATACAATACAAAATCCTTCACAGAGTACACTACACAGGACAAAGATTATTCAAGATGGGTCTGGCACAATCTAACATCTGTCCACACTGCATAGGCAATCATCCTGATAATTATATTCATGCGTTATGGTTATGCACACCAGTCCAGAGGTTCTGGACACAGATATGTAAGGACTTATCAAAGTGCTTGAGCTGTAAAATTACACCTTCCCCATCAGTTTGTTTGCTTGGTAATTTTGAGGAAAGCCCGCTGGGGAATAAAATAGTTTACATGGTTTATACTGCACTATGTATCGCAAAGAAAACTATCCTCATGAATTGGAAAAGTAAGGAGAATCTCAGTATTAATCAGTATAGAGATCTTTTGTTGGATCATATTAATCTTGAGACAGCATCTGCATCCACATCTGTTCGATCTCTTTGGGCTCCTTTGATTAGCACTATCACTTAGTGGAATGGGGGGCGGTGGGTTGCTTCCTGAAGGGCGCAGTGGGTGGGTGGAGGGGTTCCTGGGACTCTGGGGGCACTTGGAGTGGGGCGCTTGGTGGGTCTGACTCCAGGGTCTGTTGCCCCCATCTGGGAGGAGCTTGGGAGGCCTACGGGTGGCCCACAGCGCCGCTTGCGGCGCCCTTGGGGAGCTACGCGGTGACGGACGTGGGTTACTGACCTGGTAGCTGTGCTGTCGCTGGGTGGGTCCTGGGTGGGTCTGGGGGCCTGGGGTCCCTGGGGCGCGCCGCCCTCGGGCGGGGGCCCCGGCGGGGCCTCGGGGGTTCCGGTTCCGGGGGGTGTGCCGCTTGGGGTCTGGGCCGGCGTGCGCCCGGGTGTCCTCCCCTGCACGGGGCCTCTGGCGCGCTGGGGGGCCTCGGGGCCTGTTGAGCTGGTAGGGGGGCATGGTCATTAACACCTCAGGGCAGATGCTCTTCCCCTTCTTTGGGTTGGCATTCTGCTAGTGGGGGGAGGGGAGGGAGGGGGAGTAGTGACTTACCCAGCTTGGATGTCTAGTGTCGAATGTATGGTGAGATGTTTGAATGTTAGTGTTGGGGAGGGGTTAAATCTACGGGTGGTGTGGGGGGGGGGGGTTTGGTGGACGTTCTGGCGGGCTTGTGTCCGGCCCCATGTCCCGGTCCTGGTCAGTGTAGTCTCGCGGTGCGGTTTTCACCTGGGGGGTGGGGTTCGGGATGGCTCGTGCGGGCTGGCTGGCCAGGGTCCCCCATCTTAACTTATTTTTTAATTTATTTATTTATATATAGATTATTATTATTATTATTATTATTATTAATTCTTTTTTTGGGGGGGTTAAATACAGTAGGCATGGGGGGTGGGCTGGGGGAGGTAGAGGTGTTGGTCCTGGTGGGTGGTTGGCTGGCGGGCCCTGCGGCCTCTCCCCGGCCCCCGGGCTATGGTGGTGCCGCTGGAGGGGCCCCTTTCTCCGGGTGGGGCTTTCAGGGAGCGGGGGTGCCTATTGGAGTCAGTAGGGGAGCTGGCTCCCTGGGTTGGCTCCCCAGTCCTTTGCTCCCCATCCCCGGACTCCTCCCTCTGCCTGCTCCATCACGCCGCCACACATGTAGGTCCTTGGGGAGAGGGCGTTACTGGAGGTTGCCACCTTTTGGTGACGTCCCTCTCCCCAATTTTATCATGCATCTTAGACACTTTCACTCCAAACATTTTCACAACACACATTCATGTAGGCCATGATATGGGGGGGTGGGGGGAAGACGTCTGGGGGGGGCTTATGTTGTGTGAGCCTCGCCCCGGGCGGCTCCCTTCACCCCCTCTCGCATTTAGACATTGAGGATTCTGGGTAGTTGCTTGGAGGGGGGGCGCTGGCACCAGCTTTCTTCCGGAGGGGGGGTGGGCTGTGCCGTGCACCCCCTTCGGTGCTCCCAGTTTTAAACACACCTGAGATCAACATGCAACAACACAACATCTGAGCGGGCGTAGGGAGGATCGGGGGTCTTTTGCACACCCCCAATCTCCGATCGCGGCACGGAGTCTGGGGCCTGGAGGAGGTGCGGGCCACTGTGTCCGGGGTCTTGGCGGGGGGCTGCTGCGGCTAGCCAGCGGATTACCGGATCTGGGGCTGACGCCTCTGCTCTCCCCAGGAAGGGATGGGGGGCAGGGGTGGCTAGGGTAAGGTCGGGGTGGGAGGGGGTTTATTAGGTATATAGTGGGTGAGGGGGGGCTCTGGTCGGATGGCCCGTACGGGTCATGTCGGCCCCCCCTCTTTGGGGGGTCTGTGTGTGGCGAGTGGGGCACAAGGGAGGGATGGTGTGAATGAGTTTTTTTTTTTTTTTTTCCCAGGTTCGGGTCCGGTCCGCTCCCTCTCCCAAGATCATCTCAAGTCTCCGATAGGTGCGGAGCCCATCCCCCCACGTCCTGCCCTCCTCCGCTGCGTTGGCGGGCGCCTTGGCCCTCTGGCGCGTTGACGGTCCTCGGGTTTGGGGCGGGTTCCCGGGTGGGTGCCGGCCCATTCCCGGCGGTGGCATCGCGGGGCCTGGCCCCCCGGGGGGCGGCCGGGGCCCCTGCCGCGGGGGTGGGGCGCCCCTGGGGCCTCTGGCCCCTAGGGCCCATGGCCGGGACCACTTCAGCGCGGCCGGCTGCCGGCGGAGCCCACGGGCTCGTCCCCGCGGCTCTTGGGGGCGTCGGCATTGCGGTGGCTGGGGGATTTCCTCGGGGTCGTCTCTCCTCTTTCCTCGGGGGGGGGGTTGCAGATTTCCTGTGAAGGCCCCTCTCGGGCGCACTGCTTTGGTGGCCCCTTTGGGAGTCCGGGGTTACGGGTCCCCTGACTCCTGCCTCTGTGCTTAGGGAAGGTGGGTCTTCGGTTCTCCACAATCACTATCAATATATTTCCTTCTGTATAATTTTCACTTAAACTAGTGCACTTTCACAAACTCCCACAGGTGCTGGGTCCCAGGTATTAAATGTTCACTTATATACAGAAAGGCTATAATTTATTTATTTACTTTCTTTTACTTTCTTTTTTAGGTATCACATTACACATGTCAGCTTAAATAATAATACATATGATTTAGCAATGGTATCAAGGTGTTACACGATTGTATCTGTTGCTTTATGTCTGTTGGTTGTGCTGTTGTTTTTGTGTCTCTTTCCAGGTGATGGAGCAGACAGAGGACGTTTTATCATTCTCTTCCTTCTATCTCTTCTTTCTTTCACCCTTTTCTTTCTCTTTTTTTTTCTCTTCTTGTTCTTCCTTTACTCTCCTACTTTCCCATTGTAGTGTCCATATAATTTGAAATTCTCCCTGCAGGAATCACAATAAAGCTATTTACACGCACAAATCAAGCGGAGCATTATGGCGAAAGCTGTTTGCTCCACTTGTGAAAGTAAAATCTGTCGAGCTCTATTTGGCATTAAGATATCAATTTTTATTGCCACATTGCTAGACAGGACAGTGGAAAAAAAAAAAAAAAAAAAAGGAATGTCTCGGCAAAACTTAATTCAGACAGACTTCTCGACCGCGCGGGGAAAACATCTTGATTGGTAATGTAAACTCTGTCTCCCCATTCAATTTCTGATAAATTAAATATGTATATTACAATGTTTTACCTCTGATCAATGTTTGCTCATTTATTGTCAAATCTTAAACCGGGGTAAAAATGGGCCTTTAGTAGTGAAGCAGGATTAGGCCAATACTACAGAATTAACAGTACCCATCCCCATCTGTCATACGTTAAGTCCCACCGTCTGTCATAATGGTAAGTGTTGTACCCATCTGTCACAAGTTGCTCCCTAACCGGGTGTCACTGTGCATATAGTTAAGTGTTGTACCCGTCTGTCATACGTTAAGTCCCACCGTCTGTCATAATGGTAAGTGTTGTACCCATCTGTCACAAGTTTTACCCTAACTGGGTGTCACTGTGCATATAGCTAAGTGTTGTACCCATCTGTCACAAGTTGCACCCTAACCGGGTGTGTACCCATCCCCATCTGTCATACGTTAAGTCCCACCGTCTGTCATAATGGTAAGTGTTGTACCCATCTGTCACAACTTGCACCCTAACCGGGTGTGTACCCATCTGTCACACGTTAAGTCCCACCGTCTGTCATAATGGTAAGTGCCCCATCTGTCAAATGTTAAATCCCACCGTTTGTCCTGACGCCATCTGCTGGTGAAAAGGTGGGATTACAACCTTAACCACCCCTTTTGTGACAATCGGGAGCAATTAACTGAGTTTTTGAATGAACTTTGCCCTCTTTGGGGGGCTGTCACGGGGGCACGAGGGGTGTTAAAAATTGGGGTCCCCTTGCAGATGGGTGACGAGGGATGGGGCTATTATGTGAGCCACGCCCTGTGACCCTGTGACCCTTGGTATGGCCCCCAGGATTTTTCAAAAATCGCCAAAAATTGCTCCCCTTTGAAGGCCAGTCCCCTGAGTAGGGTGAGGGTGGTCTGACGAATGCCAGGTATAACACCTGAAGTTGACGCACCAACAAATTAAATGTTTGGCGTTAAGATGATATTTAAGGCTCGAGGTGCTTCGGTGAAACGAAAAGTTCTTCTTGCAGTGTGAGCAAACCACAACATGTTTGTTTACTGTTCGATCTTTGTTTTTTTATACTCGAACTGTCTATCCAGCGAGCAAACGGGTGCTTCTGACTCCTCCATCTCGCTCATGTCAGACAACTGAATTGTGGGTAAAACAGGGCGGGGCTGCGTTAAAAAAATATCGCGTTAATTCCAGAAATTAATCATCTCGCGTTAACACGTTAATTTTTGTCAGCCCTAACATACATTTTACTGCATTATGTAATATTTTTTATTATTCAGGTCTGCTGGTGAATTTGGAAATATATATTTTGGTCACCCTCGTTAGCCTCAATAACTATTAACATTTTTTTCCCCCAGGTGACTACTTTCACTTACAAATGACGCATGATAATCTCCAGATGTTACTCATCAAAGTCCATCTATATGATGTGGAATTTCAAATTAAAAGCCACTCAGAATCTCTACATTAACTTATTTGACTTAAGTTGCTGTCAATGTTGCTACAAAACTGGGCGTTTTCAGTGGATACTGTCACTTCAGCATGACAGTAGAACACCTCCAGTTTCTGCTCAACAAAGCTCATTAAGATTTGATGTGGAATTTCAAAATGAAAAACCTTTCAAACATTAAATTTGTTGATCATATATTAGGTTTCTTTGTTATTCACAGAGAAATATAATCATCAATATGAATATTTTTTTGTAGCAACACTAAGAAGAAAGCAGACAGATTCTTATTTTTTATTGTGATCTTTTCTAGAACTTGGACAAAACGGGACTTCTTTTTCCTAATTCCATCAGGAAATTAGATTATTGATTAAGTTACAGACCAAGCAGTTGAGTTGTATTATTTTTGGACTATAAAACCTGTTTTGTTAATGCAGGTCAGGTCTTTTGACAACATGGAAATTGATACATCCAGCCTTAGTGTCCCACGAGGTTGATATGAAATGACCCTTTGATTGCGAGCCTTCCCAGTCGGATCGTGAGCTCTACCACATCATTCAACAAATTCTGTGATAGGATTGTGTCAGTCCGCTGACAGACAACAAGAGAGCCTACTTCGGATACAATCTCTGACTTGACTTATTCCCCTGACTAACTGACTAACAGACTTGAACATTTATTGAAGTTTTGAAGCAACAAAATTCCGGAAGAACATTCTTCAGAAGGACATTTTATTTGCTTAGTTTTATTTTTGGCCCATAGGTATTTTTATTTTTGTATTGTACACTTTTCAATATATGTTATTAAAGGTACATTTAACTACAAATACCTGTGTCCATCACTTATTGATATCTTCTCAGCTCCTATGAACCTAGAGCGTAAAGACATGTACATACCTTGTAGAGGGTTACATGTTCTTAAATAAACCTTCTTAAATATACTTCTTGCTTGTCTGGTTGAATATTGGGTCCACCTGTTCAGTTCATGACAATTTGTGAGGATTAATGGTGAGGCCAGCATATTTGATTGAGATGTAGGATGTACTGAAGATGAGAAATATGCTCCTCCCACGTCTAGCTGGAAATCACAACATCATCCAAGCTGCAGCAAAGTCTGATGCCTAAATCAGTACCTAGTCCATGAGTGCTGGAATGTTGCTGGTGCACCTTGTAAACCAAAAGGCATAACCTTTTGTAAACTAAAATGCATAACTTTGGAAAACCCGAAAATGTGTTTTGAAGGCTGTCAACTCCTTTGTCCTTGGTACTAGCACCACTGGACTTCACCATTCACTCACAGAAGGCTCAATGATCCCAAGCTCCAACATGAGCTTAATCTCTTCCTTGAGTTGCGGGACAAGATGTTCTGGAATACTGTAGAACTTCCTGCGGGGTGCAGCATTATTTCTGAGGCGAATGGTAAGATGTGTCAGCCTTGTGAAACCAGGCTTTTCCTGAAATAGTTCTGGAAAGAGGCTTCACACTACACTGCTGGAAAGGCTAGAAATGAAAGAGATAGACCGAAGCTGGTTCTGAGCAACTAACGGGAAGATAACTCCTCTTCATCTTCAACGACACGCACAAAGAATTGCGGCAAAACTGTCTCTGCATGCTCTTTGTGTTGCAGTGGCTCCTTTTGAGATGGCTCAGAATTAGATGGCATGGCAGACCACTGTGGGAAGCTCTGGTATTGTTTCAATAGGTTGACGTGGAAGGTTTGATGTTTTTTATTCTTTTCAGGCATACACAGTTCATAATTAAGCTTCCCAACACAGCGTGTGACTTTGTAAGGCCCCTGCCATTTAGCTAGAAGCTTTTTACTGGTGGGGAGCAGCAACAATACTTCTTGGCCAGGATGAAAACTCCTCTCCCTGGCACTTTTATCATACCAGGTTTTCTACTTAGACTGAGCTGTTTTCATATTCTGCTGTGCCAATAAATCCATTTGCTCAACTTTCTTCCTCATTTTGATCGCATAGGATACAGCATTCTCACCCGATGGACTTGGACTTTCCCATTGTTACCTCAGGAGATCCAGCGGTCCCCTCACCTGGCATCCATTAAGCCGTTCGAATGGAGAAAATGCAGTTGAGGCCTGTGGAACTTCCCGATATGCGAATAGCATGTAATGCAGCCTTCTGTCCCAATCTGCTCCAGTCTCTGAAACAAAATTGCGGAGCATATTCTTCAGTGTTTGGTTAAAACATTCAACCAGTCCAGCTGATTGGGAGTGGTATGGGGTGGTTTTCAGACCCTTTATACCTAAGAACTGATAAACATGCTTCAGCAGTCTTGCCAGAAAATTTGTCCCACAGTCTGTGAACACCTCTTTAGGAATGTTTACTCTTGAAAAAAGTTGTAGTAAACAGTTAGCTATTTGTTTAGCCTTCACTGATCTTAAAGGAAAAGCTTCAGGGTATTTAGTAGCATAATCACATAACCAGAATGTAGTGGTTACCTGAGGAGCTCTTCTCCAAATGGCCTACAACATCCATTCCTATTCTTTGAAAAGGGTGTTTCTTTTTTTTTTTTCTTTTTCTTCTCCCAGTGTCCTGTCTAGCAATGTGGCAATAGGAATTGATATCTCAATGCCAGATAGAGCTCGACAGATTTTGCTTTTACAAGTGGAGCGAACAGCTTCCGCCATAGTGCTCCACTTGATTTATGCTTGTAAATAGCTTTATTGTGATTCCTGCAGGGAGACTTTCAAATTATATGGACATTACAATGGGAGAGTAAAGGAAGAACAAGAAGTGAGAGAGAAAAAAAGAGTAGAGGTGAAAGAAAGAAGAGATAAAAGGGAGAGAATGATAAAACCTTCTCCGTCTGCTCCATCACCTGGAAAGAGAGATTCAAAAAGAACAGCACAACCAACAGACATAAAGCAACAGATACAATCGAATAACACCTAGATGCCATTGCTAAATCATATATATTATTATGTAAGCTGACATGTGTAATGTGATACCTGAAAAAAGAAAGTGAAAGAACATAAATAAATAAATAAATTATAAGATTACTGTATATAAGTGAACATTTAATACCTGGGACCCAGCACCTGTGGGAGTTTGTGAGAGTGCACTAGTTTAGTTGAAAATTATCCAGAAGGAAATAGCTTGATAGTGGTTGTGGAGAACCAAAGGCCCGCCTTCCCCGAGCACAGAGGCAGGAGTCAGGGGACCCATAATCCCACACTCCCAAAGGGGTCCCCAAAGCAGGGCGCCCAGGAGGGGCCGACACAGGATATCTGCAACCCCCCCCCCAAGGAAAGAGTAGAGACGACCCCGAGGAAATCCCCCAGCCACCGCAATGCCGATGCCCCCAAGAGCCGCGGGGACGAGCCCGTGGGCTCCGCCGGCAGCTAGCCCCGCTGAAGTGGTCCCGGCCATGGGCCCTGGGGGCCAGAGGCCCCAGGGGCGCCCTTACCCCGCGACGGGAGCCCCGGCCGCCCCCGGGGGGGCCAGGCCCCACGAAGAAGCCGCCGGGAGTAGGCCGGCGCACGCCCGGAACCCGCCCCAAACCCGAAGCCCACCAATGCGCCAGAGGGCCAAGGCGCCTGCCAGCGCAGCGGAGGAGGGCAGGACGTGGGGGGATGGGCTCCGCACCTAGCGGAGACTTGAGATGTTCTTGGGAGAGGGAGAGGACCACACCCATACCTGGGAAAAAAAAAGGAAAACTCATTCACACCATCCCTCCCTTGTGCCCCACTCACCACACACACAGATTTAAAAAAAAAGGACGCTGTACACACATTCCCACATAACATTCGCATCCAACACTGACCAGAGGGGGGGGGGGGGGGGTGGTCGACTATACGACTGCTTGTGCCCGACCCCCGGCCCCGCCCCCGGACCAGACGCGCCCCGGACCGGGCCCCCCAAAGAGGGTGGGCCAACACGACCCGTACGAGCCACCCAGCCAGAGCCCCCCTCACCCACTAAATACCTAATAAACCCCTTCCCTCCCCCACCTTACCCTAGCCACCCCTGCCCCCCGCCCCTCCTGGGGGGAGTGGAGGCGTCAAGCCCAGACCTGGCCGCTGACTACCCATTGCAGCCCCCCGCCAAGACCCCGGACACAGTGGCCCGCACCTCCTCCAGGCCCCAGACTCCTTGCCGCCATCGGAGAACGGGGATGTGCAGAAGACCCCGATCCTCCCTACGCCCGCTCAGATGTTGTGTTGTTGCATGTTGTTCTCAAGTGCGTTTAAAAACTGGGAGCGCCGAAGAGGGTGCGCGGCACAGCCCACCCCCCCTCCGGAAGGAAGCTGGTGCCAGCGCACCCCCTGTGGGCAACTGCCTAGAACCCTCAATGTCTAAGTGCAAGAGGAGGTGAAGGGAGCCGTTCGAGGTGAGGCTCACACAACATAAGCCCCCCCCTCCCAGACGTCTTCCCCCCACGCCCCCATACCATGGCCTACATGAGTGTGCGTTGTGAAAATGTTTGGGGTGAAAGTGTCTAAGATGCATGATAAAATTGGGGAGAGGGGCATCACCAGAAAGTGGCAACCTCCAGTAACGCCCTCTCCCCCAGGACCTACATGTGTGGCGGCGTGATGGAGCAGGCAGAGGGAGGATCCGGGGATGGGGAGCAATGGACTGGGAAACCATCCCAGGGAGCCAGCTCCCCTACTGACTCCAATAGGCACCCCCGCTCCCCGAAAGCCCCACCCAGAGAAGGGGGCCTCGCCAGCGGCACCACCGTAGCCCGGGGGCCAGGGAGGAGGCCGCAGGGCCCGCCAGCCAACCACCCACCAGGACCAACACCTCGACCCCCCCCCAGCCCACCCACCAAGCCTACTGGCTTTATCCCCCCCCAAAAAAAGTAAATAAATAAGAGGGGGGACCCTGGCCAGCCAGCCCGCACGAGCCATCCCAAACCCCACCCCCCAAGCGAAACCCGCACCAGGAGACGACACGGACCAGGACCGGGACAGGGGGCCGGACACAAGCCCACCAGAACGTCCATCCCCCCACCCCCCACACACCCGTAGATTTAATCCCTCCCCAACACTAATGTTCAAACAACTCACCATACATTCGACAGTAGACATCCAGGCTGGGTAAGTCCCTACTCCCCCTCCTTCCCCTCCCCCCACTAGCAGAGTGCCTATCCAATGAAGGAGAAGAGCATCTGCCCTGAGATGTTAATGACCATGCCCCCCTACCAGCTCAACAGGCCCCGAGGCCCCCCAGCGCACTAGAGGCCCCGTGCAGGGGCGGACATCCGGGCGCGCGCCGGCCCACACCAAAAGCGGCACAACCCCCGGAACCGGAACCCCCGGGGCCCCGCCGGGGCCCCCGCCCGAGGGCGGCGCGCCCCAGGGACCCCAGACCCCCGGCCCCACCCCGGCCCCACCCAGCGGCAGCACAGCTACCAGGTCAGTAACCCACGTCCGTCACCACGCAGCTCCCCAAGAGCGCCGCAAGCGGTCGCTGTACGCCGCCCATAGGCCTCCCAAGCAGACCCTGGAGTCAGATCCACCAGGCGCCCCACTCCAAGTGCCCCCAGAGCCCCAGGAACCCCTCCATCCAGCCACTGCGCCCTGCAGGAAGCAACCCACCGCCCCCTATTCCACTAAGTGATGGTGTTGATCAGAGGAGCCCAAAGAGACCAATCAGATGTGGAAGCAGATGCTGTCTCTAGATTAATATGATCCAACAAATGATCTCTATACTGATTGATAGTGAGATTTTCTTTACTTTTCCAATTCATGAGGATAGTTTTCTTTGCGATACATAATGCAGTGAAAACCATGTAACCTATTTCTTTTTTCACAGGACTTTCCTCAAAATTACAGAGCAAGCAAACTGATGGGGAAGGTGTAATTTTACAGCTCAAGCACTTTGATAAGTCCTTACATATCTGTGTCCAGAACCTCTGGACTGGTGTGCATAACCATAACGCATGAAAATAATTATCAGGATTATTGCCTATGCAGTGTGGACAGATATTAGATTGTGCCAAACCCATCTTGAATAATCTTTGTCCTGTATAGTGTACTCTGTGAAGGATTTTGTATTGTATTAGTTGTAAGTTGGACATATCTTAGACATATCTGAGCCCAGAAATTTTGTTCAAAGGTGCCTGATAAATCCTTTTCCCATTTCATAATAGGAAGAGATATCGAATCATCTGTTTTAGTCAGTGTCCTGTATGATTTAGACAGTAGTTTGGGGGGGGGGGGGGGGGGGGTTAAATCTAGGAACTCTAATATATTAGTTGGGATTTGTAAACCACCATTAATATGCTTATATTTATTTCTAATTATAGATTTAAGTTGTTCATATTCCAAGCATTTATTTTTACTAATGCCATATTGCATATTTAGTTTAGCAAAATTGATGAACTCGGTTCCGTCAAGTAGATTTTCCAGATATTTAATACCTTTTTTCTTCCAGTATGTAAAGTTTATCATTTTAATTTTTTGTCGGATATCAGGGTTATTCCAGATAGGTGTACGACTGCAAGGGATAAGGGATGACTTTGTCATTTTAAGGAACTCCCACCATGCTGTAAGAGTAAAACTAATGTTGATATTTTTGAAGCATGTATGCCGTTTCATATTTGAGCTAATAAACGGCAAATCTGAAATCATGATATTATTGCACATTTCCTGTTCTATATCTAACCAAGGCTCATCTAGAAGACTATTTTTTATCCATTTAGAGATGTATTGTAGCCTATTTGCTAAGTAATAGTTATGGAAGTTAGGCAAATCTAATCCTCCCCTGTCTTTAGTCTTCTGTATTGTCTTTAAGCTAATACGTGGGGGTTTATCTTTCCAAAGAAATTTAAAAATGGCAGAGTCTAGAGATTTAAACCAGTCAGATGATGGTTTATTGGGGATCATTGCAAATAAATAATTAATTCTAGGTAGGACCATCATTTTTATTGCGATTTCCATCTTTCAAGGTCCTCTTCTATCCTGTTTAAAAGTGGGGCGTGGTTAAGTTTAAGTAAATCTGTTAATTTAGACGACACAGTAATACCTAAATATTTAATATTTCCTGATTGCATTTGTAAATCTAGGGAGTTTTCGAGAGAGCAATTAATTGACAGTACCGTAGATTTAGACCAGTTTAAATAGTAATCTGATACTTTAGAGAAAGATTCTAGTATTCTAATTACTTGTGAAAGAGAATTATTTGAGTGCTGGAGATAAAGTAATACCTCATCCGCGTACAGAGTAATCTTATGCTCTATTTTCATGCATTTTATACCTACAGTTTTTGTTTGTCTGATTGTTGCTGCTAGAGGTTCTATAAAGATGGCAAAAAGTGATGGAGAAAGAGGGCATCCTTGCCTGGTGCCCCTCTGTAGACAAAAACTGGAAGATATTTGATTATTAGTCCTGACACAGGCTGTTGGAGAATTGTATAAAATTTTTAACCAATTTATGAATAATTCGCCTAAACCGAATTTATGAAGAGTAGCGAATAAAAATTTCCAGTTTACTCTATCAAATGCTTTTTCTGCGTCTAAAGACAACATATTGGTTTTATTGTTTTTACTGTAGGAATAATCAATTAAATCAAGTAATCTGCGTGTATTTGTGGATGACTGCCTTCCTCTGATGAAACCAGTTTGATCTGGATGTATTATGAGAGGAGTTACTTTGTCTAATCTTTTTGCAAAAGCTTTACAGATTATATTAATATCCACATTAATTAAGGATATGGGATGATAACTAGTGGGCAACACAGGATCTTTGTCTGGCTTGAGCAGAAGGCTGATGGTGGCAGAATTCATATTAGCTGGAAATCTGCCATTTTCCTGTATTTCCTGCAACATTCTGTGGAACGTTGGGGCTAGAATATTCCAGAACTCTTTGTAAAACTCAGTAGGGAATCCATCTTGACCTGGAGCCTTTTTATTAGACATGCTTTTAAGAGCTTCCTGGGTTTCAGCTGTTGTCAGCGGGGAATCCAGTGTCATTCTTTGGTTATCTGATAATTTAGGAAGTGTAATTTTATTCAGAAATTGCTTAATATCCTTCTCTGATGGATTTATTTGTGGTGTGTATAAAGATTTGTAGAAATCGCGGAAGGTATTATTTATACACTCCGGTTCACTTACTGTATTACCAGTTGAATCTGTAACTGCAAATATAGTAGTTTTCTCCTTATTTATTTTAAGCTGATTAGCTAAGAAGCTTCCTGACTTATTGCCATGTTCAAAATTTTCTATTCGAAGTCTTTGTATTAGAAATCTATTTTGCTTTTCAATATAGTGGTTTAGTTCTAATTTTACTTCACGGATTTTACCTAACTTTCCTTCTTCTTGAGAGGATTCTAGTAACTTAAGTTTTTCCTCTAATTGCTGAATCTTTTTGTTTTCTTTTTTCTTTTTATGAGATGAGAAAGAAATTATTTTACCTCTCATCACTGCTTTTCCAGCTTCCCACAATATCGATGCTGATGTACCTGGTTGATTATTGTATTCCAAGTATGAAGCCCACTGTTCTTTGATGAATTTTATAAATTCTTCATCTTTAAGCAGTGATATATTAAATCTCCAGCTTTTGTTTTGTGGGGTTATTTTTTTATTAATTAAGGTGAGAGTAACAGGAGCGTGATCACTGATAGCAATAGGATGAATTACCGTCTCTGAAACTTCCGACAGCAGTGAGCTGCTTATTAGAAAGTAGTCCAGACGAGAGTACGAATGGTGAACATTTGAGAAAAAAGTGTATTCTTTACTATTAGGATGAAGAGAACGCCATGCATCACAAAGACCAAAATCACTCATGTATTGCTTGACTACACTTACTGAATGCCAACTACACTGAGACCCTGTTGTATTCAACCTGTCTATATCGTTATTTAAACCAAAGTTGAAGTCACCTCCTATAATTAGTGAACAATCCCCGTGTTTTGAAAGTGCATGGAAGAATTGGTGGAAAAAAGAGGGGTCATCAACATTTGAACCATATATACTGACAATACATAGCTTCTGGTTATGGATAGCTATTTTAATTATTATGTATCTACCTTCAGGATCTATAGTTTTATCTAATATTTTAAAACTAACGTTTTTGTGGATTAAGATTGCTACACCTCTCTGTCTAGAGTTATAGCCGGCCGCAAACACATCAGGGAACTCAGGTGATGTGATGAATTTGGATGGACCCAAGAAATACTCGAAAACAAGTGAGTACAAAACTTTAACAGTCTTTATTTAGACGCTGGCGGCGCGGTCCCCTGGCACGGCTCGCACTCTGCGACTTCCAACTCCTGAAGGCAGAGTGGTAGGTTAGTGACCAGCAGGAACAGACAGGTAGGTGAGAGAGAAGCAGGGTCACTAACCTGGCCGCACTGAGGGCAGAGCTCTGACTCTTGATGTCGATGGGGTCCGAGAGGGGGTTATCCAGGGCTCTTTATCCAGGTCCGGTCCGGGTCTTTGTCGAGGGGGAAATCCGTTTGATCCAGGCAGCGGTTTCCAAGGGAGAGTCCAACAGAGTATCCAAATCCAGGTCCAGGTCCAAAATCCAAAAAGCACAGACAGAAAGCGGGGCAGGCAATCTCGTTTACTCACAGACAGGCTGGGGTCAGAAACACGGAAAGGCAGTCCAGATCTCTGAGGCTGACAGGCAGAACCCAGGCAGGCAGACAAATCCAAAAGGGGATAGACTGGTTTCAAAAAACAGAGGCAAAAACAGGTCGAGAGGTAGACAGGCAGACAGGATCTCAAATAACAAGGCTGGAAGCGCTCACCGTATGGCTAGAGACGTTCTGGCACTGGAGGCTGCGAGGAGCGGAGCTTATAAGCAGCTAGAGTGGAGAAAAACACAGGTGTGCTGATTGCAATCAGCAGCTCCAGTGCCAGAAACGTTACAGGTGAATTAAGCTCACTTGCATTTGTAGCTGATTTATGGGTTTCTTGCAATAAGACATCTGCCTTTAATCTAGTAAGCTGTTTAATGATCTTCATTTTTTTCTCTCTGGTGCCAGCCCCATGCACATTCCATGTCACAAACTTTACATTTGCCATAGATGTGAGAGAAAATAGTCATACATAGACCCAAAAAAAAAAACAGTGTCTCTATGATAGGTAATGGCTGTAGATGGGCTCGAGTAACTTAGACTTAGACAACTTTATTTGTCATTATGTATGCACAGAGTGCGTACAGAACGAAATTTCGTTGCATACAGCTTGTAAATTGCAGTAAATGAAATTACAGTATAAGGTGCAGCAGTGATTTAAAAGTAAACCATTGAAATGTAAACAGGAGAAAGGAGAAAATCACAGTGTACAGGTGAGTATAAACCATTTGTATGTGCAGAATTGATTGTGCAAAGGGCATTTGTGCAAGAATGCATTTTGAAACTAAGTTTCGGCAGCATTTGTAATGCTGGATAGAGATGCAGTGATGCAAATGTGCAAATATGCGAATGTTGTGCAGAGTTTATAGTTTATAGTTCAGCAGTTCAGCAGTCTGATGGCAACAGGGAAAAAGCTTTTGCAGAACCTGGTGGACCTGCAGCGGATGCTGCGGAACCTCTTCCCAGAAGGCAGCAGGGAGAACAGTCCATGGTGGGGGTGTGAGGGATCCCTGATGATGTTATGGGCTCGGGACACGCAGCGCTGAGATGAAATGTTTAGCCTTCTGTTTGTGGTCAACTGACATGCATGACATGAAGAACTGCTGCAGGTGGTTATACATACCTGGCTACACAAACCGGCCAGCTATTCTATGGAAGGATTTTTGAAATCCAAGGTGACCAGCCCAAGGGACAGAATGACCAATTTCCATCACTTTTTGCCTCAGCTGCTGTGGTAAAGCAATGGCTTCTTTCTTACCTTTAATTTGATAAAGGATACCATTTCTCACAACATAAGTTGCATCTTCCAAATTATCTATTTTGCCAACCACCTTTCCATCAACTTCTCAGAGGACAGGAGAAAGGACAGATTTTGACTGAACACAAAAACCTGTCCTTTCTCCTTTGAGCTCTGGATTTAACAGGCTTTCCTGGACCTGCTTCCAGTTCAACATCATTGAATGGTAATTCTTTAAATGGATTCGGTGCTTTCTGTGCTCTAGTAGTGACTAAAGTACAGAGGGGATAAATAAGCTATTTCTCTGTCCCAATGGAAACTACTTTTCGTAGCTGTGCAGCTTCCTGGGTCCCAAACTGTGTTTCCTTGTGGCTATTTATGACAGCCATGTTATTATCATCATCATCATTTATGTTGGACACTAAATCAGTCAGCTTCTGCAGCTGACCCTCGGCTGCAGAAGCTGGCTCTTGGGACGTGGAATGTCACCTCTCTGGTGGGTAAAGAGCCTGAGCTTGTGCGCGAGGTTGAGAGGTTCCGACTAGAGATAGTCGGACTCACCTCGACGCACCGCTCTGGCTCTGGAACCAGTCTCCTTGAGAGGGGCTGGGCATTCTTCCACTCTGGAGTTGCCCTTGGTGAGAGGCGCCGAGCTGGGGTGGGCATACTTGTTGCCCCCCATCTCGGTGCCTGCACGTTGGGGTTTTCCCCGGTGAACGGGAGGGTGGCCTCCCTCCGCATTCGTGTGGGGGGACGGGTTCTGACTGTTGTTTGCGCTTATGCGCCAAACAGCAGTTCAGATTACCCACCCTTTTTGGAGTCCTTGGAAGGGGTACTGGAGAGTGCCCCTCCTGGGGACTCCCTTGTTCTGCTGGGGGACTTCAACGCTCACGTGGGCAATGACAGTGAGACCTGGAGGGGCGTGGTTGGGAGGAATGGCCCACCTGATCTGAACTCGAGTGGTGTTTTGTTGTTGGACTTCTGTGCTCGTCATGGATTGTCCATCACAAACACCAATATTCAAGCATAAGGGTGTCCATATGTGCTCTTGGCACCAGGACACCCTAGGTCGCAGTTCAATGATCGACTTTGTTGTCGTTTCATCTGATCTGCGGCCGCATGTCTTGGACACTCGGGTGAAGTGAGGGGCAGAGCTCTCCACCGCCCACTACCTGGTGGTGAGTTGGCTCCGATGGCGGGGGAGGGAGCAGGTCCGACCAGGCAGGCCCAAACGTACTGTGAGGGTTTGCTGGGAACGTCTGGCAGAGTCCCCCACTAAACAGAGCTTTAACTCCCACCTCCGGGAGAACTTTAAACACGTCCCGAGGGAGGCGGGGGACATTGAATCTGAATGGACCATGTTCTGCGCCTCTATTGTTGAGGCGGCTAGTCGGAGCTGTGGCCGCAAGGTTGTCGGTGCATGTCGTGGCGGCAACCCTCGAACCCGCTGGTGGACACCAGCGGTGAGGGAAGCCATCAAGCTGAAGAAGGAGTCCTACCGGGCTTTTTTGGCCTGTGGGACTCCGGAAGCAGCTGATGTGTACCGGAAGTCGAAGCGGCAGGCGGCTCAGCTGGTCGCCGAGGCAAAAACTCGGGCGTGGGAAGAGTTCGGAGAGGCCATGGAGAAAGACTTCCGTACGGCTTCGAAGCGATTCTGGTCCACTATCCGACGTCTCAGAAGGGGGAAGCAGTGCAGTACCAACACTGTTTACAGTGGGGGTGGTGTGCTGCTGACCTCGACTCAGGACGTCGTGTTTCGGTGGGCGGAAAACTTCGAAGACCTCCTTAATCCCACCAACACGTCTTCCATTGCGGAAGCAGAGCCTGAGGACTCTGGGTCGGGTTCTCCCATCTCTGGTGCTGAGGTTGCAGAGGTTGTTAAAAAGCTCCTCCGTGGCAAAGGCCCGGGGGTGGAGGAGATTTGCCCTGAGTACCTTAAGGCTCTGGATGTTGTGGGGCTGTGTTGGTTAACGCGGCTCTGCAGCATTGCGTGGACATCGGGGGCAGTTCCCCTGGATTGGCAGACTGGGGCGGTGGTCCCCCTATTTAAAAAGGGAGGGCGTGTTCCAACTACAGAGGAATCACACTCTTAAGCCTCCCTGGTAAGGTCTATTCAGGGGTTCTGGAAAGGAGGGTCCGTCGGATAGTTGAATCTCGGATTCAGGAAGAGCAGTGTGGTTTTCGTCCTGGCCGTGGTACACTGGACCAGCTCTACACCCTCAGCAGGATTCTGGAGGGGGCATGGGAGTTTGCCCAACCAGTCTACATGTGTTTTGTGGATCTGGAGAAGGCATTCGACCGTTTCCCCCGAGGGATCCTGCGGGGGGTACTCCGGGAGTATGGAGTACCGGACCCTTAATAAGGGCTGTCAGGTCTCTGTACGACCGGTGTCAGAGTCTGGTCCGCATTGCCGGCAGTAAGTCGGACTCATTTCCAGTGGGAGTTGGACTCCGCCAAGGTTGCCCTTTGTCACCGATTCTGTTCATAACTTTTATGGACAGAATTTCTAGGCGCAGCCAAGGTGTTGAGGGGATCCGTTTTGGTGGCCTTAGGATTGCGTCTCTGCTATTCGCGGATGACGTGGTCCTATTGGCTTCATCAGGGCGTGATCTACAGCTCTCACTGGAGCGGTTCGCAGCCGAGTGCGAAGCGGCCGGGATGAAAATCAGTGCCTCCAAATCCGAGACCATGGTCTTGAACCGGAAAAGGGTAGAGTGCCTTCTCCGGGTTGGGGAGGATGTGCTGCCCCTAGTGGAGGAGTTCAAGTATCTTGGGGTCTTGTTCACGAATGAGGGGAAGATGGAGCGGGAGATCGACAGGCGGATTGGTGAAGCGTCTGCTGTGAAGCGGGCGCTGTACCGATCCGTTGTGGTGAAGAGAGAGCTGAGCCAAAAGGCGAAGCTCTCGATTTACCGGTCGATCTACGTTCCTACCCTCATCTATGGTCACGAGCTTTGGGTCGTGACCGAAAGAACGAGATCCCGGATACAAGCGGCTGAAATGAGTTTTCTCCGTAGTGTGTCTGGGCTCTCCCTTAGAGATAGGGTGAGGAGCTCAGTCATCCGGGGAGGACTCAGAGTAGAGCCGCTGCTCCTCCACATCGAGAGGAGCCAGTTGAGGTGGCTAGGGCATCTGGTTAGGATGCCTTCTGGACGCCTCCCTGGTGAGCTGTTCCGGGCACGTCCCACCGGGAGGAGGCCCAGGGGAAGACCCAGGACACACTGGAGGGACTATGTCTCCCGGCTGGCCTGGGAACGCCTTGGGATTCCTTCGGAGGAGCTGGCCCAAGTCGCCGGGGAGAGGGACGTCTGGGCCTCCCTACTGAAGCTGCTACCCCCGCGACCCGACCCCAGATAAGCGGAAGAAGACGGACGGACGGACTAAATCAGTCAGCGTGGGAACGTTGAGTCCTAAAATGACAGCATAGGGCAACCTTTGTTTTTTATCTTTGTTTTAGCATCACTCCAAAGCTCTCTTGGCACCAGACTAGAAAGAACAACAGATTTGAAGCTCCCTGTGTCTAATAAAGCTGTTTCACGCTGACCATTGGTTCATGATGGCGCCGCGGACGGCTGCCAGGGTGTGTTGGTGCGCTGTTTTCTGCTTTGTTTTATGGCTGCAATCTTCCACCTCTCCAGGACCTGTACGCCTCCAGGACTCTGAGGCGTGCAGGGAAGATTGTGGCTGATCCCTCGCACCCCAGTCATGGACTATTTCAGACACATCCCTCTGGCAGGAGGCTGAGGTCCATCAGGACCAGAACCTCACGCCACAAGAACAGCTTATTCCCATCTTCTACCGGTCTTATGAACAAGGCCAAGAGCCGCCTGTGACACTGGACACTGTCTCTCTCCCCCGTTCAGGACTTACAAACTTCTGCGTTACATTAACGCACAGTCTACTGAATGTATATTACTTCTGTATATATATTGATTTTATTCAATTTTACTTTATTTTATTGTATTCTTATTTCTGTCTGCACCATCAACACCAAGTCAAATTCCTTGTATGTGCAAACCTACTTGGCGATTAAACTTGATTCTGATTCTGATTCACTAGCACAGGCACTGTGGATGGGAGACTTGGTCTGGGCACTGAACACAAGAGGGAGGGTTTACTCTGTGTATGTGCAGGGCATGTATACTGTGTATGACCCATTTTGTTACATTGAAAACACCTAACATCTTACTTTGAAGAGGAATATAACTTCTTGGCAGGATTGGGTTTACCAACAAAAATTAATTTATTACCAGAGTAATTCCTAATCTGAGCTGTACCACCACCCTTTTCACCCCCATCAGACTTACTTCTTCCAGCAAAGATGTCTCGTCCAAAGTTGGTTCTTTTGGCGCCTGTCCTTGCTAATAAGAGGATTTCTGCCAAACTTGCGGCCTCTTCTGCAGACTGCGGCTCTTTTCCGGATCCACACCTCCAAGTCTAGATTCACCATTCCGAGAAACTGCTCCATGATCATCAGTTCCGCTATGTCTTTAACAATTGACCGCTCTGGTTTCACCCACTTGTAGAACTTGTCCTTGAGACGAAACATAAAGTTATTTTGGTGTCTCACCCTGATGGATGTCCAGGGATCAAAACCTCCTCCTATAGGTGTCGACAGTTATCTCACATTTGGTAAGAATGGCATCTTTAACCTTGTCATATCTGTGAGAATTAGCAATGTCCATCAGAACACAAGCACTCCGGGCTTTTCCTGGAAGGAGAGGAACCAGTCCATTCCTCTCGAAGCCATTTGCAGACCTGAGCCATCCTTTCAAAAGTTGTTAAAAAGTGCTCAATGTCATCATCAGAGGTCAATGGGAGCAGCTGTGGTTCTCTCTGTGTTGCTGGTAGCTGATACATCACCTGGCTTGGGCCTTCATCAGGGTTGTCTTCCTCTTTTTCATGAATGAGATGATCCCCCTCCATGTTGCCTCCATCATGCTTTTGTTCCTCTTTCAAATCCTTTACTTGAGCCTGCAGTTGTTGAAACTGATGGTGTAAAGTCTTCCATCCTAGCTCTTGACATGCTGATTCTTTGTCCATCTGTTGGTCTTGTGCAGTTTGAGACAGCATTAACGATTTAACAAGGTTTGCCAATTCATCCAGTTTATCACCAGAGCTAGCGCCTGGTTTCGTTCCATCCACAGCTGCAGTGTAGTCTTTACAATCAGCCTCAGCATCATTTCTTTTTCCCCCTCTGGTCAACATTGCCTCACTGGTTCTTTAAAAACACACTCCTGACACCAGGGGTCCGTTCTTCGTACATCGCTAACTCAGTTAGCTGGATTTGATTGTTGACGATTTGGCATGATCTTGGATTGTTTGGTTCTTCGAAAGACATCTGTTTCTACTATCGATACATTTCCCCTTTTAAACAAACGCATGAACGCGCAGTTATCTCAGATAACTCAATCCAGCCATACTAATCATAAAGAACAGGTGTGTTCGAAAAACCCAATTAGATGGATCATGATTAGCCGGATGAAATCTCAGATTTTTTAAGCAACGTACGAAGAACGGACCCCAGTTGTCAGGTTTTGACCGGCGGACGCTCAAAGTTGAATATAGAGGAAGGACCATAAGTCACATTTGAGGTGGTTTTATTTACGAACTTGACCCAACATCCACACTAACCAACAACAATGTCTGCCTTTTATAGCAGTGCACCCTGAAACTAACCCCCAAGACAATAAATGAAACCTAATAATTATTTACATAAACACAAATAATTTCAACTACACAAATATAAAGTCAATCAAAAGAATACTTCAAATTAAACACAATTCCTCAAAGCACTACCCTCCTTCCAAATGGTTTACTCCAAGAGCTCTCAGCCACACCTGCAGCTTGTTTCTCCCCTTTGCTGCCACACCCCGCCGAGGAGCCAAACCTGGAAATGGTAAGTGCTTACAACAAAACCAGTGTATTGTTAAAGCAAGAAATCAAAAATCCAGAAATTTAAGGAAACAAATTGACATTTATATATCTACACTTCCTTCACACAGAATGGATGGCCTTGCCTCTCAAGAAGGTATTTCCAAATGTCTGAACAAAACAAATACAATAAAAATAATACAAATCAACTGTTTGGTCTGTAACTTCAATCAATAATCTAATTTCCTGACATAATGGAACCTACCTCCATTACAGGGACTTTTAGTGAAACTTAGCCTTGTTATCCGCTGAATTAAAAAAAAAATAGTATATATATATATATATATATATATATATATATATATATATATATATATATATATTGTCACGGTCCTGGTTCTTGGTCGCTCTCGGTGCTGGTTCTATCCGGAGTCCCAACTCACCACCAGTCGATATTTTTTTATTTTCCCCCAGAGGGTGGTTTGGTGGGTTGGGTGGTGGTGGTGTTGGTCACGGTCTGCGGTTGGTTCTCGGACCCTGCTGTCTTATCTCTGGCCCTGTGGGCTATGGTGATGCAGCTGTCGGAGCCTCCCTCTCTGGGAGGGAGGCTCCGACAGGCAATGAGGCATTGAGGTTGCCTATTGGAGTCAGCAGGGGAGCTGGTTTCCTGGGAGAGCATGAAGCTCTACAGTCCTTTCCTCCCCATCCCCGAACACCTCCCTCTGCCTGCTCCATCATGCTGCAACACATGTAAGACCTTGGGGATGAGAGCGTAGCTGGGGAGAAGGGTAAATTTCCCAGTCCCGCTATCTGGTGCCATCCCTGACCCCATACATATTAGACACTTTGATTTATCACATTCTCACAACACACATATATGTAAGGCATTAATTGGTGGGTTGGGGGTGGGGGTAAGACATCGGGGGGGGCTTATGGTGTAGGTCTCACCCCTGGTGGCTTCCTGTGCCCCCACTCGCTTTTAGAAATTGAGGGTTGAGAACAACATGCAACAAAACAACATTTGAACTGGCGGAGGCAGGCTCGGGGTCTTTTTCACACCCCTGTTCTCCGATTGCCACCTGGATTCTGGGGCCAGGAGGAGGAGCGGGCCACCTGGTCCAGTGTCTTGGCTGGCGGTGGGTGTTGGGTCTGGGTGATTGGCTGGGACTGGGGCTGGCGCTTCTGCTGTCCCCTGGAATATGGGGGGGAGGGGGGCGCTAATGTATGGAGGGCAGGGTGTGGGGGAGGTAGCACCTGGTTGATTGGTTGGCCCGTTCGGGTCAGGGCCGAAGCATGGACCGGTAAGGTTGGGTTGTTGTGGTGCCCCCCCCCATCTTGATTCTAGGGTTCACTTACCGGGCATGGGGGCTGGGTACCCAGCCAGCGCCTTGACCTGGGAATATAGGGTGTGTGTGGTAGGTGCGAGTCTGTGTAATGTGTCCTATTTTTTTTGTAGGAGTGTCTGCATGTGGGGGTACTAGGGTGGGAACGAGTGAATGTCACTGTGAATGTAGCTTTCTGTTTGTTTATTTGTTAGTGTACCGCCCCCTCTCCCATGACATATCAGGTCTCCACTAAGTGTGGAGCCCACCCCCCCACGTCCTGCTCACCTCCGCTGGCTGGCGCCTTGGCCTGATGGTGCATCTGTGGTACTTGATGTACGGGGCTGGGTGCCCGGGCGGGTGCTGGCTCCCTCCTGGCGGCTGCTTCGCGGGGCCTGACCGGTGGCTCGGTAGGGGCACCCCCGGGACCTCTGGTCCCTGGGGTCCATGGCCGGATCCGCTCCACCGTAGCTGGCTCCCGGCGCAATCCAGGGGCTCGTCCCCGCGGCTCCCCACAGCTCCCCGGGGCTTCGGGATCGTGGCTGTTGGTGGGTTTCCTTTGGACCGTCTCTCCTCTTCCCTTGGTTGGGGGAGGCATATTTCCTGGGTTGGCCCCTCTTGGGTTCCTTTACCGTAGGGATCCCTTAGGACATCTGGGGTTTTGATTCCCCTGACGTCTGCCTCGGAGCTCTGGGGGGTGGGACTTTGGCTCCTTACAATCGCTATTGAGCATTTTTCTCATGGATAAACCTTTCATACACAAGCGCACTCTCACAAACACCTACAGGTGCTTGGATTCAGGTACTTACAGAATCACTTCCACACAGAAAAACCATATTATTATCTTCTCCTGTCACTTTATACATATCGTAATGTTATGCCATCAGAGCTATAGACAAAATTCATATTGAATTGGAAGCAAAATGAGTTTTACAGGAACCAATAGTATTTCACACCTAAAGCAGAGACAGCCCCTCACAGCATGGATGCTGCTGTGAGCCTAGACAACTCCTCACTATCACTTTTTGTTCCTGGAGCCCTCGAGGAGAGAGGGCTGGGACCAGCCAGCCATGCCCGGCGAGCCACATGGGACTCCCATATTATGTTAATAAATTCTTGAACTTGAAGAGAAGTTGTCACTCCTTATTCTATGTGTGTGCATAGTTTGCTTTTAAAAGATTGCCAGTGCTCAAATAACCCCTTTCAACCATTGTCCTGATATCAGCTCTAGAGCTGATATTTACTGGACAATACTTAACAGACAGAGTTATTTATTAAACATTAAATAACTTTAAACAGTGTATAATTGCACAACAGTATTGATTAATACTGTATATTCTTCAGTGATGGTATCAAGGCTTTCGTTGATTGTATCTTTAATACTTTATCGGCTGGTTGTGCTGTTCTTTTTACATCTCTCTTTGCATGTGAAGAAGCAGACTGAGGATATTGTACCGTTCTTTCCCTTTCTTGTCCTCTTTCAGCTTTTCTCCTTTTTTTCTTTTCTACTTTCTTATTTTAGTGTCCATATAACATGAAATAATAAAATAATTGGCATCCTCCCAAACATGATTACCTCATCCCCAGTAAGTAAGGCAGCATTGGAGGAATCTTTAGAACCTGCACAGTGTTTGAACTGTTTAGAAGAAGTAGAGCTTTCTGAGCTATCTAAAATCTTAGCTTCATCTAAACCTTCTACCTGTATGTTAGACCCAATCCCAACCAAGTTGTTTAAGGAGGTATTCACTTTGATCAGTGGTCCTATTTTAGACGTGATTAATCTATCCTTAGTAAATGGATTTGTACCACAGGTTTTTAAAGTAGCTGTTATTAAACCTTTACTTAAGAAACCTTCTCTTGATCAAGATGAGCTAGTAAACTACAGACCTATATCTAATCTTCTTTTCTTATCTAAAATTCTTGAGAAAGTAGTTGCTAATCAACTTTGTGAACATTTACAAAGCAATGACCTACTTGAGGAGTTTCAGTCAGGCTTCAGAGCTCATCATAGCACTGAAACGGCTCTGGTGAAGGTCACTAATGATATTCTCATGGCCTCAGATAATGGACTTGTGTCTGTACTTGTCCTGTTAGATCTTAGTGCTGCATTTGATACAGTTGATCACAATATTCTCCTACAAAGACTTGAACATACTGTAGGGATTAAGGGGAAAGCATTAGGCTGGTTTAAATCTTATCTGTCGGACAGATTCCAGTTTGTTCATGTTAATAATAAATCTTCCTCAAACTCTAGGGTCACCTGTGGAGTACCACAGGGTTCAGTCCTTGGACCAATTCTCTTTACTATATATATGCTTCCGATCGGCAAAATTATCAGACAGCATGAGATTAATTTCCACTGTTATGCTGATGACACTCAGCTATATTTATCCATAAATCCTGAGGAATCCAATCAATTACTTCGACTGCAGTCATGTCTTGATGACATCAAAAGCTGGATGATTTTAAATTTCCTGCATCTAAATTCTGACAAGACCGAAGTTGTAATCTTTGGGCCAGAGTCCTCAAAAAATAAACTTCTTAACCAATCACTTAATCTGGATGGCATTATCTTGGCCTCTGGTAATAAAGTAAAAAACCTTGGTGTTATTTTTGAACAAGACATGTCATTTAAATCCCATATTAAACAGGTTTCCAGAGTTTCCTTTTTTCACCTCCGGAATATTGCCAAAATTAGAAACATTCTGTCCAGGAGTGATGCTGAAAAACTAGTCCATGCATTTGTTACTTCAAGGCTGGACTATTGTAATTCTTTACTATCAGGAAGTCCACAAAATGCAGTTCAAAGCTTTCAGCTGAGCCAAAATCCTGCAGCAAGAGTTCTGATGAAAATCAACAAGCGGGATCATATTTCTCCAATTTTAGCTTCCCTTCATTGGCTTCCTGTTAAATCAAGAATAGAATTTAAAATTCTTCTTCTAACGTATAAAGCCCTTAATAATCAAGCTCCATCATATATCAGAGCTCTGATTACCCCGTATGTTCCTAACAGAGCACTTCGCTCTCAGACTGCAGGTCTGCTGGTGGTTCCTAGAGTCTCTAAAAGTAGAATGGGAGGCAGATCCTTTAGCTATCAGGCTCCTCTCCTGTGGAACCAACTTCCAGTTTTGGTCCGTGAAGCAGACACCCTGTCTACTTTTAAGACTAATCTTAAAACCTTCCTTTTTGACAAAGCTTATAACTAGAGTGGCTCATGTTACTCTGGGCTGCCTTTGTGGTTTTGCTGCTGTGGGCTTAGGCTACTGGAGGACATCAGGGCCTATTTTTCTCACTCTACTGATTTTTACTGTTCTCCAGATTTGCATTGCATTACATTTAGCTTTTAACTTTTTGTTCTCTCTCTTTTTTCTTCATAGTAGGTACACTTGGTCTGACGTTCTGTTGACTGTGAAATCATCCAGGGAGGACAGATCACCGACTATTACCATATAATGTAGAACAGATTACTAGATCAATGTGTGCTTCTGTGCTTTTTGTCTCTCTTGTTGTGTCTCTGCTCTGTCTTCTGTAACCCCAGTCGGTCGAGGCAGATGACCGTTCATACTGAGCCCGGTTCTGCCGGAGGTTTTTTTTTCCCGTTAATGGGTGGTTTTTCTTCCCACTGTCGCTTCATGCTTGCTCAGTATGAGGGATTGCAGCAAAGCCATGTACAATGCAGACGACTCTCCCTGTGGCTCTACGGTTCCCCAGGAGTGAATGCTGCTTGTCGGGACTTCGATGCAATCAACTGGTTTCCTTATATAGGACATTTTGACCAATCTGTATAATCTGACCCAATCTGTATAATATGATTGAACTTGATTTTGTAAAGTGCCTTGAGATGACATGTTTCATGATTTGGCGCTATATAAATAAAATTGAATTGAATTGAATTGAATTGACTCATTTAAGACGAAGAAGAAGAGGAGGAGGAATAATAAGCAGAAGAAGTTGGCGTTCCAAGTAAATTTTTGCTTGAATGGAGCGGATGGCTAAAAAGGACAGCCCTTTTGCCACGTGCGATTCCTGGCAAACTGCGGCGTACCAGAGGAGTGTCTCTGACACATGGAAGAAGGCGTAATGTATTTGCTGGCCACTCATATTCCAGATATATTACCTGTCCAAGGTGAACCCCGCCTCTCGCCCATTGACAGCTGGAGATAGGCACCAGCACCCCTCGCCATCCCAACATGGACAAGCGTGTTGGAAAATGGATGGTTATAAATTAGTACAAAAAGCATGAAGCTAGTTCTTTTGTTTGTGTTTGCCTACTTTAGCCTGACATTTTAGCCTACATATAAGTTGCAGATAAACCAAACTAGTCAAAGCTTGATGCAAGCTTGTCACGTTAAAAAGTAAGTTAGCTTTAGAATGAAGCTGTAACTTTATTTCTAGTTTATTTGTTAGGGTATCAGTGTTTAAGAGCTAATGAAAACATTGGCTTTAAAGCATTTGTTAAATAAAATTTGGTATATGAATAAAGTTTTTATTTTGTAATCAACAGATTGTGCAGCTTTTCAAGATAAACAAAAGTCTGATCTCTTGTTCATTGATGCTGCTTGTGTTAAGGTAAGGTCATTCAAGTTTGGGTAATATTCTGTCAGCACACCACCTCTTCCTATCTGTAAAGGTAAGCACACCATTCTAATTGATAACAGTCTAATCTTGAATGGCAAGTTGGATAAGTACACCAGGAAGGTAAGTAGAAAAATATGGACAGTTTATAGTTGTCACTATAAACTATCCATATTTTATATAAATATGATGACACCAAGTACTGTAATATAAATAAAAAATAACTGTTCCTTTCACTTTGTTAAAAAGTGCAGTTTGCAGTGGCCAAAGGTCTGACTGGATCGTTCTGAACAGATGAGCAGCGCCGTCACCAAAAGGCTGAATGATGGATGTTTCCTGTACCACAAAGAATTAAATGGCCTAAAAATATGCCAGAAGTGAAATGTAATTACATTTAATGTAAACAAATTACATAAATTCAATAAATTAAATACTGTTTCTTCTTGCCAGTTTATGTACATAAGATATGATAGGGTTATTATAAATAACCCCTTTTATCCTAGAACGTAAACCACACAACACAAGTTTAGACTGTTCTATAGAAGAGGACAGAGGATAAACCCAGACGGAGAACTTTTACTCCCTGACAGTCTGGGATCATCTGCGTTGGTCTGCCTCTGTCCTCCTGCCTTTATTGTCACACATCAAAGAAGGGTCAGGAGTATTCAGGAGTTTACAACATGGGGGTTGAAAACAAAGAAGGGAGCAAGTTTTATTGCGGGTGATGATCAGTCACCAGCTTTATGCACAGCTGGATAAGGCAAGTCATTCCTTATCTGGGACGACCATTTGTTCTCCCTGTCTAAGGTTAAATACAACAGAACCCTCCTGAAAGCAAACTCTTAAAACAAACCAAATGCCTGTAACTTGTTAAAAATAAAATTATTACATTGATATTTCTCCAACATATCCCTACTGTTAATCATTTTTATTTACAATTGAAAGCTTAACTTAACCTACTTCAAGTACTCATTACTTGCATTTTCAATGAGACTGTCATTTTGTTAAACAATTAACAAGGGAAAAGTTAAACTACGGGGTGTATTTCTTCAAGAGGGATTTGTGAAAGCATTTGATATTGAAACATTACATTTCCCATAGTTTTAGCAATCATAGACTTTAGGCATGGGATTACACAAGCAGTAAAAACAAAAAATAATAAGAACAATAATAATGGGTGTCATTATTTTCAGCAAGAGGTGCCACCACGATCCTAAAAAGAACTAGGAGAGAAAGTTCATACTTAGAGAAACAGCATCCTGGGACATTGCTTGTTGCAGATTCTTTAAAGCAGACATAACTTCAGTAATATGAGTCTCATTGCGTCAGAAATGTACGTACAGCAGGAAATTCCAATCATTACACATACGCCACCTTGGCTAGCAGTTAACATCTCCAAAACCATTCTGTTTTGTAGTACCAATAAACGCATTTCACTTAATTGTTTGTTTTGTCCTTTGTTGATGTCCATCGTCATGTTCACTAGGGTCTTCATTCTGTAGTCCAATGTCTCAATCATCAGCAGAGATTTACCAACTCCAAACCACGGGAAAAGTGAAAGTCCTATTTTGTTCGCTGTGTTCCAGTGCTTATGTTCAGAGGGAACATTGGAACCCCACATGGGATCATGGGGCTGGAAAACTGAGCTGGAGCTGATCTCTCTTCTCCTTCTATTAGAAGGATGATTTTCCTTCACAGCTTGAGCTGAGATGATGACGGTGTGGTCAGAAACAAACACAGGTGCACATCTACCTGACCAGCTGAGGGGCAGTGATGGGTAAATGTTGTTTCCACCACACAGGAACCATCCTCCTTCTGTAGGTATAGATGCCCACGCTACGTAGTCCCGGGTTAACGTGGAGTTTGGAAACAGATCAGTAAGGTTAGCCTGGCACCCTTGTACCTGGCCCAGTTTCTTGCAGCCAGGTTTGAAAGGTGACCGTATGCACACAGGATGTTTATCACCGCGATCCACCTGGGCCTTCAGGCTTCCTACGTAGTTTCTGACTTTTTTGGTGAAAGGGAAAATCCGGGTGGTGTTGTTGCAGGTAGAAAATAACACAATATGATCCATTCAATGGATCATATTAGCATACAGGGTGGGTTGTCTGGTGGATTTGGGCATCACTGAACATACGTAGCATTACTCATGTTCTTCTCTTCAGCCAACATCATCACATACATCTGTCACAAGTTGTCTGGGTGATGGTCTGGGAGATTTCCCAACCAAATCTTCATGGCAGTGGAGTGGATAAACCTTTTTCCTCTCTCACTCAGCAGGTCTGGACTCAAACAGATAATGCACGCAACAGCCACAACACAAAAGAAGCCCCATCTCCATGGGAACCCCATTTTTGCTAGGTTAGCAGAGATGTTAATTTTACCCAGGACTCTAAAGAACAGGGATAAGTTGATTTGTTCACCAACGTTGAGACGAGTGGCCCTAAAAAACCGAACCCCTTTGTAGTCGGACTTCCCCACTGTTCCAACCTTAGGTATTTAACACTCTCTGTAACTTACAGTGGCTGAGGTGAATCCAGGATGGTCTTTCAGCGATCTTCAGAGCTGTTGGCGTGGTCAGGAGAACTTGGAATGGTCCTTCCCACCTTTGGCTCGCCCAGTTAACACCCAGTCTCCTGGTCTCACTGCTTGTGGATCCTGTGGAGACAAAGGTTCTTCTGGCAGTGAATTTGCATTGGACAATTCTTTTGACTGCAACATTTCTCTTATGTACAGTTTTACTAGGTCCAGTCTGGCCACAGCCTTTTTGTTTCTTCCATGCACTTTTTAAGACTGGATTTAAATGTCCCATTTGTCCTTTCCACAAGTCCTGCACTTTGTGGACGATAAGCAAATTGATTCTTTAAGGTTATTTGTAACCTGCTTGCCATTTGCTGAATCACCTGGTTCACAAAAATGTGGACCATTGTCACTGTAAATTTTCTGTGGGATGCCAACCTTTGCATATTGCTTTAGCTACTGTCAGTGCATGCATCTGTGTGCTTTGCTGGGATTATTTCAACCCATTTTGAAAATGCATCAATCATTACCAGACAGTATGTGTAAGGGCCACTTTGCCAGTTCAATAAAATCCATGTGCATCACTTCAAAAGGTTCCTTTGGTTCTGGAAACCTTCACTGTTCTGATCTAAAATTAGCCTGAGGGTAATTTTTAACATAGATCGTACAGGCTTTACAAAAAAATTTTTTTGTATGAATTAAATCCATATGTTGCTGTATTATAGTTATCCCTCCCTTTTTGAGACATGGCAATTGCGCATGGCTCAAAACAGCTGCTGCTTGGACTAAGCTTTTAGGGAGAACTGCTTTGTTACAAACTATAGAATCCTTCTAGATTCATTGTTGCTCCATTTTTTACCCACATTTGTTTTTCTGCAGTTGGCGCTGTTTGTTCTCTGTTTAAAAACACATCTAAATCAATGATTTGTTCTGTTTTTTGCTCTAGGTGAATATCAGAAAGACCAAATTGTAATACATCTACTACATGGGGGTCTAGTGGTTGAATGAAACCAGACCACTTCAGATGAACTTTCTACAGCCATGGTAGTTGCACAAACTGCTTGCAGACACGGGGGTAGGGCTGCAGCTACAGGTTTGAGCTTATTACCATGGGGCTATAATAACCCAGAGGTCATAAACCTAGCTTAACAGTCGACCGTTTGGATGAATGATTTTTGATAATTTGGTAGAGCTAAGACAGTTGCTGAGATAAGCTCTGCTTTTAGCTCTGTGAATTGCTGCTCTGCTTCTGAGGTCCACTGGATTGTCCCTGACATGGCCATTGGCGTGTCATAAATAAGATTTAAGAGAAGCTGAGTTTTCTCTACATAATGTGGAATCCAAGCTCTGCAGTAATTACACAATCCTAAAAAGGACATCATTTGTTTTTTTTAGTAACTGGTTTTCGGCGCATTTTCTGTTGCAGTTTTTCGCTCTTCCTGTATCTTTTTACCTTCTTCTGAGATAACATGGCCTAAGTAACGGACTTGTTTCTGCACCCACTGCATTGTATCTTTGCTAACTTTGTTTCCTGTTTTAGCCAAAATGATGTAGCAGCTGCAAAGAGTCTGCTCTGCAGTGTTCAGCTGTTTTAGATGCAATTAGAAGGCCATCTACGTACATTAACACCTTACTTCCATGCTTTGGATTAAAACTCTCCAAGCATGTTAAAATGGCTTGGATGAAAATTGTGGGACTGTCTGCGAATCCCTGTGGCAAGCGTGTGTATGTATATTTTTTCCCCTCTTAAGTAAAAGCAAACCAAAACTGGGAATCTGGGCATGGTCTAATTATTCCGGCATCCAATATAATGTTTATAACTGCCATTATACCCTCCTGTTCTTCATATTTTAGCCGGTACTGTTTTATCCGCAGCCTGTACTTTGATTTAGGAACTATTTTAACTGGTTCTACTGTTGTCAATAATTCTACATCAGTTGTCCTGTAGACCACAAAGCATTTTAGAATAACTTTTAAATCATTTTCATCGGATTCTGATAGCAAAGAATGCTGGATTATTTTGTCTCTTGCCAAATCTTGGACAGTGTTCTGCATTGAACAGAACTTTGTAAGGCTGTTTGTCATAGTTCTGTGCTAGGGCTGTAAAGCCAGACTGTTTTGTGTGGACACGGCTGAAAATCAGACGCTCTTTCTGCAACTTTTAAACGCGGGCCTGTGTCTCTCCATTGTGCTTCATTGGTCTTAAACAATGACAAGAAAAGGTTCCCATGGTAAGCCATACAATTTTTTCATCTGTGTGGAAAGCATAACAGTAATTGCCGCGAATGATCTCCCATCTGTGTACATATTTTGTGTAACCACAATTGTAGTTTCCTGTTTAAGAAACTGTTTTGCATACCTTTCATCTGGAGTTAAGCATACATTCACAGTGGTGTGTAGATCTGTCATGATTTGTTTTCATGAACCCGGATAGAGCACATAAACACAGAGCTGGTCTTGAGAGTTTATTGTAAAGAGGGAGTAGTGGAAGGTGAAAACCAGAGTCAGTTACCGGGCTGGAGTTGATGAGTTGCAGGAGCGGGCTGACTGGAGAAAACAAAAGTAGCGAAGCACTGGGGTGACAGGAGTTCCAGCAGCAAGGCAGTAAACAGGCGTGGAGTGAGTGGAGGTTGCAGGTGGAGATTGCAGACGACCCGGCAACCAGGAACAGACTGGGGTGAGCTTATAAAGGAGAGTAGAGTCCGTGGTTGATTGCAGTGTGGCTAATCAGGTTGTAATCAGGGCTGCAGTGGAGGGAGAAGGAGCTAGGAAATGCTCAAAATGCAGCCTTCAGGCTGCATCCTGGCAAGATCAGCTAACGGAATTTCATCCCATGGATTTGACAATGTGCTTCTAGCATTTTGCATGAGTTCGCTTTTCTCCTTTATTTGGAGCAGAGACGGTAAGCATAGTGCATAAAACACAGTAGTATTTTGTTGCAGCGACATTACATGTTCTACACGGACAGCTTTCATTCCATCCTGCGTTGGGAAAACTGCAATGCCTACATTTTTCCATTAAATCCCATCCTAATAGATTAATGGGGCAAGTTGGTGACAATACTACAGGAGCATACAACCTTTTTTCCTGTTTGAGGGTCCTTTATTTCTAATGCTTTTAACATCCATTCTAGGGATATTTGACCGTTTGCTGATTTTACAAAAAATGGGCATTTTAGAAGTTCTTAGTCCTAGGTTATCTTTTATACATGTTTTATAGGCTCATGAATCGCATAAAAGAGTAACTGGCTGTCTATTAATTGTAAGCACTATGTATGGTTTTACTTTTAATGCACTTAAAAGCTCCCATGCTCCATCTACTATTTTTAATGGCTCTGGATCCCCATTTGCTCTCGCCCCTAGTCACTAATCATATGAAGAACCGCCCCTGCGGCCTCTTCCCCGCCATCACAGATGAGGGGTTTGTGTCTGATTGGGACACTCCCTGGACCAATGGTCGGGTGACCCGCAATAGTGTTCCGCGCACGTGACGTCACCATCTCATGAGCAACGCCCCTTGCTGCTAAGGTAGGACAAACAGGTTGAGAGCGCACGTAGCAACCAGCCATTACACGTGCAACAGATACGATATGACTGACTTTTCAGCTGTTAAACTATCGCAAGAGGATGTCCCAGACGCCCAGTTTACTGGTAGAACTGTCGAAGAACATACCAACGTTCAGCTCGAACGATGGCTTGAGTGTCGAGGGCTTAGAAAGACTGGAAAACGGGCTGAGTTGATAGAACGGTAAGTCGATGTTTTTTCCTGCTCGGCGTTCATGGCGTCATCGGCCGTTTTTTTCTGTTTGTAATCACCGTCCAGGTATCGGTATATTTTGCCAATCGGTAGCTAACTGTTACAAATAACTGTTTACATCTCAGAACATTGCCCTTAATAAATTCATGGCGAATTGTTTGTTTAATGTTTGTGTTATTTGAAATTTATTTGAGTAGGGTCTTTTTTAGGCCTATATGCTATCCGGGTTGAACTGTTGTGTAGGCCGACCGCACAAGTGTACCCAGCGCACACATTTCTCCTTGGCAGTCTTGAATTTCGGGAAAGTAATGAAGAAAACATCCTTCATATGCGGCCTATCAGCGTACCTCGAGTCGCTGTTGCACGTTCCATAACAACAATGTTTAAAAACCATGGTTAGGAGACGTCTTAGACTTGGAAAAAGCAGTCATTTTACCGACTAAAACCAAGGGTAACGTACAGCTCTTTTATAGCGAAAGAGCGGAGGACAACGCAAGTTTGCCCTACCGCGTACCACGTGATATGACGTCACGTTCTAAAAATAGCTCGCTCGCGGAACGCCATTCCAGCATCCCCCATCTGTTTTTGCTGATTTGGGCTGCAAGCCCCCTCGATCGCTAGGACCACCCGTACCTCCTCGGAAACCTCCTCGGAAACCTCCTCAACACCGTCGAAGGGTCGGGTGGCTTGGAAAGCAAATATAAATATTTCTTCTGGGTCACACGAAGATCTGCCCAGAAAATGTGTCCCCCCCCTCCAGACGCACCACCTCCCTTTTTAGCGTTTTTCTCGGCGTGACGCACATATTCCATAAATGTGGTTACATTAGACGTTGTCAGTGTAACTAAATGTTTTTTAACCCACGCGGATATATGCGGCTAGAAAACTCCCATTAATATATTTTTTAGCTGTTGCTTAGGGTGACCAGACGTCCCCGATTTCCTAATTTCATCTTAATGAGATGTATTGATTTTTATGTATGAGCTAGAAATGTCCCCAAATTTGATTTCAGAAATCTGGTCACCTTACTGTTGCTGACATGGTGATGCCGCTGTGAAACCTATATTCTTTTTCAAAACGTACTTTGAACTCGTCTACGTCTTTCCCTATTTTTTGTTTTATGGACTCCAAATGTCCATAATCCGCCCTCCTGCGGAAAACTGCACGCTACAGCTGTCCACTGCTGTCTCTGTTCGTTCATTTGCGCTTGATGTTCAAATATTCCGCCTTGTGGGGTTCTGCCTGTATAATTCGCCCTTATTTTTTCCCAATGTTTTCCCACTGACGACTGTAAGGCTTGTCTGAACTCATGTCCATTTAAACCATATGAGTTATAAATTCCCTCCATGTCTTGGATCCAAATTTCTGGATCTTCCTGCGGAGAAGTTAACCTTCTACAGTCTTTCTAGCTTCCTCTAACAACCACGGATGGAAAACTGGGATTGTCTGAGGCTGCTGATTTACTACATTAGGATTTGCGACCTGCACCATAGAATACAATCCTTTGGACTGGTCTGTAGATAACGGATGATCTGATTTACTCAGTCCATCCAGGTCTGGGTACAGATTCGAAATATCCTTGGGGGGGGTTTAAGGGATTATACGGTGGTGGTCTGTCTTTTACAGTTGCTACCATAGTTTGCGTGACTGAAGTAATGTTCTGGCGGGTTCTTTAAAGCCTAATATTGTGAGAAACCAAACAGGAGTGGAAGGACGGCTGACCAATGGACCAGCGCTGCAGTCGCTGCCCCATCAGCCACTCCACCCCCCCTGCTGGTTGAGGCTGTCACCCTCTGTGTTTCATTATCTTCTGGACAGACGAACATAACATTAATTATATTTATTTTATTTTTCGTAATAACCTCCTCTCTACCTTGCACCTGTATTAACCAACACCGCACTATTTCGAGCTCTTATAGATATATTTATATACATGCACACATACACACACTTTTTACTTCCCGTTTTTCCCCTAGCGCTTATTTTAGCCGGCACACAACGTTTTCCCATTGATTCACCTTCAGCACACCATCTATTTTATACTTTTTCTTCCACTTCTCCAAGTATTTTTAATATTAAGAAATATATATAATATTATTTATTATAATAATATTTTAAATTTACTTGGATACACAAACTTCTCATCCCCTCTGGGATTTCCCTTTCTACTTTGTCCTGAACCCATCCTAATTACTTTTGCGTTGTGTTTATCTACATTCCAGGACCTTAATCCTGTTTTTTTTTTTTTTTTTTTACCTTTCAGGACTTAAACCTGACTTTCCCTTACTTCTGCTTCTGCAACGGACTCAAACCGGCAGCTTCGAGGGACTAAAACCTCTCAAATTAACGTAACCCTGAACCCTGAACGACGGACTTTAACCGGTCGCTTTAAAACTTACTTGCTGTGGTGTGTTTTTCTCCCGGTCGGATCCCATCAATCCCTTGTTGGCGAAAGGAGTTAAATTATGACGCTGGCCCAGCGAGGAAATTACCTCCCGGGACTTTAGACAGGTCCTTGACTCTGACCACCGGTGGAGTTTTAGCGTGTCCACTCCTCTCGTCAGCGAGTTGATATGTTGGGATTCGGGTCACGGCACCAGGCTGATAGGGTTATTATAAATAACCCCTTTTATCCTAGAACGAAAACCACACAACACAAGTTTAGATTTTTCTATAGAAGAGGACAGAGGATAAACCCAGAAGGAGAACTTTTACTCCCTGACAGTCTGGGATCATCTGCGCTGGTCTGCCTCTGTCCTCCTGCCTTTATTGTCACACATCAAAAAAGGGTCAGGAGGATTCAGGAGTTTACAACATGGGGGTTGAAAACAAAGAAGGGAGCAAGCTTTATTGCGGGTGATGATCAGTCACCAGCCTTATGCACAGCTGGATAAGGCAAGGCATTCCTTAATTGGAGGACCATTTGTTCTCCCTGTCTAAGGTTAAATACAACAGAACCTTCCTGAAAGCAAACTCTTAAAACAAACCAAATGCCTGTAACTTGATAAAAATAAAATGATTACATTCATATTTCTCCAACAAGATACACTTTAGTTCTTTACATGTGCTAAGGACAACATCCACTTGATGAAAATATGAATAAATGCAAATTACATTAGCAAGTGAAATAGATTGCAAAATTTAATAATACACATTTTAGTTGGACACAATGTTTGTATATGTAGACATTTAAATAGTCTAAAAATAAGGATATACGATACTTGAAAAATTATTAAAAATGAAAAGTAATTCCAAAATGTAAAACTTGAAGGTGCTACACAAAGACTATTTGTACACATGTAGCTTCTCATGGAGTGTTTGTTTGGCAAACTGCACAGTACTTTAACTTAAAGAGATAATTTTTTGCTAATGACTTGTGCCATCAAGCCATGAGGAAAAATCGTGACTGATTTGTGAACAAAATGAAACATTTCAGACTATTGCATCCACTAGGATTTGTCCCCTCAGCAGGGTGCCATCAGTGCTTTAAAGCTTTGCTCCCACAGACAATCGTTCTTAGTCCCATTGCTCCTGCCTGGAGCGAAAAAGGGGGTATTTCTATTCGTCCAGAGGACCTGACTGGGCTCGGAGAACTGCAGGCTGGATCGAAGCTAAGTCTGCAGTCTAACTTCTGCATCTGAATTAGTTAAACTAATTTAACGTCATTCCATGTTCTTTAAGATGAACTTTGGTTCTTTAACCTAGATCTGCAGTGAACCAGGACTCACTGAATTATTCTGATGATGCTGATGATGTGATCAACCACTTCATTTTGTCTTTTGTTTCTTTTGTGTGTACATAGTTCCTTAGCTTCTTTTTATCTTCATTTTGCTTAGTAGATTTAGTTAAGTTTCTCTAGCCTCGTAGAGAGGATTTGTTGATTCAAATATAGTGTTAATTCAAATAAACAGCATTCTATTGTGATGTTCTCTGGATTTATTTCTGTTAATAAGTTCTTGAATAATGGACACATCGTCAGGCATTATCCCTTACATAACTGTGCTTCGATTGCTGGAGACCCCTGCAAACCTGCACAGATAAGCCGGTAGCCTATGTGGATGGATTGAAGTTACAGAGCCTGTGTTTGAACAATGAGGGAGGGAGTTATGGATAACTTGTGAACCCATTTTCTAGAATAACAGGGACAGTCGATCTGTCCCCGTTTAAAATATACCCAGATTTGTCTGAGATTTTAGCATTTTATGAATGAGAACTAGGTCTGAAGTAAACAGCGGGAGCTGTTGATAGACAGACAGAGACCGTGTTCCACACATGAGGATGCGGTTAGACAGTGCCCTTCCCTTCTCCCCTATCCCTTCTCTCTAACAGGGTCTTTACAGTCTTTACAGCCTGAAGCCTGCTCTTAGGAGATTGTTAATACACTGCTTTGTTTATTTACAAACATGCTACAATGTTGTAAAACCAGGTTTGGTATTTTACACCTTGGTTCAAGTGCATGAAGATTAATACCTTGCCTTGCCTTGCCTTGCCTTGCCTTAAGGTGGCTGCAGACAGACGGACGGTATCAGAGCGTTAGCTCACCTGAGCGGTACCTGACCAGAACCTTGTTCCTAGAACGTAGCGTTTCAATAAAATACCTCGTCTAATCCCTCATTCTTCTCCTCCATAGATCCACTCAAAATCTCCTGTTATTGCTATTGTCAGTATTGTAGAAATTAAGACTGGATATTTCATGCTGTTTGTGTTTACCACAGGTATGACGAATCTTTGCATAGTTTATATCTGTCTTTGACATACTTGAGTGTTTGTTTTTCTCTTTGACATTCAAGGTTGTTCTTTTGGCCCCAATGATCTGGTGAGTATTGCCTTATCTTTACTGAGAAGCCAATCAACATATGCCAACAAACTTTCAACACCACGTGTATAAAAGGAGAGTATGAGGAGATTTGTGTGAAACACACACCTGTTGCTGGTGAAAATAGAAATACCATCTGGATTCAATGAAGCAAACTATGCTGTGCTGTTTTCTGCTTCTTGGTTTTGGTGAGTTCATCATTAAATTTGCATTTTTTACTTACAAAGGAAATTTGTTTTGGGGGGGGCTCTGTCTTTGTAAAGAGATTTTTATCTCTTTAGATCAGGCAGATGAAAGTTAGGATTTCTTGATGTGTATTCTTTGTCAGATGGGACAAAGTGATGTTACAATTTGTATGATAAGTAACAAAGGATGAAGGAGAAGTAAAAGTAGAAATTGCTCATTTTAAATACAAATTTTAAATCATTTGGCAAAACTGCATTTTATTATGTTGCATTAAACTGGCCTTTTTTTTAACAAACTAGATTTTCTGACTTGAAGTGATTACCTGAAAGGAAAAATTTAAAACATAAAGAAGACTTTGACATACCTTATTAATTTATATACAAAAAGTTTAACTTATACAAAAGAGTTTAATTAAAAACAATGACAAGATGTACTAGAATAATCCTAGTGCACATCTTTTAAACTGGGGAGCATGATGGTCTAGAGAAGTTTGACACATTCAAAGGAAAAATGGTCTTTCTGAAGTGTTGTCAAGTATGTGAGTGCTGAAATTTTTGATACTGTTTAATTTTTTATGATCTATCACTGTGTGAAAGCTTAATTTATTCATACAGCTTTTTATAAAGAAAGATAATTTACAAGTAAAGTTTAACACACGCACGCATGTGCACAGTCTTTTGTCAGGAGCATGGCATTTTGACTCAGACTCTGGGAGATCGTGGACAAGTTTCTGCAAAGCCAGTACAAGCTCTTTTTGGAGATGCAGAGGTGGGTTTTCTCTCAATTTTATTAAAAAAATGCTTCAGGATTAGAATCATGTTTTATATGCTGTCCAAAAATACTGTCAGAGCTGATCAAATTCCCAATTCCCTCTGTCATATTTGAATTTTAGTAAAATATTTTGTGCAGGACTATTTCAATTCAATTCAATTTTATTTATATAGCGCCAATTCATGAAACATGTCATCTCGAGGCACTTTACAAAGTCAAGTTCAATCATATTATACAGATTGGGTCAGATTATACAGATTGGTCAAAAATGTTCCTATATAAGAAAACCAGTTGATTGCATCAAAGTCCCGACAAGCAGCATTCACTCCTGGGGAAGCGTAGAGCTACAGGGAGAGTTGTCTGCATTGTCCATGGCTTTGCTGCAATCCCTCATACTGAGCAAGCATGAAGCGACAGTGGGAAGAAAAACTCCCCATTAACGGGAAGGAAAACCTCCGGCAGAACCGGGCTCAGTATGAACGGTCATCTGCCTCGACCGACTGGGGGTTACAGAAGACAGAGCAGAGACACAACAAGAGAGACAAACACGCACAAAAGCACACATTGATCCAGTAATCTGTTCTACATTAGATGGTAATAGCGGGTGAGCCGTCTTCACTGGATGATTTCACAGTTAACAGAATGCCAGACCAGGTGTACCTACTATGAAGATAAAAGAGAGAGAACAGAAAGTTAAAGCAGAAGTGACAACACGTAATGCATAATTGAAGAACAGTAGAACTCTATAGAGTGAGAAAATTACATCCTGATGTCCTCCAGTAGCCTAAGCCTATAGCAGTAAAACTATAAAGGTAGCTCAGAGTAACATGAGCCACTCTAGTTATAAGCTTTGTCAAAAAGGAAGGTTTTAAGATTAGTCTTAAAAGTAGACAGGGTGTCTGCCTCACGGACCAAAACTGGGAGTTGGTTCCACAGGAGAGGAGCCTGATAACTAAAGGATCTGCCTCCCATTCTACTTTTAGAGACTCTAGGAACCACCAGCAGACCTGCAGTCTGAGAGCGAAGTGCTCTGTTAGGAACATACGGGGTAATCAGAGCTCTGATATATGATGGAGCTTGATTATTAAGGGCTTTATACGTTAGAAGAAGAATTTTAAATTCTATTCTTGATTTAACAGGAAGCCAATGAAGGGAAGCTAAAATAGGAGAAATATGATCCCTCTTGTTGATTTTCATCAGAACTCTTGCTGCAGCATTTTGGATCAGCTGAAGACTTTGAACTGTATTTTGTGGACTTCCTGATAGTAAAGAATTACAATAGTCCAGCCTTGAAGTAACAAATGCATGGACTAGTTTTTCAGCATCACTCCTGGACAGAATGTTTCTAATTTTGGCGATATTCCGGAGGTGAAAAAAGGAAACTCTGGAAACCTGTTTAATATGGGATTTAAATGACATGTCTTGGTCAAAAATAACACCAAGATTTTTTACTTTATTACTAGAGGCCAAGTTAATGCCACCCAGATTAAGTGATTGGTTAAGAAGTTTATTTTTTGAGGACTCTGGCCCAAAGATTACAACTTCGGTCTTGTCAGAATTTAGATGCAGGAAATTTAAAGTCATCCAGCTTTTGATGACATCAAGACATGACTACAGTCGAAGTAATTGATTGGATTCATCAGGATTTATGGATAAATATAGCTGAGTGTCATCAGCATAACAGTGGAAATTAATCCCATGCTGTCTGATAATTTTGCCGATCGGAAGCATATATATAGTAAAGAGAATTGGTCCAAGGACTGAACCCTGTGGTACTCCACAGGTGACCCTACAGTTTGAGGAAGATTTATTATTAACATGAACAAACTGGAATCTGTCCGACAGATAAGATTTAAACCAGCCTAATGCTTTCTCCTTAATCCCTACAGTATGTTCAAGTCTTTGTAGGAGAATATTGCGATCAACTGTATCAAATGCAGCACTGAGATCTAACAGGACAAGTACAGACACAAGTCCATTATCTGAGGCCATGAGAATATCATTAGAATATTATCCTTCACCAGAGCTGTTTCAGTGCTATGATGAGCTCTGAAGCCTAACCGAAACTCCTCAAGTAGGTCATTGCTTTGTAAATGTTCACAAAGTTGATTAGCAACTACTTTCTCAAGAATTTTAGATAAGAAAAGAAGATTAGATATAGGTCTGTAGTTTACTATCTTATACGGTGGCCCTGAGGTGCAAAGCGCTACAACTTTAAGGAAAGCACTCCAACATTAATGAAAGCGCTACAACAATAAGGAAAGCACTCCAACATTAACAAAAATATTACAACATTAAAAAAATCACTTCAACATTAACAAAATCACTTCAACATTAACAAAAGCACTTCAACATTAACGAAAGCACTCCAACAATAACGAAAGCGCTGCAACATTTAGGAAAGCGCTGCAACATTTAGGAAAGCGCTACAACATTAACAAACCGGAAGAGGTACGTCCCAGTGGGAGACCTAAAAAATCGCTGATTGGACTACAGCTCGTTTTTACTTTTGAACCGAAAGTTATTCTGACTTTACTGTGTTTTTTAAAACCATGAATGTTCTCGGTAATCCAAACCGTAATATGCAGTCTAAAACGCCACTTAGTCTGTTTATAAGTTTCGCTTTTATTAATGATGCTTTTTTTTTACTACGTGCGCTGTGTTTCTGTACCTCAACGCTCTGGTCTGCTCCTCTCCCCTCCCTCCCCTCGGACCCAGGGGCTTTTATCAGCGGCAGCCTTATCACTACGTTTAATGTCTCTCCACTCCTACCAAAATGTCCTAATTAAAATCAATAGGAGAGTCCGTAGCTGTGTTTCATGCTATTTTCTTTTTAACGACACAGAACCAGTGGCGCTTCGGTGGGCGTGCTGCCTTGGTTTGAATTCAGGTGCGCAAAATTACGTTACATATAATTTAGGTGTGCACTTTTAAGGGTCATTTCAACAAGCTTGTAACATCGGAGCTTCAGTTCAGACCCAATATTCATTCTCTTCCCTCTAAAGGAGCCCTATACAGTCTTTATTTATGCTTTTCCCCCACTGTTATCCCTCGCGCGCAGCGCACCAGGGTAAAATAGAGCAGCTGCGGATCATGCGTAAAGACGCCCACCCCCCCAGAAGCAGATTGTATGTTATCGTAGTTGATAATGAAACTACAGCTTATCATTAATCTATCCATGTTGGTCTCATTTGTGAATGAGGCGGAGTTTGATCAAGCCTAAAAGGTCCAACATTTTCCCCTCAGCTGTAACCCTTAAAGCATACAGGGCTGCGTCGTTCACGCTGCGTCTTTACGCATGAGCCGGCACCCACCCTGGAACCCGGCCCAAACCCGAGGACCGTCAATGCGCCAGCGGGCCAAGGTGCCTGCCAGCGCAGCGGAGGAGGGCAGGACGTAGGGGGATGGGCTCCGCACCTAGCAGAGACTTGAGATGTTCTTGGGAGAGGGAGCGGACCGGACCCGAACCTGAGAAAAAAAAAAGAAAAAAAAACCTTCACACCATCCCTCCCTAATGCCCCACTCACCACACACAGACTTATAAAAAAAAGGATGCTGTACACACATTCCCACATAACACTCACATCCAAAAATCCCAAGTGGGGGGGGGGGGGTCACCACAATTCAACTATACGACTGCCTGTGCCCGACCCCCGGCCCCGCCCCCGGACCAGACGCCCCCCGGACCAGGCCCCCCAAAGAGGGGGGGCCAACACGACCCGTACGGGCCACCCAACCAGAACCACCCTCACCCACTAAATACCTAATAAACCCCCTCCCTCCCCGACCTTACCCTAGCCACCCCTGCCCCCCACCCCTTTCTGGGGAGAGCAGAGGCGTCAGCCCCAGACCCGGCAAGCCGCTGGCTACCCACCACAGCCCCCCGCCAAGACCCCGGACCCAGTGGCCCGCACCTCCTCCAGGCCCCAGACTCCGTGCCACGATCGGAGATCGGGGGGGTGCAAAAGACCCCGATCCTCCTTACGCCCGCTCAGATGTTGTATTGTTGCATGTTGTTCTCAAGTGTGTTTAAAACTGCGAGCGCAAAAGAGGGTGCACGGCACAGCCCACCCCCCCTCCGGAAGGAAGCTGGTGCCAGCGCCCCCCCTCCAAGCAACTACCCAGAACCCTCAATGTCTAAATGCTAGAGGGGGTAAAGGGAGGCGTCCGAGGCGAGGCCCACACAACATAAGCCCCCCCAGACGCCTTCACACCTACATGTGTGGCGGCGTGATGGAGCAGGCAGAGGGAGGAGTCCGGGGATGGGGAGCAAAGGACTGGGGAGCCAACCCAGGGAGCCAGCTCCCCTACTGACTCCAATAGGCACCCCCGCTCCCCGAAAGCTCCACCCGGAGAAAGGGGCCCCTCCAGCGGCACCACCATAGCCCGGGGGCCAGGGAGAGGCAGCAGGGCCCGCCAGCCAACCACCCACCAGGACCAACACCTCCACCCCCCCCAGCCCACCCACCAAGCCTACTGGCTTTACCCCCCCCCAAATAAATAAATAAATAAACAAATAAATTAATAAGATGGGGGACCCTGGCTAGCCAGCCCGCACGAGCCATCCCAAACCCCACCCCCCAGGCAAAACCCGCTCCGGGAGACTACACGGACCAGGACCGGGACAAAAAAAAAAAAAAAAAAAAATGTGGTGAATTTGACGATCCAAATGCAAAAAGCAGGCATATAGGATTTCTCCTATATGCCTTCTTTCTGCATTTGGATCGAACACTGACACTACATTTAGATAAAAAAAAAAATCGAATACTGGAGTCAAGGGACCGTCCAGTACACTAATTCACTGGAGGAACACAATGAACATGGAAACAGACTGGTCGCAAACGCAGGAGGATCTGACAGTTCTGACATTCACTAAGGAAAACAGGAAGGGATTAGACTGGGAAACTGAATATTAGAGAGGTGAATAAATTGCCAAACAAGAGAAGGCTGTGGAGTACAGGAAGCTGAGACACTGCTGGAAGGTAACCAACACAGAGAGCTTAACTAAATACAAAGGATCTATAAACCAAAGGGGAAAAAGCCTAACATTAACATCGGAATCGTAACCAAAGTGAACAAAGAACAAAAACATAAAAATAGGCAAGAATCTCAATACAAATAAATTAACCAAATTGCAAGACCCAAATGACAATAATAAACAACCCATGAATAAATTGAACATGAAAAGCAGAGCGACAAAGTCCAAAATAAAAAAAAGCACAAAACCAAAGTCTCATAGATCATCACAGTTCCAGATGCCTTAGAGTAGAGAGATAAGTTGTTGTTTAAACTGTGATTCTGATGGGTGGCAACAGTCCATCAGACTGTAGACAATAGGGTGATAGGTTTACATGGTTAAGATGGGTGACATGGTTAAGATGGCTTACTAAAATGCCACAATCTAATACACTTTAAAAGCAAAACAGGCTACAGTTAAAATTGCACATCGTAATGAATAAAGTATTGTATAATACAAAGAAAACAACAATCCTATACATGTCAACAAATAAGACAGATTTTGAACTTTTGTTAAAAATCTTATTTTAATTAAGAAAATACATCAAATCAACATCAATTTTGAAATGCAACAATTAAAACAAATCAACCGCAATAAATGCTCATTTAACAACTCAGTCTCAAACATGTAAGCATAACACCTACTATACTATTGTTATGCAACTACACCTGTTTGATTATGAAGATTATTATTAACTAGAAAATTTCTGAAGAAATTTAGCAAGGCGCCTGCCTCGTGGTGCGTACCGTAGCGTGTAGAATAGCAACAGGAAGTAACACCGCAAATTTCAGCTTCCTACGGTGTTCACAGCCCCCGCAGCGGCCGTCCAAAGGTGCCATGTTAAGTCAATGGACCTCCTAGGAGCCTCTGGCTAGCAGCGTTGTCATGGAGACTCCCTCACAGCTGTAGCCCTCTGTCTTAATTATCATTACCTTTATCATGTGAGGTACTGAGGTGAATGTGTGATTTCAGTGTCTTTGGAGCATTTCTGCAGCATGTAACAGAGGCAAAGAGGGGTCAAAAATGGATGTTTGACACCTCATAAAATAGACATGCTTTATCTGACATGGCCCAAATTTGTTGTAGAGCTTCCTCTCTAAAGGAAGTACAGACTCTGTGAAGCAAAAGTTTGTGCGAGCTTCCTAGAGCTACTTCCGGTTAGCAACATGCTAACCGTTAGCCGCTAACAAGGTTGTGTTCAGGATGACCAGGTGATGGTACTCTGTTAGTTTGGTCCATAACCTGTGCTGGGAAGTGCCTCAAAGAGGGAGAAAATACGTTGTTTATTACGTCGCCATGGTAACTCAAAATGGCGGGTGGTCTTGGCCCATTGAAAAGCATTGAATATTTGACACCTCCTAACATGGAGATGCTTTATCCGACATGGCCAAAATTTGTTGTGGAGCTTTCACTCTACAGTAAGAACAGACTCTGTGAAGCAGAAGTTGGTGAGACCTTCCTAGAGCTACTTCCTGTTAGCAACATGCTAACCGTTAGCCGCTAACATGGTTGTGTTCAGTATCACCGGGGGATTGTACTCTGTCAGTTTGGTCCAAATCCTGTACTGGGATGTGCTTCAAATAGGGAGAAAATACATTTTTTATAACGTTGCCATGGTAACTCAAAATGGCGGGTGGTACAAAAAAATACTTCATAGGATCAGCACACATGTTTTGTTATACATACTGTGGGGATTATAATATAAAACTCTAAGTGTCCCACACTGGGATTCGATCCCATGACCTCTTGCATGCAAAGCCTGCACTTCCCATCCGAGCTATACTGTAGCGCCATATATGGGCACGCAGTATTGGGACCATAAGGGGTTTGATCCCCCATTGAAAAGCATTGGATGTTTGACACCTCATAGCTTGGAGATGCTTTATGCGACGTAGCCCAAATTTCTTGTGGAGCTTTCTCTCTAGAGTAAGAACAGACTCTGTGAAGCAGAAGTTGGTGAGACCTTCCTAGAGCTACTTCCAGTTAGCAACATGCTAACAGTTAGCAGCTAACAAGGTTGTGTTCAGGATGACCAGGTGATGGTACTCTGTTAGTTTGGTCCATAACCTGTGCTGGGAAGTCCCTCAAAAAGGGAGAAAATACGTTGTTTATTACGTCGCCATGGTAACTCAAAATGGCGGGTGGTCTTGGCCCATTGAAAAGCATTGAATATTTGACACCTCCTAACATGGAGATGCTTTATCCGACATGGCCAAAATTTGTTGTGGAGCTTTCTCTCTACAGTAAGAACAGACTCTGTGAAGCAGAAGTTGGTGAGACCTTCCTAGAGCTACTTCCGGTTAGCAACATGCTAACAGTTAGCCGCTAACAGGGTTGTGTTCAGTATCACGAGGTGAGTGTACTCTGTCAGTTTGGTCCAAATCCTGTACTGGGAAGTGCCTCAAAAAGGGTGCCAATACTTAATGTCACCAAAGGTCACCAAAGGTCATGAGTCAGATTGGCCTCCTTTAGCAACTCAGCCTCACCACATCTGGGCCCAGAACTCAACATTTGACCAAAATGGTCAGTAGCGGCATTTCCCACATGTGGGTGGTGCTGTATTGGCCAATTATGTCGTGTCTGGGCATCATGCCAGATCCTGTTGGAAGCAAAGGCCCAGTAGGAAAGCATGTGAAATCCAAAATGGGACAGAAAAGTGACACATGGCTGAAAGTCACTTGAAAATTTTAAAATGTTAAGAGGAAGTGACTGTGCGAATTTCAGATTCCTACATTAATCACAGCCGCTGCAGCGGGCGTCGAAAGTTGCCATTGTATCCCAATGGAGCTTCTCCCTCTGGCCCTCAGAGTTCCGTCGTCATGGAAACTCACTCACACCTCTGCTGCAGGCTTGAAAATTTAAAAATGTTAAGAGGAAGTGACTGTGCGAATTTCAGATTCCTACATTAATCACAGCCGCTGCAGCGGGCGTCGAAAGTTGCCATTGTATCCCAATGGAGCTTCTCCCTCTGGCCCTCAGAGTTCCGTCGTCATGGAAACTCACTCACACCTCTGCTGCAGGCCAGTCTACCGAAGTGCAGAGACTTTGCTCACAATAAGTCCCATTGGATTATAATGGAGAACTTTGCCCCAAACAACGCTCCATATCTCCTGATCCGTAAATGGTAGAGACGTAATTTTTTCTGCGTTTATTTCGTAACGGATAGGGGAAGAAGACAGGCTATCGGTTTTTGCTGGAAAAAGTTTAATAAAGGCGTGAAAAATTATGATATAAAGGTGATTTTTATCGACTTTTAGAAATCCTTTAAAAACGGTCCCGAACAAATCGCTGTAGCTGAAAAAGTATAAGAGATATCAAAATAATTCTTTCACTATGAGTATCAGCAGGCTTTTGAGGACTATGGTGCCCATTTTCATGTTTGTACAAAAATCGGTGTAGGCACAGCAACGATGTAAAAAAGTGGATGATGTGGGAAAATGCAGCTGAAAAGCGTTTTCAGGAATTTGCACATTCGCTACTCCCGAACAAATTGTTCCTGCGGTAAAACCGTAACAGTTATCCAAACAATTCCTTTTTTATGAGTGCCAGAAGGGTCGGGACATTCATGTGTGAAAGTCTCATGCTTGTACATGAAACGGTTTAGGAGTAGCGATGATGCGAAAACATGTGATGTTTTGGATTTTCAGACGTCATTTTTCAAAAGCGCTCCATAGGAAATGAATGGGGAGGATTTCGGGTTTGTGTCGCTCTGAGGTGATTTGCGAAAAATCTATAAATGCTACACCAATGAGGGTTACATTTCCTGAATCCAGACAAAAATACCTACGTTTTGATGTATAATTTGTCTACGTAGAGTGAAAATTGAGCGAGTAGGCTGAAGTTGTTCGGAGTTTTGAAATCTTTGAAAACGCTAGAGTGGCCCACTCTAGCGGTTGGAGAATTCCGTCATTGACTTTCATTATAAACGATGATTTCGCTGATTTTCGGACATGAGCTTTGAGGAGTAACTGTGAAGAGACGATAAAAGATATCCACATCCCGTTTTCACTTCTGAGTAGTTCACAGATATGTCTACAAACTGGAAGTTAAACGGTGTTCGTAGGTGAAAGCATGGCGACACAGTACAGCTTTGAAAATGGCCATTTGGAGGCTTTTTTGAGGCTTTCTTTCTACCCGACTCCATTCATTCCTATGGGGTTTTTGGGGGGGTGGTTTTTCGCTAATTGCGTTGCCATGGTAACTCGAAACCCCAATAAAAGTAATAGCACACATCTCGAGACCGAGCCGGACGTTTTGATGTATATATTGTGGGGGTGCACGCTACGGTTCGGGCCGCATTAATCGTGACGGAAGAAGAAGTAAAGAATATTAATAAAGAGACGCGTTTAGAGGTGAATAGTAGTAGGTGCCTCCATGCATTTGCATGGGAGGCAGTGCTGTGCTTCGCACAGCACTGCCTCCTCATTGCAAATGCTTGGCAGGCACCTAACTAGAAAATTTCTGAAGAAATTTAGCAAGGCGCCTGCCTCGTGGTGCGTACCGTACTGTGTAACATAGCAACAGGAAGTAACACTGCAAATTTCAGGTTCCTACGGTGTTCACAGCCCCCGCAGTGGCCATTGAAAGGTACCATGTTAAGTCAATGGACCTCCTAGGAGCCTCTGGCTAGCAGCGTTGTCATGGAGACTCCCTCACAGCTGTAGCCCTCTGTCTTAATTATCATTACCTTTATCATGTGAGGTACTGAGGTGAATGTGTGATTTCAGTGTCTTTGGAGCATTTCTGCAGCATGTAGCAGAGGCAAAGAGGGGTCAAAAATGGATGTTTGACACCTCATAAAATATACATGCTTTATCTGACATGGACCAAATTTGTTGTAGAGCTTCCTCTCTAAGGCAAGTACGGACTCTGTAAAGCAAACGTTGGTAGGAACTTCCTAGAGCTACTACCGGTTAGCAACATGCTAACCGTTAGCCGCTAACAAGGGTGTGTTCAGGATGACCAGGTGATGGTACTCTGTTAGTTTGGTCCATAACCTGTGCTGGGAAGTGCCTCAAAGAGGGAGAAAATACGTTGTTTATTACGTCGCCATGGTAACTCAAAATGGCGGGTGGTCTTGGCCCATTGAAAAGCATTGAATATTTGACACCTCCTAACATGGAGATGCTTTATCCGACATGGCCAAAATTTGTTGTGGAGCTTTCTCTCTACAGTAAGAACAGACTCTGTGAAGCAGAAGTTGGTGAGACCTTCCTAGAGCTACTTCCTGTTAGCAACATGCTAACCATTAGCCGCTAACATGGTTGTGTTCAGTATCACCGGAGGATTGTACTCTGTCAGTTTGGTCCATAACCTGTGCTGGAAAGTGCCTGAAAGAGGGAGAAAATACGTTGTTTATTACGTCGCCATGGTAACTCAAAATGGTGGGTGGTCTTGGCCCATTGAAAAGCATTGAATATTTGACACCTCCTAATATGGAGATGCTTTATCCGACATGGCCAGAATTTGTTGTGGAGCTTTCTCTCTAAAGTAAGAACAGCCTCCTTGAAGCAGAAGTTGGTGAGACCTTCCTAGAGCTACTTCCTGTTAGCAACATGCTAACCGTTAGCCGCTAACATGGTTGTGTTCAGTATCATGGGGGCATTGTACTCTGTCAGTTTGGTCCAAATCCTGTACTGGGATGTGCTTCAAATAGGGAGAAAATACGTTTTTTATAATGTTGCCATGGTAACTCAAAATGGCGGGTGGTACAAAAAAATACTTCATAGGATCAGCACACATGTTTTGTTATACATACTGTGGGGATTATAATATAAAACTCTAAGTGTGCCACACCGGGATTCGATCCCATGACCTCTTGCATGCAAAGCCTGCACTTTCCATCTGAGCTATACTGTAGCGCCATATATGGGCATCTAGTATTGGGATAATAAGGGGTTTGATCCCCCATTGAAAAGCATTGGATGTTTGACACCTCATAGTTTGGAGATGCTTTATGCGACGTAGCCCAAATTTCTTGTGGAGCTTTCTCTCTAGAGTAAGAACAGACTCTGTGAAGCAGAAGTTGGTGAGACCTTCCTAGAGCTACTTCCGGTTAGCAACATGCTAACAGTTAGCCGCTAACAGGTTTGTGTTCAGTATCACCAGGTGAGTGTACTCTGTCAGTTTGGTCCAAATCCTGTACTGGGAAGTGCCTCAAAAAGGGTGCCCATACTTAATGTCACCAAAGGTCACCAAAGGTCATGAGTCAGATTGGCCTCCTTTAGCAACTCAGCCTCACCACATCTGGGCCCAGAACTCAACATTTGACCAAAATGGTCAGTAGCGCCATTTCCCACATGTGGGTGGTGCTGTATTGGCCAATTATGTCGTGTCTGGGCATCATGCCAGATCCTGTTAGAAGCAAAGGCCCAATAGGAAAGCATGTGAAATCCAAAATGGGACAGAAAAGTGACACATGGCTGAAAGTCACTTGAAAATTTTAAAATGTTAAGAGGAAGTGACTGTGCGAATTTCAGATTCCTACATTAATCACAGCCGCTGCAGTGGGCGTCGAAAGTTGCCATTGTATCCCAATGGAGCTTCTCCCCCTGGCCCTCAGAGTTCCGTCGTCATGGAAACTCACTCACACCTCTGCTGCAGGCCAGTCTACCGAAGTGCAGAGACTTTGCTCACAATAAGTCCCATTGGATTATAATGGAGAACTTTGCCCCGAACAACGCTCCATATCTCCTGATCGGTAAATGGTAGAGACGTAATTTTTTCTGCGTTTATTTCGTGACGGATAGGGGAAGAAGACAGGCTATCGGTTTTTGCTGGAAAAAGTTTAATAAAGGCGTGAAAAATTATGATATAAAGGGGTTTTATATCGACTTTTAGAAATCCTCTAAAAACGGTCCCGAACAAATCGCTGTAGCTGAAAAAGTATAAGAGATATCAAAATAATTCTTTCACTATGAGTATCAGCAGGCTTTTGAGGACTATGGTGCCCATTTTCATGTTTGTACAAAAATCGGTGTAGGCACAGCGACGATGTAAAAAAGTGGATGATGTGGGAAAATGCAGCTGAAAAGCGTTTTCAGGAATTTGCACATTCGCTACTCCCGAACAAATTGTTCCTGCGGTAAAACCGTAACAGTTATCCAAACAATTCCTTTTTTATGAGTGCCAGAAGGGTCGGGACATTCATGTGTGAAAGTCTCATGCTTGTACATGAAACGGTTTAGGAGTAGCGACGATGCGAAAACATGTGATATTTTGGATTTTCAGACGTCATTTTTCAAAACCGCTCCATAGGAAATGAATGGGGAGGATTTCGGGTTTGTGTCGCTCTGAGGTGATTTGCGAAAAATCTATAAATGCTACACCAATGAGGGTTACATTTCCTGAATCCAGACAAAAATACCTACGTTTTGATGTATATTTTGTCTACGTAGAGTGAAAATTGAGCGAGTAGGCTGAAGTTGTTCGGAGTTTTGAAATCTTTGAAAACGCTAGAGTGGCCCACTCTAGCGGTTGGAGAATTCCGTCATTGACTTTCATTATAAACGATGATTTCGCTGATTTTCGGACATGAGCTTTGAGGAGCACTTGTGAGGAGACGATAACAGATATCCACATCCCGTTTTCACTTCTGAGTAGTTCACAGATATGTCTACAAACTGGAAGTTAAGCGGTGTTCATAGGTGAAAGCATGACGATACAGTACAGCTTTGAAAATGGTCATTTGGAGGCTTTTTTGAGGCTTTCTCTTGATCCGACTCCATTCAATTCCTATGGGATTCATTTTGGGGTGGTTTTTTGGGAATTTCGTCGCCATGGTAACTCGAAACCCCAATAAAAGTAATAGCACACTATTCCCGACCGAGCCGCACGTTCTGGTACCTATATCGTGGGGGTGCACGCTACGGTTCGGGCCGCATTAATCGTGGAATAATAAAGAATAATAATAAAGAGTCCGTTTAGAGGTGAATAGTAATAGGTGCCTCCATGCATTTGCATGGGAGGCAGTGCTGTGCTTCGCACAGCACTGCCTCCTCATTGCAAATGCCATGGCAGGCGCCTAACTAGAAAATTTCTGAAGAAATTTAGCAAGAAGCCTGCCTCGTGGTGCGTACCGTACCATCAAAAATGCTAACAGGAAGTAACACTGCGAATTTCAGCTTCCTAGAGTCTTCACAGCCCCCGCAGCGGCCGTTGAAAGGTGCCATGTTAAGTCAATGGACCTACTAGGAGCCTCTGGCTAGCTGCGTTGTCATGGAGACTCACTGACAGCTGCAGTCCACTCTGTCTGTAAAGGCAGAACAACCCTGGCTAAGCAGAAGTTGGTAGGACCTTCCTAAAGCTACTTCCGGTTAGCGTCATGCTAACCGTTAGCCGCTAGCATGGTTGTGGTCAGTCTCACCAGGTGAATGTACTCTGTGAGTTTGGTCCAAATTCTGTACTGGAAAGTGCCTCAAATAGGGTGCCAATACTTAATGTCACCAAAGGTCATGGGTCAGATCGGCCTCCGCTAACAAGGTTGTGTTCAGTATCACCAGGTGAATGTACTCTGTGAGTTTGGTCCAAATCCTGTACTGGAAAGTGCGTCAAATAGGGTGCCAATACTTAATGTCACCAAGGGTCATGGGTCAGATCGGCCTCTGCTAACAAGGTTGTGTTCAGTATCACCAGTTGATGGTACTCTGTGAGTTTTGTCCAAATCCTTTACTGGAAAGTGCCTCAAATAGGGTGCCAATACTTAATGTGACCAAAGGTCATGGGTCAGATCGGCCTCCGCTAACAAGGTTGTGTTCAGTATCACCAGTTGATGGTACTCTGTGAGTTTGGTCCAAATCCTGTACTGGAAAGTGCCTCAAATAGGGTGCCAATACTTAATGTCACCAAAGGTCATGGGTCAGATCGGCCTCCGCTAACAAGGTTGTGTTCAGTATCACCAGGTGAATGTACTCTGTGAGTTTGGTCCAAATCCTGTACCGGAAAGTGCGTCAAATAGGGTGCCAATACTTAATGTCACCAAAGGTCATGGGTCAGATCGGCCTCCGCTAACAAGGTTGTGTTCAGTATCACCAGGTGAATGTACTCTGTGAGTTTGGTCCAAATCCTGTACTGGAAAGTGCCTCAAATAGGGTGCCAATACTTAATGTCACCAAAGGTCATGGGTCAGATCGGCCTCTGCTAACAAGGTTGTGTTCAGTATCACCAGGTGAATGTACTCTGTGAGTTTGGTCCAAATCCTGTACTGGAAAGTGCGTCAAATAGGGTGCCAATACTTAATGTCACCAAAGGTCATGGGTCAGATCGGCCTCCGCTAACAAGGTTGTGTTCAGTATCCCTGGGTGATGATACTCTGTGAGTTTGGTCCAAATCCTGTACTGGAAAGTGCGTCAAATAGGGTGCCAATACTTAATGTCACCAAGGGTCGTGGGTCAGATCGGCCTCCTTTAGCAACTCAGCCTCACCCTATCTGGGCCCAGAACTCAACATTTGACCAAAGTGGTGTGTAGCGCCATTTCCCACAGGTGGGTGGTGCTGTATTGGCCAATTGGGTCGTCTCTGGGCCTCATGCCAGGTCCTGTTGGAAGCAAAGGGCCAATAAGAAAGCATGTGAAATCCAAAATGGGACAGAAAAGTGACACATGGCTGAAAATCACATGAAAATTTTAAAATGTTAAGAGGAAGTGACTGTGCGAATTTCAGATTCCTACATTAATCACAGCCGCTGCAGCGGGCGTCGAAAGTTGCCATTGTATCCCAATGGAGCTTCTCCCTCTGGCCCTCAGAGTTCCGTCGTCATGGAAACTCACTCACACCTCTGCTGCAGGCCAGTCTACCGAAGTGCAGAGACTTTGCTCACAATAAATCCCATTGGATTATAATGGAGAACTTTGCCCCGAACAACGATCCATATCTCCTGATCCGTAAATGGTAGAGACGTAATTTTTTCTGCGTTTATTTCGTAACGGATAGGGGAAGAAGACAGGCTATCGGTTTTTGCTGGAAAAAGTTTAATAAAGGCGTGAAAAATTATGATATAAAGGTGATTTTTATGGATTTTTTGAAATCCTCTAAAAAAGGTCCCGAACAAATCGCTGTAGCTGAAAAAGTATAAGAGATATCAAAATAATTCTTTAACTATGAGTATCAGCAGGCTTTTGAGGACTATGGTGCCCATTTTCATGTTTGTACAAAAATCGGTGTAGGCACAGCGACGATGTAAAAAAGTGGATGATGTGGGAAAATGCAGCTGAAAAGCGTTTTCAGGAATTTGCACATTCGCTACTCCCGAACAAATTGTTCCTGCGGTAAAACCGTAACAGTTATCCAAACAATTCCTTTTTTATGAGTGCCAGAAGGGTCGGGACATTCTTGTGTGAAAGTCTCATGCTTGTACATGAAACGGTTTAGGAGTAGCGACGATGCGAAAACATGTGATGTTTTGGATTTTCAGACGTCATTTTTCAAAACCGCTCCATAGGAAATGAATGGGGAGGATTTCGGGTTTGTGTCGGTCTGAGGTGATTTGCGAAAAATCTATAAATGCTACACCAATGAGGGTTACATTTCCTGAATCCAGACAAAAATACCTACGTTTTGATGTATAATTTGTCTACGTAGAGTGAAAATTGAGCGAGTAGGCGGAAGTTGTTCGGAGTTTTGAAATCTTTGAAAACGCTAGAGTGGGCCACTCTAAGAGTCTGAGAATTCCGTCATTGACTTTCATTATAAACGATGATTTTGCTGATTTTCGGACATGAGCTTTGAGGAGTAACTGTGAAGAGACGATAAAAGATATCCACATCCCGTTTTCACTTCTGAGTAGTTCACAGATATGTCTACAAACTGGAAGTTAAACGGTGTTCGTAGGTTAAAGCATGACGATACAGTACAGCGTTGAAAATGGCCATTTTGAGGCTTTTTTGAGGCGTTCTTTCTACCCGACTCCATTCATTCCTATGGGATTTTTGGGGGTGGTTTTTCGCTAATTGCGTTGCCATGGTAACTCGAAACCCCAACAGAAGTAATAGCACACATCTCGAGACCGAGCCGGACGTTTTGATGTATATATTGTGGGGGTGCACGCTACGGTTCGGGCCGCATTAATCGTGGAGGAAGAAAAATAAAGAATATTAATAATAATACTAGAAAATTTCTGAAGAAATTTAGCAAGGCGCCTGCCTCGTGGTGCGTACCGTACCGTTGAAAATACTAACGGGAAGTAACACTGCGAATTTCAGCTTCCTACGGTCTTCACAGCCCCCGCAGCGGCCGTCGAAAGGTGCCATGTTAAGTCAATGGAGGATCTCCCTAGGAGCCTCTAGCTAGCAGCGTTGTCATGGAGACTCCCTCACAGCTGCAGCCCTCTCTTTGTCTGTAAAGGCAGAACAACCCTGGCTAAGCAGAAGTAGGTAGGACCTTCCTACAGCTACTTCCTGTTAGCAACATGCTAACCATTAGCCACCAACATGGTTGTGGTCAGTCTCACCAGGTGATGGTACTCTGTGAGTTTGGTCCAAATCCTCTACTGGAAAGTGCCTCAAATAGGGTGCCAATACTTAATGTCACCAAAGGTCACGGGTGAGATCGGCCTCCGCTAACAAGGATGTGTTCAGTATCACCAGGTGAATGTACTCTGTGAGTTTGGTCCAAATCCTGTACTGGAAAGTGCCTCAAATAGGGTGCCAATACTTCCACGCCCGCTGCAGTTTTGAAATCTTTGAAAACGCTAGAGTGGGCCACTCTAAGAGTCTGAGAATTCCGTCATTGACTTTCATTATAAACGATGATTTCGCTGATTTTCGGACATGAGCTTTGAGGAGTAACTGTGAAGAGACGATAAAAGATATCCACATCCCGTTTTCACTTCTGAGTAGTTCACAGATATGTCTACAAACTGGAAGTTAAACGGTGTTCGTAGGTGAAAGCATGACGACACAGTACAGCGTTGAAAATGGCCATTTGGAGGCTTTTTTGAGGCTTTCTTTCTACCCGATTCCATTGATTCCTATGGGATTTTTGGGTGTGGTTTTTCGCTAATTTTGTCGCCATGGTAACTCGAAACCCCAATAAAAGTAATAGCACACCATTCCCGACCGAACCGCACGTTTTGATGCCTATATTGTGGGGGTGCACGCTACGGTTCGGGCCGCATTAATCGTCAAACAATTAAGAATATTAATAAGAATAATAAATAGTCCGTTTAGAGGTGAATAGTAGTAGGTGCCTCCATGCATTTGCATGGGAGGCAGTGCTGTGCTTCGCACAGCACTGCCTCCTCATTGCAAATGCTTGGCAGGCACCTAATAATACTAGAAAATTTCTGAAGAAATTTAGCAAGGTGCCTGCCTCGTGGTGCGTACCGTACTGTGTAAAATAGCAACAGGAAGTAACACCGCGAATTTCAGGTTCCTACGGTTTTCACAGCCCCCGCAGCGGCCGTGGAAAGGTGCCATGTTAAGTCAATGGACCTCCTGGGAGCCTCTGGCTAGCAGCGTTGTCATGGAGACTCCCTCACAGCTGTAGCCCTCTGTCTTAATTATCATTACCTTTATCATGTGAGGTACTGAGGTGAATGTGTGATTTCAGTGTCTTTGGAGCATTTCTGCAGCATGTAACAGAGGCAAATAGGGGTCAAAAATGGATGTTTGACACCTCATAAAATAGACATGCTTTATCTGACATGGCCCAAATTTGTTGTAGAGCTTCCTCTCTAAAGGAAGTACAGACTCTGTGAAGCAAAAGTTTGTGCGAGCTTGCTAGAGCTACTTCCGGTTAGCAACATGCTAACCGTTAGCCGCTAACAAGGTTGTGTTCAGGATGACCAGGTGATGGTACTCTGTTAGTTTGGTCCATAACCTGTGCTGGGAAGTGCCTCAAAGAGGGAGAAAATACGTAGTTTATTACGTCGCCATGGTAACTCAAAATGGTGGGTGGTCTTGGCCCATTGAAAAGCATTGAATATTTGACACCTCCTAACATGGAGATGCTTTATCCGACATGGCCAAAATTTGTTGTGGAGCTTTCTCTCTACAGTAAGAACAGACTCTGTGAAGCAGAAGTTGGTGAGACCTTCCTAGAGCTACTTCCGGTTAGCAACATGCTAACAGTTAGCCGCTAACAGGGTTGTGCTCAGTATCACCAGGTGAGTGTACTCTGTCAGTTTGGTCCAAATCCTGTACTGGGAAGTGCCTCAAACAGGGTGCCAATACTTAATGTGACCAAAGGTCACCAAAGGTCGTGAGTCAGATTGGCCTCCTTTAGCAACTCAGCCTCACCACATCTGGGCCCAGAACTCAACATTTGACCAAAATGGTCAGTAGCGCCATTTCCCACAGGTGGGTGGTGCTGTATTGGCCAATTGGGTCGTCTCTGGGCCTTATGCCAGGTCCTGTTGGAAGCAAAGGCCCAATAAGAAAGCATGTGAAATCCAAAATGGGACAGAAAAGTGACACATGGCTGAAAGTCACATGAAAATTTTAAAATGTTAAGAGGAAGTGACTGTGCGAATTTCAGATTCCTACATTAATCACAGCCGCTGCAGCGGGCGTCGAAAGTTGCCATTGTATCCCAATGGAGCTTCTCCCTCTGGCCCTCAGAGTTCCGTCGTCATGGAAACTCACTCACACCTCTGCTGCAGGCTTGAAAATTTAAAAATGTTAAGAGGAAGTGACTGTGCGAATTTCAGATTCCTACATTAATCACAGCCGCTGCAGCGGGCGTCGAAAGTTGCCATTGTATCCCAATGGAGCTTCCCCCTCTGGCCCTCAGAGTTCCGTCGTCATGGAAACTCACTCACACCTCTGCTGCAGGCCAGTCTACCGAAGTGCAGAGACTTTGCTCACAATAAGTCCCATTGGATTATAATGGAGAACTTTGCCCCGAACAACGCTCCATATCTCCTGATCCGTAAATGGTAGAGACGTAATTTTTTCTGCGTTTATTTCGTAACGGATAGGGGAAGAAGACAGGCTATCGGTTTTTGCTGGAAAAAGTTTAATAAAGGCGTGAAAAATTATGATATAAAGGTGATTTTTATGGAATTTTAGAAATCCTCTAAAACCGGTCCGGAACAAATCGCTGTAGCTGAAAAAGTATAAGAGATATCAAAATAATTCTTTCACTATGAGTATCAGCAGGCTTTTGAGGACTATGGTGCCCATTTTCATGTTTGTACAAAAATCGGTGTAGGCACAGCGACGATGTAAAAAAGTGGATGATGTGGGAAAATGCAGCTGAAAAGCGTTTTCAGGAATTTGCACATTCGCTACTCCCGAACAAATTGTTCCTGCGGCAAAACCGTAACAGTTATCCAAGCAATTCCTTTTTTATGAGTGCCAGAAGGGTCGGGACATTCATGTGTGAAAGTCTCATGCTTGTACATAAAACGGTTTAGGAGTAGCGACGATGCGAAAACATGTGACGTTTTGGATTTTCAGACGTCATTTTTCAAAACCGCTCCATATGAAATGAATGGGGAGGATTTCGGGTTTGTGTCGGTCTGAGGTGATTTGCGAAAAATCTATAAATGCTACACCAATGAGGGTTACATTTCCTGAATCCAGACAAAAATACCTACGTTTTGATGTATAATTTGTCTACGTAGAGTGAAAATTGAGCGAGTAGGCTGAAGTTGTTCGGAGTTTTGAAATCTTTGAAAACGCTAGAGTGGCCCACTCTAGCGGTTGGAGAATTCCGTCATTGACTTTCATTATAAACGATGATTTCGCTGATTTTGGGACATGAGCTTTGAGGAGTAACTGTGAAGAGACGATAAAAGATATCCACATCCCGTTTTCACTTCTGAGTAGTTCACAGATATGTCTACAAACTGGAAGTTAAACGGTGTTCGTAGGTGAAAGCATGACGATACAGTACAGCGTTGAAAATGGCCATTTTGAGGCTTTTTTGAGGCGTTCTTTCTACCCGACTCCATTCATTCCTATGGGATTTTTGGGGGTGGTTTTTCGCTAATTGCGTTGCCATGGTAACTCGAAACCCCAACAGAAGTAATAGCACACATCTCGAGACCGAGCCGGACGTTTTGATGTATATATTGTGGGGGTGCACGCTACGGTTCGGGCCGCATTAATCGTGAAGGAAGAAAAATAAAGAATATTAATAATAATACTAGAAAATTTCTGAAGAAATTTAGCAAGGTGCCTGCCTCGTGGTGCGTACCGTACTGTGTAAAATAGCAACAGGAAGTAACACCGCGAATTTCAGGTTCCTACGGTTTTCACAGCCCCCGCAGCGGCCGTGGAAAGGTGCCATGTTAAGTCAATGGACCTCCTGGGAGCCTCTGGCTAGCAGCGTTGTCATGGAGACTCCCTCACAGCTGTAGCCCTCTGTCTTAATTATCATTACCTTTATCATGTGAGGTACTGAGGTGAATGTGTGATTTCAGTGTCTTTGGAGCATTTCTGCAGCATGTAACAGAGGCAAATAGGGGTCAAAAATGGATGTTTGACACCTCATAAAATAGACATGCTTTATCTGACATGGCCCAAATTTGTTGTAGAGCTTCCTCTCTAAAGGAAGTACAGACTCTGTGAAGCAAAAGTTTGTGCGAGCTTGCTAGAGCTACTTCCGGTTAGCAACATGCTAACCGTTAGCCGCTAACAAGGTTGTGTTCAGGATGACCAGGTGATGGTACTCTGTTAGTTTGGTCCATAACCTGTGCTGGGAAGTGCCTCAAAGAGGGAGAAAATACGTTGTTTATTACGTCGCCATGGTAACTCAAAATGGCGGGTGGTCTTGGCCCATTGAAAAGCATTGAATATTTGACACCTCCTAACATGGAGATGCTTTATCCGACATGGCCAAAATTTGTTGTGGAGCTTTCACTCTACAGTAAGAACAGACTCTGTGAAGCAGAAGTTGGTGAGACCTTCCTAGAGCTACTTCCTGTTAGCAACATGCTAACCGTTAGCCGCTAACAAGGTTGTGTTCAGGATGACCAGGTGATGGTACTCTGTTAATCTGGTCCATAACCTGTGCTGGGAAGTGCCTCAAAGAGGGAGAAAATACGTTTTTTATTACGTCGCCATGGTAACTCAAAATGGCGGGTGGTCTTGGCCCATTGAAAAGCATTGAATATTTGACACCTCCTAACATGGAGATGCTTTATCCGACATGGCCAAAATTTGTTGTGGAGCTTTCACTCTACAGTAAGAACAGACTCTGTGAAGCAGAAGTTGGTGAGACCTTCCTAGAGCTACTTCCTGTTAGCAACATGCTAACCGTTAGCCGCTAACAAGGTTGTGTTCAGGATGACCAGATGATGGTACTCTGTTAGTTTGGTCCATAACCTGTGCTGGGAAGTGCCTCAAAGAGGGAGAAAATACGTTTTTTATTACGTCGCCATGGTAACTCAAAATGGCGGGTGGTCTTGGCCCATTGAAAAGCATTGAATATTTGACACCTCCTAACATAGAGATGCTTTATCCGACATGGCCAAACTTTGTTGTGGAGCTTTCACTCTACAGTAAGAACAGACTCTGTGAAGCAGAAGTTGGTGAGACCTTCCTAGAGCTACTTCCTGTTAGCAACATGCTAACCGTTAGCCGCTAACATGGTTGTGTTCAGTATCACCGGGGGATTGTACTCTGTCAGTTTGGTCCAAATCCTGTACTGGGATGTGCTTAAAATAGGGAGAAAATACGTTTTTTATAACGTTGCCATGGTAACTCAAAATGGCGGGTGGTACAACAAAATACTTCATAGGATCAGCACACATATTTTGTTATACATACTGTGGGGATTATAATATAAAACTCTAAGTGTGCCACACCGGGATTCGATCCCATGACCTCTTGCATGCAAAGCCTGCACTTTCCATCTGAGCTATACTGTAGCGCCATATATGGGCATGCAGTATTGGGACCATAAGGGGTTTGATCCCCCATTGAAAAGCATTGGATGTTTGACACCTCATAGCTTGGAGATGCTTTATGCGACGTAGCCCAAATTTCTTGTGGAGCTTTCTCTCTAGAGTAAGAACAGACTCTGTGAAGCAGAAGTTGGTGAGACCTTCCTAGAGCTACTTCCAGTTAGCAACATGCTAACAGTTAGCCGCTAACAGGGTTGTGTTCAGTATCACCAGGTGAGTGTACTCTGTCAGTTTGGTCCAAATCCTGTACTGGGAAGTGCCTCAAAAAGGGTGCCAATACTTAATGTCACCAAAGGTCACCAAAGCTCATGAGTCAGATTGGCCTCCTTTAGCAACTCAGCCTCACCACATCTGGGCCCAGAACTCAACATTTGACCAAAATGGTCAGTAGCGCCATTTCCCACATGTGGGTGGTGCTGTATTGGCCAATTATGTGGTGTCTGGGCATCATGCCAGATCCTGTTAGAAGCAAAGGCCCAATAGGAAAGCATGTGAAATCCAAAATGGGACAGAAAAGTGACACATGGCTGAAAGTCACTTGAAAATTTAAAAATGTTAAGAGGAAGTGACTGTGCGAATTTCAGATTCCTACATTAATCACAGCCGCTGCAGCGGGCGTCGAAAGTTGCCATTGTATCCCAATGGAGCTTCTCCCCCTGGCCCTCAGAGTTCCGTCGTCATGGAAACTCACTCACACCTCTGCTGCAGGCCAGTCTACCGAAGTGCAGAGACTTTGCTCACAATAAGTCCCATTGGATTATAATGGAGAACTTTGCCCCGAACAACGCTCCATATCTCCTGATCCGTAAATGGTAGAGACGTAATTTTTTCTGCGTTTATTTCGTAACGGATAGGGGAAGAAGACAGGCTATCGGTTGTTGCTGGAAAAAGTTTAATAAAGGCGTGAAAAATTATGATATAAAGGGGTTTTATATCGACTTTTAGAAATCCTCTAAAAACGGTCCCGAACAAATCGCTGTAGCTGAAAAAGTATAAGAGATATCAAAATAATTCTTTCACTATGAGTATCAGCAGGCTTTTGAGGACTATGGTGCCCATTTTCATGTTTGTACAAAAATCGGTGTAGGCACAGCGACGATGTAAAAAAGTGGATGATGTGGGAAAATGCAGCTGAAAAGCGTTTTCAGGAATTTGCACATTCGCTACTCCCGAACAAATTGTTCCTGCGGCAAAACCGTAACAGTTATCCAAACAATTTCTTTTTTATGAGTGCCAGAAGGGTCGGGACATTCATGTGTGAAAATCTCATGCTTGTACATGAAACGGTTTAGGAGTGGCGACGATGCGAAAACATGTGATGTTTTGGATTTTCAGACGTCATTTTTCAAAACCGCTCCATAGGAAATGAATGGGGAGGATTTCGGGTTTGTGTCGCTCTGAGGTGATTTGCGAAAAATCTATAAAGGCTACACCAATGAGGGTTACATTTCCTGAATCCAGACAAAAATACCTACGTTTTGATGTATAATTTGTCTACGTAGAGTGAAAATTGAGCGAGTAGGCTGAAGTTGTTCGGAGTTTTGAAATCTTTGAAAACGCTAGAGTGGCCCACTCTAGCGGTTGGAGAATTCCGTCATTGACTTTCATTATAAACGATAATTTTGCTGATTTTCGGACATGAGATTTGAGGAGTAACTGTGAAGAGACGATAAAAGATATCCCCATGCCGTTTTCACTTCTGAGTGGTTCACAGATATGTCTACAAACTGGAAGTTAAACGGTGTTCGTAGGTGAAAGCATGACGACACAGTACAGCGTTGAAAATGGTCATTTTGAGGCTTTTTTGAGGCTGTCTTTTTACCCGACTCCATTCATTCCTATGGGATTTTTGGGGGTGGTTTTTCGCTTATTGCGTTGCCATGGTAACTCGAAACCCCAATAGAAGTAATACCACACATCTCGAGACCGAGCCGGACGTTTTGATGTATATATTGTGGGGGTGCACGCTACGGTTCGGGCCGCATTAATCGTGAAGTAAGAAAAATAAAGAATAATAAATAAGCCGTTTAGAGGTGAATAGTAGTAGGTGCCTCCATGCATTTGCATGGGAGGCAGTGCTGTGCTTCGCACAGCACTGCCTCCTCATTGCAAATGCTTGGCAGGCACCTAACTAGAAAATTTCTGAAGAAATTTAGCAAGGCGCCTGCCTCGTGGTGCGTACCGTACCGTCGAAAATAGTAACGGGAAGTAACACTGCGAATTTCAGCTTCCTACGGTCTTCACAGCCCCCGCAACGGCCGTCCAAAGGTGCCATGTTAAGTCAATGGACCTCCTAGGAGCCTCTGGCTAGCAACGTTGTCATGGAGACTCCCTCACAGCTGTAGCCCTCTCTTTGTCTGCAAAGGCAGATCAAACCTGGCTAAGCAGAAGTTGGTAGGACCTTCCTATAGCTACTTCTGGTTAGCAACATGCTAACCATTAGCTGCTAGCATGGTTGTGTTCAGTATCATCGGGTGATGTTACTCTGTTAGTTTAGTCCAAATCCTGTACTGAGAAGTGGCTAAAAAGAGAAAAAATGCTAAAAGTCACCATAGGCCATTTTCCCATTCATTCCTATGGGAGTTTTTGGCTTCAGTTTCTGGGGTACTACGTTACCATGGTTACTGCCAGTGACAACAGAAGTAATAGCACACCTCGTGAGACCCAGCCGCACGTTTTGATATATAGATTGTGGGGGTGGACGCTTCCGTTCGGGCCGCATTAATTTGCGAAGGTTGAAGTAAGTGCATAGTATATTTAACACTAGAAAATTTCTGAAGAAATTTAGCAAGGTGCCTGCCTCGTGGTGCGTACCGTACCGTCGAAAATACTAACCGGAAGTAACACTGCGAATTTCAGGTTCCTACGGTGTTCACAGCCCCTGCAGCGGCCGTCGAAAGGTTCCATGTTAAGTCAATGGACCTCCTAGGAGCCTCTGGCTAGCAGCGTTGTCATGGAGACTCCCTCACAGCTCTAGCTCCCTCTTTGTCTGTAAAGCCAGAACAACCCTGGCTAAGCAGAAGTTTGTAGGACCTTCCTGGAGCTACTTCCGGTTAGCAACATGCTAACCATTAGCCGCTAACATGGTTGTGGTCAGTCTCACCGGGTGATGGTACTCTGTTAGTTTGGTTGAAATCCTATGCTGAGAAGTGCCTAAAAAGAGAGAAAATCCTAAAATTCACCAAAGGTCATTTTCCCATTCATTCCTATGGGAGTTTTTGGCTTCAGTTTCTGGGGTACTACGTTACCATGGTTACTGCCAGTGACTACAGAAGTAATAGCACACCTCGTGAGACCCAGCCGCACGTTTTGATATATAGATTGTGGGGGTGGACGCTTCTGTTTGGGCCACATTAATTTGCGAAGGTTGAAGTAAGTGCATAGTATATTTAACACTAGAAAATTTCTGAAGAAATTTAGCAAGGCGCCTGCCTCGTGGTGCGTACCGTAGCATATCAAATAGCAACAGGAAGTAACACTGCGAATTTCAGCTTCCTACGGTCTTCACAGCCCCCGCAGCGGCCGTTGAAAGGTGCCATGTTAAGTCAATGGACCTCCTAGGAGCCTCTGGGTAGCAGCGTTGTCATGGAGACTCCCTCACAGCTGTAGCCCTCTCTTTGTCTGTAAAGGCAGAACAACCCTGACTAAGCAGAAGTTCGTAGGACCTTCCTAGAGCTACTTCCGGTTAGCAACATGCTAACCGTTAGCCGCTAACATGGTTGTGGTCAGTCTCACCGGGTGATGGTACTCTGTTAGTTTGGTTTAAATCCTATGCTGAGAAGTGCCTAAAAAGAGAGAAAATCTTAAAATTCACCAAAGGTCATTTTCCCATTCATTCCTATGGGAGTTTTTGGCTTCAGTTTCTGGGGTACTACGTTACCATGGTTACTGCCAGTGACAACAGAAGTAATAGCACACCTCGTGAGACCCAGCCGCACGTTTTGATGTATAGATTGTGGGGGTGGACGCTTCCGTTCGGGCCGCATTAATTTGCGAAGGTTGAAGTAAGTGCATAGTATATTTAACACTAGAAAATTTCTGAAGAAATTTAGCAAGGTGCCTGCCTCGTGGTGCGTACCGTACCGTCAAAAATACTAACAGGAAGTAACACTGCGAATTTCAGCTTCCTACGGTCTTCACAGCCCCCGCAATGGCCGTCCAAAGGTGCCATGTTAAGTCAATGGACCTCCTAGGAGCCTCTGGCTAGCAGCGTTGTCATGGAGACTCCCTCACAGCTGTAGCCCTCTGTCTTAATTATCATTACCTTTATCATGTGAGGTACTGAGGTGAATGTGTGATTTCAGTGTCTTTGGAGCATTTCTGCAGCATGTAACAGAGGCAAAGAGGGGTGAAAAATGGATGTTTGACACCTCATAAAATAGACATGCTTTATCTGACATGGCCCAAATTTGTTGTAGAGCCTTCTCTGTAAAGGAAGTACAGACTGTGTGAAGCAAAAGTTTGTACGAGCTTCCTAGAGCTACTTCCGGTTAGCAACATGCTAAGCGTTAGCCGCTAACAAGGTTGTGTTAAGTATGACCGGGTGATGGTACTCTGTTAGTTTGGTCCATATCCTGTGCTGGGAAGTGCCTCAAAGAGGGAGAAAATACGTTGTTTATTACGTCGCCATGGTAACTCAAAATGGCGGGTGGTCTTGGCCCATTGAAAAGCATTGAATATTTGACACCTCCTAACATAGAGATGCTTTATCCGACATTGCCAAAATTTGTTGTGGAGCTTTCTCTCTACAGTAAGAACAGACTCTGTGAAGCAGAAGTTGGTGAGACCTTCCTAGAGCTACTTCCGGTTAGCAACATGCTAACCGTTAGCTGCTAACATGGTTGTGTTCAGTATCACCGGGGGATTGTACTCTGTCAGTTTGGTCCATAACTTGTGCTGGAAAGTGCCTGAAAGAGGGAGAAAATACGTTGTTTATTACGTCGCCATGGTAACTCAAAATGGCGGGTGGTCTTGGCCCATTGAAAAGCATTGAATATTTGACACCTCCTAATATGGAGATGCTTTATCCGACATGGCCAAAATTTGTTGTGGAGCTTTCTCTCCAATGTAAGAACAGCCTCTGTGAAGCAGAAGTTGGTGAGACCTTCCTAGAGCTACTTCCTGTTAGCAACATGCTAACCGTTAGCCGCTAACATGGTTGTGTTCAGTATCACCGGGGGATTGTACTCTGTCAGTTTGGTCCAAATCCTGTACTGGGATGTGCTTCAAATAGGGAGAAAATAAGTTTTTTATAACGTTGCCATGGTAACTCAAAATGGCGGGTGGTACAAAAAAATACTGCATAGGATCAGCACACATGTTTTGTTATACATATTGTGGGGATTATAACATAAAACTCTAAGTGTCCCACACCGGGATTCGATCCCATGACCTCTTGCATGCAAAGCCTGCACTTTCCATCTGAGCTATACTGTAGCGCCATATATGGGCATGCAGTATTGGGACCATAAGGGGTTTGATCCCCCATTGAAAAGCATTGGATGTTTGACACCTCATAGCTTGGAGATGCTTTATGCGACGTAGCCCAAATTTCTTGTGGAGCTTTCTCTCTAGAGTAAGAACAGACTCTGTGAAGCAGAAGTTGGTGAGACCTTCCTAGAGCTACTTCCGGTTAGCAACATGCTAACAGTTAGCCGCTAACAGGTTTGTGTTCAGTATCACCAGGTGAGTGTACTCTGTCAGTTTGGTCCAAATCCTGTACTGGGAAGTGCCTCAAAAAGGGTGCCAATACTTAATGTCACCAAAGGTCACCAAAGGTCATGAGTCAGATTGGCCTCCTTTAGCAACTCAGCCTCACCACATCTGGGCCCAGAACTCAACATTTGACCAAAATGGTCAGTAGCGCCATTTCCCACATGTGGGTGGTGCTGTATTGGCCAATTATGTCGTGTCTGGGCATCATGCCAGATCCTGTTAGAAGCAAAGGCCCAATAGGAAAGCATGTGAAATCCAAAATGGGACAGAAAAGTGACACATGGCTGAAAGTCACTTGAAAATTTAAAAATGTTAAGAGGAAGTGACTGTGCGAATTTCAGATTCCTACATTAATCACAGCCGCTGCAGCGGGCGTCGAAAGTTGCCATTGTATCCCAATGGAGCTTCTCCCCCTGGCCCTCAGAGTTCCGTCGTCATGGAAACTCACTCACACCTCTGCTGCAGGCCAGTCTACCGAAGTGCAGAGACTTTGCTCACAATAAGTCCCATTGGATTATAATGGAGAACTTTGCCCCGAACAACGCTCCATATCTCCTGATCCGTAAATGGTAGAGACGTAATTTTTTCTGCGTTTATTTTGTAACGGATAGGGGAAGAAGACAGGCTATCGGTTTTTGCTGGAAAAAGTTTAATAAAGGCGTGAAAAATTATGATATAAAGGTGATTTTTATGGATTTTTAGAAATCCTCTAAAAACGGTCCCGAACAAATCGCTGTAGCTGAAAAAGTATAAGAGATATCAAAATAATTCTTTCACTATGAGTATCAGCAGGCTTTTGAGGACTATGGTGCCCATTTTCATGTTTGTACAAAAATCGGTGTAGGCACAGCGACGATGTAAAAAAGTGGATGATGTGGGAAAATGCAGCTGAAAAGTGTTTTCAGGAATTTGCACATTCGCTACTCCCGAACAAATTGTTCCTGCGGCAAAACCGTAACAGTTATCCAAACAATTCCTTTTTTATGAGTGCCAGAAGGGTCGGGACATTCATGTGTGAAAGTCTCATGCTTGTACATGAAACGGTTTAGGAGTAGCGACGATGCGAAAACATGTGACGTTTTGGATTTTCAGACGTCATTTTTCAAAAGCGCTCCATAGGAAATGAATGGGGAGGATTTCGGGTTTGTGTCGGTCTGAGGTGATTTGCGAAAAATCTATAAATGCTACACCAATGAGGGTTACATTTCCTGAATCCAGACAAAAATACCTACGTTTTGATGTATAATTTGTCTACGTAGAGTGAAAATTGAGCGAGTAGGCGGAAGTTGTTCGGAGTTTTGAAATCTTTGAAAACGCTAGAGTGGCCCACTCTAGCGGTTGGAGAATTCCGTCATTGACTTTCATTATAAACTATGATTTCGCTGATTTTCGGACATGAGCTTTGAGGAGTAACTGTGAAGAGACGATAAAAGATATCCACATCCCGTTTTCACTTCTGAGTAGTTCACAGATATGTCTACAAACTGGAAGTTAAACGGTGTTCGTAGGTGAAAGCATGACGACACAGTACAGCGTTGAAAATGGCCATTTGGAGGCTTTTTTGAGGCTTTCTTTCTACCCGATTCCATTGATTCCTATGGGATTTTTGGGGGTGGTTTTTCGCTAATTTTGTCGCCATGGTAACTCGAAACCCCAATAAAAGTAATAGCACACATCTCGTGATCGAGCCGCACGTTTTGATGTATATATTGTGGGGGTGCACGCTACGGTTCGGGCCGCATTAATCGTGACGGATGAAAAATAAAGAATAATAAAGAGACGCCTTTAGAGGTGAATAGTAGTAGGTGCCTCCATGCATTTGCATGGGAGGCAGTGCTGTGCTTCGCACAGCACTGCCTCCTCATTGCAAATGCTTGGCAGGCACCTAACTAGAAAATTTCTGAAGAAATTTAGCAAGGCGCCTGCCTCGTGGTGCGTACCGTAGCGTGTAGAATAGCAACAGGAAGTAACACCGCAAATTTCAGCTTCCTACGGTGTTCACAGCCCCCGCAGCGGCCGTCCAAAGGTGCCATGTTAAGTCAATGGACCTCCTAGGAGCCTCTGGCTAGCAGCGTTGTCATGGAGACTCCCTCACAGCTGTAGCCCTCTGTCTTAATTATCATTACCTTTATCATGTGAGGTACTGAGGTGAATGTGTGATTTCAGTGTCTTTGGAGCATTTCTGCAGCATGTAACAGAGGCAAAGAGGGGTCAAAAATGGATGTTTGACACCTCATAAAATAGACATGCTTTATCTGACATGGCCCAAATTTGTTGTAGAGCTTCCTCTCTAAAGCAAGTACAGACTCTGTGAAGCAAAAGTTTGTGCGAGCTTCCTAGAGCTACTTCCGGTTAGCAACATGCTAACCGTTAGCCGCTAACAAGGTTGTGTTCAGGATGACCAGGTGATGGTACTCTGTTAGTTTGGTCCATAACCTGTGCTGGGAAGTGCCTCAAAGAGGGAGAAAATACGTTGTTTATTACGTCGCCATGGTAACTCAAAATGGCGGGTGGTCTTGGCCCATTGAAAAGCATTGAATATTTGACACCTCCTAACATGGAGATGCTTTATCCGACATGGCCAAAATTTGTTGTGGAGCTTTCACTCTACAGTAAGAACAGACTCTGTGAAGCAGAAGTTGGTGAGACCTTCCTAGAGCTACTTCCTGTTAGCAACATGCTAACCGTTAGCCGCTAACATGGTTGTGTTCAGTATCACCGGGGGATTGTACTCTGTCAGTTTGGTCCAAATCCTGTACTGGGATGTGCTTCAAATAGGGAGAAAATACATTTTTTATAACGTTGCCATGGTAACTCAAAATGGCGGGTGGTACAAAAAAATACTTCATAGGATCAGCACACATGTTTTGTTATACATACTGTGGGGATTATAATATAAAACTCTAAGTGTCCCACACTGGGATTCGATCCCATGACCTCTTGCATGCAAAGCCTGCACTTCCCATCCGAGCTATACTGTAGCGCCATATATGGGCACGCAGTATTGGGACTATAAGGGGTTTGATCCCCCATTGAAAAGCATTGGATGTTTGACACCTCATAGCTTGGAGATGCTTTATGCGACGTAGCCCAAATTTCTTGTGGAGCTTTCTCTCTAGAGTAAGAACAGACTCTGTGAAGCAGAAGTTTGTGAGACCTTCCTAGAGCTACTTCCAGTTAGCAACATGCTAACAGTTAGCAGCTAACAAGGTTGTGTTCAGGATGACCAGGTGATGGTACTCTGTTAGTTTGGTCCATAACCTGTGCTGGGAAGTCCCTCAAAAAGGGAGAAAATACGTTGTTTATTACGTCGCCATGGTAACTCAAAATGGCGGGTGGTCTTGGCCCATTGAAAAGCATTGAATATTTGACACCTCCTAACATGGAGATGCTTTATCCGACATGGCCAAAATTTGTTGTGGAGCTTTCTCTCTACAGTAAGAACAGACTCTGTGAAGCAGAAGTTGGTGAGACCTTCCTAGAGCTACTTCCGGTTAGCAACATGCTAACAGTTAGCCGCTAACAGGGTTGTGTTCAGTATCACGAGGTGAGTGTACTCTGTCAGTTTGGTCCAAATCCTGTACTGGGAAGTGCCTCAAAAAGGGTGCCAATACTTAATGTCACCAAAGGTCACCAAAGTTCATGAGTCAGATTGGCCTCCTTTAGCAACTCAGCCTCACCACATCTGGGCCCAGAACTCAACATTTGACCAAAATGGTCAGTAGCGGCATTTCCCACATGTGGGTGGTGCTGTATTGGCCAATTATGTCGTGTCTGGGCATCATGCCAGATCCTGTTGGAAGCAAAGGCCCAGTAGGAAAGCATGTGAAATCCAAAATGGGACAGAAAAGTGACACATGGCTGAAAGTCACTTGAAAATTTTAAAATGTTAAGAGGAAGTGACTGTGCGAATTTCAGATTCCTACATTAATCACAGCCGCTGCAGCGGGCGTCGAAAGTTGCCATTGTATCCCAATGGAGCTTCTCCCTCTGGCCCTCAGAGTTCCGTCGTCATGGAAACTCACTCACACCTCTGCTGCAGGCTTGAAAATTTAAAAATGTTAAGAGGAAGTGACTGTGCGAATTTCAGATTCCTACATTAATCACAGCCGCTGCAGCGGGCGTCGAAAGTTGCCATTGTATCCCAATGGAGCTTCTCCCTCTGGCCCTCAGAGTTCCGTCGTCATGGAAACTCACTCACACCTCTGCTGCAGGCCAGTCTACCGAAGTGCAGAGACTTTGCTCACAATAAGTCCCATTGGATTATAATGGAGAACTTTGCCCCAAACAACGCTCCATATCTCCTGATCCGTAAATGGTAGAGACGTAATTTTTTCTGCGTTTATTTCGTAACGGATAGGGGAAGAAGACAGGCTATCGGTTTTTGCTGGAAAAAGTTTAATAAAGGCGTGAAAAATTATGATATAAAGGTGATTTTTATCGACTTTTAGAAATCCTTTAAAAACGGTCCCGAACAAATCGCTGTAGCTGAAAAAGTATAAGAGATATCAAAATAATTCTTTCACTATGAGTATCAGCAGGCTTTTGAGGACTATGGTGCCCATTTTCATGTTTGTACAAAAATCGGTGTAGGCACAGCAACGATGTAAAAAAGTGGATGATGTGGGAAAATGCAGCTGAAAAGCGTTTTCAGGAATTTGCACATTCGCTACTCCCGAACAAATTGTTCCTGCGGTAAAACCGTAACAGTTATCCAAACAATTCCTTTTTTATGAGTGCCAGAAGGGTCGGGACATTCATGTGTGAAAGTCTCATGCTTGTACATGAAACGGTTTAGGAGTAGCGATGATGCGAAAACATGTGATGTTTTGGATTTTCAGACGTCATTTTTCAAAAGCGCTCCATAGGAAATGAATGGGGAGGATTTCGGGTTTGTGTCGCTCTGAGGTGATTTGCGAAAAATCTATAAATGCTACACCAATGAGGGTTACATTTCCTGAATCCAGACAAAAATACCTACGTTTTGATGTATAATTTGTCTACGTAGAGTGAAAATTGAGCGAGTAGGCTGAAGTTGTTCGGAGTTTTGAAATCTTTGAAAACGCTAGAGTGGCCCACTCTAGCGGTTGGAGAATTCCGTCATTGACTTTCATTATAAACGATGATTTCGCTGATTTTCGGACATGAGCTTTGAGGAGTAACTGTGAAGAGACGATAAAAGATATCCACATCCCGTTTTCACTTCTGAGTAGTTCACAGATATGTCTACAAACTGGAAGTTAAACGGTGTTCGTAGGTGAAAGCATGGCGACACAGTACAGCTTTGAAAATGGCCATTTGGAGGCTTTTTTGAGGCTTTCTTTCTACCCGACTCCATTCATTCCTATGGGGTTTTTGGGGGGGTGGTTTTTCGCTAATTGCGTTGCCATGGTAACTCGAAACCCCAATAAAAGTAATAGCACACATCTCGAGACCGAGCCGGACGTTTTGATGTATATATTGTGGGGGTGCACGCTACGGTTCGGGCCGCATTAATCGTGACGGAAGAAGAAGTAAAGAATATTAATAAAGAGACGCGTTTAGAGGTGAATAGTAGTAGGTGCCTCCATGCATTTGCATGGGAGGCAGTGCTGTGCTTCGCACAGCACTGCCTCCTCATTGCAAATGCTTGGCAGGCACCTAACTAGAAAATTTCTGAAGAAATTTAGCAAGGCGCCTGCCTCGTGGTGCGTACCGTACCGTATCAAATAGCAACAGGAAGTAACACTGCGAATTTCAGCTTCCTACGGTCTTCACAGCCCCCGCAGCGGCCGTTGAAAGATGCCATGTTAAGTCAATGGACCTCCTAGGAGCCTCTGGCTAGCAGTGTTGTCATGGAGACTCACTGACAGCTGCAGCCCTCTATCTGTCTGTAAAGGCAGAACATCCCTGGCTAAGCAGAAGTTGGTAGGACCTTCCTAGAGCTACTTCTGGTTAGCAATATGCTAACTGTTAGCCGCTAGCATGGTTGTGGTCAGTCTCACCAGGTGAATGTACTCTGTGAGTTTGGTCCAAATTCTGTACTGGAAAGTGCCTCAAATAGGGTGCCAATACTTAATGTCACCAAAGGTCATGGGTCAGATCGGCCTCTGCTAACAAGGTTGTGTTCAGTATCACCAGTTGATGGTACTCTGTGAGTTTGGTCCAAATCCTTTACTGGAAAGTGCCTCAAATAGGGTGCCAATACTTAATGTCACCAAAGGTCATGGGTCAGATCGGCCTCTGCTAACAAGGTTGTGTTCAGTATCACCAGTTGATGGTACTCTGTGAGTTTGGTCCAAATCCTGTACTGGAAAGTGCCTCAAATAGGGTGCCAATACTTAATGTCACCAAAGGTCATGGGTCAGATCGGCCTCCGCTAACAAGGTTGTGTTCAGTATCACCAGGTGAATGTACTCTGTGAGTTTGGTCCAAATCCTGTACTGGAAAGTGCCTCAAATAGGGTGCCAATACTTAATGTCACCAAGGGTCATGGGTCAGATCGGCCTCCGCTAACAAGGTTGTGTTCAGTATCACCAGTTGATGGTACTCTGTGAGTTTGGTCCAAATCCTGTACTGGAAAGTGGCTCAAATAGGGTGCCAATACTTAATGTCACCAAGGGTCATGGGTCAGATCGGCCTCTGCTAACAAGGTTGTGTTCAGTATCACCAGTTGATGGTACTCTGTGAGTTTGGTCCAAATACTGTACTGGAAAGTGCCTCAAATAGGGTGCCAATACTTAATGTCACCAAAGGTCATGGGTCATATCGGCCTCCGCTAACAAGGTTGTGTTCAGTATCCCTGGGTGATGATACTCTGTGAGTTTGGTCCAAATCCTGTACTGGAAAGTGCCTCAAATAGGGTGCCAATACTTAATGTCACCAAAGGTCATGGGTCAGATCGGCCTCCGCTAACAAGGTTGTGTTCAGTATCCCTGGGTGATGATACTCTGTCAGTTTGGTGCAAATGCTGTACTGGTAAGTGCCTCAAATAGGGTGCCAATACTTAATGTCACCAAAGGTCATGAGTCAGATTGGGCTCCTTTAGCAACTCAGCCTCACCCTATCTGGGCCCAGAACTCAACATTTGACCAAAGTGGTGTGTAGCGCCATTTCCCACAGGTGGGTGGTGCTGTATTGGCCAATTGGGTCGTCTCTGGGCCTCATGCCAGGTCCTGTTGGAAGCAAAGGCCCAATAAGAAAGCATGTGAAATCCAAAATGGGACAGAAAAGTGACACATGGCTGAAAGTCACATGAAAATTTTAAAATGTTAAGAGGAAGTGACTGTGCAAATTTCAGATTCCTACATTAATCAGAGCCGCTGCAGTGAGCGTTGAAAGTTGCCATTCTATCCCATTGGAGCCTCTCTCTCTGGCCCTCAGAGTTCCGTCGTCATGGAAACTCACTCACACCTGCAGCGGGCCAGTCTACCGAAGTGCAGAGACTTTGCTCACAATAAGTCCCATTGGATTATAATGGAGAACTTTGCCCCGAACAACGCTCCATATCTCCTGATCCGTAAATGGTAGAGACGTAATTTTTTCTGCGTTTATTTCGTAACGGATAGGGGAAGAAGACAGGCTATCGGTTTTTGCTGGAAAAAGTTTAATAAAGGCGTGAAAAATTATGATATAAAGGTGATTTTTATGGATTTTTTGAAATCCTCTAAAAAAGGTCCCGAACAAATCGCTGTAGCTGAAAAAGTATAAGAGATATCAAAATAATTCTTTCACTATGAGTATCAGCAGGCTTTTGAGGACTATGGTGCCCATTTTCATGTTTGTACAAAAATCGGTGTAGGCACAGCGACGATGTAAAAAAGTGGATGATGTGGGAAAATGCAGCTAAAAAGCGTTTTCAGGAATTTGCACATTCGCTACTCCCGAACAAATTGTTCCTGCGGTAAAACCGTAACAGTTATCCAAACAATTCCTTTTTTATGAGTGCCAGAAGGGTCGGGAAATTCATGTGTGAAAGTCTCATGCTTGTACATGAAACAGTTTAGGAGTAGCGACGATGCGAAAACATGTGATGTTTTGGATTTTCAGACGTCATTTTTCAAAACCGCTCCATAGGAAATGAATGGGGAGGATTTCGGGTTTGTGTCGGTCTGAGGTGATTTGCGAAAAATCTATAAAAGCTACACCAATGAGGGTTACATTTCCTGAATCCAGACAAAAATACCTACGTTTTGATGTATAATTTGTCTACGTAGAGTGAAAATTGAGCGAGTAGGCGGAAGTTGTTCGGAGTTTTGAAATCTTTGAAAACGCTAGAGTGGCCCACTCTAGCGGTTGGAGAATTCCGTCATTGACTTTCATTATAAACGATGATTTTGCTGATTTTCGGACATGAAGCTTTGAGGAGTAACTGTGAAGAGACGATAAAAGATATCCACATCCCGTTTTCACTTCTGAGTAGTTCACAGATATGTCTACAAACTGGAAGTTAAACGGTGTTCGTAGGTGAAAGCATGACGATACAGTACAGCGTTGAAAATGGCAATTTGGAGGCTTTTTTGGGGCTTTTTTTCTCCCCGACTCCATTGATTACTATGGGTTTTTTCGGGGGTGGTTTTTCGCTAATTGCGTTGCCATGGTAACTCAAAACCCCGATAAAAGTAATAGCACACTATTCCCGACCGAGCCGGACGTTTTGATGTATATATTGTGGGGGTGCACGCTACGGTTCGGGCCGCATTAATCGTGAAGTAAGAAAAATAAAGAATAATAAATAAGCCGTTTAGAGGTGAATAGTAGTAGGTGCCTCCATGCATTTGCATGGGAGGCAGTGCTGTGCTTCGCACAGCACTGCCTCCTCATTGCAAATGCTTGGCAGGCACCTAACTAGAAAATTTCTGAAGAAATTTAGCAAGGCGCCTGCCTCGTGGTGCGTACCGTACTGTGTAACATAGCAACAGGAAGTAACACTGCAAATTTCAGGTTCCTACGGTGTTCACAGCCCCCGCAGTGGCCATTGAAAGGTACCATGTTAAGTCAATGGACCTCCTAGGAGCCTCTGGCTAGCAGCGTTGTCATGGAGACTCCCTCACATCTGTAGCCCTCTCTTTGTCTGTAAAGGCAAATCAACCCTGGCTAAGCAGAAGTTGGTAGGACCTTCCTAAAGCTACGTCCGGTTAGCAACATGCTAACCATTAGCTGCTAGCATGGTTGTGTTCAGTATCATCGGGTGATGTTACTCTGTTAGTTTAGTCCAAATCCTGTACTGAGAAGTGCCTAAAAAGAGAAAAAATGCTAAAAGTCACCATAGGCAATTTTCCCATTCATTCCTATGGGAGTTTTTGGCTTCAGTTTCTGGGGTACTACGTTACCATGGTTACTACCAGTGACAACAGAAGTAATAGCACACCTCGTGAGACCCAGCCGCACGTTTTGATGTATAGATTGTGGGGATGGACGCTTCTGTTCGAGCCGCATTAATTTCCGAAGGTTGAAGTAAGTGCATAGTATATTTAACACTAGAAAATTTCTGAAGAAATTTAGCAAGGCGCCTGCCTCGTGGTGCGTACCGTACCGTATCAAATAGCAACAGGAAGTAACACTGCGAATTTCAGCTTCCTACGGTCTTCACAGCCCCCGCAGCGGCCGTTGAAAGATGCCATGTTAAGTCAATGGACCTCCTAGGAGCCTCTGGCTAGCAGCGTTGTCATGGAGACTCCCTCACAGCTGTAGCCCTCTCTTTGTCTGTAAAGAAAGATCAACCCTGGCTAAGCAGAAGTTGGTAGGACCTTCCTAAAGCTACTTCCGGTTAGCAACATGCTAACCGTTAGCCGCTAGCATGGTTGTGTTCAGTATCACCGGGTGATGTTACTCTGTTAGTTTAGTCCAAATCCTGTACTGAGAAGTGCCTAAAAAGATAAACAATGCTAAAAGTCACCATAGGCCATTTTCCCATTCATTCCTATGGGAGTTTTTGGCTTCAGTTTCTGGGGTACTACGTTACCATGGTTACTGCCAGTGACAATAAAAGTAATAGCACACCTCCTGAGACCCAGCTGCACGTTTTGATATATAGATTGTGGGGGTGGACGCTTCCGTTCGGGCCGCATTAATTTCCGAAGGTTGAAGTAAGTGCATAGTATATTTAACACTAGAAAATTTCTGAAGAAATTTAGCAAGGCGCCTGCCTCGTGGTGCGTACCGTACCGTGTAAAATAGCAACAGGAAGTAACACTGCGAATTTCAGCTTCCTACGGTCTTCACAGCCCCCGCAACGGCCGTCCAAAGGTGCCATGTTAAGTCAATGGACCTCCTAGGAGCCTCTGGCTAGCAGCGTTGTCATGGAGACTCCCTCACAGCTGAAGCCCTCTGTCTTAATTATCATTACCTTTATCATGTGAGGTACTGAGGTGAATGTGTGATTTCAGTGTCTTTGGAGCATTTCTGCAGCATCTAACAGAGGCAAAGAGGGGTCAAAAATGGATGTTTGACACCTCATAAAATAGACATGCTTTATCTGACATGGCCAAAATTTGTTGTGGAGCCTTCTTTCTAAAGCAAGAACAGACTCTGTGAAGCAAAAGTTTGTGCGAGCTTCCTAGAGCTACTTCCGGTTAGCAACATGCTAACCGTTAGCCGCTAACAAGGTTGTGTTCAGGATGACCGTGTGATGGTATTCTGTTAGTTTGGTCCAAATCCTGTGCTGGGAAGTCAGCAAATAGGGAGAAAATACGTTGTTTATTATGTTGCCATGGTAACTCAATATGGCGGGTGGTCTTGGCCCATTGAAAAGCATTGGATATTTGACACCTCCTAAAATGGAGATGTTTTATCCGACATGGCCAAAATTTGTTGTGGAGCTTTCTCTCTACAGTAAGAACAGACTCTGTGAAGCAGAAGTTAGTGAGACCTTCCTAGAGCTACTTCCTGTTAGCAACATGCTAACCGTTAGCCGCTAACAAGGTTGTGTTCAGGATGACCAGGTGATGGTACTCTGTTAGTTTGGTCCATAACCTGTGCTGGGAAGTGCCTCAAAGAGGGAGAAAATACGTTGTTTATTACGTCGCCATGGTAACTCAAAATGGCGGGTGGTACAAAAAAATACTTAATAGGATCAGCACACATGTTTTGTTATACATACTGTGGGGATTATAATATAAAACTCTACGTGTCCCACACCGGGATTCGATCCCATGACCTCTTGCATGCAAAGCCTGCACTTTCCATCTGAGCTATACTGTAGCGCCATATATGGGCATGCAGTATTGGGACCATAAGGGGTTTGATCCCCCATTGAAAAGCATTGGATGTTTGACACCTCATAGCTTGGAGATGCTTTATGCGACGTAGCCCAAATTTGTTGTGCAGCTTTCTCTCTAGAGTAAGAACAGACTCTGTGAAGCAGAAGTTGGTGAGACCTTCCTAGAGCTACTTCCGGTTAGCAACATGCTAACAGTTAGCCGCTAACAGGTTTGTGTTCAGTATCACCAGGTGAGTGTACTCTGTCAGTTTGGTCCAAATCCTGTACTGGGAAGTGCCTCAAAAAGGGTGCCAATACTTAATGTCACCAAAGGTCACCAAAGGTCATGAGTCAGATTGGCCTCCTTTAGCAACTCAGCCTCACCACATCTGGGCCCAGAACTCAACATTTGACCAAAATGGTCAGTAGCGCCATTTCCCACATGTGGGTGGTGCTGTATTGGCCAATTATGTCGTGTCTGGGCATCATGCCAGATCCTGTTAGAAGCAAAGGCCCAATAGGAAAGCATGTGAAATCCAAAATGGGACAGAAAAGTGACACATGGCTGAAAGTCACTTGAAAATTTAAAAATGTTAAGAGGAAGTGACTGTGCGAATTTCAGATTCCTACATTAATCACAGCCGCTGCAGCGGGCGTCGAAAGTTGCCATTGTATCCCAATGGAGCTTCTCCCCCTGGCCCTCAGAGTTCCGTCGTCATGGAAACTCACTCACACCTCTGCTGCAGGCCAGTCTACCGAAGTGCAGAGACTTTGCTCACAATAAATCCCATTGGATTATAATGGAGAACTTTGCCCCGAACAACGCTCCATATCTCCTGATCCGTAAATGGTAGAGACGTAATTTTTTCTGCGTTTATTTCGTAACGGATAGGGGAAGAAGACAGGCTATCGGTTTTTGCTGGAAAAAGTTTAATAAAGGCGTGAAAAATTATGATATAAAGGTGATTTTTATGGATTTTTAGAAATCCTCTAAAAACGGTCCCGAACAAATCGCTGTAGCTGAAAAAGTATAAGAGATATCAAAATAATTCTTTCACTATGAGTATCAGCAGGCTTTTGAGGACTATGGTGCCCATTTTCATGTTTGTACAAAAATCGGTGTAGGCACAGCGACGATGTAAAAAAGTGGATGATGTGGGAAAATGCAGCTGAAAAGCGTTTTCAGGAATTTGCACATTCGCTACTCCCGAACAAATTGTTCCTGCGGCAAAACCGTAACAGTTATCCAAACAATTCCTTTTTTATGAGTGCCAGAAGGGTCGGGACATTCATGTGTGAAAGTCTCATGCTTGTACATGAAACGGTTTAGGAGTAGCGACGATGCGAAAACATGTGATGTTTTGGATTTTCAGACGTCATTTTTCAAAACCGCTCCATAGGAAATGAATAGGGAGGATTTCGGGTTTGTGTCGCTCTGAGGTGATTTGCGAAAAATCTATAAATGCTACAGCAATGAGGGTTACATTTCCTGAATCCAGACAAAAATACCTACGTTTTGATGTATAATTTGTCTACGTAGAGTGAAAATTGAGCGAGCAGGCTGAAGTTGTTCGGAGTTTTGAAATCTTTGAAAACGCTAGAGTGGGCCACTCTAGCGGTTGGAGAATTCCGTCATTGACTTTCATTATAAACGATGATTTCGCTGATTTTCGGACATGAGCTTTGAGGAGTGACTGTGAAGAGACGATAAAAGATATCCACATCCCGTTTTCACTTCTGAGTAGTTCACAGATATGTCTACAAACTGGAAGTTAAACGGTGTTCGTAGGTGAAAGCATGACGACACAGTACAGCGTTGAAAATGGCCATTTGGAGGCTTTTTTGAGGCTTTCTTTCTACCCGACTCCATTGGTTACTATGGGTTTTTTGGGGGTGGTTTTTCGCTAATTGCGTTGCCATGGTAACTCGAAACCCCGATAAAAGTAATAGCACACTATTCCCGACCGAGCCGGACGTTTTGATGTATATATTGTGGGGGTGCACGCTACGGTTCGGGCCGCATTAATCGTCAAACAATTAAGAATATTAATAATAATAAATAAACCGTTTAGAGGTGAATAGTAGTAGGTGCCTCCATGCATTTGCATGGGAGGCAGTGCTGTGCTTCGCACAGCACTGCCTCCTCATTGCAAATGCTTGGCAGGCACCTAACTAGAAAATTTCTGAAGAAATTTAGCAAGGCGCCTGCCTCGTGCTGCGTACCGTACGGTGTAAAATAGCAACAGGAAGTAACACCGCGAATTTCAGGTTCCTACGGTGTTCACAGCCCCCGCAGTGGCCGTTGAAAGGTGCCATGTTAAGTCAATGGACCTCCTAGGAGCCTCTGGCTAGCAGCGTTGTCATGGAGACTCCCTCAGAGCTGTAGCCCTCTGTCTTAATTATCATTACCTTTATCATGTGAGGTACTGAGGTGAATGTGTGATTTCAGTGTCTTTGGAGCATTTCTGCAGCATGTAACAGAGGAAAAGAGGGGTCAAAAATGGATGTTTGACACCTCATAAAATAGACATACTTTATCTGACATGGCCCAAATTTGTTGTAGAGCTTCCTCTCTAAAGGAAGTACAGACTCTGTGAAGCAAAAGTTTGTGCGAGCTTCCTAGAGCTACTTCCGGTTAGCAACATGCTAACCATTAGCCGCTAACAAGGTTGTGTTCAGGATGACCAGGTGATGGTACTCTGTTAGTTTGGTCCATAACCTGTGCTGGGAAGGGCCTCAAAGAGGGAGAAAATACGTTGTTTATTACGTCGCCATGGTAACTCAAAATGGCGGGTGGTCTTGGCCCATTGAAAAGCATTGAATATTTGACACCTCCTAACATGGAGATGCTTTATCCGACATGGCCAAAATTTGTTGTGGAGCTTTCTCTCTACAGTAAGAACAGACTCTGTGAAGCACAAGTTGGTGAGACCTTCCTAGAGCTACTTCCGGTTAGCAACATGTTAACAGTTAGCCGCTAACAGGTTTGTGTTTAGTATCACGAGGTGAGTGTACTCTGTCAGTTTGGTCCAAATCCTGTACTGGGAAGTGCCTCAAAAAGGGTGCCAATACTTAATGTCACCAAAGGTCACCAAAGGTCATGAGTCAGATTGGCCTCCTTTAGCAACTCAGCCTCACCACATATGGGCCCAGAACTCAACATTTGACCAAAATGGTCAGTAGCGGCATTTCCCACATGTGGGTGGTGCTGTATTGGCCAATTATGTCGTGTCTGGGCATCATGCCAGATCCTGTTGGAAGCAAAGGCCCGGTAGGAAAGCATGTGAAATCCCAAATGGGACAGAAAAGTGACACATGGCTGAAAGTCACTTGAAAATTTTAAAATGTTAAGAGGAAGTGACTGTGCGAATTTCAGATTCCTACATTAATCACAGCCGCTGCAGCGGGCGTCGAAAGTTGCCATTGTATCCCAATGGAGCTTCTCCCTCTGGCCCTCAGAGTTCCGTCGTCATGGAAACTCACTCACACCTCTGCTGCAGGCTTGAAAATTTAAAAATGTTAAGAGGAAGTGACTGTGCGAATTTCAGATTCCTACATTAATCACAGCCGCTGCAGCGGGCGTCGAAAGTTGCCATTGTATCCCAATGGAGCTTCTCCCTCTGGGCCTCAGAGTTCCGTCGTCATGGAAACTCACTCACACCTCTGCTGCAGGCCAGTCTACCGAAGTGCAGAGACTTTGCTCACAATAAGTCCCATTGGATTATAATGGAGAACTTTGCCCCGAACAACGCTCCATATATCCTGATCCGTAAATGGTAGAGACGTCATTTTTTCTGCGTTTATTTCGTAACGGATAGGGGAAGAAGACAGGCTATCGGTTTTTGCTGGAAAAAGTTTAATAAAGGCGTGAAAAATTATGATATAAAGGTGATTTTTATGGATTTTTAGAAATCCTCTAAAATCGGTCCCGAACAAATCGCTGTAGCTGAAAAACTATAAGAGATATCAAAATAATTCTTTCACTATGAGTATCAGCAGGCTTTTGAGGACTATGGTGCCCATTTTCATGTTTGTACAAAAATCGGTGTAGGCACAGCGACGATGTAAAAAAGTGGATGATGTGGGAAAAAGCAGCTGAAAAGCGTTTTCAGGAATTTGCACATTCGCTACTCCCGAACAAATTGTTCCTGCGGCAAAACCGTAACAGTTATCCAAACAATTCCTTTTTTATGAGTGCCAGAAGGGTCGGGACATTCATGTGTGAAAGTCTCATGCTTGTACATGAAACGGTTTAGGAGTAGCGACGATGCGAAAACATGTGATGTTTTGGATTTTCAGACGTCATTTTTCAAAACCGCTCCATAGGAAATGAATGGGGAGGATTTCGGGTTTGTGTCGCTCTGAGGTGATTTGCGAAAAATCTATAAATGCTACACCAATGAGGGTTACATTTCCTGAATCCAGACAAAAATACCTACGTTTTGATGTATAATTTGTCTATGTAGAGCGAAAATTGAGCGAGTAGGCTGAAGTTGTTCGGAGTTTTGAAATCTTTGAAAACGCTAGAGTGGGCCACTCTAGCGGTTGGAGAATTCCGTCATTGACTTTCATTATAAACGATGATTTCGCTGATTTTCGGACATGAGCTTTGAGGAGCACTTGTGAGGAGACGATAACAGATATCTACATCCCGTTTTCACTTCTGAGTAGTTCACAGATATATCTACAAACTGGAAGTTAAACGGTGTTCGTAGGTGAAAGCATGACGACACAGTACAGCGTTGAAAATGGTCATTTTGAGGCTTTTTTGAGGCTGTCTTTTTACCCGACTCCATTCATTCCTATGGGATTTTTTCGGGTGGTTTTTCGCTAATTTTGTCGCCATGGTAACTCGAAACCCCAATAAAAGTAATAGCACACATCTCGGAATCGAGCCGCACGTTTTGGTACCTATATAATGCGGCCCGAACCTACGGTTCGGGCCGCATTAATCGTGACGGAAGAAGAAGTAAAGAATATTAATATTAACTAGAAAATTTCTGAAGAAATTTAGCAAGGCGCCTGCCTCGTGGTGCGTACCGTACCGTATCAAATAGCAACAGGAAGTAACACTGCGAATTTCAGCTTCCTACGGTCTTCACAGCCCCCGCAGCGGCCGTTGAAAGATGCCATGTTAAGTCAATGGACCTCCTAGGAGCCTCTGGCTAGCAGCGTTGTCATGGAGACTCCCTCACAGCTGTAGCCCTCTCTTTGTCTGTAAAGAAAGATCAACCCTGGCTAAGCAGAAGTTGGTAGGACCTTCCTAAAGCTACTTCCGGTTAGCAACATGCTAACCGTTAGCCGCTAGCATGGTTGTGTTCAGTATCACCGGGTGATGTTACTCTGTTAGTTTAGTCCAAATCCTGTACTGAGAAGTGCCTAAAAAGATAAACAATGCTAAAAGTCACCATAGGCCATTTTCCCATTCATTCCTATGGGAGTTTTTGGCTTCAGTTTCTGGGGTACTACGTTACCATGGTTACTGCCAGTGACAATAAAAGTAATAGCACACCTCCTGAGACCCAGCTGCACGTTTTGATATATAGATTGTGGGGGTGGACGCTTCCGTTCGGGCCGCATTAATTTCCGAAGGTTGAAGTAAGTGCATAGTATATTTAACACTAGAAAATTTCTGAAGAAATTTAGCAAGGCGCCTGCCTCGTGGTGCGTACCGTACCGTGTAAAATAGCAACAGGAAGTAACACTGCGAATTTCAGCTTCCTACGGTCTTCACAGCCCCCGCAACGGCCGTCCAAAGGTGCCATGTTAAGTCAATGGACCTCCTAGGAGCCTCTGGCTAGCAGCGTTGTCATGGAGACTCCCTCACAGCTGAAGCCCTCTGTCTTAATTATCATTACCTTTATCATGTGAGGTACTGAGGTGAATGTGTGATTTCAGTGTCTTTGGAGCATTTCTGCAGCATCTAACAGAGGCAAAGAGGGGTCAAAAATGGATGTTTGACACCTCATAAAATAGACATGCTTTATCTGACATGGCCAAAATTTGTTGTGGAGCCTTCTTTCTAAAGCAAGAACAGACTCTGTGAAGCAAAAGTTTGTGCGAGCTTCCTAGAGCTACTTCCGGTTAGCAACATGCTAACCGTTAGCCGCTAACAAGGTTGTGTTCAGGATGACCGTGTGATGGTATTCTGTTAGTTTGGTCCAAATCCTGTGCTGGGAAGTCAGCAAATAGGGAGAAAATACGTTGTTTATTATGTTGCCATGGTAACTCAATATGGCGGGTGGTCTTGGCCCATTGAAAAGCATTGGATATTTGACACCTCCTAAAATGGAGATGTTTTATCCGACATGGCCAAAATTTGTTGTGGAGCTTTCTCTCTACAGTAAGAACAGACTCTGTGAAGCAGAAGTTAGTGAGACCTTCCTAGAGCTACTTCCTGTTAGCAACATGCTAACCGTTAGCCGCTAACAAGGTTGTGTTCAGGATGACCAGGTGATGGTACTCTGTTAGTTTGGTCCATAACCTGTGCTGGGAAGTGCCTCAAAGAGGGAGAAAATACGTTGTTTATTACGTCGCCATGGTAACTCAAAATGGCGGGTGGTACAAAAAAATACTTAATAGGATCAGCACACATGTTTTGTTATACATACTGTGGGGATTATAATATAAAACTCTACGTGTCCCACACCGGGATTCGATCCCATGACCTCTTGCATGCAAAGCCTGCACTTTCCATCTGAGCTATACTGTAGCGCCATATATGGGCATGCAGTATTGGGACCATAAGGGGTTTGATCCCCCATTGAAAAGCATTGGATGTTTGACACCTCATAGCTTGGAGATGCTTTATGCGACGTAGCCCAAATTTGTTGTGCAGCTTTCTCTCTAGAGTAAGAACAGACTCTGTGAAGCAGAAGTTGGTGAGACCTTCCTAGAGCTACTTCCGGTTAGCAACATGCTAACAGTTAGCCGCTAACAGGTTTGTGTTCAGTATCACCAGGTGAGTGTACTCTGTCAGTTTGGTCCAAATCCTGTACTGGGAAGTGCCTCAAAAAGGGTGCCAATACTTAATGTCACCAAAGGTCACCAAAGGTCATGAGTCAGATTGGCCTCCTTTAGCAACTCAGCCTCACCACATCTGGGCCCAGAACTCAACATTTGACCAAAATGGTCAGTAGCGCCATTTCCCACATGTGGGTGGTGCTGTATTGGCCAATTATGTCGTGTCTGGGCATCATGCCAGATCCTGTTAGAAGCAAAGGCCCAATAGGAAAGCATGTGAAATCCAAAATGGGACAGAAAAGTGACACATGGCTGAAAGTCACTTGAAAATTTAAAAATGTTAAGAGGAAGTGACTGTGCGAATTTCAGATTCCTACATTAATCACAGCCGCTGCAGCGGGCGTCGAAAGTTGCCATTGTATCCCAATGGAGCTTCTCCCCCTGGCCCTCAGAGTTCCGTCGTCATGGAAACTCACTCACACCTCTGCTGCAGGCCAGTCTACCGAAGTGCAGAGACTTTGCTCACAATAAATCCCATTGGATTATAATGGAGAACTTTGCCCCGAACAACGCTCCATATCTCCTGATCCGTAAATGGTAGAGACGTAATTTTTTCTGCGTTTATTTCGTAACGGATAGGGGAAGAAGACAGGCTATCGGTTTTTGCTGGAAAAAGTTTAATAAAGGCGTGAAAAATTATGATATAAAGGTGATTTTTATGGATTTTTAGAAATCCTCTAAAAACGGTCCCGAACAAATCGCTGTAGCTGAAAAAGTATAAGAGATATCAAAATAATTCTTTCACTATGAGTATCAGCAGGCTTTTGAGGACTATGGTGCCCATTTTCATGTTTGTACAAAAATCGGTGTAGGCACAGCGACGATGTAAAAAAGTGGATGATGTGGGAAAATGCAGCTGAAAAGCGTTTTCAGGAATTTGCACATTCGCTACTCCCGAACAAATTGTTCCTGCGGCAAAACCGTAACAGTTATCCAAACAATTCCTTTTTTATGAGTGCCAGAAGGGTCGGGACATTCATGTGTGAAAGTCTCATGCTTGTACATGAAACGGTTTAGGAGTAGCGACGATGCGAAAACATGTGATGTTTTGGATTTTCAGACGTCATTTTTCAAAACCGCTCCATAGGAAATGAATAGGGAGGATTTCGGGTTTGTGTCGCTCTGAGGTGATTTGCGAAAAATCTATAAATGCTACAGCAATGAGGGTTACATTTCCTGAATCCAGACAAAAATACCTACGTTTTGATGTATAATTTGTCTACGTAGAGTGAAAATTGAGCGAGCAGGCTGAAGTTGTTCGGAGTTTTGAAATCTTTGAAAACGCTAGAGTGGGCCACTCTAGCGGTTGGAGAATTCCGTCATTGACTTTCATTATAAACGATGATTTCGCTGATTTTCGGACATGAGCTTTGAGGAGTGACTGTGAAGAGACGATAAAAGATATCCACATCCCGTTTTCACTTCTGAGTAGTTCACAGATATGTCTACAAACTGGAAGTTAAACGGTGTTCGTAGGTGAAAGCATGACGACACAGTACAGCGTTGAAAATGGCCATTTGGAGGCTTTTTTGAGGCTTTCTTTCTACCCGACTCCATTGGTTACTATGGGTTTTTTGGGGGTGGTTTTTCGCTAATTGCGTTGCCATGGTAACTCGAAACCCCGATAAAAGTAATAGCACACTATTCCCGACCGAGCCGGACGTTTTGATGTATATATTGTGGGGGTGCACGCTACGGTTCGGGCCGCATTAATCGTCAAACAATTAAGAATATTAATAATAATAAATAAACCGTTTAGAGGTGAATAGTAGTAGGTGCCTCCATGCATTTGCATGGGAGGCAGTGCTGTGCTTCGCACAGCACTGCCTCCTCATTGCAAATGCTTGGCAGGCACCTAACTAGAAAATTTCTGAAGAAATTTAGCAAGGCGCCTGCCTCGTGCTGCGTACCGTACCATCAGGAATACTAACAGGAAGTAACACTGCGAATTTCAGGTTCCTACGGTCTTCATAGCCCTCGCAGCGGCCGTTGAAAGATGCCATGTTAGGTCAATGGACCACCTAGGAGCCTCTGGCTAGTAGTGTTGTCATGGAGACTCACTGACAGCTGCAGCCCTCTCTGTCTGTAAAGGCAGAAGAACCCTGGCTAAGCAGAAGTTGGTAGGACCTTCCTAAAGCTACTTCCGGTTTGCAACAAGCTAACGGTTAGCCGCTTGCATGGTTGTGTTCAGTATCACCGGGTGATGTTACTCTGTTAGTTTGGTTGAAATCCTGTACTGAGAAGTGCTTAAAAAGGGAGAAAATCCTAAAATTCACCAAATCTGTCAAGCAGAAGTTTGTACAGGCTTCCTAGAGCTACTTCCGGTTAGCAACATGCTAACCATTAGCCGCTAGCATGGTTGTGTTCAGTATCACCGGGTGATTGTTCTCTGTTAGTTTGGTTAAAATCCTGTACTGAGAAGTGCCTAAAAAGAGAGAAAATGCTAATAGTCACCATAGGTCATTTCCCCATTCATTCCTATGGGAGTTTTAGCCTTCCGTTTCTGGGGTATTATGTTACCATGGTTACTCTCAGTGACAACAGAAGTAATAGCACACATCGTGAGACCCAGCCGCACGTTTTGATGTATAGATTGTGGGGGTGGACGCTGCCGTTCGGGCCGCATTAATTTGCGAAGGTTGAAGTAAGTGCATAGTATATTTAACACTAGAAAATTTCTGAAGAAATTTAGCAAGGCGCCTGCCTCGTGGTGCGTACCGTACCGTATCAAATAGCAACAGGAAGTAACACTGCGAATTTCAGCTTCCTACGGTCTTCACAGCCCCCGCAGCGGCCGTTGAAAGATGCCATGTTAAGTCAATGGACCTCCTAGGAGCCTCTGGCTAGCAGCGTTGTCATGGAGACTCCCTCACAGCTGTAGCCCTCTCTTTGTCTGTAAAGAAAGATCAACCCTGGCTAAGCAGAAGTTGGTAGGACCTTCCTAAAGCTACTTCCGGTTAGCAACATGCTAACCGTTAGCCGCTAGCATGGTTGTGTTCAGTATCACCGGGTGATGTTACTCTGTTAGTTTAGTCCAAATCCTGTACTGAGAAGTGCCTAAAAAGATAAACAATGCTAAAAGTCACCATAGGCCATTTTCCCATTCATTCCTATGGGAGTTTTTGGCTTCAGTTTCTGGGGTACTACGTTACCATGGTTACTGCCAGTGACAATAAAAGTAATAGCACACCTCCTGAGACCCAGCTGCACGTTTTGATATATAGATTGTGAGGGTGGACGCTTCCGTTCGGGCCGCATTAATTTCCGAAGGTTGAAGTAAGTGCATAGTATATTTAACACTAGAAAATTTCTGAAGAAATTTAGCAAGGCGCCTGCCTCGTGGTGCGTACCGTACTGTGTAACATAGCAACAGGAAGTAACACTGCAAATTTCAGGTTCCTACGGTGTTCACAGCCCCCGCAGTGGCCATTGAAAGGTACCATGTTAAGTCAATGGACCTCCTAGGAGCCTCTGGCTAGCAGCGTTGTCATGGAGACTCCCTCACATCTGTAGCCCTCTCTTTGTCTGTAAAGGCAAATCAACCCTGGCTAAGCAGAAGTTGGTAGGACCTTCCTAAAGCTACGTCCGGTTAGCAACATGCTAACCATTAGCTGCTAGCATGGTTGTGTTCAGTATCATCGGGTGATGTTACTCTGTTAGTTTAGTCCAAATCCTGTACTGAGAAGTGCCTAAAAAGAGAAAAAATGCTAAAAGTCACCATAGGCAATTTTCCCATTCATTCCTATGGGAGTTTTTGGCTTCAGTTTCTGGGGTACTACGTTACCATGGTTACTACCAGTGACAACAGAAGTAATAGCACACCTCGTGAGACCCAGCCGCACGTTTTGATGTATAGATTGTGGGGATGGACGCTTCTGTTCGAGCCGCATTAATTTCCGAAGGTTGAAGTAAGTGCATAGTATATTTAACACTAGAAAATTTCTGAAGAAATTTAGCAAGGCGCCTGCCTCGTGCTGCGTACCGTACGGTGTAAAATAGCAACAGGAAGTAACACCGCGAATTTCAGGTTCCTACGGTGTTCACAGCCCCCGCAGTGGCCGTTGAAAGGTGCCATGTTAAGTCAATGGACCTCCTAGGAGCCTCTGGCTAGCAGCATTGTCATGGAGACTCCCTCAGAGCTGTAGCCCTCTGTCTTAATTATCATTACCTTTATCATGTGAGGTACTGAGGTGAATGTGTGATTTCAGTGTCTTTGGAGCATTTCTGCAGCATGTAACAGAGGAAAAGAGGGGTCAAAAATGGATGTTTGACACCTCATAAAATAGACATACTTTATCTGACATGGCCCAAATTTGTTGTAGAGCTTCCTCTCTAAAGGAAGTACAGACTCTGTGAAGCAAAAGTTTGTGCGAGCTTCCTAGAGCTACTTCCGGTTAGCAACATGCTAACCATTAGCCGCTAACAAGGTTGTGTTCAGGATGACCAGGTGATGGTACTCTGTTAGTTTGGTCCATAACCTGTGCTGGGAAGGGCCTCAAAGAGGGAGAAAATACGTTGTTTATTACGTCGCCATGGTAACTCAAAATGGCGGGTGGTCTTGGCCCATTGAAAAGCATTGAATATTTGACACCTCCTAACATGGAGATGCTTTATCCGACATGGCCAAAATTTGTTGTGGAGCTTTCTCTCTACAGTAAGAACAGACTCTGTGAAGCACAAGTTGGTGAGACCTTCCTAGAGCTACTTCCGGTTAGCAACATGTTAACAGTTAGCCGCTAACAGGTTTGTGTTTAGTATCACGAGGTGAGTGTACTCTGTCAGTTTGGTCCAAATCCTGTACTGGGAAGTGCCTCAAAAAGGGTGCCAATACTTAATGTCACCAAAGGTCACCAAAGGTCATGAGTCAGATTGGCCTCCTTTAGCAACTCAGCCTCACCACATATGGGCCCAGAACTCAACATTTGACCAAAATGGTCAGTAGCGGCATTTCCCACATGTGGGTGGTGCTGTATTGGCCAATTATGTCGTGTCTGGGCATCATGCCAGATCCTGTTGGAAGCAAAGGCCCGGTAGGAAAGCATGTGAAATCCCAAATGGGACAGAAAAGTGACACATGGCTGAAAGTCACTTGAAAATTTTAAAATGTTAAGAGGAAGTGACTGTGCGAATTTCAGATTCCTACATTAATCACAGCCGCTGCAGCGGGCGTCGAAAGTTGCCATTGTATCCCAATGGAGCTTCTCCCTCTGGCCCTCAGAGTTCCGTCGTCATGGAAACTCACTCACACCTCTGCTGCAGGCTTGAAAATTTAAAAATGTTAAGAGGAAGTGACTGTGCGAATTTCAGATTCCTACATTAATCACAGCCGCTGCAGCGGGCGTCGAAAGTTGCCATTGTATCCCAATGGAGCTTCTCCCTCTGGGCCTCAGAGTTCCGTCGTCATGGAAACTCACTCACACCTCTGCTGCAGGCCAGTCTACCGAAGTGCAGAGACTTTGCTCACAATAAGTCCCATTGGATTATAATGGAGAACTTTGCCCCGAACAACGCTCCATATATCCTGATCCGTAAATGGTAGAGACGTCATTTTTTCTGCGTTTATTTCGTAACGGATAGGGGAAGAAGACAGGCTATCGGTTTTTGCTGGAAAAAGTTTAATAAAGGCGTGAAAAATTATGATATAAAGGTGATTTTTATGGATTTTTAGAAATCCTCTAAAATCGGTCCCGAACAAATCGCTGTAGCTGAAAAACTATAAGAGATATCAAAATAATTCTTTCACTATGAGTATCAGCAGGCTTTTGAGGACTATGGTGCCCATTTTCATGTTTGTACAAAAATCGGTGTAGGCACAGCGACGATGTAAAAAAGTGGATGATGTGGGAAAAAGCAGCTGAAAAGCGTTTTCAGGAATTTGCACATTCGCTACTCCCGAACAAATTGTTCCTGCGGCAAAACCGTAACAGTTATCCAAACAATTCCTTTTTTATGAGTGCCAGAAGGGTCGGGACATTCATGTGTGAAAGTCTCATGCTTGTACATGAAACGGTTTAGGAGTAGCGACGATGCGAAAACATGTGATGTTTTGGATTTTCAGACGTCATTTTTCAAAACCGCTCCATAGGAAATGAATGGGGAGGATTTCGGGTTTGTGTCGCTCTGAGGTGATTTGCGAAAAATCTATAAATGCTACACCAATGAGGGTTACATTTCCTGAATCCAGACAAAAATACCTACGTTTTGATGTATAATTTGTCTATGTAGAGCGAAAATTGAGCGAGTAGGCTGAAGTTGTTCGGAGTTTTGAAATCTTTGAAAACGCTAGAGTGGGCCACTCTAGCGGTTGGAGAATTCCGTCATTGACTTTCATTATAAACGATGATTTCGCTGATTTTCGGACATGAGCTTTGAGGAGCACTTGTGAGGAGACGATAACAGATATCTACATCCCGTTTTCACTTCTGAGTAGTTCACAGATATATCTACAAACTGGAAGTTAAACGGTGTTCGTAGGTGAAAGCATGACGACACAGTACAGCGTTGAAAATGGTCATTTTGAGGCTTTTTTGAGGCTGTCTTTTTACCCGACTCCATTCATTCCTATGGGATTTTTTCGGGTGGTTTTTCGCTAATTTTGTCGCCATGGTAACTCGAAACCCCAATAAAAGTAATAGCACACATCTCGGAATCGAGCCGCACGTTTTGGTACCTATATAATGCGGCCCGAACCTACGGTTCGGGCCGCATTAATCGTGACGGAAGAAGAAGTAAAGAATATTAATATTAACTAGAAAATTTCTGAAGAAATTTAGCAAGGCGCCTGCCTCGTGGTGCGTACCGTACCGTATCAAATAGCAACAGGAAGTAACACTGCGAATTTCAGCTTCCTACGGTCTTCACAGCCCCCGCAGCGGCCGTTGAAAGATGCCATGTTAAGTCAATGGACCTCCTAGGAGCCTCTGGCTAGCAGCGTTGTCATGGAGACTCCCTCACAGCTGTAGCCCTCTCTTTGTCTGTAAAGAAAGATCAACCCTGGCTAAGCAGAAGTTGGTAGGACCTTCCTAAAGCTACTTCCGGTTAGCAACATGCTAACCGTTAGCCGCTAGCATGGTTGTGTTCAGTATCACCGGGTGATGTTACTCTGTTAGTTTAGTCCAAATCCTGTACTGAGAAGTGCCTAAAAAGATAAACAATGCTAAAAGTCACCATAGGCCATTTTCCCATTCATTCCTATGGGAGTTTTTGGCTTCAGTTTCTGGGGTACTACGTTACCATGGTTACTGCCAGTGACAATAAAAGTAATAGCACACCTCCTGAGACCCAGCTGCACGTTTTGATATATAGATTGTGGGGGTGGACGCTTCCGTTCGGGCCGCATTAATTTCCGAAGGTTGAAGTAAGTGCATAGTATATTTAACACTAGAAAATTTCTGAAGAAATTTAGCAAGGCGCCTGCCTCGTGGTGCGTACCGTACCGTGTAAAATAGCAACAGGAAGTAACACTGCGAATTTCAGCTTCCTACGGTCTTCACAGCCCCCGCAACGGCCGTCCAAAGGTGCCATGTTAAGTCAATGGACCTCCTAGGAGCCTCTGGCTAGCAGCGTTGTCATGGAGACTCCCTCACAGCTGAAGCCCTCTGTCTTAATTATCATTACCTTTATCATGTGAGGTACTGAGGTGAATGTGTGATTTCAGTGTCTTTGGAGCATTTCTGCAGCATCTAACAGAGGCAAAGAGGGGTCAAAAATGGATGTTTGACACCTCATAAAATAGACATGCTTTATCTGACATGGCCAAAATTTGTTGTGGAGCCTTCTTTCTAAAGCAAGAACAGACTCTGTGAAGCAAAAGTTTGTGCGAGCTTCCTAGAGCTACTTCCGGTTAGCAACATGCTAACCGTTAGCCGCTAACAAGGTTGTGTTCAGGATGACCGTGTGATGGTATTCTGTTAGTTTGGTCCAAATCCTGTGCTGGGAAGTCAGCAAATAGGGAGAAAATACGTTGTTTATTATGTTGCCATGGTAACTCAATATGGCGGGTGGTCTTGGCCCATTGAAAAGCATTGGATATTTGACACCTCCTAAAATGGAGATGTTTTATCCGACATGGCCAAAATTTGTTGTGGAGCTTTCTCTCTACAGTAAGAACAGACTCTGTGAAGCAGAAGTTAGTGAGACCTTCCTAGAGCTACTTCCTGTTAGCAACATGCTAACCGTTAGCCGCTAACAAGGTTGTGTTCAGGATGACCAGGTGATGGTACTCTGTTAGTTTGGTCCATAACCTGTGCTGGGAAGTGCCTCAAAGAGGGAGAAAATACGTTGTTTATTACGTCGCCATGGTAACTCAAAATGGCGGGTGGTACAAAAAAATACTTAATAGGATCAGCACACATGTTTTGTTATACATACTGTGGGGATTATAATATAAAACTCTACGTGTCCCACACCGGGATTCGATCCCATGACCTCTTGCATGCAAAGCCTGCACTTTCCATCTGAGCTATACTGTAGCGCCATATATGGGCATGCAGTATTGGGACCATAAGGGGTTTGATCCCCCATTGAAAAGCATTGGATGTTTGACACCTCATAGCTTGGAGATGCTTTATGCGACGTAGCCCAAATTTGTTGTGCAGCTTTCTCTCTAGAGTAAGAACAGACTCTGTGAAGCAGAAGTTGGTGAGACCTTCCTAGAGCTACTTCCGGTTAGCAACATGCTAACAGTTAGCCGCTAACAGGTTTGTGTTCAGTATCACCAGGTGAGTGTACTCTGTCAGTTTGGTCCAAATCCTGTACTGGGAAGTGCCTCAAAAAGGGTGCCAATACTTAATGTCACCAAAGGTCACCAAAGGTCATGAGTCAGATTGGCCTCCTTTAGCAACTCAGCCTCACCACATCTGGGCCCAGAACTCAACATTTGACCAAAATGGTCAGTAGCGCCATTTCCCACATGTGGGTGGTGCTGTATTGGCCAATTATGTCGTGTCTGGGCATCATGCCAGATCCTGTTAGAAGCAAAGGCCCAATAGGAAAGCATGTGAAATCCAAAATGGGACAGAAAAGTGACACATGGCTGAAAGTCACTTGAAAATTTAAAAATGTTAAGAGGAAGTGACTGTGCGAATTTCAGATTCCTACATTAATCACAGCCGCTGCAGCGGGCGTCGAAAGTTGCCATTGTATCCCAATGGAGCTTCTCCCCCTGGCCCTCAGAGTTCCGTCGTCATGGAAACTCACTCACACCTCTGCTGCAGGCCAGTCTACCGAAGTGCAGAGACTTTGCTCACAATAAATCCCATTGGATTATAATGGAGAACTTTGCCCCGAACAACGCTCCATATCTCCTGATCCGTAAATGGTAGAGACGTAATTTTTTCTGCGTTTATTTCGTAACGGATAGGGGAAGAAGACAGGCTATCGGTTTTTGCTGGAAAAAGTTTAATAAAGGCGTGAAAAATTATGATATAAAGGTGATTTTTATGGATTTTTAGAAATCCTCTAAAAACGGTCCCGAACAAATCGCTGTAGCTGAAAAAGTATAAGAGATATCAAAATAATTCTTTCACTATGAGTATCAGCAGGCTTTTGAGGACTATGGTGCCCATTTTCATGTTTGTACAAAAATCGGTGTAGGCACAGCGACGATGTAAAAAAGTGGATGATGTGGGAAAATGCAGCTGAAAAGCGTTTTCAGGAATTTGCACATTCGCTACTCCCGAACAAATTGTTCCTGCGGCAAAACCGTAACAGTTATCCAAACAATTCCTTTTTTATGAGTGCCAGAAGGGTCGGGACATTCATGTGTGAAAGTCTCATGCTTGTACATGAAACGGTTTAGGAGTAGCGACGATGCGAAAACATGTGATGTTTTGGATTTTCAGACGTCATTTTTCAAAACCGCTCCATAGGAAATGAATAGGGAGGATTTCGGGTTTGTGTCGCTCTGAGGTGATTTGCGAAAAATCTATAAATGCTACAGCAATGAGGGTTACATTTCCTGAATCCAGACAAAAATACCTACGTTTTGATGTATAATTTGTCTACGTAGAGTGAAAATTGAGCGAGCAGGCTGAAGTTGTTCGGAGTTTTGAAATCTTTGAAAACGCTAGAGTGGGCCACTCTAGCGGTTGGAGAATTCCGTCATTGACTTTCATTATAAACGATGATTTCGCTGATTTTCGGACATGAGCTTTGAGGAGTGACTGTGAAGAGACGATAAAAGATATCCACATCCCGTTTTCACTTCTGAGTAGTTCACAGATATGTCTACAAACTGGAAGTTAAACGGTGTTCGTAGGTGAAAGCATGACGACACAGTACAGCGTTGAAAATGGCCATTTGGAGGCTTTTTTGAGGCTTTCTTTCTACCCGACTCCATTGGTTACTATGGGTTTTTTGGGGGTGGTTTTTCGCTAATTGCGTTGCCATGGTAACTCGAAACCCCGATAAAAGTAATAGCACACTATTCCCGACCGAGCCGGACGTTTTGATGTATATATTGTGGGGGTGCACGCTACGGTTCGGGCCGCATTAATCGTCAAACAATTAAGAATATTAATAATAATAAATAAACCGTTTAGAGGTGAATAGTAGTAGGTGCCTCCATGCATTTGCATGGGAGGCAGTGCTGTGCTTCGCACAGCACTGCCTCCTCATTGCAAATGCTTGGCAGGCACCTAACTAGAAAATTTCTGAAGAAATTTAGCAAGGCGCCTGCCTCGTGTTGCGTACCGTGCCGTCACAAAAAGCAACAGGAAGTAACACTGCGAATTTCAGCTTCCTACGGTCTTCACAGCCCCCCCCAGCGGCCGTCCAAAGGTGCCATGTTAAGTCAATGGACCTCCTAGGAGCCTCTGGCTAGCAGCGTTGTCATGGAGACTCCGTCACAGCTGTAGCCATCTATTTGTCTGTAAAGGCAGAACAACCCTGGCTAAGCAGAAGTTGGTAGGACCGTCCTACAGCTACTTCCTGTTAGCAAGATGCTAACCATTAGCCGCTAACATGGTTGTGGTCAGTCTCACCAGTTGATGGTACTCTGTGAGTTTGGTCCAAATCCTGTACTGGAAAGTGCCTCAAATAGGGTGCCAATACTTAATGTCACCAAGGGTCATGGGTCAGATCGGCCTCCGCTAACAAGGTTGTGTTCAGTATCACCAGTTGATGGTACTCTGTGAGTTTGGTCCAAATCCTGTACTGGAAAGTGGCTCAAATAGGGTGCCAATACTTAATGTCACCAAGGGTCATGGGTCAGATCGGCCTCTGCTAACAAGGTTGTGTTCAGTATCACCAGTTGATGGTACTCTGTGAGTGTGGTCCAAATCCTTTACTGGAAAGTGCCTCAAATAGGGTGCCAATACTTAATGTCACCAAAGGTCATGGGTCAGATCGGCCTCCGCTAACAAGGTTTTGTTCAGTATCCCTGGGTGATGATACTCTGTGAGTTTGGTCCAAATCCTGTACTGGAAAGTGCCTCAAATAGGGTGCCAATACTTAATGTCACCAAAGGTCATGGGTCAGATCGGCCTCCGCTAACAAGGTTTTGTTCAGTATCCCTGGGTGATGATACTCTGTGAGTTTGGTCCAAATCCTGTACTGGAAAGTGCCTCAAATAGGGTGCCAATACTTAATGTCACCAAAGGTCATGGGTCAGATCGGCCTCCGCTAACAAGGTTGTGTTCAGTATCACCAGGTGAATGTACTCTGTGAGTTTGGTCCAAATCCTTTACTGGAAAGTGCGTCAAATAGGGTGCCAATACTTAATGTCACCAAGGCTCATGGGTCAGATCGGCCTCTGCTAACAAGGTTGTGTTCAGTATCACCAGTTGATGGTACTCTGTGAGTGTGGTCCAAATCCTTTACTGGAAAGTGCCTCAAATAGGGTGCCAATACTTAATGTCACCAAAGGTCATGAGTCAGATTGGGCTCCTTTAGCAACTCAGCCTCACCAAATCTGGGCCCAGAACTCAACATTTGACCAAAATGGTGTGTAGTGCCATTTCCCACAGGTGGGTGGTGCTGTATTGGCCAATTGGGTCGTCTCTGGGCCTCATGCCAGGTCCTGTTGGAAGCAAACGGCCAATAGGAAAGCATGTGAAATCCAAAATGGGACAGAAAAGTGACACATGGCTGAAAGTCACTTGAAAATTTAAAAATGTTAAGAGGAAGTGACTGTGCGAATTTCAGATTCCTACATTAATCACAGCCACTGCAGTGAGCGTCGAAAGTTGCCATTCTATCCCATTGGAGCCTCTCTCTCTGGCCCTCAGAGTTGCGTCGTCATGGAAACTCACTCACACCTCTGCTGCAGGCCAGTCTAACGAAGTGCAGAGACTTTGCTCACAATAAGTCCCATTGGATTATAATGGAGAACTTTGCCCCGAACAACGCTCCATATCTCCTGATCCGTAAATGGTAGAGACGTAATTTTTTCTGCGTTTATTTCGTAACGGATAGGGGAAGAAGACAGGCTATCGGTTTTTGCTGGAAAAAGTTTAATAAAGGCGTGAAAAATTATGATATAAAGGTGATTTTTATGGATTTTTTGAAATCCTCTAAAAAAGGTCCCGAACAAATCGCTGTAGCTGAAAAAGTATAAGAGATATCAAAATAATTCTTTCACTATGAGTATCAGCAGGCTTTTGAGGACTATGGTGCCCATTTTCATGTTTGTACAAAAATCGGTGTAGGCACAGCGACGATGTAAAAAAGTGGATGATGTGGGAAAATGCAGCTAAAAAGCGTTTTCAGGAATTTGCACATTCGCTACTCCCGAACAAATTGTTCCTGCGGTAAAACCGTAACAGTTATCCAAACAATTCCTTTTTTATGAGTGCCAGAAGGGTCGGGACATTCATGTGTGAAAGTCTCATGCTTGTACATGAAACGGTTTAGGAGTAGCGACGATGCGAAAACATGTGATGTTTTGGATTTTCAGATGTCATTTTTCAAAACCGCTCCATAGGAAATGAATGGGGAGGATTTCGGGTTTGTGTCGGTCTGAGGTGATTTGCGAAAAATCTATAAAAGCTACACCAATGAGGGTTACATTTCCTGAATCCAGACAAAAATACCTACGTTTTGATGTATAATTTGTCTACGTAGAGTGAAAATTGAGCGAGTAGGCGGAAGTTGTTCGGAGTTTTGAAATCTTTGAAAACGCTAGAGTGGGCCACTCTAAGAGTCTGAGAATTCCGTCATTGACTTTCATTATAAACGATGATTTTGCTGATTTTTGGACATGAGCTTTGAGGAGTAACTGTGAAAAGACGATAAAAGATATCCCCATCCCGTTTTCACTTCTGAGTAGTTCACAGATATGTCTACAAACTGGAAGTTAAACGGTGTTCGTAGGTGAAAGCATGACGACACAGTACAGCGTTGAAAATAGCCATTTGGAGGCTTTTTTGAGGCTTTCTTTCTACCCGATTCCATTGATTCCTATGGGATTTTTGGGGGTGGTTTTTCGCTAATTTTGTCGCCATGGTAACTCGAAACCCCAATAAAAGTAATAGCACACCATTCCCGACCGAGCCGCACGTTTTGATACCTATATTGTGGGGGTGCACGCTACGGTTCGGGCCGCATTAATCGTCAAACAATTAAGAATATTAATAAGAATAATAAATAGTCCGTTTAGAGGTGAATAGTAGTAGGTGCCTCCATGCATTTGCATGGGAGGCAGTGCTGTGCTTCGCACAGCACTGCCTCCTCATTGCAAATGCTTGGCAGGCACCTAACTAGAAAATTTCTGAAGAAATTTAGCAAGGCGCCTGCCTCTTGGTGCGTACCGTACCGTCAAAAATAGCAACAGGAAGAAACACTGCGAATTTCAGCTTCCTACGGTCTTCACAGCCCCCGCAGCGGCCGTCGAAATGTGCCATGTTAAGTCAATGGATTATCTCCCTAGGAGCCTCAAGCTAGCAGCGTTGTCATGGAGACTCCCTCACAGCTGTAGCCCTCTGTTTGTAAAGGCAGAACAACCCTGGCTAAGCAGAAGTTGGTAGGACCTTCCTACAGCTACTTCCGGTTAGCAACATGCTAACCATTAGCCGCTAACATGGTTGTGGTCAGTCTCACCAGGTGAATGTACTCTGTGAGTTTGGTCCAAATCCTGTACTGGAAAGTGCGTCAAATAGGGTGCCAATACTTAATGTCACCAAAGGTCATGGGTCAGATCGGCCTCTGCTAACAAGGTTGTGTTCAGTCTCACCAGTTGATGGTACTCTGTGAGTTTGGTCCAAATCCTGTACTGGAAAGTGCCTCAAATAGGGTGCCAATACTTAATGTCACCAAAGGTCATGGGTCAGATCGGCCTCAGCTAACAAGGATGTGTTCAGTATCAACAGGTGAATGTACTCTGTGAGTTTGGTCCAAATCCTGTACTGGAAAGTGCCTCAAATAGGGTGCCAATACTTAATGTCACCAAAGGTCATGGGTCAGATCGGCCTCCGCTAACAAGGTTGTGTTCAGTATCACCAGGTGAATGTACTCTGTGAGTTTGGTCCAAATCCTGTACTGGAAAGTGCGTCAAATAGGGTGCCAATACTTAATGTCAAAAAGGGTCATGGGCCAGATCGGCCTCGCTAACAAGGTTGTGTTCAGTATCCCTGGGTGATGATACTCTGTGAGTTTGGTCCAAATCCTGTACTGGAAAGTGCGTCAAATAGGGTGCCAATACTTAATTTCACCAAGGGTCATGGGTCAGATCGGCCTCCGCTAAGAAGGTTGTGTTCAGTATCACCAGTTGATGGTACTCTGTGAGTTTGGTCCAAATCCTGTACTGGAAAGTGCCTCAAATAGGGTGCCAATACTTAATGTCACCAAAGGTCATGGGTCAGATCGGCCTCCGCTAACAAGGATGTGTTCAGTATCAACAGGTGAATGTACTCTGTGAGTTTGGTCCAAATCCTGTACTGGAAAGTGCCTCAAATAGGGTGCCAATACTTAATGTCACCAAAGGTCATGTGTCAGATCGGCCTCCGCTAACAAGGTTGTGTTCAGTATCCCTGGGTGATGATACTCTGTGAGTTTGGTCCAAATCCTGTACTGGAAAGTGCCTCAAATAGGGTGCCAATACTTAATGTCACCAAAGGTCATGTGTCAGATCGGCCTCCGCTAACAAGGTTGTGTTCAGTATCCCTGGGTGATGATACTCTGTGAGTTTGGTCCAAATCCTGTACTGGAAAGTGCCTCAAATAGGGTGCCAATACTTAATGTCACCAAAGGTCATGGGTCAGATCGGCCTCCGCTAACAAGGTTGTGTTCAGTATCACCAGGTGAATGTACTCTGTGAGTTTGGTCCAAATCCTGTACTGGAAAGTGCCTCAAATAGGGTGCCAATACTTAATGTCACCAAAGGACATGGGTCAGATTGGCCTCCTTTAGCAACTCAGCCTCACCCTATCTGGGCCCAGAACTCAACATTTGACCAAAGTGGTGTGTAGCGCCATTTCCCACAGGTGGGTGGTGCTGTATTGGCCAATTGGGTCGTCTCTGGGCCTCATGCCAGGTCCTCTTGGAAGCAAAGGCCCAATAGGAAAGCATGTGAAATCCAAAATGGGACAGAAAAGTGACACATGGCTGATAGTCACATGAAAATTTTAAAATGTTAAGAGGAAGTGACTGTGCGAATTTCAGATTCCTACATTAATCACAGCCACTGCAGTGAGCGTTGAAAGTTGCCATTCTATCCCAATGAAGAGTGTCCCTCTGGCCCTCAGAGTTCCGTCGTCATGGAAACTCACTCACACCTGCAGCGGGCCAGTCTACCGAAGTGCAGAGACTTTGCTCACAATAAATCCCATTGGATTATAATGGAGAACTTTGCCCCGAACAACGCTCCATATCTCCTGATCCGTAAATGGTAGAGACGTAATTTTTTCTGCGTTTATTTCGTAACGGATAGGGGAAGAAGACAGGCTATCGGTTTTTGCTGGAAAAAGTTTAATAAAGGCGTGAAAAATTATGATATAAAGGTGATTTTTATGGATTTTTTGAAATCCTCTAAAAAAGGTCCCGAACAAATCGCTGTAGCTGAAAAAGTATAAGAGATATCAAAATAATTCTTTCACTATGAGTATCAGCAGGCTTTTGAGGACTATGGTGCCCATTTTCATGTTTGTACAAAAATCGGTGTAGGCACAGCGATGATGTAAAAAAGTGGATGATGTGGGAAAATGCAGCTGAAAAGCGTTTTCAGGAATTTGCACATTCGCTACTCCCGAACAAATTGTTCCTGCGGCAAAACCGTAACAGTTATCCAAACAATTCCTTTTTTATGAGTGCCAGAAGGGTCGGGACATTCATGTGTGAAAGTCTCATGCTTGTACATGAAACGGTTTAGGAGTAGCGACGATGCGAAAACATGTGATGTTTTGGATTTTCAGACGTCATTTTTCAAAACCGCTCCATAGGAAATGAATGGGGAGGATTTCGGGTTTGTGTCGGTCTGAGGTGATTTGCGAAAAATCTATAAATGCTACACCAATGAAGGTTACATTTCCTGAATCCTGACAAAAATACCTACGTTTTGATGTATAATTTGTCTACGTAGAGTGAAAATTGAGCGAGTAAGCTCAAGTTGTTCGGAGTTTTGAAATCTTTAAAAAAGCTAGAGTGGGCCACTCTAGCGGTTGGAGAATTCCGTCATTGACTTTCATTGTAAACGATGATTTCGCTGATTTTTGGACATGTGCTTTGAGGAGTAACTGTGAAGAGACGATAAAAGATATCCACATCCCGTTTTCACTTCTGAGTAGTTCACAGATATGTCTACAAACTGGAAGTTAAACGGTTTTCGTAGGTGAAAGCATGACGACACAGTACAGCGTTGAAAATGGCCATTTTGAGGCTTTTTTAAGGCTTTCTTTCTCCCCGACTCCATTCATTCCTATGGGGTTTTTTGGGGGTGGTTTTTCGCTAATTGCGTTGCCATGGTAACTCGAAACCCCAATAAAAGTAATAGCACACATCTCGAGACCGAGCCGGACGTTTTGATGTATATATTGTGGGGGTGCACGCTACGGTTCGGGCCGCATTAATCGTGACGGAAGAAGAAGTAAAGAATATTAATAAAGAGACGCCTTTAGAGGTGAATAGTAGTAGGTGCCTCCATGCATTTGCATGGGAGGCAGTGCTGTGCTTCGCACAGCACTGCCTCCTCATTGCAAATGCTTGGCAGGCACCTAACTAGAAAATTTCTGAAGAAATTTAGAAAGGCGCCTGCCTCGTGCTGCATACCGTACCGTCACAAATAGCAACAGGAAGTAACACTGCGAATTTCAGCTTCCTACAGACTTCACAGCCCCCGCAGGGGCCGTCGAAAGGGGCCATGTTAAGTCAATGGACTTCCTAGGAGCCTCTGGCTAGCAGCGTTGTCATGGAGACTCCCTCACAGCTGTAGCCCTCTGTCTTAATTATCATTACCTTTATCATGTGAGGTACTGAGGTGAATGTGTGATTTCAGTGTCTTTGGAGCATTTCTGCAGCATGTAACAGAGGCAAAGAGGGGTCAAAAATGGATGTTTGACACCTCATAAAATAGACATGCTTTATCTGACATGGCCCAAATTTGTTGTAGAGCCTTCTCTGTACTCCCGCGACCCGACCCCGGATAAGCGGAAGAAGACGGACGGACGGACGGGCCTTCTCTGTAAAGGAAGTACAGACTCTGTGAAGCAAAAGTTTGTGCGAGCTTCCTAGAGCTACTTCCGGTTAGCAACATGCTAACCGTTAGCCGCTAACAAGGTTGTGTTCAGGATGACCAGGTGATGGTACTCTGTTAGTTTGGTCCATAACCTGTGCTGGGAAGTGCCTCAAAGAGGGAGAAAATACGTTGTTTATTACGTCGCCATGGTAACTCAAAATGGCGGGTGGTCTTGGCCCATTGAAAAGCATTGAATATTTGACACCTCCTAAAATGAAGATGCTTTATCCAACATGCCCAAAATTTGTTGTTGAGCTTTCTCTCTACAGTAAGAACAGACTCTGTGAAGCAGAAGTTGGTGAGACCTTCCTAGAGCTACTTCCTGATAGCAACATGCTAACCGTTAGCCGCTAACAAGGTTGTGTTCAGGATGACCAGGTGATGGTACTCTGTTAGTTTGGTCCATAACCTGTGCTGGGAAGTGCCTCAAAGAGGGAGAAAATACGTTTTTTATTACGTCGCCATGGTAACTCAAAATGGCGGGTGGTCTTGGCCCATTGAAAAGCATTGAATATTTGACACCTCCTAACATGGAGATGCTTTATCCGACATGGCCAAAATTTGTTGTGGAGCTTTCACTCTACAGTAAGAACAGACTCTGTGAAGCAGAAGTTGGTGAGACCTTCCTAGAGCTACTTCCTGTTAGCAACATGCTAACCGTTAGCCGCTAACATGGTTGTGTTCAGTATCACCGGGGGATTGTACTCTGTCAGTTTGGTCCAAATCCTGTACTGGGATGTGCTTCAAATAGGGAGAAAATACATTTTTTATAACGTTGCCATGGTAACTCAAAATGGCGGGTGGTACAAAAAAATACTTCATAGGATCAGCACACATGTTTTGTTATACATATTGTGGGGATTATAATATAAAACTCTAAGTGTGCCACACCGGGATTCGATCCCATGACCTCTTGCATGCAAAGCCTGCACTTTCCATCTGAGCTATACTGTAGCACCATATATGGGCATGCAGTATTGGGACCATAAGGGGTTTGATCCCCCATTGAAAAGCATTGGATGCTTGACACCTCATAGCTTGGAGATGCTTTATGCGACGTAGCCCAAATTTCTTGTGGAGCTTTCTCTCTAGAGTAAGAACAGACTCTGTGAAGCAGAAGTTGGTGAGACCTTCCTAGAGCTACTTCCGGTTAGCAACATGCTAACAGTTAGCCGCTAACAGGGTTGTGTTCAGTATCACCAGGTGAGTGTACTCTGTCAGTTTGGTCCAAATCCTGTACTGGGAAGTGCCTCAAAAAGGGTGCCAATACTTAATGTCACCAAAGGTCACCAAAGCTCATGAGTCAGATTGGCCTCCTTTAGCAACTCAGCCTCACCACATCTGGGCCCAGAACTCAACATTTGACCAAAATGGTCAGTAGCGCCATTTCCCACATGTGGGTGGTGCTGTATTGGCCAATTATGTCGTGTCTGGGCATCATGCCAGATCCTGTTGGAAGCAAAGGCCCAATAGGAAAGCATGTGAAATCCAAAATGGGACAGAAAAGTGACACATGGCTGAAAGTCACTTGAAAATTTAAAAATGTTAAGAGGAAGTGACTGTGCGAATTTCAGATTCCTACATTAATCACAGCCGCTGCAGCGGGTGTCGAAAGTTGCCATTGTATCCCAATGGAGCTTCTCCCTCTGGGCCTCAGAGTTCCGTCGTCATGGAAACTCACTCACACCTCTGCTGCAGGCCAGTCTACCGAAGTGCAGAGACTTTGCTCACAATAAGTCCCATTGGATTATAATGGAGAACTTTGCCCCGAACAACGCTCCATATCTCCTGATCCGTAAATGGTAGAGACGTAATTTTTTCTGCGTTTATTTCGTAACGGATAGGGGAAGAAGACAGGCTATCGGTTTTTGCTGGAAAAAGTTTAATAAAGGCGTGAAAAATTATGATATAAAGGTGATTTTTATCGACTTTTAGAAATCCTTTAAAAACGGTCCCGAACAAATCGCTGTAGCTGAAAAAGTATAAGAGATATCAAAATAATTCTTTCACTATGAGTATCAGCAGGCTTTTGAGGACTATGGTGCCCATTTTCATGTTTGTACAAAAATCGGTGTAGGCACAGCGACGATGTAAAAAAGTGGATGATGTGGGAAAATGCAGCTGAAAAGCGTTTTCAGGAATTTGCACATTCGCTACTCCCGAACAAATTGTTCCTGCGGTAAAACCGTAACAGTTATCCAAACAATTCCTTTTTTATGAGTGCCAGAAGGGTCGGGACATTCATGTGTGAAAGTCTCATGCTTGTACATGAAACGGTTTAGGAGTAGCGACGATGCGAAAACATGTGATGTTTTGGATTTTCAGACGTCATTTTTCAAAAGCGCTCCATAGGAAATGAATGGGGAGGATTTCGGGTTTGTGTCGCTCTGAGGTGATTTGCGAAAAATCTATAAATGCTACACCAATGAGGGTTACATTTCCTGAATCCAGACAAAAATACCTACGTTTTGATGTATAATTTGTCTACGTAGAGTGAAAATTGAGCGAGTAGGCTGAAGTTGTTCGGAGTTTTGAAATCTTTGAAAACGCTAGAGTGGCCCACTCTAGCGGTTGGAGAATTCCGTCATTGACTTTCATTATAAACGATGATTTCGCTGATATTCGGACATGAGCTTTGAGGAGCACTTGTGAGGAGACGATAACAGATATCCACATCCCGTTTTCACTTCTGAGTAGTTCACAGATATGTCTACAAACTGGAAGTTAAGCGGTGTTCATAGGTGAAAGCATGACGATACAGTACAGCTTTGAAAATGGTCATTTGGAGGCTTTTTTGAGGCTTTCTCTTGATCCGACTCCATTCAATTCCTATGGGATTCATTTTGGGGTGGTTTTTTGGGAATTTCGTCGCCATGGTAACTCGAAACCCCAATAAAAGTAATAGCACACTATTCCCGACCGAGCCGCACGTTCTGGTACCTATATCGTGGGGGTGCACGCTACGGTTCGGGCCGCATTAATCGTGGAATAATAAAGAATAATAATAAAGAGTCCGTTTAGAGGTGAATAGTAATAGGTGCCTCCATGCATTTGCATGGGAGGCAGTGCTGTGCTTCGCACAGCACTGCCTCCTCATTGCAAATGCCATGGCAGGCGCCTAACTAGAAAATTTCTGAAGAAATTTAGCAAGGCGCCTGCCTCGTGGTGCGTACCGTACCGTCGAAAATACTAACGGGAAGTAACACTGCGAATTTCAGCTTCCTACGGTCTTCACAGCCCCCGCAACGGCCGTCCAAAGGTGCCATGTTAAGTCAATGGAGCGTGTCCCTGACCTCCTTGGAGCCTCTGGCTAGCAGCGTTGTCATGGAGACTCACTGACAGCTGCAGCCCTCACTGTCTGTAAAGGCAGAAGAACCCTGGCTAAGCAGAAGTTGGTAGGACCTTTCTAAAGCTACTTCCGGTTAGCAACATGCTAACCGTTAGCCGCTAGCATGGTTGTGTTCAGTATCACCGAGTGATGTTACTCAGTTAGGTTGGTTGAAATCCTGTACTGAGAAGCTCCTAAAAAGGGAGAAAATCCTAAAATTCACCATAGGTCATTTTCCCATTCATTCCTATGGGAGTTTTTGGCTTCAGTTTCTGGGGTACTACGTTACCATGGTTACTCCCAGTGACAACAGAAGTAATAGCACACCTCGTGAGACCCAGCCGCACGTTTTGATGTATAGATTGTTGGGGTGGACGCTTCCGTTCGGGCCGCATTAATTTGCGAAGGTTGAAGTAAGTGCATAGTATATTTAACATAACACTAGAAAATTTCTGAAGAAATTTAGCAAGGTGCCTGCCTCGTGGTGCGTACCGTACCGTTGAAAATACTAACGGGAAGTAACACTGCGAATTTCAGCTTCCTACGGTCTTCACAGCCCCCGCAACGGCCGTCCAAAGGTGCCATGTTAAGTCAATGGACCTCCTAGGAGCCTCTGGCTAGCAGCGTTGTCATGGAGACTCCCTCACAGCTGTAGCCCTCTGTCTTAATTATCATTACCTTTATCATGTGAGGTACTGAGGTGAATGTGTGATTTCAGTGTCTTTGGAGCATTTCTGCAGCATGTAACAGAGGCAAATAGGGGTCAAAAATGGATGTTTGACACCTCATAAAATAGACATGCTTTATCTGACATGGCCCAAATTTGTTGTAGAGCTTCCTCTCTAAAGGAAGTACAGACTCTGTGAAGCAAAAGTTTGTGCGAGCTTGCTAGAGCTACTTCCGGTTAGCAACATGCTAACCGTTAGCCGCTAACAAGGTTGTGTTCAGGATGACCAGGTGATGGTACTCTGTTAGTTTGGTCCATAACCTGTGCTGGGAAGTGCCTCAAAGAGGGAGAAAATACGTTTTTTATTACGTCGCCATGGTAACTCAAAATGGCGGGTGGTCTTGGCCCATTGAAAAGCATTGAATATTTGACACCTCCTAACATGGAGATGCTTTATCCGACATGGCCAAAATTTGTTGTGGAGCTTTCACTCTACAGTAAGAACAGACTCTGTGAAGCAGAAGTTGGTGAGACCTTCCTAGAGCTACTTCCTGTTAGCAACATGCTAACCGTTAGCCGCTAACAAGGTTGTGTTCAGGATGACCAGGTGATGGTACTCTGTTAGTTTGGTCCATAACCTGTGCTGGGAAGTGCCTCAAAGAGGGAGAAAATACGTTTTTTATTACGTCGCCATGGTAACTCAAAATGGCGGGTGGTCTTGGCCCATTGAAAAGCATTGAATATTTGACACCTCCTAACATGGAGATGCTTTATCCGACATGGCCAAAATTTGTTGTGGAGCTTTCACTCTACAGTAAGAACAGACTCTGTGAAGCAGAAGTTGGTGAGACCTTCCTAGAGCTACTTCCGGTTAGCAACATGCTAACAGTTAGCCGCTAACAGGGTTGTGTTCAGTATCACCAGGTGAGTGTACTCTGTCAGTTTGGTCCAAATCCTGTACTGGGAAGTGCCTCAAAAAGGGTGCCAATACTTAATGTCACCAAAGGTCACCAAAGCTCATGAGTCAGATTGGCCTCCTTTAGCAACTCAGCCTCACCACATCTGGGCCCAGAACTCAACATTTGACCAAAATGGTCAGTAACGCCATTTCCCACATGTGGGTGGTGCTGTATTGGCCAATTATGTCGTGTCTGGGCATCATGCCAGATCCTGTTGGAAGCAAAGGCCCAATAGGAAAGCATGTGAAATCCAAAATGGGACAGAAAAGTGACACATGGCTGAAAGTCACTTGAAAATTTAAAAATGTTAAGAGGAAGTGACTGTGCGAATTTCAGATTCCTACATTAATCACAGCCGCTGCAGCGGGTGTCGAAAGTTGCCATTGTATCCCAATGGAGCTTCTCCCTCTGGGCCTCAGAGTTCCGTCGTCATGGAAACTCACTCACACCTCTGCTGCAGGCCAGTCTACCGAAGTGCAGAGACTTTGCTCACAATAAGTCCCATTGGATTATAATGGAGAACTTTGCCCCGAACAACGCTCCATATCTCCTGATCCGTAAATGGTAGAGACGTAATTTTTTCTGCGTTTATTTCGTAACGGATAGGGGAAGAAGACAGGCTATCGGTTTTTGCTGGAAAAAGTTTAATAAAGGCGTGAAAAATTATGATATAAAGGTGATTTTTATGGATTTTCAGAAATCCTCTAAAAACGTTCCCGAACAAATCGCTGTAGCATAAAAAGTATAAGAGATATCAAAATAATTCTTTCCTTATGAGTATCAGCAGGCTTTTGAGGACTATGGTGCCCATTTTCATGTTTGTACAAAAATCGGTGTAGGCACAGCGACGATGTAAAAAAGTGGATGATGTGGGAAAATGCAGCTGAAAAGCGTTTTCAGGGATTTGCACATTCGCTACTCCCGAACAAATTGTTCCTGCGGTAAAACCGTAACAGTTATCCAAACAATTCCTTTTTTATGAGTGCCAGAAGGGTCGGGACATTCATGTGTGAAAGTCTCATGCTTGTACATGAAACGGTTTAGGAGTAGCGACGATGCGAAAACATGTGATGTTTTGGATTTTCAGACGTCATTTTTCAAAACCGCTCCATAGGAAATGAATGGGGAGGATTTCGGGTTTGTGTCGCTCTGAGGTGATTTGCGAAAAATCTATAAATGCTACACCAATGAGGGTTACATTTCCTGAATCCAGACAAAAATACCTACGTTTTGATGTATAATTTGTCTACGTAGAGTGAAAATTGAGCGAGCAGGCTGAAGTTGTTCGGAGTTTTGAAATCTTTGAAAACGCTAGAGTGGGCCACTCTAAGAGTCTGAGAATTCCGTCATTGACTTTCATTATAAACGATGATTTTGCTGATTTTTGGACATGAGCTTTGAGGAGTAACTGTGAAAAGACGATAAAAGATATCCCCATCCCGTTTTCACTTCTGAGTAGTTCACAGATATGTCTACAAACTGGAAGTTAAACGGTGTTCGTAGGTGAAAGCATGACGACACAGTACAGCGTTGAAAATAGCCATTTGGAGGCTTTTTTGGGGCTTTCTTTCTACCCGATTCCATTGATTCCTATGGGATTTTTGGGGGTGGTTTTTTGCTAATTTTGTCGCCATGGTAACTCGAAACCCCAATAAAAGTAATAGCACACCATTCCCGACCGAGCCGCACGTTTTGATACCTATATTGTGGGGGTGCACGCTACGGTTCGGGCCGCATTAATCGTCAAACAATTAAGAATATTAATAAGAATAATAAATAGTCCGTTTAGAGGTGAATAGTAGTAGGTGCCTCCATGCATTTGCATGGGAGGCAGTGCTGTGCGAAGCACAGCACTGCCTCCTCATTGCAAATGCTTGGCAGGCACCTAACTAGAAAATTTCTGAAGAAATTTAGCAAGGCGCCTGCCTCGTGCTGCGTACCGTACGGTGTAAAATAGCAACAGGAAGTAACACCGCGAATTTCAGGTTCCTACGGTGTTCACAGCCCCCGCAGTGGCCGTTGAAAGGTGCCATGTTAAGTCAATGGACCTCCTAGGAGCCTCTGGCTAGCAGCGTTGTCATGGAGACTCCCTCAGAGCTGTAGCCCTCTGTCTTAATTATCATTACCTTTATCATGTGAGGTACTGAGGTGAATGTGTGATTTCAGTGTCTTTGGAGCATTTCTGCAGCATGTAACAGAGGAAAAGAGGGGTCAAAAATGGATGTTTGACACCTCATAAAATAGACATACTTTATCTGACATGGCCCAAATTTGTTGTAGAGCTTCCTCTCTAAAGGAAGTACAGACTCTGTGAAGCAAAAGTTTGTGCGAGCTTCCTAGAGCTACTTCCGGTTAGCAACATGCTAACCATTAGCCGCTAACAAGGTTGTGTTCAGGATGACCAGGTGATGGTACTCTGTTAGTTTGGTCCATAACCTGTGCTGGGAAGGGCCTCAAAGAGGGAGAAAATACGTTGTTTATTACGTCGCCATGGTAACTCAAAATGGCGGGTGGTCTTGGCCCATTGAAAAGCATTGAATATTTGACACCTCCTAACATGGAGATGCTTTATCCGACATGGCCAAAATTTGTTGTGGAGCTTTCTCTCTACAGTAAGAACAGACTCTGTGAAGCACAAGTTGGTGAGACCTTCCTAGAGCTACTTCCGGTTAGCAACATGTTAACAGTTAGCCGCTAACAGGTTTGTGTTTAGTATCACGAGGTGAGTGTACTCTGTCAGTTTGGTCCAAATCCTGTACTGGGAAGTGCCTCAAAAAGGGTGCCAATACTTAATGTCACCAAAGGTCACCAAAGGTCATGAGTCAGATTGGCCTCCTTTAGCAACTCAGCCTCACCACATATGGGCCCAGAACTCAACATTTGACCAAAATGGTCAGTAGCGGCATTTCCCACATGTGGGTGGTGCTGTATTGGCCAATTATGTCGTGTCTGGGCATCATGCCAGATCCTGTTGGAAGCAAAGGCCCGGTAGGAAAGCATGTGAAATCCCAAATGGGACAGAAAAGTGACACATGGCTGAAAGTCACTTGAAAATTTTAAAATGTTAAGAGGAAGTGACTGTGCGAATTTCAGATTCCTACATTAATCACAGCCGCTGCAGCGGGCGTCGAAAGTTGCCATTGTATCCCAATGGAGCTTCTCCCTCTGGCCCTCAGAGTTCCGTCGTCATGGAAACTCACTCACACCTCTGCTGCAGGCTTGAAAATTTAAAAATGTTAAGAGGAAGTGACTGTGCGAATTTCAGATTCCTACATTAATCACAGCCGCTGCAGCGGGCGTCGAAAGTTGCCATTGTATCCCAATGGAGCTTCTCCCTCTGGGCCTCAGAGTTCCGTCGTCATGGAAACTCACTCACACCTCTGCTGCAGGCCAGTCTACCGAAGTGCAGAGACTTTGCTCACAATAAGTCCCATTGGATTATAATGGAGAACTTTGCCCCGAACAACGCTCCATATCTCCTGATCCGTAAATGGTAGAGACGTCATTTTTTCTGCGTTTATTTCGTAACGGATAGGGGAAGAAGACAGGCTATCGGTTTTTGCTGGAAAAAGTTTAATAAAGGCGTGAAAAATTATGATATAAAGGTGATTTTTATGGATTTTTAGAAATCCTCTAAAATCGGTCCCGAACAAATCGCTGTAGCTGAAAAACTATAAGAGATATCAAAATAATTCTTTCACTATGAGTATCAGCAGGCTTTTGAGGACTATGGTGCCCATTTTCATGTTTGTACAAAAATCGGTGTAGGCACAGCGACGATGTAAAAAAGTGGATGATGTGGGAAAAAGCAGCTGAAAAGCGTTTTCAGGAATTTGCACATTCGCTACTCCCGAACAAATTGTTCCTGCGGCAAAACCGTAACAGTTATCCAAACAATTCCTTTTTTATGAGTGCCAGAAGGGTCGGGACATTCATGTGTGAAAGTCTCATGCTTGTACATGAAACGGTTTAGGAGTAGCGACGATGCGAAAACATGTGATGTTTTGGATTTTCAGACGTCATTTTTCAAAACCGCTCCATAGGAAATGAATGGGGAGGATTTCGGGTTTGTGTCGCTCTGAGGTGATTTGCGAAAAATCTATAAATGCTACACCAATGAGGGTTACATTTCCTGAATCCAGACAAAAATACCTACGTTTTGATGTATAATTTGTCTATGTAGAGCGAAAATTGAGCGAGTAGGCTGAAGTTGTTCGGAGTTTTGAAATCTTTGAAAACGCTAGAGTGGGCCACTCTAGCGGTTGGAGAATTCCGTCATTGACTTTCATTATAAACGATGATTTCGCTGATTTTCGGACATGAGCTTTGAGGAGCACTTGTGAGGAGACGATAACAGATATCTACATCCCGTTTTCACTTCTGAGTAGTTCACAGATATATCTACAAACTGGAAGTTAAACGGTGTTCGTAGGTGAAAGCATGGCGACACAGTACAGCGTTGAAAATAGCCATTTGGAGGCTTTTTTGAGGCTTTCTTTCTACCCGATTCCATTGATTCCTATGGGATTTTTGGGGGTGGTTTTTCGCTAATTTTGTCGCCATGGTAACTCGAAACCCCAATAAAAGTAATAGCACACCATTCCCGACCGAGCCGCACGTTTTGATACCTATATTGTGGGGGTGCACGCTACGGTTCGGGCCGCATTAATCGTCAAACAATTAAGAATATTAATAAGAATAATAAATAGTCCGTTTAGAGGTGAATAGTAGTAGGTGCCTCCATGCATTTGCATGGGAGGCAGTGCTGTGCTTCGCACAGCACTGCCTCCTCATTGCAAATGCTTGGCAGGCACCTAACTAGAAAATTTCTGAAGAAATTTAGCAAGGCGCCTGCCTCGTGGTGCGTACCGTACCGTATCAAATAGCAACAGGAAGTAACACTGCGAATTTCAGCTTCCTACGGTCTTCACAGCCCCCGCAGCGGCCGTTGAAAGATGCCATGTTAAGTCAATGGACCTCCTAGGAGCCTCTGGCTAGCAGCGTTGTCATGGAGACTCCCTCACAGCTGTAGCCCTCTCTTTGTCTGTAAAGAAAGATCAACCCTGGCTAAGCAGAAGTTGGTAGGACCTTCCTAAAGCTACTTCCGGTTAGCAACATGCTAACCGTTAGCCGCTAGCATGGTTGTGTTCAGTATCACCGGGTGATGTTACTCTGTTAGTTTAGTCCAAATCCTGTACTGAGAAGTGCCTAAAAAGATAAACAATGCTAAAAGTCACCATAGGCCATTTTCCCATTCATTCCTATGGGAGTTTTTGGCTTCAGTTTCTGGGGTACTACGTTACCATGGTTACTGCCAGTGACAATAAAAGTAATAGCACACCTCCTGAGACCCAGCTGCACGTTTTGATATATAGATTGTGGGGGTGGACGCTTCCGTTCGGGCCGCATTAATTTCCGAAGGTTGAAGTAAGTGCATAGTATATTTAACACTAGAAAATTTCTGAAGAAATTTAGCAAGGCGCCTGCCTCGTGGTGCGTACCGTACCGTCGAAAATACTAACGGGAAGTAACACTGCGAATTTCAGCTTCCTACGGTCTTCACAGCCCCCACAACGGCCGTCCAAAGGTGCCATGTTAAGTCAATGGACCTCCTAGGAGCCTCTGGCTAGCAGCGTTGTCATGGAGACTCCCTCACAGCTGTAGCCCTCTGTCTTAATTATCATTACCTTTATCATGTGAGGTACTGAGGTGAATGTGTGATTTCAGTGTCTTTGGAGCATTTCTGCAGCATGTAACAGAGGCAAAGAGGGGTCAAAAATGGATGTTTGACACCTCATAAAATAGACATGCTTTATCTGACATGGCCCAAATTTGTTGTAGAGCCTTCTCTCTAAAGGAAGTACAGACTCTGTGAAGCAAAAGTTTGTGCGAGCTTCCTAGAGCTACTTCCTGTTAGCAACATGCTAACCGTTAGCCGCTAACAAGGTTGTGTTCAGGATGACCAGGTGATGGTACTCTGTTAGTTTGGTCCATAACCTGTGCTGGGAAGTGCCTCAAAGAGGGAGAAAATACGTTGTTTATTAGGTCGCCATGGTAACTCAAAATGGCGGGTGGTCTTGGCCCATTGAAAAGCATTGAATATTTGACACCTCCTAACATGGAGATGCTTTATCCGACATGGCCAAAATTTGTTGTGGAGCTTTCTCTCTACAGTAAGAACAGACTCTGTGAAGCAGAAGTTGGTGAGACCTTCATAGAGCTACTTCCTGTTAGCAACATGCTAACCGTTAGCCGCTAACATGGTTGTGTTCAGTATCACCGGGGGATTGTACTCTGTCAGTTTGGTCCAAATCCTGTACTGGGATGTGCTTCAAATAGGGAGAAAATACGTTTCTTATTACGTTGCCATGGTAACTCAAAATGGCGGGTGGTACAAAAAAATACTTCATAGGATCAGCACACATGTTTTGTTATACATACTGTGGGGATTATAATATAAAACTCTAAGTGTCCCACACCGGGATTCGATCCCATGACCTCTTGCATTCAAAGCCTGCACTTTCCATCTGAGCTATACTGTAGCACCATATATGGGTATGCAGTATTGGGACCATAAGGGGTTTGATCCCCCATTGAAAAGCATTGGATGTTTGACACCTCATAGCTTGGAGATGCTTTATGCGACGTAGCCCAAATTTCTTGTGGAGCTTTCTCTCTAGAGTAAGAACAGACTCTGTGAAGCAGAAGTTGGTGAGACCTTCCTAGAGCTACTTCCGGTTAGCAACATGCTAACAGTTAGCCGCTAACAGGGTTGTGTTCAGTATCACCAGGTGAGTGTACTCTGTCAGTTTGGTCCAAATCCTGTACTGGGAAGTGCCTGAAAAAGGGTGCCAATACTTAATGTCACCAAAGGTCACCAAAGGTTATGAGTCAGATTGGCCTCCTTTAGCAACTCAGCCTCACCACATCTGGGCCCAGAACTCAACATTTGACCAAAATGGTCAGTAGCGCCATTTCCCACATGTGGATGGTGCTGTATTGGCCAATTATGTCGTGTCTGGGCATCATGCCAGATCCTGTTAGAAGCAAAGGCCCAATAGGAAAGCATGTGAAATCCAAAATGGGACAGAAAAGTGACACATGGCTGAAAGTCACTTGAAAATTTAAAAATGTTAAGAGGAAGTGACTGTGCGAATTTCAGATTCCTACATTAATCACAGCCGCTGCAGCGGGCGTCGAAAGTTGCCATTGTATCCCAATGGAGCTTCTCCCCCTGGCCCTCAGAGTTCCGTCGTCATGGAAACTCACTCACACCTCTGCTGCAGGCCAGTCTACCGAAGTGCAGAGACTTTGCTCACAATAAGTCCCATTGGATTATAATGGAGAACTTTGCCCCGAACAACGCTCCATATCTCCTGATCCGTAAATGGTAGAGACGTAATTTTTTCTGCGTTTATTTCGTAACGGATAGGGGAAGAAGACAGGCTATCGGTTTTTGCTGGAAAAAGTTTAATAAAGGCGTGAAAAATTATGATATAAAGGTGATTTTTATGGATTTTTAGAAATCCTCTAAAAACGGTCCCGAACAAATCGCTGTAGCTGAAAAAGTATAAGAGATATCAAAATAATTCTTTCACTATGAGTATCAGCAGGCTTTTGAGGACTATGGTGCCCATTTTCATGTTTGTACAAAAATCGGTGTAGGCACAGTGACGATGTAAAAAAGTGGATGATGTGGGAAAATGCAGCTGAAAAGCGTTTTCAGGAATTTGCACATTCGCTACTCCCGAACAAATTGTTCCTGCGGCAAAACCGTAACAGTTATCCAAACAATTCCTTTTTTATGAGTGCCAGAAGGGTCGGGACATTCATGTGTGAAAGTCTCATGCTTGTACATGAAACGGTTTAGGAGTAGCGACGATGCGAAAACATGTGATGTTTTGGATTTTCAGACGTCATTTTTCAAAACCGCTCCATAGGAAATGAATAGGGAGGATTTCGGGTTTGTGTCGCTCTGAGGTGATTTGCGAAAAATCTATAAATGCTACAGCAATGAGGGTTACATTTCCTGAATCCAGACAAAAATACCTACGTTTTGATGTATAATTTGTCTACGTAGAGTGAAAATTGAGCGAGCAGGCTGAAGTTGTTCGGAGTTTTGAAATCTTTGAAAACGCTAGAGTGGGCCACTCTAGCGGTTGGAGAATTCCGTCATTGACTTTCATTATAAACGATGATTTCGCTGATTTTCGGACATGAGCTTTGAGGAGTAACTGTGAAGAGACGATAAAAGATATCCACATCCCGTTTTCACTTCTGAGTAGTTCACAGATATGTCTACAAACTGGAAGTTAAACGGTGTTCGTAGGTGAAAGCATGGCGACACAGTACAGCTTTGAAAATGGCCATTTGGAGGCTTTTTTGAGGCTTTCTTTCTACCCGACTCCATTCATTCCTATGGGGTTTTTGGGGGGTGGTTTTTCGCTAATTGCGTTGCCATGGTAACTCGAAACCCCAATAAAAGTAATAGCACACATCTCGTGATCGAGCCGCACGTTTTGATGTATATATTGTGGGGGTGCACGCTACGGTTCGGGCCGCATTAATCGTGACGGAAGAAGAAGTAAAGAATATTAATAAAGAGACGCGTTTAGAGGTGAATAGTAGTAGGTGCCTCCATGCATTTGCATGGGAGGCAGTGCTGTGCTTCGCACAGCACTGCCTCCTCATTGCAAATGCTTGGCAGGCACCTAACTAGAAAATTTCTGAAGAAATTTAGCAAGGCGCCTGCCTCGTGGTGCGTACCGTACCGTGTAAAATAGCAACAGGAAGTAACACTGCGAATTTCAGCTTCCTACGGTCTTCACAGCCCCCGCAACGGCCGTCCAAAGGTGCCATGTTAAGTCAATGGACCTCCTAGGAGCCTCTGGCTAGCAGCGTTGTCATGGAGACTCCCTCACAGCTGAAGCCCTCTGTCTTAATTATCATTACCTTTATCATGTGAGGTACTGAGGTGAATGTGTGATTTCAGTGTCTTTGGAGCATTTCTGCAGCATCTAACAGAGGCAAAGAGGGGTCAAAAATGGATGTTTGACACCTCATAAAATAGACATGCTTTATCTGACATGGCCAAAATTTGTTGTGGAGCCTTCTTTCTAAAGCAAGAACAGACTCTGTGAAGCAAAAGTTTGTGCGAGCTTCCTAGAGCTACTTCCGGTTAGCAACATGCTAACCGTTAGCCGCTAACAAGGTTGTGTTCAGGATGACCGTGTGATGGTATTCTGTTAGTTTGGTCCAAATCCTGTGCTGGGAAGTCAGCAAATAGGGAGAAAATACGTTGTTTATTATGTTGCCATGGTAACTCAATATGGCGGGTGGTCTTGGCCCATTGAAAAGCATTGGATATTTGACACCTCCTAAAATGGAGATGTTTTATCCGACATGGCCAAAATTTGTTGTGGAGCTTTCTCTCTACAGTAAGAACAGACTCTGTGAAGCAGAAGTTAGTGAGACCTTCCTAGAGCTACTTCCTGTTAGCAACATGCTAACCGTTAGCCGCTAACAAGGTTGTGTTCAGGATGACCAGGTGATGGTACTCTGTTAGTTTGGTCCATAACCTGTGCTGGGAAGTGCCTCAAAGAGGGAGAAAATACGTTGTTTATTACGTCGCCATGGTAACTCAAAATGGCGGGTGGTACAAAAAAATACTTAATAGGATCAGCACACATGTTTTGTTATACATACTGTGGGGATTATAATATAAAACTCTACGTGTCCCACACCGGGATTCGATCCCATGACCTCTTGCATGCAAAGCCTGCACTTTCCATCTGAGCTATACTGTAGCGCCATATATGGGCATGCAGTATTGGGACCATAAGGGGTTTGATCCCCCATTGAAAAGCATTGGATGTTTGACACCTCATAGCTTGGAGATGCTTTATGCGACGTAGCCCAAATTTGTTGTGCAGCTTTCTCTCTAGAGTAAGAACAGACTCTGTGAAGCAGAAGTTGGTGAGACCTTCCTAGAGCTACTTCCGGTTAGCAACATGCTAACAGTTAGCCGCTAACAGGTTTGTGTTCAGTATCACCAGGTGAGTGTACTCTGTCAGTTTGGTCCAAATCCTGTACTGGGAAGTGCCTCAAAAAGGGTGCCAATACTTAATGTCACCAAAGGTCACCAAAGGTCATGAGTCAGATTGGCCTCCTTTAGCAACTCAGCCTCACCACATCTGGGCCCAGAACTCAACATTTGACCAAAATGGTCAGTAGCGCCATTTCCCACATGTGGGTGGTGCTGTATTGGCCAATTATGTCGTGTCTGGGCATCATGCCAGATCCTGTTAGAAGCAAAGGCCCAATAGGAAAGCATGTGAAATCCAAAATGGGACAGAAAAGTGACACATGGCTGAAAGTCACTTGAAAATTTAAAAATGTTAAGAGGAAGTGACTGTGCGAATTTCAGATTCCTACATTAATCACAGCCGCTGCAGCGGGCGTCGAAAGTTGCCATTGTATCCCAATGGAGCTTCTCCCCCTGGCCCTCAGAGTTCCGTCGTCATGGAAACTCACTCACACCTCTGCTGCAGGCCAGTCTACCGAAGTGCAGAGACTTTGCTCACAATAAATCCCATTGGATTATAATGGAGAACTTTGCCCCGAACAACGCTCCATATCTCCTGATCCGTAAATGGTAGAGACGTAATTTTTTCTGCGTTTATTTCGTAACGGATAGGGGAAGAAGACAGGCTATCGGTTTTTGCTGGAAAAAGTTTAATAAAGGCGTGAAAAATTATGATATAAAGGTGATTTTTATGGATTTTTAGAAATCCTCTAAAAACGGTCCCGAACAAATCGCTGTAGCTGAAAAAGTATAAGAGATATCAAAATAATTCTTTCACTATGAGTATCAGCAGGCTTTTGAGGACTATGGTGCCCATTTTCATGTTTGTACAAAAATCGGTGTAGGCACAGCGACGATGTAAAAAAGTGGATGATGTGGGAAAATGCAGCTGAAAAGCGTTTTCAGGAATTTGCACATTCGCTACTCCCGAACAAATTGTTCCTGCGGCAAAACCGTAACAGTTATCCAAACAATTCCTTTTTTATGAGTGCCAGAAGGGTCGGGACATTCATGTGTGAAAGTCTCATGCTTGTACATGAAACGGTTTAGGAGTAGCGACGATGCGAAAACATGTGATGTTTTGGATTTTCAGACGTCATTTTTCAAAACCGCTCCATAGGAAATGAATAGGGAGGATTTCGGGTTTGTGTCGCTCTGAGGTGATTTGCGAAAAATCTATAAATGCTACAGCAATGAGGGTTACATTTCCTGAATCCAGACAAAAATACCTACGTTTTGATGTATAATTTGTCTACGTAGAGTGAAAATTGAGCGAGCAGGCTGAAGTTGTTCGGAGTTTTGAAATCTTTGAAAACGCTAGAGTGGGCCACTCTAGCGGTTGGAGAATTCCGTCATTGACTTTCATTATAAACGATGATTTCGCTGATTTTCGGACATGAGCTTTGAGGAGTGACTGTGAAGAGACGATAAAAGATATCCACATCCCGTTTTCACTTCTGAGTAGTTCACAGATATGTCTACAAACTGGAAGTTAAACGGTGTTCGTAGGTGAAAGCATGACGACACAGTACAGCGTTGAAAATGGCCATTTGGAGGCTTTTTTGAGGCTTTCTTTCTACCCGACTCCATTGGTTACTATGGGTTTTTTGGGGGTGGTTTTTCGCTAATTGCGTTGCCATGGTAACTCGAAACCCCGATAAAAGTAATAGCACACTATTCCCGACCGAGCCGGACGTTTTGATGTATATATTGTGGGGGTGCACGCTACGGTTCGGGCCGCATTAATCGTCAAACAATTAAGAATATTAATAATAATAAATAAACCGTTTAGAGGTGAATAGTAGTAGGTGCCTCCATGCATTTGCATGGGAGGCAGTGCTGTGCTTCGCACAGCACTGCCTCCTCATTGCAAATGCTTGGCAGGCACCTAACTAGAAAATTTCTGAAGAAATTTAGCAAGGCGCCTGCCTCGTGCTGCGTACCGTACGGTGTAAAATAGCAACAGGAAGTAACACCGCGAATTTCAGGTTCCTACGGTGTTCACAGCCCCCGCAGTGGCCGTTGAAAGGTGCCATGTTAAGTCAATGGACCTCCTAGGAGCCTCTGGCTAGCAGCGTTGTCATGGAGACTCCCTCAGAGCTGTAGCCCTCTGTCTTAATTATCATTACCTTTATCATGTGAGGTACTGAGGTGAATGTGTGATTTCAGTGTCTTTGGAGCATTTCTGCAGCATGTAACAGAGGAAAAGAGGGGTCAAAAATGGATGTTTGACACCTCATAAAATAGACATACTTTATCTGACATGGCCCAAATTTGTTGTAGAGCTTCCTCTCTAAAGGAAGTACAGACTCTGTGAAGCAAAAGTTTGTGCGAGCTTCCTAGAGCTACTTCCGGTTAGCAACATGCTAACCATTAGCCGCTAACAAGGTTGTGTTCAGGATGACCAGGTGATGGTACTCTGTTAGTTTGGTCCATAACCTGTGCTGGGAAGGGCCTCAAAGAGGGAGAAAATACGTTGTTTATTACGTCGCCATGGTAACTCAAAATGGCGGGTGGTCTTGGCCCATTGAAAAGCATTGGATGTTTGACACCTCATAGCTTGGAGATGCTTTATGCGACGTAGCCCAAATTTGTTGTGCAGCTTTCTCTCTAGAGTAAGAACAGACTCTGTGAAGCAGAAGTTGGTGAGACCTTCCTAGAGCTACTTCCGGTTAGCAACATGCTAACAGTTAGCCGCTAACAGGGTTGTGTTCAGTATCACCAGGTGAGTGTACTCTGTCAGTTTGGTCCAAATCCTGTACTGGGAAGTGCCTGAAAAAGGGTGCCAATACTTAATGTCACCAAAGGTCACCAAAGGTTATGAGTCAGATTGGCCTCCTTTAGCAACTCAGCCTCACCACATCTGGGCCCAGAACTCAACATTTGACCAAAATGGTCAGTAGCGCCATTTCCCACATGTGGATGGTGCTGTATTGGCCAATTATGTCGTGTCTGGGCATCATGCCAGATCCTGTTAGAAGCAAAGGCCCAATAGGAAAGCATGTGAAATCCAAAATGGGACAGAAAAGTGACACATGGCTGAAAGTCACTTGAAAATTTAAAAATGTTAAGAGGAAGTGACTGTGCGAATTTCAGATTCCTACATTAATCACAGCCGCTGCAGCGGGCGTCGAAAGTTGCCATTGTATCCCAATGGAGCTTCTCCCCCTGGCCCTCAGAGTTCCGTCGTCATGGAAACTCACTCACACCTCTGCTGCAGGCCAGTCTACCGAAGTGCAGAGACTTTGCTCACAATAAGTCCCATTGGATTATAATGGAGAACTTTGCCCCGAACAACGCTCCATATCTCCTGATCCGTAAATGGTAGAGACGTAATTTTTTCTGCGTTTATTTCGTAACGGATAGGGGAAGAAGACAGGCTATCGGTTTTTGCTGGAAAAAGTTTAATAAAGGCGTGAAAAATTATGATATAAAGGTGATTTTTATGGATTTTTAGAAATCCTCTAAAAACGGTCCCGAACAAATCGCTGTAGCTGAAAAAGTATAAGAGATATCAAAATAATTCTTTCACTATGAGTATCAGCAGGCTTTTGAGGACTATGGTGCCCATTTTCATGTTTGTACAAAAATCGGTGTAGGCACAGTGACGATGTAAAAAAGTGGATGATGTGGGAAAATGCAGCTGAAAAGCGTTTTCAGGAATTTGCACATTCGCTACTCCCGAACAAATTGTTCCTGCGGCAAAACCGTAACAGTTATCCAAACAATTCCTTTTTTATGAGTGCCAGAAGGGTCGGGACATTCATGTGTGAAAGTCTCATGCTTGTACATGAAACGGTTTAGGAGTAGCGACGATGCGAAAACATGTGATGTTTTGGATTTTCAGACGTCATTTTTCAAAACCGCTCCATAGGAAATGAATAGGGAGGATTTCGGGTTTGTGTCGCTCTGAGGTGATTTGCGAAAAATCTATAAATGCTACAGCAATGAGGGTTACATTTCCTGAATCCAGACAAAAATACCTACGTTTTGATGTATAATTTGTCTACGTAGAGTGAAAATTGAGCGAGCAGGCTGAAGTTGTTCGGAGTTTTGAAATCTTTGAAAACGCTAGAGTGGGCCACTCTAGCGGTTGGAGAATTCCGTCATTGACTTTCATTATAAACGATGATTTCGCTGATTTTCGGACATGAGCTTTGAGGAGTAACTGTGAAGAGACGATAAAAGATATCCACATCCCGTTTTCACTTCTGAGTAGTTCACAGATATGTCTACAAACTGGAAGTTAAACGGTGTTCGTAGGTGAAAGCATGGCGACACAGTACAGCTTTGAAAATGGCCATTTGGAGGCTTTTTTGAGGCTTTCTTTCTACCCGACTCCATTCATTCCTATGGGGTTTTTGGGGGGTGGTTTTTCGCTAATTGCGTTGCCATGGTAACTCGAAACCCCAATAAAAGTAATAGCACACATCTCGTGATCGAGCCGCACGTTTTGATGTATATATTGTGGGGGTGCACGCTACGGTTCGGGCCGCATTAATCGTGACGGAAGAAGAAGTAAAGAATATTAATAAAGAGACGCGTTTAGAGGTGAATAGTAGTAGGTGCCTCCATGCATTTGCATGGGAGGCAGTGCTGTGCTTCGCACAGCACTGCCTCCTCATTGCAAATGCTTGGCAGGCACCTAACTAGAAAATTTCTGAAGAAATTTAGCAAGGCGCCTGCCTCGTGGTGCGTACCGTACCGTGTAAAATAGCAACAGGAAGTAACACTGCGAATTTCAGCTTCCTACGGTCTTCACAGCCCCCGCAACGGCCGTCCAAAGGTGCCATGTTAAGTCAATGGACCTCCTAGGAGCCTCTGGCTAGCAGCGTTGTCATGGAGACTCCCTCACAGCTGAAGCCCTCTGTCTTAATTATCATTACCTTTATCATGTGAGGTACTGAGGTGAATGTGTGATTTCAGTGTCTTTGGAGCATTTCTGCAGCATCTAACAGAGGCAAAGAGGGGTCAAAAATGGATGTTTGACACCTCATAAAATAGACATGCTTTATCTGACATGGCCAAAATTTGTTGTGGAGCCTTCTTTCTAAAGCAAGAACAGACTCTGTGAAGCAAAAGTTTGTGCGAGCTTCCTAGAGCTACTTCCGGTTAGCAACATGCTAACCGTTAGCCGCTAACAAGGTTGTGTTCAGGATGACCGTGTGATGGTATTCTGTTAGTTTGGTCCAAATCCTGTGCTGGGAAGTCAGCAAATAGGGAGAAAATACGTTGTTTATTATGTTGCCATGGTAACTCAATATGGCGGGTGGTCTTGGCCCATTGAAAAGCATTGGATATTTGACACCTCCTAAAATGGAGATGTTTTATCCGACATGGCCAAAATTTGTTGTGGAGCTTTCTCTCTACAGTAAGAACAGACTCTGTGAAGCAGAAGTTAGTGAGACCTTCCTAGAGCTACTTCCTGTTAGCAACATGCTAACCGTTAGCCGCTAACAAGGTTGTGTTCAGGATGACCAGGTGATGGTACTCTGTTAGTTTGGTCCATAACCTGTGCTGGGAAGTGCCTCAAAGAGGGAGAAAATACGTTGTTTATTACGTCGCCATGGTAACTCAAAATGGCGGGTGGTACAAAAAAATACTTAATAGGATCAGCACACATGTTTTGTTATACATACTGTGGGGATTATAATATAAAACTCTACGTGTCCCACACCGGGATTCGATCCCATGACCTCTTGCATGCAAAGCCTGCACTTTCCATCTGAGCTATACTGTAGCGCCATATATGGGCATGCAGTATTGGGACCATAAGGGGTTTGATCCCCCATTGAAAAGCATTGGATGTTTGACACCTCATAGCTTGGAGATGCTTTATGCGACGTAGCCCAAATTTGTTGTGCAGCTTTCTCTCTAGAGTAAGAACAGACTCTGTGAAGCAGAAGTTGGTGAGACCTTCCTAGAGCTACTTCCGGTTAGCAACATGCTAACAGTTAGCCGCTAACAGGTTTGTGTTCAGTATCACCAGGTGAGTGTACTCTGTCAGTTTGGTCCAAATCCTGTACTGGGAAGTGCCTCAAAAAGGGTGCCAATACTTAATGTCACCAAAGGTCACCAAAGGTCATGAGTCAGATTGGCCTCCTTTAGCAACTCAGCCTCACCACATCTGGGCCCAGAACTCAACATTTGACCAAAATGGTCAGTAGCGCCATTTCCCACATGTGGGTGGTGCTGTATTGGCCAATTATGTCGTGTCTGGGCATCATGCCAGATCCTGTTAGAAGCAAAGGCCCAATAGGAAAGCATGTGAAATCCAAAATGGGACAGAAAAGTGACACATGGCTGAAAGTCACTTGAAAATTTAAAAATGTTAAGAGGAAGTGACTGTGCGAATTTCAGATTCCTACATTAATCACAGCCGCTGCAGCGGGCGTCGAAAGTTGCCATTGTATCCCAATGGAGCTTCTCCCCCTGGCCCTCAGAGTTCCGTCGTCATGGAAACTCACTCACACCTCTGCTGCAGGCCAGTCTACCGAAGTGCAGAGACTTTGCTCACAATAAATCCCATTGGATTATAATGGAGAACTTTGCCCCGAACAACGCTCCATATCTCCTGATCCGTAAATGGTAGAGACGTAATTTTTTCTGCGTTTATTTCGTAACGGATAGGGGAAGAAGACAGGCTATCGGTTTTTGCTGGAAAAAGTTTAATAAAGGCGTGAAAAATTATGATATAAAGGTGATTTTTATGGATTTTTAGAAATCCTCTAAAAACGGTCCCGAACAAATCGCTGTAGCTGAAAAAGTATAAGAGATATCAAAATAATTCTTTCACTATGAGTATCAGCAGGCTTTTGAGGACTATGGTGCCCATTTTCATGTTTGTACAAAAATCGGTGTAGGCACAGCGACGATGTAAAAAAGTGGATGATGTGGGAAAATGCAGCTGAAAAGCGTTTTCAGGAATTTGCACATTCGCTACTCCCGAACAAATTGTTCCTGCGGCAAAACCGTAACAGTTATCCAAACAATTCCTTTTTTATGAGTGCCAGAAGGGTCGGGACATTCATGTGTGAAAGTCTCATGCTTGTACATGAAACGGTTTAGGAGTAGCGACGATGCGAAAACATGTGATGTTTTGGATTTTCAGACGTCATTTTTCAAAACCGCTCCATAGGAAATGAATAGGGAGGATTTCGGGTTTGTGTCGCTCTGAGGTGATTTGCGAAAAATCTATAAATGCTACAGCAATGAGGGTTACATTTCCTGAATCCAGACAAAAATACCTACGTTTTGATGTATAATTTGTCTACGTAGAGTGAAAATTGAGCGAGCAGGCTGAAGTTGTTCGGAGTTTTGAAATCTTTGAAAACGCTAGAGTGGGCCACTCTAGCGGTTGGAGAATTCCGTCATTGACTTTCATTATAAACGATGATTTCGCTGATTTTCGGACATGAGCTTTGAGGAGTGACTGTGAAGAGACGATAAAAGATATCCACATCCCGTTTTCACTTCTGAGTAGTTCACAGATATGTCTACAAACTGGAAGTTAAACGGTGTTCGTAGGTGAAAGCATGACGACACAGTACAGCGTTGAAAATGGCCATTTGGAGGCTTTTTTGAGGCTTTCTTTCTACCCGACTCCATTGGTTACTATGGGTTTTTTGGGGGTGGTTTTTCGCTAATTGCGTTGCCATGGTAACTCGAAACCCCGATAAAAGTAATAGCACACTATTCCCGACCGAGCCGGACGTTTTGATGTATATATTGTGGGGGTGCACGCTACGGTTCGGGCCGCATTAATCGTCAAACAATTAAGAATATTAATAATAATAAATAAACCGTTTAGAGGTGAATAGTAGTAGGTGCCTCCATGCATTTGCATGGGAGGCAGTGCTGTGCTTCGCACAGCACTGCCTCCTCATTGCAAATGCTTGGCAGGCACCTAACTAGAAAATTTCTGAAGAAATTTAGCAAGGCGCCTGCCTCGTGCTGCGTACCGTACGGTGTAAAATAGCAACAGGAAGTAACACCGCGAATTTCAGGTTCCTACGGTGTTCACAGCCCCCGCAGTGGCCGTTGAAAGGTGCCATGTTAAGTCAATGGACCTCCTAGGAGCCTCTGGCTAGCAGCGTTGTCATGGAGACTCCCTCAGAGCTGTAGCCCTCTGTCTTAATTATCATTACCTTTATCATGTGAGGTACTGAGGTGAATGTGTGATTTCAGTGTCTTTGGAGCATTTCTGCAGCATGTAACAGAGGAAAAGAGGGGTCAAAAATGGATGTTTGACACCTCATAAAATAGACATACTTTATCTGACATGGCCCAAATTTGTTGTAGAGCTTCCTCTCTAAAGGAAGTACAGACTCTGTGAAGCAAAAGTTTGTGCGAGCTTCCTAGAGCTACTTCCGGTTAGCAACATGCTAACCATTAGCCGCTAACAAGGTTGTGTTCAGGATGACCAGGTGATGGTACTCTGTTAGTTTGGTCCATAACCTGTGCTGGGAAGGGCCTCAAAGAGGGAGAAAATACGTTGTTTATTACGTCGCCATGGTAACTCAAAATGGCGGGTGGTCTTGGCCCATTGAAAAGCATTGAATATTTGACACCTCCTAACATGGAGATGCTTTATCCGACATGGCCAAAATTTGTTGTGGAGCTTTCTCTCTACAGTAAGAACAGACTCTGTGAAGCACAAGTTGGTGAGACCTTCCTAGAGCTACTTCCGGTTAGCAACATGTTAACAGTTAGCCGCTAACAGGTTTGTGTTTAGTATCACGAGGTGAGTGTACTCTGTCAGTTTGGTCCAAATCCTGTACTGGGAAGTGCCTCAAAAAGGGTGCCAATACTTAATGTCACCAAAGGTCACCAAAGGTCATGAGTCAGATTGGCCTCCTTTAGCAACTCAGCCTCACCACATATGGGCCCAGAACTCAACATTTGACCAAAATGGTCAGTAGCGGCATTTCCCACATGTGGGTGGTGCTGTATTGGCCAATTATGTCGTGTCTGGGCATCATGCCAGATCCTGTTGGAAGCAAAGGCCCGGTAGGAAAGCATGTGAAATCCCAAATGGGACAGAAAAGTGACACATGGCTGAAAGTCACTTGAAAATTTTAAAATGTTAAGAGGAAGTGACTGTGCGAATTTCAGATTCCTACATTAATCACAGCCGCTGCAGCGGGCGTCGAAAGTTGCCATTGTATCCCAATGGAGCTTCTCCCTCTGGCCCTCAGAGTTCCGTCGTCATGGAAACTCACTCACACCTCTGCTGCAGGCTTGAAAATTTAAAAATGTTAAGAGGAAGTGACTGTGCGAATTTCAGATTCCTACATTAATCACAGCCGCTGCAGCGGGCGTCGAAAGTTGCCATTGTATCCCAATGGAGCTTCTCCCTCTGGGCCTCAGAGTTCCGTCGTCATGGAAACTCACTCACACCTCTGCTGCAGGCCAGTCTACCGAAGTGCAGAGACTTTGCTCACAATAAGTCCCATTGGATTATAATGGAGAACTTTGCCCCGAACAACGCTCCATATATCCTGATCCGTAAATGGTAGAGACGTCATTTTTTCTGCGTTTATTTCGTAACGGATAGGGGAAGAAGACAGGCTATCGGTTTTTGCTGGAAAAAGTTTAATAAAGGCGTGAAAAATTATGATATAAAGGTGATTTTTATGGATTTTTAGAAATCCTCTAAAATCGGTCCCGAACAAATCGCTGTAGCTGAAAAACTATAAGAGATATCAAAATAATTCTTTCACTATGAGTATCAGCAGGCTTTTGAGGACTATGGTGCCCATTTTCATGTTTGTACAAAAATCGGTGTAGGCACAGCGACGATGTAAAAAAGTGGATGATGTGGGAAAAAGCAGCTGAAAAGCGTTTTCAGGAATTTGCACATTCGCTACTCCCGAACAAATTGTTCCTGCGGCAAAACCGTAACAGTTATCCAAACAATTCCTTTTTTATGAGTGCCAGAAGGGTCGGGACATTCATGTGTGAAAGTCTCATGCTTGTACATGAAACGGTTTAGGAGTAGCGACGATGCGAAAACATGTGATGTTTTGGATTTTCAGACGTCATTTTTCAAAACCGCTCCATAGGAAATGAATGGGGAGGATTTCGGGTTTGTGTCGCTCTGAGGTGATTTGCGAAAAATCTATAAATGCTACACCAATGAGGGTTACATTTCCTGAATCCAGACAAAAATACCTACGTTTTGATGTATAATTTGTCTATGTAGAGCGAAAATTGAGCGAGTAGGCTGAAGTTGTTCGGAGTTTTGAAATCTTTGAAAACGCTAGAGTGGGCCACTCTAGCGGTTGGAGAATTCCGTCATTGACTTTCATTATAAACGATGATTTCGCTGATTTTCGGACATGAGCTTTGAGGAGCACTTGTGAGGAGACGATAACAGATATCTACATCCCGTTTTCACTTCTGAGTAGTTCACAGATATATCTACAAACTGGAAGTTAAACGGTGTTCGTAGGTGAAAGCATGACGACACAGTACAGCGTTGAAAATGGTCATTTTGAGGCTTTTTTGAGGCTGTCTTTTTACCCGACTCCATTCATTCCTATGGGATTTTTTCGGGTGGTTTTTCGCTAATTTTGTCGCCATGGTAACTCGAAACCCCAATAAAAGTAATAGCACACATCTCGGAATCGAGCCGCACGTTTTGGTACCTATATAATGCGGCCCGAACCTACGGTTCGGGCCGCATTAATCGTGACGGAAGAAGAAGTAAAGAATATTAATATTAACTAGAAAATTTCTGAAGAAATTTAGCAAGGCGCCTGCCTCGTGGTGCGTACCGTACCGTATCAAATAGCAACAGGAAGTAACACTGCGAATTTCAGCTTCCTACGGTCTTCACAGCCCCCGCAGCGGCCGTTGAAAGATGCCATGTTAAGTCAATGGACCTCCTAGGAGCCTCTGGCTAGCAGCGTTGTCATGGAGACTCCCTCACAGCTGTAGCCCTCTCTTTGTCTGTAAAGAAAGATCAACCCTGGCTAAGCAGAAGTTGGTAGGACCTTCCTAAAGCTACTTCCGGTTAGCAACATGCTAACCGTTAGCCGCTAGCATGGTTGTGTTCAGTATCACCGGGTGATGTTACTCTGTTAGTTTAGTCCAAATCCTGTACTGAGAAGTGCCTAAAAAGATAAACAATGCTAAAAGTCACCATAGGCCATTTTCCCATTCATTCCTATGGGAGTTTTTGGCTTCAGTTTCTGGGGTACTACGTTACCATGGTTACTGCCAGTGACAATAAAAGTAATAGCACACCTCCTGAGACCCAGCTGCACGTTTTGATATATAGATTGTGAGGGTGGACGCTTCCGTTCGGGCCGCATTAATTTCCGAAGGTTGAAGTAAGTGCATAGTATATTTAACACTAGAAAATTTCTGAAGAAATTTAGCAAGGCGCCTGCCTCGTGGTGCGTACCGTACTGTGTAACATAGCAACAGGAAGTAACACTGCAAATTTCAGGTTCCTACGGTGTTCACAGCCCCCGCAGTGGCCATTGAAAGGTACCATGTTAAGTCAATGGACCTCCTAGGAGCCTCTGGCTAGCAGCGTTGTCATGGAGACTCCCTCACATCTGTAGCCCTCTCTTTGTCTGTAAAGGCAAATCAACCCTGGCTAAGCAGAAGTTGGTAGGACCTTCCTAAAGCTACGTCCGGTTAGCAACATGCTAACCATTAGCTGCTAGCATGGTTGTGTTCAGTATCATCGGGTGATGTTACTCTGTTAGTTTAGTCCAAATCCTGTACTGAGAAGTGCCTAAAAAGAGAAAAAATGCTAAAAGTCACCATAGGCAATTTTCCCATTCATTCCTATGGGAGTTTTTGGCTTCAGTTTCTGGGGTACTACGTTACCATGGTTACTACCAGTGACAACAGAAGTAATAGCACACCTCGTGAGACCCAGCCGCACGTTTTGATGTATAGATTGTGGGGATGGACGCTTCTGTTCGAGCCGCATTAATTTCCGAAGGTTGAAGTAAGTGCATAGTATATTTAACACTAGAAAATTTCTGAAGAAATTTAGCAAGGCGCCTGCCTCGTGCTGCGTACCGTACGGTGTAAAATAGCAACAGGAAGTAACACCGCGAATTTCAGGTTCCTACGGTGTTCACAGCCCCCGCAGTGGCCGTTGAAAGGTGCCATGTTAAGTCAATGGACCTCCTAGGAGCCTCTGGCTAGCAGCATTGTCATGGAGACTCCCTCAGAGCTGTAGCCCTCTGTCTTAATTATCATTACCTTTATCATGTGAGGTACTGAGGTGAATGTGTGATTTCAGTGTCTTTGGAGCATTTCTGCAGCATGTAACAGAGGAAAAGAGGGGTCAAAAATGGATGTTTGACACCTCATAAAATAGACATACTTTATCTGACATGGCCCAAATTTGTTGTAGAGCTTCCTCTCTAAAGGAAGTACAGACTCTGTGAAGCAAAAGTTTGTGCGAGCTTCCTAGAGCTACTTCCGGTTAGCAACATGCTAACCATTAGCCGCTAACAAGGTTGTGTTCAGGATGACCAGGTGATGGTACTCTGTTAGTTTGGTCCATAACCTGTGCTGGGAAGGGCCTCAAAGAGGGAGAAAATACGTTGTTTATTACGTCGCCATGGTAACTCAAAATGGCGGGTGGTCTTGGCCCATTGAAAAGCATTGAATATTTGACACCTCCTAACATGGAGATGCTTTATCCGACATGGCCAAAATTTGTTGTGGAGCTTTCTCTCTACAGTAAGAACAGACTCTGTGAAGCACAAGTTGGTGAGACCTTCCTAGAGCTACTTCCGGTTAGCAACATGTTAACAGTTAGCCGCTAACAGGTTTGTGTTTAGTATCACGAGGTGAGTGTACTCTGTCAGTTTGGTCCAAATCCTGTACTGGGAAGTGCCTCAAAAAGGGTGCCAATACTTAATGTCACCAAAGGTCACCAAAGGTCATGAGTCAGATTGGCCTCCTTTAGCAACTCAGCCTCACCACATATGGGCCCAGAACTCAACATTTGACCAAAATGGTCAGTAGCGGCATTTCCCACATGTGGGTGGTGCTGTATTGGCCAATTATGTCGTGTCTGGGCATCATGCCAGATCCTGTTGGAAGCAAAGGCCCGGTAGGAAAGCATGTGAAATCCCAAATGGGACAGAAAAGTGACACATGGCTGAAAGTCACTTGAAAATTTTAAAATGTTAAGAGGAAGTGACTGTGCGAATTTCAGATTCCTACATTAATCACAGCCGCTGCAGCGGGCGTCGAAAGTTGCCATTGTATCCCAATGGAGCTTCTCCCTCTGGCCCTCAGAGTTCCGTCGTCATGGAAACTCACTCACACCTCTGCTGCAGGCTTGAAAATTTAAAAATGTTAAGAGGAAGTGACTGTGCGAATTTCAGATTCCTACATTAATCACAGCCGCTGCAGCGGGCGTCGAAAGTTGCCATTGTATCCCAATGGAGCTTCTCCCTCTGGGCCTCAGAGTTCCGTCGTCATGGAAACTCACTCACACCTCTGCTGCAGGCCAGTCTACCGAAGTGCAGAGACTTTGCTCACAATAAGTCCCATTGGATTATAATGGAGAACTTTGCCCCGAACAACGCTCCATATATCCTGATCCGTAAATGGTAGAGACGTCATTTTTTCTGCGTTTATTTCGTAACGGATAGGGGAAGAAGACAGGCTATCGGTTTTTGCTGGAAAAAGTTTAATAAAGGCGTGAAAAATTATGATATAAAGGTGATTTTTATGGATTTTTAGAAATCCTCTAAAATCGGTCCCGAACAAATCGCTGTAGCTGAAAAACTATAAGAGATATCAAAATAATTCTTTCACTATGAGTATCAGCAGGCTTTTGAGGACTATGGTGCCCATTTTCATGTTTGTACAAAAATCGGTGTAGGCACAGCGACGATGTAAAAAAGTGGATGATGTGGGAAAAAGCAGCTGAAAAGCGTTTTCAGGAATTTGCACATTCGCTACTCCCGAACAAATTGTTCCTGCGGCAAAACCGTAACAGTTATCCAAACAATTCCTTTTTTATGAGTGCCAGAAGGGTCGGGACATTCATGTGTGAAAGTCTCATGCTTGTACATGAAACGGTTTAGGAGTAGCGACGATGCGAAAACATGTGATGTTTTGGATTTTCAGACGTCATTTTTCAAAACCGCTCCATAGGAAATGAATGGGGAGGATTTCGGGTTTGTGTCGCTCTGAGGTGATTTGCGAAAAATCTATAAATGCTACACCAATGAGGGTTACATTTCCTGAATCCAGACAAAAATACCTACGTTTTGATGTATAATTTGTCTATGTAGAGCGAAAATTGAGCGAGTAGGCTGAAGTTGTTCGGAGTTTTGAAATCTTTGAAAACGCTAGAGTGGGCCACTCTAGCGGTTGGAGAATTCCGTCATTGACTTTCATTATAAACGATGATTTCGCTGATTTTCGGACATGAGCTTTGAGGAGCACTTGTGAGGAGACGATAACAGATATCTACATCCCGTTTTCACTTCTGAGTAGTTCACAGATATATCTACAAACTGGAAGTTAAACGGTGTTCGTAGGTGAAAGCATGACGACACAGTACAGCGTTGAAAATGGTCATTTTGAGGCTTTTTTGAGGCTGTCTTTTTACCCGACTCCATTCATTCCTATGGGATTTTTTCGGGTGGTTTTTCGCTAATTTTGTCGCCATGGTAACTCGAAACCCCAATAAAAGTAATAGCACACATCTCGGAATCGAGCTGCACGTTTTGGTACCTATATAATGCGGCCCGAACCTACGGTTCGGGCCGCATTAATCGTGACGGAAGAAGAAGTAAAGAATATTAATATTAACTAGAAAATTTCTGAAGAAATTTAGCAAGGCGCCTGCCTCGTGGTGCGTACCGTACCGTATCAAATAGCAACAGGAAGTAACACTGCGAATTTCAGCTTCCTACGGTCTTCACAGCCCCCGCAGCGGCCGTTGAAAGATGCCATGTTAAGTCAATGGACCTCCTAGGAGCCTCTGGCTAGCAGCGTTGTCATGGAGACTCCCTCACAGCTGTAGCCCTCTCTTTGTCTGTAAAGAAAGATCAACCCTGGCTAAGCAGAAGTTGGTAGGACCTTCCTAAAGCTACTTCCGGTTAGCAACATGCTAACCGTTAGCCGCTAGCATGGTTGTGTTCAGTATCACCGGGTGATGTTACTCTGTTAGTTTAGTCCAAATCCTGTACTGAGAAGTGCCTAAAAAGATAAACAATGCTAAAAGTCACCATAGGCCATTTTCCCATTCATTCCTATGGGAGTTTTTGGCTTCAGTTTCTGGGGTACTACGTTACCATGGTTACTGCCAGTGACAATAAAAGTAATAGCACACCTCCTGAGACCCAGCTGCACGTTTTGATATATAGATTGTGGGGGTGGACGCTTCCGTTCGGGCCGCATTAATTTCCGAAGGTTGAAGTAAGTGCATAGTATATTTAACACTAGAAAATTTCTGAAGAAATTTAGCAAGGCGCCTGCCTCGTGGTGCGTACCGTACCGTGTAAAATAGCAACAGGAAGTAACACTGCGAATTTCAGCTTCCTACGGTCTTCACAGCCCCCGCAACGGCCGTCCAAAGGTGCCATGTTAAGTCAATGGACCTCCTAGGAGCCTCTGGCTAGCAGCGTTGTCATGGAGACTCCCTCACAGCTGAAGCCCTCTGTCTTAATTATCATTACCTTTATCATGTGAGGTACTGAGGTGAATGTGTGATTTCAGTGTCTTTGGAGCATTTCTGCAGCATCTAACAGAGGCAAAGAGGGGTCAAAAATGGATGTTTGACACCTCATAAAATAGACATGCTTTATCTGACATGGCCAAAATTTGTTGTGGAGCCTTCTTTCTAAAGCAAGAACAGACTCTGTGAAGCAAAAGTTTGTGCGAGCTTCCTAGAGCTACTTCCGGTTAGCAACATGCTAACCGTTAGCCGCTAACAAGGTTGTGTTCAGGATGACCGTGTGATGGTATTCTGTTAGTTTGGTCCAAATCCTGTGCTGGGAAGTCAGCAAATAGGGAGAAAATACGTTGTTTATTATGTTGCCATGGTAACTCAATATGGCGGGTGGTCTTGGCCCATTGAAAAGCATTGGATATTTGACACCTCCTAAAATGGAGATGTTTTATCCGACATGGCCAAAATTTGTTGTGGAGCTTTCTCTCTACAGTAAGAACAGACTCTGTGAAGCAGAAGTTAGTGAGACCTTCCTAGAGCTACTTCCTGTTAGCAACATGCTAACCGTTAGCCGCTAACAAGGTTGTGTTCAGGATGACCAGGTGATGGTACTCTGTTAGTTTGGTCCATAACCTGTGCTGGGAAGTGCCTCAAAGAGGGAGAAAATACGTTGTTTATTACGTCGCCATGGTAACTCAAAATGGCGGGTGGTACAAAAAAATACTTAATAGGATCAGCACACATGTTTTGTTATACATACTGTGGGGATTATAATATAAAACTCTACGTGTCCCACACCGGGATTCGATCCCATGACCTCTTGCATGCAAAGCCTGCACTTTCCATCTGAGCTATACTGTAGCGCCATATATGGGCATGCAGTATTGGGACCATAAGGGGTTTGATCCCCCATTGAAAAGCATTGGATGTTTGACACCTCATAGCTTGGAGATGCTTTATGCGACGTAGCCCAAATTTGTTGTGCAGCTTTCTCTCTAGAGTAAGAACAGACTCTGTGAAGCAGAAGTTGGTGAGACCTTCCTAGAGCTACTTCCGGTTAGCAACATGCTAACAGTTAGCCGCTAACAGGTTTGTGTTCAGTATCACCAGGTGAGTGTACTCTGTCAGTTTGGTCCAAATCCTGTACTGGGAAGTGCCTCAAAAAGGGTGCCAATACTTAATGTCACCAAAGGTCACCAAAGGTCATGAGTCAGATTGGCCTCCTTTAGCAACTCAGCCTCACCACATCTGGGCCCAGAACTCAACATTTGACCAAAATGGTCAGTAGCGCCATTTCCCACATGTGGGTGGTGCTGTATTGGCCAATTATGTCGTGTCTGGGCATCATGCCAGATCCTGTTAGAAGCAAAGGCCCAATAGGAAAGCATGTGAAATCCAAAATGGGACAGAAAAGTGACACATGGCTGAAAGTCACTTGAAAATTTAAAAATGTTAAGAGGAAGTGACTGTGCGAATTTCAGATTCCTACATTAATCACAGCCGCTGCAGCGGGCGTCGAAAGTTGCCATTGTATCCCAATGGAGCTTCTCCCCCTGGCCCTCAGAGTTCCGTCGTCATGGAAACTCACTCACACCTCTGCTGCAGGCCAGTCTACCGAAGTGCAGAGACTTTGCTCACAATAAATCCCATTGGATTATAATGGAGAACTTTGCCCCGAACAACGCTCCATATCTCCTGATCCGTAAATGGTAGAGACGTAATTTTTTCTGCGTTTATTTCGTAACGGATAGGGGAAGAAGACAGGCTATCGGTTTTTGCTGGAAAAAGTTTAATAAAGGCGTGAAAAATTATGATATAAAGGTGATTTTTATGGATTTTTAGAAATCCTCTAAAAACGGTCCCGAACAAATCGCTGTAGCTGAAAAAGTATAAGAGATATCAAAATAATTCTTTCACTATGAGTATCAGCAGGCTTTTGAGGACTATGGTGCCCATTTTCATGTTTGTACAAAAATCGGTGTAGGCACAGCGACGATGTAAAAAAGTGGATGATGTGGGAAAATGCAGCTGAAAAGCGTTTTCAGGAATTTGCACATTCGCTACTCCCGAACAAATTGTTCCTGCGGCAAAACCGTAACAGTTATCCAAACAATTCCTTTTTTATGAGTGCCAGAAGGGTCGGGACATTCATGTGTGAAAGTCTCATGCTTGTACATGAAACGGTTTAGGAGTAGCGACGATGCGAAAACATGTGATGTTTTGGATTTTCAGACGTCATTTTTCAAAACCGCTCCATAGGAAATGAATAGGGAGGATTTCGGGTTTGTGTCGCTCTGAGGTGATTTGCGAAAAATCTATAAATGCTACAGCAATGAGGGTTACATTTCCTGAATCCAGACAAAAATACCTACGTTTTGATGTATAATTTGTCTACGTAGAGTGAAAATTGAGCGAGCAGGCTGAAGTTGTTCGGAGTTTTGAAATCTTTGAAAACGCTAGAGTGGGCCACTCTAGCGGTTGGAGAATTCCGTCATTGACTTTCATTATAAACGATGATTTCGCTGATTTTCGGACATGAGCTTTGAGGAGTGACTGTGAAGAGACGATAAAAGATATCCACATCCCGTTTTCACTTCTGAGTAGTTCACAGATATGTCTACAAACTGGAAGTTAAACGGTGTTCGTAGGTGAAAGCATGACGACACAGTACAGCGTTGAAAATGGCCATTTGGAGGCTTTTTTGAGGCTTTCTTTCTACCCGACTCCATTGGTTACTATGGGTTTTTTGGGGGTGGTTTTTCGCTAATTGCGTTGCCATGGTAACTCGAAACCCCGATAAAAGTAATAGCACACTATTCCCGACCGAGCCGGACGTTTTGATGTATATATTGTGGGGGTGCACGCTACGGTTCGGGCCGCATTAATCGTCAAACAATTAAGAATATTAATAATAATAAATAAACCGTTTAGAGGTGAATAGTAGTAGGTGCCTCCATGCATTTGCATGGGAGGCAGTGCTGTGCTTCGCACAGCACTGCCTCCTCATTGCAAATGCTTGGCAGGCACCTAACTAGAAAATTTCTGAAGAAATTTAGCAAGGCGCCTGCCTCGTGGTGCGTACCGTACCGTGTAAAATAGCAACAGGAAGTAACACTGCGAATTTCAGCTTCCTACGGTCTTCACAGCCCCCGCAACGGCCGTCCAAAGGTGCCATGTTAAGTCAATGGACCTCCTAGGAGCCTCTGGCTAGCAGCGTTGTCATGGAGACTCCCTCACAGCTGAAGCCCTCTGTCTTAATTATCATTACCTTTATCATGTGAGGTACTGAGGTGAATGTGTGATTTCAGTGTCTTTGGAGCATTTCTGCAGCATCTAACAGAGGCAAAGAGGGGTCAAAAATGGATGTTTGACACCTCATAAAATAGACATGCTTTATCTGACATGGCCAAAATTTGTTGTGGAGCCTTCTTTCTAAAGCAAGAACAGACTCTGTGAAGCAAAAGTTTGTGCGAGCTTCCTAGAGCTACTTCCGGTTAGCAACATGCTAACCGTTAGCCGCTAACAAGGTTGTGTTCAGGATGACCGTGTGATGGTATTCTGTTAGTTTGGTCCAAATCCTGTGCTGGGAAGTCAGCAAATAGGGAGAAAATACGTTGTTTATTATGTTGCCATGGTAACTCAATATGGCGGGTGGTCTTGGCCCATTGAAAAGCATTGGATATTTGACACCTCCTAAAATGGAGATGTTTTATCCGACATGGCCAAAATTTGTTGTGGAGCTTTCTCTCTACAGTAAGAACAGACTCTGTGAAGCAGAAGTTAGTGAGACCTTCCTAGAGCTACTTCCTGTTAGCAACATGCTAACCGTTAGCCGCTAACAAGGTTGTGTTCAGGATGACCAGGTGATGGTACTCTGTTAGTTTGGTCCATAACCTGTGCTGGGAAGTGCCTCAAAGAGGGAGAAAATACGTTGTTTATTACGTCGCCATGGTAACTCAAAATGGCGGGTGGTACAAAAAAATACTTAATAGGATCAGCACACATGTTTTGTTATACATACTGTGGGGATTATAATATAAAACTCTACGTGTCCCACACCGGGATTCGATCCCATGACCTCTTGCATGCAAAGCCTGCACTTTCCATCTGAGCTATACTGTAGCGCCATATATGGGCATGCAGTATTGGGACCATAAGGGGTTTGATCCCCCATTGAAAAGCATTGGATGTTTGACACCTCATAGCTTGGAGATGCTTTATGCGACGTAGCCCAAATTTGTTGTGCAGCTTTCTCTCTAGAGTAAGAACAGACTCTGTGAAGCAGAAGTTGGTGAGACCTTCCTAGAGCTACTTCCGGTTAGCAACATGCTAACAGTTAGCCGCTAACAGGTTTGTGTTCAGTATCACCAGGTGAGTGTACTCTGTCAGTTTGGTCCAAATCCTGTACTGGGAAGTGCCTCAAAAAGGGTGCCAATACTTAATGTCACCAAAGGTCACCAAAGGTCATGAGTCAGATTGGCCTCCTTTAGCAACTCAGCCTCACCACATCTGGGCCCAGAACTCAACATTTGACCAAAATGGTCAGTAGCGCCATTTCCCACATGTGGGTGGTGCTGTATTGGCCAATTATGTCGTGTCTGGGCATCATGCCAGATCCTGTTAGAAGCAAAGGCCCAATAGGAAAGCATGTGAAATCCAAAATGGGACAGAAAAGTGACACATGGCTGAAAGTCACTTGAAAATTTAAAAATGTTAAGAGGAAGTGACTGTGCGAATTTCAGATTCCTACATTAATCACAGCCGCTGCAGCGGGCGTCGAAAGTTGCCATTGTATCCCAATGGAGCTTCTCCCCCTGGCCCTCAGAGTTCCGTCGTCATGGAAACTCACTCACACCTCTGCTGCAGGCCAGTCTACCGAAGTGCAGAGACTTTGCTCACAATAAATCCCATTGGATTATAATGGAGAACTTTGCCCCGAACAACGCTCCATATCTCCTGATCCGTAAATGGTAGAGACGTAATTTTTTCTGCGTTTATTTCGTAACGGATAGGGGAAGAAGACAGGCTATCGGTTTTTGCTGGAAAAAGTTTAATAAAGGCGTGAAAAATTATGATATAAAGGTGATTTTTATGGATTTTTAGAAATCCTCTAAAAACGGTCCCGAACAAATCGCTGTAGCTGAAAAAGTATAAGAGATATCAAAATAATTCTTTCACTATGAGTATCAGCAGGCTTTTGAGGACTATGGTGCCCATTTTCATGTTTGTACAAAAATCGGTGTAGGCACAGCGACGATGTAAAAAAGTGGATGATGTGGGAAAATGCAGCTGAAAAGCGTTTTCAGGAATTTGCACATTCGCTACTCCCGAACAAATTGTTCCTGCGGCAAAACCGTAACAGTTATCCAAACAATTCCTTTTTTATGAGTGCCAGAAGGGTCGGGACATTCATGTGTGAAAGTCTCATGCTTGTACATGAAACGGTTTAGGAGTAGCGACGATGCGAAAACATGTGATGTTTTGGATTTTCAGACGTCATTTTTCAAAACCGCTCCATAGGAAATGAATAGGGAGGATTTCGGGTTTGTGTCGCTCTGAGGTGATTTGCGAAAAATCTATAAATGCTACAGCAATGAGGGTTACATTTCCTGAATCCAGACAAAAATACCTACGTTTTGATGTATAATTTGTCTACGTAGAGTGAAAATTGAGCGAGCAGGCTGAAGTTGTTCGGAGTTTTGAAATCTTTGAAAACGCTAGAGTGGGCCACTCTAGCGGTTGGAGAATTCCGTCATTGACTTTCATTATAAACGATGATTTCGCTGATTTTCGGACATGAGCTTTGAGGAGTGACTGTGAAGAGACGATAAAAGATATCCACATCCCGTTTTCACTTCTGAGTAGTTCACAGATATGTCTACAAACTGGAAGTTAAACGGTGTTCGTAGGTGAAAGCATGACGACACAGTACAGCGTTGAAAATGGCCATTTGGAGGCTTTTTTGAGGCTTTCTTTCTACCCGACTCCATTGGTTACTATGGGTTTTTTGGGGGTGGTTTTTCGCTAATTGCGTTGCCATGGTAACTCGAAACCCCGATAAAAGTAATAGCACACTATTCCCGACCGAGCCGGACGTTTTGATGTATATATTGTGGGGGTGCACGCTACGGTTCGGGCCGCATTAATCGTCAAACAATTAAGAATATTAATAATAATAAATAAACCGTTTAGAGGTGAATAGTAGTAGGTGCCTCCATGCATTTGCATGGGAGGCAGTGCTGTGCGAAGCACAGCACTGCCTCCTCATTGCAAATGCTTGGCAGGCACCTAACTAGAAAATTTCTGAAGAAATTTAGCAAGGCGCCTGCCTCGTGGTGCGTACCGTAGCATGTAGAATAGCAACAGGAAGTAACACCGCGAATTTCAGCTTCCTACGGTGTTCACAGCCCCCGTAGCGGCCGTCGAAATGTGCCATGTTAGGTCAATGGACCTCCTAGGAGCCTCTGGCTAGCAGCGTTGTCATGGAGTCTCCCTCACAGCTGTAGCCCTCTCTTTGTCTGTAAAGCCAGAACAACCCTGGCTAAGCAGAAGTTCGTAAGACCTTCCTAGAGCTACTTCCGGTTAGCAACATGCTAACCATTAGCTGCTAATATGGTTGTGGTCAGTCTCACTGGGTGATGGTACTCTGTTAGTTTGGTTGAAATCCTATGCTGACAAGTGCCTAAAAAGAGAAAATCCTAAAATTCACCAAAGGTCATTTTCCCATTCATTCCTATGGGAGTTTTTGGCTTCAGTTTCTGGGGTACTACATTACAATGGTTACTGCCAGTGACAACAGAAGTAATAGCACACCTCGTGAAACCCAGCCGCACGTTTTGATATATAGATTGTGGGGGTGGACGCTTCCGTTCGGGCCGCATTAATTTGCGAAGCTTGAAGTAAGTGCATAGTATATTTAACACTAGAAAATTTCTGAAGAAATTTAGCAAGGCGCCTGCCTCGTGGTGCGTACCGTACCATCAAAAATGCTAACAGGAAGTAACACTGCGAATTTCAGCTTCCTAGAGTCTTCACAGCCCCCGCAGCGGCCGTTGAAAGGTGCCATGTTAAGTCAATGGACCTACTAGGAGCCTCTGGCTAGCTGCGTTGTCATGGAGACTCACTGACAGCTGCAGTCCACTCTGTCTGTAAAGGCAGAACAACCCTGGCTAAGCAGAAGTTGGTAGGACCTTCCTAAAGCTACTTCCGGTTAGCGTCATGCTAACCGTTAGCCGCTAGCATGGTTGTGGTCAGTCTCACCAGGTGAATGTACTCTGTGAGTTTGGTCCCAATTCTGTACTGGAAAGTGCCTCAAATAGGGTGCCAATACTTAATGTCACCAAAGGTCATGGGTCAGATCGGCCTCCGCTAACAAGGTTGTGTTCAGTATCACCAGGTGAATGTACTCTGTGAGTTTGGTCCAAATCCTGTACTGGAAAGTGCGTCAAATAGGGTGCCAATACTTAATGTCACCAAGGGTCATGGGTCAGATTGGCCTCTGCTAACAAGGTTGTGTTCAGTATCACCAGTTGATGGTACTCTGTGAGCTTGGTCCAAATCCTGTACTGGAAAGTGCCTCAAATAGGGTGCCAATACTTAATGTCACCAAAGGTCATGGGTCAGATCGGCCTCCGCTAACAAGGTTGTGTTCAGTATCACCAGGTGAATGTACTCTGTGAGTTTGGTCCAAATCCTGTACTGGAAAGTGCCTCAAATAGGGTGCCAATACTTAATGTCACCAAGGGTTATGGGTCAGATCGGCCTCCGCTAACAAGGTTGTGTTCAGTATCACCAGTTGATGGTACTCTGTGAGTTTGGTCCAAATCCTGTACTGGAAAGTGGCTCAAATAGGGTGCCAATACTTAATGTCACCAAGGGTCATGGGTCAGATCGGCCTCTGCTAACAAGGTTGTGTTCAGTATCACCAGTTGATGGTACTCTGTGAGTTTGGTCCAAATACTGTACTGGAAAGTGCCTCAAATAGGGTGCCAATACTTAATGTCACCAAAGGTCATGGGTCAGATCGGCCTCCGCTAACAAGGTTGTGTTCAGTATCACCAGTTGATGGTACTGTGTGAGTTTGGTCCAAATACTGTACTGGAAAGTGCCTCAAATAGGGTGCCAATACTTAATGTCACCAAAGGTCATGGGTCAGATCGGCCTCCGCTAACAAGGTTGTGTTCAGTATCCCTGGGTGATGATACTCTGTGAGTTTGGTCCAAATCCTGTACTGGAAAGTGCCTCAAATAGGGTGCCAATACTTAATGTCACCAAAGGTCATGGGTCAGATCGGCCTCCGCTAACAAGGTTGTGTTCAGTATCACCAGGTGAATGTACTCTGTGAGTTTGGTCCAAATCCTGTACTGGAAAGTGCCTCAAATAGGGTGCCAATACTTAATGTCACCAAAGGACATGGGTCAGATTGGCCTCCTTTAGCAACTCAGCCTCACCCTATCTGGGCCCAGAACTCAACATTTGACCAAAGTGTTGTGTAGCGCCATTTCCCACAGGTGGGTGGTGCTGTATTGGCCAATTGGGTCGTCTCTGGGCCTCATGCCAGGTCCTCTTGGAAGCAAAGGCCCAATAGGAAAGCATGTGAAATCCAAAATGGGACAGAAAAGTGACACATGGCTGAAAGTCACATGAAAATTTTAAAATGTTAAGAGGAAGTGACTGTGCGAATTTCAGATTCCTACATTAATCACAGCCACTGCAGTGAGCGTTGAAAGTTGCCATTCTATCCCAATGAAGAGTGTCCCTCTGGCCCTCAGAGTTCCGTCGTCATGGAAACTCACTCACACCTCTGCTGCAGGCCAGTCTACCGAAGTGCAGACACTGCTCAAGCTATGTCCCATTGGGTTATAATGGAGAACTTTGCCTCGAACAACGCTCCATATCTCCTGATCCGTAAATGGTAGAGACGTAATTTTTTCTGCGTTTATTTCGTAACGGATAGGGGAAGAAGACAGGCTATCGGTTTTTGCTGGAAAAAGTTTATTAAAGGCGTGAAAAATTATGATATAAAGGTGATTTTTATGGATTTTTAGAAATCCTCTAAAAACGTTCCCGAACAAATCGCTGTAGCTGAAAAAGTATAAGAGATATCAAAATAATTCTTTCACTATGAGTATCAGCAGGCTTTTGAGGACTATGGTGCCCATTTTCATGTTTGTACAAAAATCGGTGTAGGCACAGCGACGATGTAAAAAAGTGGATGATGTGGGAAAATGCAGCTGAAAAGCGTTTTCAGGAATTTGCACATTCGCTACTCCCGAACAAATTGTTCCTGCGGTAAAACCGTAACAGTTATCCAAACAATTCCTTTTTTATGAGTGCCAGAAGGGTCGGGACATTCATGTGTGAAAGTCTCATGCTTGTACATGAAACGGTTTAGGAGTAGCGACGATGCGAAAACATGTGATGTTTTGGTTTTTCAGACGTCATTTTTCAAAACCGCTCCATAGGAAATGAATGGGGAGGATTTCGGGTTTGTGTCGCTCTGAGGTGATTTGCGAAAAATCTATAAATGCTACAGCAATGAGGGTTACATTTCCTGAATCCAGACAAAAATACCTACGTTTTGATGTATAATTTGTCTACGTAGAGTGAAAATTGAGCGAGCAGGCTGAAGTTGTTGGGAGTTTTGAAATCTTTGAAAACGCTAGAGTGGCCCACTCTAGCGGTTGGAGAATTCCGTCATTGACTTTCATTATAAACGATGATTTCGCTGATTTTCGGACATGAGCTTTGAGGAGTGACTGTGAAGAGACGATAAAAGATATCCACATCCCGTTTTCACTTCTGAGTAGTTCACAGATATGTCTACAAACTGGAAGTTAAACGGTGTTCGTAGGTGAAAGCATGACGACACAGTACAGCGTTGAAAATGGCCATTTGGAGGCTTTTTTGAAGCTTTCTTTCTACCCGATTCCATTGATTCCTATGGGATTTTTGGGGGTGGTTTTTCGCTAATTTTGTCGCCATGGTAACTCGAAACCCCGATAAAAGTAATAGCACACTATTCCCGAGCGAGCCGCACGTTTTGATACCTATATTGTGGGGGTGCACGCTACGGTTTGGGCCGCATTAATTGTCAAACAATTAAGAATAATAATAACTAGAAAATTTCTGAAGAAATTTAGCAAGGCGCCTGCCTCGTGGTGCGTACCGTACCGTCAAAAATACTAACAGGAAGTAACACTGCGAATTTCAGCTTCCTACGGTCTTCACAGCCCCCGCAACGGCCGTCCAAAGGTGCCATGTTAAGTCAATGGACCTCCTAGGAGCCTCTGGCTAGCTGCGTTGTCATGGAGACTCACTGACAGCTGCAGTCCACTCTGTCTGTAAAGGCAGAACAACCCTGGCTAAGCAGAAGTTGGTAGGACCTTCCTAAAGCTACTTCCGGTTAGCGTCATGCTAACCGTTAGCCGCTAGCATGGTTGTGGTCAGTCTCACCAGGTGAATGTACTCAGTGAGTTTGGTCCAAATTCTGTACTGGAAAGTGCCTCAAATAGGGTGCCAATACTTAATGTCACCAAAGGTCATGGGTCAGATCGGCCTCCGCTAACAAGGTTGTGTTCAGTATCACCAGGTGAATGTACTCTGTGAGTTTGGTCCAAATCCTGTACTGGAAAGTGCCTCAAATAGGGTGCCAATACTTAATGTCAAAAAGGGTCATGGGCCAGATCGGCCTCGCTAACAAGGTTGTGTTCAGTATCCCTGGGTGATGATACTCTGTGAGTTTGGTCCACATGCTGTACTGGAAAGTGCCTCAAATAGGGTGCCAATACTTAATGTCACCAAGGGTCATGGGTCAGATCGGCCTCCGCTAACAAGGTTGTGTTCAGTATCACCAGTTGATGGTACTCTGTGAGTTTGGTCCAAATCCTGTACTGGAAAGTGCCTCAAATAGGGTGCCAATACTTAATGTCACCAAAGGTCATGGGTCAGATCGGCCTCCGCTAACAAGGTTGTGTTCAGTATCCCTGGGTGATGATACTCTGTGAGTTTGGTCCAAATCCTGTACTGGAAAGTGCCTCAAATAGGGTGCCAATACTTAATGTCACCAAAGGTCATGTGTCAGATCGGCCTCCGCTAACAAGGTTGTGTTCAGTATCCCTGGGTGATGATACTCTGTGAGTTTGGTCCAAATCCTGTACTGGAAAGTGCCTCAAATAGGGTGCCAATACTTAATGTCACCAAAGGTCATTTGTCAGATCGGCCTCCGCTAACAAGGTTGTGTTCAGTATCCCTGGGTGATGATACTCTGTGAGTTTGGTCCAAATCCTGTACTGGAAAGTGCGTCAAATAGGGTGCCAATACTTAATGTCACCAAAGGTCATGAGTCAGATCGGCCTCCTTTAGCAACTCAGCCTCACCCTATCTGGGCCCAGAACTCAACATTTGACCAAAGTGGTGTGTAGCGCCATTTCCTACAGGTGGGTGGTGCTGTATTGGCCAATTGGGTCGTCTCTGGGCCTCATGCCAGGTCCTCTTGGAAGCAAAGGCCCAATAGGAAAGCATGTGAAATCCAAAATGGGACAGAAAAGTGACACATGGCTGAAAGTCACATGAAAATTTTAAAATGTTAAGAGGAAGTGACTGTGCGAATTTCAGATTCCTACATTAATCACAGCCACTGCAGTGAGCGTTGAAAGTTGCCATTCTATCCCAATGAAGAGTGTCCCTCTGGCCCTCAGAGTTCCGTCGTCATGGAAACTCACTCACACCTCTGCTGCAGGCCAGTCTACCGAAGTGCAGACACTGCTCAAGCTATGTCCCATTGGGTTATAATGGAGAACTTTGCCTCGAACAACGCTCCATATCTCCTGATCCGTAAATGGTAGAGACGTAATTTTTTCTGCGTTTATTTCGTAACGGATAGGGGAAGAAGACAGGCTATCGGTTTTTGCTGGAAAAAGTTTAATAAAGGCGTGAAAAATTATGATATAAAGGTGATTTTTATGGATTTTTAGAAATCCTCTAAAAACGTTCCCGAACAAATCGCTGTAGCTGAAAAAGTATAAGAGATATCAAAATAATTCTTTCACTATGAGTATCAGCAGGCTTTTGAGGACTATGGTGCCCATTTTCATGTTTGTACAAAAATCGGTGTAGGCACAGCGACGATGTAAAAAAGTGGATGATGTGGGAAAATGCAGCTAAAAAGCGTTTTCAGGAATTTGCACATTCGCTACTCCCGAACAAATTGTTCCTGCGGTAAAACCGTAACAGTTATCCAAACAATTCCTTTTTTATGAGTGCCAGAAGGGTCGGGACATTCATGTGTGAAAGTCTCATGCTTGTACATGAAACGGTTTAGGAGTAGCGACGATGCGAAAACATGTGATGTTTTGGTTTTTCAGACGTCATTTTTCAAAACCGCTCCATAGGAAATGAATGGGGAGGATTTCGGGTTTGTGTCGCTCTGAGGTGATTTGCGAAAAATCTATAAATGCTACAGCAATGAGGGTTACATTTCCTGAATCCAGACAAAAATACCTACGTTTTGATGTATAATTTGTCTACGTAGAGTGAAAATTGAGCGAGCAGGCTGAAGTTGTTGGGAGTTTTGAAATCTTTGAAAACGCTAGAGTGGCCCACTCTAGCAGTTGGAGAATTCCGTCATTGACTTTCATTATAAACGATGATTTCGCTGATTTTCGGACATGAGCTTTGAGGAGTGACTGTGAAGAGACGATAAAAGATATCCACATCCCGTTTTCACTTCTGAGTAGTTCACAGATATGTCTACAAACTGGAAGTTAAACGGTGTTCGTAGGTGAAAGCATGACGACACAGTACAGCGTTGAAAATGGCCATTTGGAGGCTTTTTTGAAGCTTTCTTTCTACCCGATTCCATTGATTCCTATGGGATTTTTGGGGGTGGTTTTTCGCTAATTTTGTCGCCATGGTAACTCGAAACCCCGATAAAAGTAATAGCACACTATTCCCGAGCGAGCCGCACGTTTTGATACCTATATTGTGGGGGTGCACGCTACGGTTTGGGCCGCATTAATTGTCAAACAATTAAGAATAATAATAACTAGAAAATTTCTGAAGAAATTTAGCAAGGCGCCTGCCTCGTGGTGCGTACCGTACCGTCAAAAATACTAACAGGAAGTAACACTGCGAATTTCAGCTTCCTACGGTCTTCACAGCCCCCGCAACGGCCGTCCAAAGGTGCCATGTTAAGTCAATGGACCTCCTAGGAGCCTCTGGCTAGCTGCGTTGTCATGGAGACTCACTGACAGCTGCAGTCCACTCTGTCTGTAAAGGCAGAACAACCCTGGCTAAGCAGAAGTTGGTAGGACCTTCCTAAAGCTACTTCCGGTTAGCGTCATGCTAACCGTTAGCCGCTAGCATGGTTGTGGTCAGTCTCACCAGGTGAATGTACTCAGTGAGTTTGGTCCAAATTCTGTACTGGAAAGTGCCTCAAATAGGGTGCCAATACTTAATGTCACCAAAGGTCATGGGTCAGATCGGCCTCCGCTAACAAGGTTGTGTTCAGTATCACCAGGTGAATGTACTCTGTGAGTTTGGTCCAAATCCTGTACTGGAAAGTGCCTCAAATAGGGTGCCAATACTTAATGTCAAAAAGGGTCATGGGCCAGATCGGCCTCGCTAACAAGGTTGTGTTCAGTATCCCTGGGTGATGATACTCTGTGAGTTTGGTCCACATGCTGTACTGGAAAGTGCCTCAAATAGGGTGCCAATACTTAATGTCACCAAGGGTCATGGGTCAGATCGGCCTCCGCTAACAAGGTTGTGTTCAGTATCACCAGTTGATGGTACTCTGTGAGTTTGGTCCAAATCCTGTACTGGAAAGTGCCTCAAATAGGGTGCCAATACTTAATGTCACCAAAGGTCATGGGTCAGATCGGCCTCCGCTAACAAGGTTGTGTTCAGTATCCCTGGGTGATGATACTCTGTGAGTTTGGTCCAAATCCTGTACTGGAAAGTGCCTCAAATAGGGTGCCAATACTTAATGTCACCAAAGGTCATGTGTCAGATCGGCCTCCGCTAACAAGGTTGTGTTCAGTATCCCTGGGTGATGATACTCTGTGAGTTTGGTCCAAATCCTGTACTGGAAAGTGCCTCAAATAGGGTGCCAATACTTAATGTCACCAAAGGTCATTTGTCAGATCGGCCTCCGCTAACAAGGTTGTGTTCAGTATCCCTGGGTGATGATACTCTGTGAGTTTGGTCCAAATCCTGTACTGGAAAGTGCGTCAAATAGGGTGCCAATACTTAATGTCACCAAAGGTCATGAGTCAGATCGGCCTCCTTTAGCAACTCAGCCTCACCCTATCTGGGCCCAGAACTCAACATTTGACCAAAGTGGTGTGTAGCGCCATTTCCTACAGGTGGGTGGTGCTGTATTGGCCAATTGGGTCGTCTCTGGGCCTCATGCCAGGTCCTCTTGGAAGCAAAGGCCCAATAGGAAAGCATGTGAAATCCAAAATGGGACAGAAAAGTGACACATGGCTGAAAGTCACATGAAAATTTTAAAATGTTAAGAGGAAGTGACTGTGCGAATTTCAGATTCCTACATTAATCACAGCCACTGCAGTGAGCGTTGAAAGTTGCCATTCTATCCCAATGAAGAGTGTCCCTCTGGCCCTCAGAGTTCCGTCGTCATGGAAACTCACTCACACCTCTGCTGCAGGCCAGTCTACCGAAGTGCAGACACTGCTCAAGCTATGTCCCATTGGGTTATAATGGAGAACTTTGCCTCGAACAACGCTCCATATCTCCTGATCCGTAAATGGTAGAGACGTAATTTTTTCTGCGTTTATTTCGTAACGGATAGGGGAAGAAGACAGGCTATCGGTTTTTGCTGGAAAAAGTTTAATAAAGGCGTGAAAAATTATGATATAAAGGTGATTTTTATGGATTTTTAGAAATCCTCTAAAAACGTTCCCGAACAAATCGCTGTAGCTGAAAAAGTATAAGAGATATCAAAATAATTCTTTCACTATGAGTATCAGCAGGCTTTTGAGGACTATGGTGCCCATTTTCATGTTTGTACAAAAATCGGTGTAGGCACAGCGACGATGTAAAAAAGTGGATGATGTGGGAAAATGCAGCTGAAAAGCGTTTTCAGGAATTTGCACATTCGCTACTCCCGAACAAATTGTTCCTGCGGTAAAACCGTAACAGTTATCCAAACAATTCCTTTTTTATGAGTGCCAGAAGGGTCGGGACATTCATGTGTGAAAGTCTCATGCTTGTACATGAAACGGTTTAGGAGTAGCGACGATGCGAAAACATGTGATGTTTTGGTTTTTCAGACGTCATTTTTCAAAACCGCTCCATAGGAAATGAATGGGGAGGATTTCGGGTTTGTGTCGCTCTGAGGTGATTTGCGAAAAATCTATAAATGCTACAGCAATGAGGGTTACATTTCCTGAATCCAGACAAAAATACCTACGTTTTGATGTATAATTTGTTTACGTAGAGTGAAAATTGAGCGAGCAGGCTGAAGTTGTTGGGAGTTTTGAAATCTTTGAAAACGCTAGAGTGGCCCACTCTAGCGGTTGGAGAATTCCGTCATTGACTTTCATTATAAACGATGATTTCGCTGATTTTCGGACATGAGCTTTGAGGAGTGACTGTGAAGAGACGATAAAAGATATCCACATCCCGTTTTCACTTCTGAGTAGTTCACAGATATGTCTACAAACTGGAAGTTAAACGGTGTTCGTAGGTGAAAGCATGACGACACAGTACAGCGTTGAAAATGGCCATTTGGAGGCTTTTTTGAAGCTTTCTTTCTACCCGATTCCATTGATTCCTATGGGATTTTTGGGGGTGGTTTTTCGCTAATTTTGTCGCCATGGTAACTCGAAACCCCGATAAAAGTAATAGCACACTATTCCCGAGCGAGCCGCACGTTTTGATACCTATATTGTGGGGGTGCACGCTACGGTTTGGGCCGCATTAATTGTCAAACAATTAAGAATAATAATAACTAGAAAATTTCTGAAGAAATTTAGCAAGGCGCCTGCCTCGTGGTGCGTACCGTACCGTCAAAAATACTAACAGGAAGTAACACTGCGAATTTCAGCTTCCTACGGTCTTCACAGCCCCCGCAACGGCCGTCCAAAGGTGCCATGTTAAGTCAATGGACCTCCTAGGAGCCTCTGGCTAGCTGCGTTGTCATGGAGACTCACTGACAGCTGCAGTCCACTCTGTCTGTAAAGGCAGAACAACCCTGGCTAAGCAGAAGTTGGTAGGACCTTCCTAAAGCTACTTCCGGTTAGCGTCATGCTAACCGTTAGCCGCTAGCATGGTTGTGGTCAGTCTCACCAGGTGAATGTACTCAGTGAGTTTGGTCCAAATTCTGTACTGGAAAGTGCCTCAAATAGGGTGCCAATACTTAATGTCACCAAAGGTCATGGGTCAGATCGGCCTCCGCTAACAAGGTTGTGTTCAGTATCACCAGGTGAATGTACTCTGTGAGTTTGGTCCAAATCCTGTACTGGAAAGTGCCTCAAATAGGGTGCCAATACTTAATGTCAAAAAGGGTCATGGGCCAGATCGGCCTCGCTAACAAGGTTGTGTTCAGTATCCCTGGGTGATGATACTCTGTGAGTTTGGTCCACATGCTGTACTGGAAAGTGCCTCAAATAGGGTGCCAATACTTAATGTCACCAAGGGTCATGGGTCAGATCGGCCTCCGCTAACAAGGTTGTGTTCAGTATCACCAGTTGATGGTACTCTGTGAGTTTGGTCCAAATCCTGTACTGGAAAGTGCCTCAAATAGGGTGCCAATACTTAATGTCACCAAAGGTCATGGGTCAGATCGGCCTCCGCTAACAAGGTTGTGTTCAGTATCCCTGGGTGATGATACTCTGTGAGTTTGGTCCAAATCCTGTACTGGAAAGTGCCTCAAATAGGGTGCCAATACTTAATGTCACCAAAGGTCATGTGTCAGATCGGCCTCCGCTAACAAGGTTGTGTTCAGTATCCCTGGGTGATGATACTCTGTGAGTTTGGTCCAAATCCTGTACTGGAAAGTGCCTCAAATAGGGTGCCAATACTTAATGTCACCAAAGGTCATTTGTCAGATCGGCCTCCGCTAACAAGGTTGTGTTCAGTATCCCTGGGTGATGATACTCTGTGAGTTTGGTCCAAATCCTGTACTGGAAAGTGCGTCAAATAGGGTGCCAATACTTAATGTCACCAAAGGTCATGAGTCAGATCGGCCTCCTTTAGCAACTCAGCCTCACCCTATCTGGGCCCAGAACTCAACATTTGACCAAAGTGGTGTGTAGCGCCATTTCCTACAGGTGGGTGGTGCTGTATTGGCCAATAGGGGGTTTTCAGCTGACGTCACGCTCACGTGACTACTCAGCGCGTCCGCCATATTGGGTGGCAGTCGTTTCGCACCGTTGACCCGCATTGTATTACGCCTTAGGCAGTATTGGAAGTGAACAATGGGGAAAACGTGTTTAATGGTTGGTTGCACGGCCCGTGGAGGTGGAGATCAACGCTCTTTCTATCGCCTACCAGCCGTGATAGTGAATCAGTGTGAAAAAACAAAACAGCTCTCTGAACAACAACGTCACCTATGGCTGACACGGATATCCAGGTCCGATTTGGACGGTGTTAAGCTGGAATACGCCAGAGTCTGCGGTGCTCACTTTGTCACAGGTAATTAACTGTTAAGTATTTAAAACATGTAAACCGTTGCTGTATTGTGGGCTGTAACAGCGCAACACATGATCGCCATGGGAAAAACATAGAAACGGGTTAATTTTCCACCGCTTTCCTGCCTGGAGGCGCAACCACGGAGAACAACTGTTAGAGATAACAAAGAGTCGTCGGCTCGCTTGGATCGCGGCTGTAAGACGACCGAACATAACTTTCCACAGTATCCCGATGTCAATGAGAGTGTGTTCTAAACGTTTGAAACACATAGCAGCTAGTTAAAAGTACATTACATGCGTGAGTGGTTGTTAGCACTAACGGTTAGCAGCTACTAACCTAGCAGGTGCCAGAGCCCGTCTGAGCGCAGCTTACCTTTGTACGAGTTACTGTGTTCCCACTGTTTGCTGGCTTTATGATCTGCCGCTCCTGAACCCATCCATTCGTAAACTGCACATGAGACTCCAAGGACTTGTAGCTTCAGAACTGTTCTGAAGTATAGGCGCTCACACCACAAACAAGGTAGCCGAAGACGTCCGATATGGAAAGTGACGTCCGCGCTACTTCCGGGTTACGCCCGTAGGCTTTTGCCGGCGTAAATACGGTAAATACAACTTAATTTTGCACTGGTCATTGTTCTGTTTAAATAATTAAAGCCGCGAGCGGCGTCGAGCAGCCCTGCAGCCAAGCGCCTTCGCGCACTGCCGGCCGTCAGCCACCGCAGAAGCATGCGACGCATTTGCGTCGGATTGTTTACATTTTTACCATCTTATTAAAACTCACCCGTCCACGTATGATGGCGATTTCCTTGATGTACATAACTTCGACATCTTGTACCCAACCAGATGTGAACTGGTTGTGAGCCTCTAGACCCTTGTAAGCTCTCATTTCCTCAAGAGTGTGCAGAGGGTTTTCACTGAACACCAGGTAATGCACTATGTCGCCGTGCTCTACATGTGGCCAATCATCTGGATTACGGCTAAACAAGGCACCGTGGAGGGCATAGGGGTCCATATGGTTGATCACGGAACATTTCCTCAGATATACGTCCTTATCTGGTCGCTCTAGCGTGCTGGCGTACTTATCCATTCTCGATACGAAAATACGTGTAGGACAACTAGAGATAGGGAAGTGTGACACCCAATATGGCGGACCGGAAGTTGGCCAGTGACGTCAGTGAAAACCCCCTATTGGGTCGTCTCTGGGCCTCATGCCAGGTCCTCTTGGAAGCAAAGGCCCAATAGGAAAGCATGTGAAATCCAAAATGGGACAGAAAAGTGACACATGGCTGAAAGTCACATGAAAATTTTAAAATGTTAAGAGGAAGTGACTGTGCGAATTTCAGATTCCTACATTAATCACAGCCACTGCAGTGAGCGTTGAAAGTTGCCATTCTATCCCAATGAAGAGTGTCCCTCTGGCCCTCAGAGTTCCGTCGTCATGGAAACTCACTCACACCTCTGCTGCAGGCCAGTCTACCGAAGTGCAGACACTGCTCAAGCTATGTCCCATTGGGTTATAATGGAGAACTTTGCCTCGAACAACGCTCCATATCTCCTGATCCGTAAATGGTAGAGACGTAATTTTTTCTGCGTTTATTTCGTAACGGATAGGGGAAGAAGACAGGCTATCGGTTTTTGCTGGAAAAAGTTTATTAAAGGCGTGAAAAATTATGATATAAAGGTGATTTTTATGGATTTTTAGAAATCCTCTAAAAACGTTCCCGAACAAATCGCTGTAGCTGAAAAAGTATAAGAGATATCAAAATAATTCTTTCACTATGAGTATCAGCAGGCTTTTGAGGACTATGGTGCCCATTTTCATGTTTGTACAAAAATCGGTGTAGGCACAGCGACGATGTAAAAAAGTGGATGATGTGGGAAAATGCAGCTGAAAAGCGTTTTCAGGAATTTGCACATTCGCTACTCCCGAACAAATTGTTCCTGCGGTAAAACCGTAACAGTTATCCAAACAATTCCTTTTTTATGAGTGCCAGAAGGGTCGGGACATTCATGTGTGAAAGTCTCATGCTTGTACATGAAACGGTTTAGGAGTAGCGACGATGCGAAAACATGTGATGTTTTGGTTTTTCAGACGTCATTTTTCAAAACCGCTCCATAGGAAATGAATGGGGAGGATTTCGGGTTTGTGTCGCTCTGAGGTGATTTGCGAAAAATCTATAAATGCTACAGCAATGAGGGTTACATTTCCTGAATCCAGACAAAAATACCTACGTTTTGATGTATAATTTGTCTACGTAGAGTGAAAATTGAGCGAGCAGGCTGAAGTTGTTGGGAGTTTTGAAATCTTTGAAAACGCTAGAGTGGCCCACTCTAGCGGTTGGAGAATTCCGTCATTGACTTTCATTATAAACGATGATTTCGCTGATTTTCGGACATGAGCTTTGAGGAGTGACTGTGAAGAGACGATAAAAGATATCCACATCCCGTTTTCACTTCTGAGTAGTTCACAGATATGTCTACAAACTGGAAGTTAAACGGTGTTCGTAGGTGAAAGCATGACGACACAGTACAGCGTTGAAAATGGCCATTTGGAGGCTTTTTTGAAGCTTTCTTTCTACCCGATTCCATTGATTCCTATGGGATTTTTGGGGGTGGTTTTTCGCTAATTTTGTCGCCATGGTAACTCGAAACCCCGATAAAAGTAATAGCACACTATTCCCGAGCGAGCCGCACGTTTTGATACCTATATTGTGGGGGTGCACGCTACGGTTTGGGCCGCATTAATTGTCAAACAATTAAGAATAATAATAATAAGATAGAGACGCCTTTAGAGGTGAATAATAGTAGGTGCCTCCATGCATTTGCATGGGAGGCAGTGCTGTGCGAAGCACAGCACTGCCTCCCATGCAAATGCTTGGCAGGCACCTAACTAGAAAATTTCTGAAGAAATTTAGCAAGGCGCCTGCCTCGTGGTGCGTACCGTACCGTTGAAAATACTAACGGGAAGTAACACTGCGAATTTCAGCTTCCTACGGTCTTCACAGCCCCTGCAACGGCCGTCCAAAGGTGCCATGTTAAGTCAATGGACCTCCTAGGAGCCTCTGGCTAGCAGCGTTGTCATGGAGACTCCCTCACAGCTGTAGCCCTCTGTCTTAATTATCATTACCTTTATCATGTGAGGTACTGAGGTGAATGTGTGATTTCAGTGTCTTTGGAGCATTTCTGCAGCATGTAACAGAGGCAAAGAGGGGTCAAAAATGGATGTTTGACACCTCATAAAATAGACATGCTTTATCTGACATAGCCCAAATTTGTTGTAGAGCCTTCTCTCTAAAGGAAGTACAGACTCTGTGAAGCAAAAGTTTGTGCGAGCTTCCTAGAGCTACTTCCGGTTAGCAACATGCTAAGCGTTAGCCGCTAACAAGGTTGTGTTCAGTATGACGGGGTGATGGTACTCTGTTAGTTTGGTCCATATCCTGTGCTGGGAAGTGCCTCAAAGAGGGAGAAAATACGTAGTTTATTACGTCGCCATGGTAACTCAAAATGGCGGGTGGTCTTGGCCCATTGAAAAGCATTGAATATTTGACACCTCCTAACATGGAGATGCTTTATCCGACATGGCCAAAATTTGTTGTGGAGCTTTCTCTCTACAGTAAGAACAGACTCTGTGAAGCAGAAGTTGGTGAGACCTTCCTAGAGCTACTTCCTGTTAGCAACATGCTAACCGTTAGCCACTAACAAGGTTGTGTTCAGGATGACCAGGTGATGGTACTCTGTCAGTTTGGTCCAAATCCTGTACTGGGATGTGCTTCAAATAGGGAGAAAATACGTTTTTTATAACGTTGCCATGGTAACTCAAAATGGCGGGTGGTACAAAAAAATACTTCATAGGATCAGCACACATGTTTTGTTATACATACTGTGGGGATTATAATATGAAACTCTAAGTGTCCCACATCGGGATTCGATCCTATGACCTCTTGCATGCAAAGCCTGCACTTTCCATCTGAGCTATACTGTAGCGCCATATATGGGCATGCAGTATTGGGACCATAAGGGGTTTGATCCCCCATTGAAAAGCATTGGATGTTTGACACCTCATAGCTTGGAGATGCTTTATCCGACGTAGCCCAAATTTCTTGTGGAGCTTTCTCTCTAGAGTAAGAACAGACTCTGTGAAGCGGAAGTTGGTGAGACCTTCCTAGAGCTACTTCCGGTTAGCAACATGCTAACAGTTAGCAGCTAACAAGGTTGTGTTCAGGATGACCAGGTGATGGTACTCTGTTAGTTTGGTCCATAACCTGTGCTGGGAAGTCCCTCAAAAAGGGAGAAAATACGTTGTTTATTACGTCGCCATGGTAACTCAAAATGGCGGGTGGTCTTGGCCCATTGAAAAGCATTGAATATTTGACACCTCCTAACATGGAGATGCTTTATCCGACATGGCCAAAATTTGTTGTGGAGCTTTCTCTCTACAGTAAGAACAGACTGTGAAGCGGAAGTTGGTGAGACCTTCCTAGAGCTACTTCCGATTAGCAACATGCTAACAGTTAGCCGCTAACAGGGTTGTGCTCAGTATCACCAGGTGAGTGTACTCTGTCAGTTTGGTCCAAATCCTGTACTGGGAAGTGCCTCAAACAGGGTGCCAATACTTAATGTCACCAAAGGTCACCAAAGGTCGTGAGTCAGATTGGCCTCCTTTAGCAACTCAGCCTCACCCTATCTGGGCCCAGAACTCAACATTTGACCAAAGTGGTGTGTAGCGCCATTTCCCACAGTTGGGTGGTGCTGTATTGGCCAATTGGGTCATCTCTGGGCCTCATGCCAGGTCCTCTTGGAAGCAAAGGCCCAATAGGAAAGCATGTGAAATCCAAAATGGGACAGAAAAGTGACACATGGCTGAAAGTCACATGAAAATTTTAAAATGTTAAGAGGAAGTGTCTGTGCGAATTTCAGATTCCTACATTAATCACAGCCACTGCAGTGAGCGTTGAAAGTTGCCATTCTATCCCATTGGAGCCTCTCTCTCTGGCCCTCAGAGTTCCGTCGTCATGGAAACTCACTCACACCTGCAGCGGGCCAGTCTACCGAAGTGCAGAGACTTTGCTCACAATAAGTCCCATTGGATTATAATGGAGAACTTTGCCCCGAACAACGCTCCATATCTCCTGATCCGTAAATGGTAGAGACGTAATTTTTTCTGTGTTTATTTCGTAACGGATAGGGGAAGAAGACAGGCTATCGGTTTTTGCTGGAAAAAGTTTAATAAAGGCGTGAAAAATTATGATATAAAGGTGATTTTTATGGATTTTTTGAAATCCTCTAAAAAAGGTCCCGAACAAATCGCTGTAGCTGAAAAAGTATAAGAGATATCAAAATAATTCTTTCACTATGAGTATCAGCAGGCTTTTGAGGACTATGGTGCCCATTTTCATGTTTGTACAAAAATCGGTGTAGGCACAGCGACGATGTAAAAAAGTGGATGATGTGGGAAAATGCAGCTGAAAAGCGTTTTCAGGAATTTGCACATTCGCTACTCCCGAACAAATTGTTCCTGCGGTAAAACCGTAACAGTTATCCAAACAATTCCTTTTTTATGAGTGCCAGAAGGGTCGGGACATTCATGTGTGAAAGTGTCATGCTTGTACATGAAACGGTTTAGGAGTAGCGACGATGCGAAAACATGTGATGTTTTGGATTTTCAGACGTCATTTTTCAAAACCGCTCCATAGGAAATGAATGGGGGAGGTTTCGGGTTTGTGTCGCTCTGAGGTGATTTGCGAAAAATCTATAAATGCTACACCAATGAGGGTTACATTTCCTGAATCCAGACAAAAATACCTACGTTTTGATGTATAATTTGTCTACGTAGAGTGAAAATTGAGCGAGTAGGCTGAAGTTGTTCGGAGTTTTGAAATCTTTGAAAACGCTAGAGTGGCTCACTCTAGCGGTTGGAGAATTCCGTCATTGACTTTCATTATAAACGATGATTTCGCTGATATTCGGACATGAGCTTTGAGGAGTAACTGTGAAGAGACGATAAAAGATATCCCCATCCCGTTTTCACTTCTGAGTAGTTCACAGATATGTCTACAAACTGGAAGTTAAACGGTGTTCGTAGGTGAAAGCATGACGACACAGTACAGCGTTGAAAATGGCCATTTGGAGGCTTTTTTGAGGCTTTCTTTCTACCCGATTCCATTGATTCCTATGGGATTTTTGGGGGTGGTTTTTCGCTAATTGCGTTGCCATGGTAACTCGAAACCCCAATAAAAGTAATAGCACACCATTCCCGACCGAACCGCACGTTTTGATACCTATATTGTGGGGGTGCACGCTACGGTTCGGGCCGCATTAATCGTCAAACAATTAAGAATAATATTAATAATAATAACTAGAAAATTTCTAAAGAAATTTAGCAAGGCGCCTGCCTCGTGGTGCGTACCGTACCGTATCAAATAGCAACAGGAAGTAACACTGCGAATTTCAGCTTCCTACGGTCTTCACAGCCCCCGCAGCGGCCGTTGAAAGGTGCCATGTTAAGTCAATGGACCTCCTAGGAGCCTCTGGCTAGCAGCGTTGTCATGGAGACTCTCTCACAGCTGTAGCCCTCTCTTTGTCTGTAAAGGCAGAACAACCCTGGCTGAGCAGAAGTTCGTAGGACCTTCCTAGAGCTACTTCCGGTTAGCAACATGCTAACCATTAGCCGCTAACATGGTTGTGGTCAGTCTCACCGGGTGATGGTACTCTGTGAGTTTGGTCCAAATCCTGTACTGGAAAGTGCCTCAAATAGGGTGCCAATACTTAATGTCACCAAAGGTCATGGGTGAGATCGGCCTCCGCTAACAAGGTTGTGTTCAGTATCACCAGGTGATGGTACTCTGTGAGTTTGGTCCAAATCCTGTACTGGAAAGTGCCTCAAATAGGGTGCCAATACTTAATGTCACCAAAGGTCATGGGTGAGATCGGCCTCCACTAACAAGGATGTGTTCAGTATCACCAGGTGAATGTACTCTGTGAGTTAGGTCCAAATCCTGTACTGGAAAGTGCCTCAAATAGGGTGCCAATACTTAATGTCACCAAAGGTCATGGGTCAGATCGGCCTCCGCTAACAAGGTTGTGTTCAGTATCACCAGGTGAATGTACTCTGTGAGTTTGGTCCAAATCCTGTACTGGAAAGTGCGTCAAATAGGGTGCCAATACTTAATGTCAAAAAGGGTCATGGGTCAGATCGGCCTCGCTAACAAGGTTGTGTTCAGTATCCCTGGGTGATGATACTCTGTGAGTTTGGTCCAAATCCTGTACTGGAAAGTGCGTCAAATAGGGTGCCAATACTTAATTTCACCAAGGGTCATGGGTCAGATCGGCCTCCGATAAAAAGGTTGTGTTCAGTATCACCAGTTGATGGTACTCTGTGAGTTTGGTCCACATGCTGTACTGGAAAGTGCCTCAAATAGGGTGCCAATACTTAATGTCACCAAGGGTCATGGGTCAGATCGGCCTCTGCTAACAAGGTTGTGTTCAGTATCACCAGTTGATGGTACTCTGTGAGTTTGGTCCAAATCCTGTACTGGAAAGTGCCTCAAATAGGGTGCCAATACTTAATGTCACCAAAGGTCATGGGTCAGATCGGCCTCCGCTAACAAGGTTGTGTTCAGTATCACCAGGTGATGGTACTCTGTGAGTTTGGTCCAAATCCTGTACTGGAAAGTGCCTCAAATAGGGTGCCAATACTTAATGTCACCAAAGGTCATGGGTGAGATCGGCCTCCACTAACAAGGATGTGTTCAGTATCACCAGGTGAATGTACTCTGTGAGTTAGGTCCAAATCCTGTACTGGAAAGTGCCTCAAATAGGGTGCCAATACTTAATGTCACCAAAGGTCATGGGTCAGATCGGCCTCCGCTAACAAGGTTGTGTTCAGTATCACCAGGTGAATGTACTCTGTGAGTTTGGTCCAAATCCTGTACTGGAAAGTGCGTCAAATAGGGTGCCAATACTTAATGTCAAAAAGGGTCATGGGTCAGATCGGCCTCGCTAACAAGGTTGTGTTCAGTATCCCTGGGTGATGATACTCTGTGAGTTTGGTCCAAATCCTGTACTGGAAAGTGCGTCAAATAGGGTGCCAATACTTAATTTCACCAAGGGTCATGGGTCAGATCGGCCTCCGATAAAAAGGTTGTGTTCAGTATCACCAGTTGATGGTACTCTGTGAGTTTGGTCCACATGCTGTACTGGAAAGTGCCTCAAATAGGGTGCCAATACTTAATGTCACCAAGGGTCATGGGTCAGATCGGCCTCTGCTAACAAGGTTGTGTTCAGTATCACCAGTTGATGGTACTCTGTGAATTTGGTCCAAATCCTGTACTGGAAAGTGCCTCAAATAGGGTGCCAATACTTAATGTCACCAAAGGTCATGGGTCAGATCGGCCTCCGCTAACAAGGTTGTGTTCAGTATCCCTGGGTGATGATACTCTGTGAGTTTGGTCCAAATCCTGTACTGGAAAGTGCCTCAAATAGGGTGCCAATACTTAATGTCACCAAAGGTCATGGGTCAGATCGGCCTCCGCTAACAAGGTTGTGTTCAGTATCCCTGGGTGATGATACTCTGTGAGTTTGGTCCAAATCCTGTACTGGAAAGTGCCTCAAATAGGGTGCCAATACTTAATGTCACCAAAGGTCATGAGTCAGATCGGCCTCCTTTAGCAACTCAGCCTCACCCTATCTGGGCCCAGAACTCAACATTTGACCAAAGTGGTGTGTAGCGCCATTTCCCACAGGTGGGTGGTGCTGTATTGGCCAATTGGGTCGTCTCTGGGCCTCATGCCAGGTCCTCTTGGAAGCAAAGGCCCAATAGGAAAGCATGTGAAATCCAAAATGGGACAGAAAAGTGACACATGGCTGAAAGTCACATGAAAATTTTAAAATGTTAAGAGGAAGTGACTGTGCGAATTTCAGATTCCTACATTAATCACAGCCACTGCAGTGAGCGTTGAAAGTTGCCATTCTATCCCAATGAAGAGTGTCCCTCTGGCCCTCAGAGTTCCGTCGTCATGGAAACTCACTCACACCTGCAGCGGGCCAGTCTACCGAAGTGCAGAGACTTTGCTCACAATAAGTCCCATTGGATTATAATGGAGAACTTTGCCCCGAACAACGCTCCATATCTCCTGATCCGTAAATGGTAGAGACGTAATTTTTTCTGCGTTTATTTCGTAACGGATAGGGGAAGAAGACAGGCTATCGGTTTTTGCTGGAAAAAGTTTAATAAAGGCGTGAAAAATTATGATATAAAGGTGATTTTTATGGATTTTTTGAAATCCTCTAAAAAAGGTCCCGAACAAATCGCTGTAGCTGAAAAAGTATAAGAGATATCAAAATAATTCTTTCACTATGAGTATCAGCAGGCTTTTGAGGACTATGGTGCCCATTTTCATGTTTGTACAAAAATCGGTGTAGGCACAGCGACGATGTAAAAAAGTGGATGATGTGGGAAAATGCAGCTGAAAAGCGTTTTCAGGAATTTGCACATTCGCTACTCCCGAACAAATTGTTCCTGCGGTAAAACCGTAACAGTTATCCAAACAATTCCTTTTTTATGAGTGCCAGAAGGGTCGGGACATTCATGTGTGAAAGTCTCATGCTTGTACATGAAACGGTTTAGGAGTAGCGACGATACGAAAACATGTGATGTTTTGGATTTTCAGACGTCATTTTTCAAAACCGCTCCATAGGAAATGAATGGGGAGGATTTCGGGTTTGTGTCGCTCTGAGGTGATTTGCGAAAAATCTATAAATGCTACACCAATGAGGGTTACATTTCCTGAATCCAGACAAAAATACCTACGTTTTGATGTATAATTTGTCTACGTAGAGTGAAAATTGAGCGAGTAGGCTGAAGTTGTTCGGAGTTTTGAAATCTTTGAAAACGCTAGAGTGGGCCACTCTAGCGGTTGGAGAATTCCGTCATTGACTTTCATTATAAACGATGATTTCGCTGATTTTCGGACATGAGCTTTGAGGAGCACTTGTGAGGAGACGATAACAGATATCCACATCCCGTTTTCACTTCTGAGTAGTTCACAGATATATCTACAAACTGGAAGTTAAACGGTGTTCGTAGGTGAAAGCATGACGATACAGTACAGCGTTGAAAAAGGTCATTTGGAGGCTTTTTTGAAGTTTTCTTTCGACCCGACTCCATTCATTCCTATGGGTTTTTTTGGGGGTGGTTTTTCGCTAATTGCGTTGCCATGGTAACTCGAAACCCCAACAGAAGTAATAGCACACATCTCGAGACCGAGCCGGACGTTTTGATGTATATATTGTGGGGGTGCACGCTACGGTTCGGGCCGCATTAATCGTGAAGGAAGAAAAATAAAGAATATTAATAATAATACTAGAAAATTTCTGAAGAAATTTAGCAAGGTGCCTGCCTCGTGGTGCGTACCGTACCGTTGAAAATACTAACGGGAAGTAACACTGCGAATTTCAGCTTCCTACGGTCTTCACAGCCCCCGCAACGGCCGTCCAAAGGTGCCATGTTAAGTCAATGGACCTCCTAGGAGCCTCTGGCTAGCAGCGTTGTCATGGAGACTCCCTCACAGCTGTAGCCCTCTGTCTTAATTATCATTACCTTTATCATGTGAGGTACTGAGGTGAATGTGTGATTTCAGTGTCTTTGGAGCATTTCTGCAGCATGTAACAGAGGCAAATAGGGGTCAAAAATGGATGTTTGACACCTCATAAAATAGACATGCTTTATCTGACATGGCCCAAATTTGTTGTAGAGCTTCCTCTCTAAAGGAAGTACAGACTCTGTGAAGCAAAGGTTTGTGCGAGCTTGCTAGAGCTACTTCCGGTTAGCAACATGCTAACCGTTAGCCGCTAACAAGGTTGTGTTCAGGATGACCAGGTGATAATACTCTGTTAGTTTGGTCCATAACCTGTGCTGGGAAGTGCCTCAAAGAGGGAGAAAATACGTAGTTTATTACGTCGCCATGGTAACTCAAAATGGCGGGTGGTCTTGGCCCATTGAAAAGCATTGAATATTTGACACCTCCTAACATGAAGATGCTTTATCCGACATGGCCAAAATTTGTTGTGGAGCTTTCTCTCTACAGTAAGAACAGACTCTGTGAAGCAGAAGTTGGTGAGACCTTCCTAGAGCTACTTCCGGTTAGCAACATGCTAACCGTTAGCCGCTAACAAGGTTGTGTTCAGGATGACCAGGTGATGGTACTCTGTTAGTTTGGTCCATAACCTGTGCTGGGAAGTGCCTCAAAGAGGGAGAAAATACGTAGTTTATTACGTCGCCATGGTAACTCAAAATGGCGGGTGGTCTTGGCCCATTGAAAAGCATTGAATATTTGACACCTCCTAACATGGAGATGCTTTATCCGACATGGCCAAAATTTGTTGTGGAGCTTTCTCTCTACAGTAAGAACAGACTCTGTGAAGCAGAAGTTGGTGAGACCTTCCTAGAGCTACTTCCTGTTAGCAACATGCTAACCGTTAGCCGCTAACATGGTTGTGTTCAGTATCACCGGAGGATTGTACTCTGTCAGTTTGGTCCAAATCCTGTACTGGGATGTGCTTCAAATAGGGAGAAAATACGTTTTTTATAACGTTGCCATGGTAACTCAAAATGGCGGGTGGTACAAAAAATACTTCATAGGATCAGCACACATGTTTTGTTATACATACTGTGGGGATTATAATATAAAACTCTAAGTGTCCCACACCGGGATTCGATCCCATGACCTCTTGCATGCAGAGCCTGCACTTTCCATCTGAGCTATACTGTAGTGCCATATATGGGCATGCAGTATTGGGACCATAAGGGGTTTGATCCCCCATTGAAAAGCATTGGATGTTTGACACCTCATAGCTTTGAGATGCTTTATGCGACGTAGCCCAAATTTCTTGTGGAGCTTTCTCTCTAGAGTAAGAACAGACTCTGTGAAGCAGAAGTTGGTGAGACCTTCCTAGAGCTACTTCCGGTTAGCAACATGCTAACAGTTAGCCGCTAACAGGGTTGTGTTCAGTATCACCAGGTAAGTGTACTCTGTCAGTTTGGTCCAAATCCTGTACTGGGAAGTGCCTCAAAGAGGGAGAAAATACGTTATTTATTACGTCGCCATGGTAACTCAAAATGGCGGGTGGTCTTGGCCCATTGAAAAGCATTGAATATTTGACACCTCCTAACATGGGGATGCTTTATCCGACATGGCCAAAATTTGTTGTGGAGCTTTCGCTCTACAGTAAGAACAGACTCTGTGAAGCAGAAGTTGGTGAGACCTTCCTAGAGCTACTTCCGGTTAGCAACATGCTAACAGTTAGCCGCTAACAGGGTTGTGTTCAGTATCACCAGGTGAGTGTACTCTGTCAGTTTGGTCCAAATCCTGTACTGGGAAGTGCCTCAAAAAGGGTGCCAATACTTAATGTCACCAAAGGTCACCATAGGTCATGAGTCAGATTGGCCTCCTTTAGCAACTCAGCCTCACCACATCTGGGCCCAGAACTCAACATTTGACCAAAATGGTCAGTAGCGCCATTTCCCACGTGTGGGTGGTTCTGTATTGGCCAATTATGTCGTGTCTGGGCATCATGCCAGATCCTGTTGGAAGCAAAGGCCCAATAGGAAAGCATGTGAAATCCAAAATGGGACAGAAAAGTGACACATGGCTGAAAGTCACTTGAAAATTTTAAAATGTTAAGAGGAAGTGACTGTGCGAATTTCAGATTCCTACATTAATCACAGCCGCTGCAGCGGGCATCGAAAGTTGCCATTGTATCCCAATGGAGCTTCTCCCTCTGGCCCTCAGAGTTCCGTCGTCATGGAAACTCACTCACACCTCTGCTGCAGGCTTGAAAATTTAAAAATGTTAAGAGGAAGTGACTGTGCGAATTTCAGATTCCTACATTAATCACAGCCGCTGCAGCGGGCGTCGAAAGTTGCCATTGTATCCCAATGGAGCTTCTCCCCCTGGCCCTCAGAGTTCCGTCGTCATGGAAACTCACTCACACCTCTGCTGCAGGCCAGTCTACCGAAGTGCAGAGACTTTGCTCACAATCAGTCCCATTGGATTATAATGGAGAACTTTGCCCCGAACAACGCTCCATATCTCCTGATCCGTAAATGGTAGAGACGTAATTTTTTCTGCGTTTATTTCGTAACGGATAGGGGAAGAAGACAGGCTATCGGTTTTTGCTGGAAAAAGTTTAATAAAGGCGTGAAAAATTATGATATAAAGGTGATTTTTATGGATTTTTTGAAATCCTCTAAAAAAGGTCCCGAACAAATCGCTGTAGCTGAAAAAGTATAAGAGATATCAAAATAATTCTTTCACTATGAGTATCAGCAGGCTTTTGAGGACTATGGTGCCCATTTTCATGTTTGTACAAAAATCGGTGTAGGCACAGCGACGATGTAAAAAAGTGGATGATGTGGGAAAATGCAGCTGAAAAGCGTTTTCAGGAATTTGCACATTCGCTACTCCCGAACAAATTGTTCCTGCGGCAAAACCGTAACAGTTATCCCAACAATTTCTTTTTTATGAGTGCCAGAAGGGTCGGGACATTCATGTGTGAAAGTCTCATGCTTGTACATGAAACGGTTTAGGAGTAGCGACGATGCGAAAACATGTGATGTTTTGGATTTTCAGACGTCATTTTTCAAAACCGCTCCATAGGAAATGAATGGGGAGGATTTCGGGTTTGTGTCGCTCTGAGGTGATTTGCGAAAAATCTATAAATGCTACACCAATGAGGGTTACATTTCCTGCATCCAGACAAAAATACCTACGTTTTGATGTATAATTTGTCTACGTAGAGTGAAAATTGAGCGAGCAGGCTGAAGTTGTTGGGAGTTTTGAAATCTTTGAAAACGCTAGAGTGGCCCACTCTAGCGGTTGGAGAATTCCGTCATTGACTTTCATTATAAACGATGATTTCGCTGATTTTCGGACATGAGCTTTGAGGAGTGACTGTGAAGAGACGATAAAAGATATCCACATCCCGTTTTCACTTCTGAGTAGTTCACAGATATGTCTACAAACTGGAAGTTAAACGGTGTTCGTAGGTGAAAGCATGAAGACACAGTACAGCGTTGAAAATGGCCATTTGGAGGCTTTTTTGAGGCTGTCTTTTTACCCGACTCCATTCATTCCTATGGGATTTTTGGGGGTGGTTTTTCGCTTATTGCGTTGCCATGGTAACTCGAAACCCCAATAGAAGTAATACCACACATCTCGAGACTGAGCCGGACGTTTTGATGTATATATTGTGGGGGTGCACGCTACGGTTCGGGCCGCATTAATCGTGAAGTAAGAAAAATAAAGAATAATAAATAAGCCGTTTAGAGGTGAATAGTAGTAGGTGCCTCCATGCATTTGCATGGGAGGCAGTGCTGTGCTTCGCACAGCACTGCCTCCTCATTGCAAATGCTTGGCAGGCACCTAATTAATAAAGAAGTCCGTTTAGAGGTGAATAGTAGTAGGTGCCTCCATGCATTTGCATGGGAGGCAGTGCTGTGCTTCGCACAGCACTGCCTCCTCATTGCAAATGCTTGGCAGGCACCTAACTAGAAAATTTCTGAAGAAATTTAGCAAGGCGCCTGCCTCGTGGTGCGTACCGTACCGTATCAAATAGCAACAGGAAGTAACACTGCGAATTTCAGCTTCCTATGGTCATCACAGCCCCCGCAGTGGCAGTTGAAAGGTGCCATGTTAAGTCAATGGACCTCCTAGGAGCCTCTGGCTAGCAGCGTTGTCATGGAGACTCCCTCACAGCTGTAGCCCTCTCTTTGTCTGTAAAGCCAGAACAACCCTGGCTAAGCAGAAGTTTGTATGAGCTTCCTAGAGCTACTTCCAGTTAGCAACATGCTAACCGTTAGCCGCTAACATGGTTGTGGTCAGTCTCACCGGGTGATGGTACTCTGTGAGTTTGGTCCAAACCTGTACTGGAAAGTGCCTCAAATAGGGTGCCAATACTTAATGTCACCAAAGGTCATGGGTGAGATCGGCCTCCGCTAACAAGGTTGTGTTCAGTATCACCAGGTGATGGTACTCTGTGAGTTTGGTCCAAATCCTGTATTGGAAAGTGCCTCAAATAGGGTGCCAATACTTAATGTCACCAAAGGTCATGGGTCAGATCGGCCTCCGCTAACAAGGATGTGTTCAGTATCACCAGGTGAATGTACTCTGTGAGTTTGGTCCAAATCCTGTACTGGAAAGTGCGTCAAATAGGGTGCCAATACTTAATGTCACCAAAGGTCATGGGTCAGATCGGCCTCCGCTAACAAGGTTGTGTTCAGTATCACCAGGTGAATGTACTCTGTGAGTTTGGTCCAAATCCTGTACTGGAAAGTGCGTCAAATAGGGTGCCAATACTTAATGTCAAAAAGGGTCATGGGCCAGATCGGCCTCGCTAACAAGGTTGTGTTCAGTATCCCTGGGTGATGATACTCTGTGAGTTTGGTCCAAATCCTGTACTGGAAAGTGCGTCAAATAGGGTGCCAATACTTAATTTAACAAAGGGTCATGGGTCAGATCGGCCTCCGCTAAGAAGGTTGTGTTCAGTATCACCAGTTGATGGTACTCTGTGAGTTTGGTCCACATGCTGTACTGGAGAGTGCCTCAAATAGGGTGCCAATACTTAATGTCACCAAGGGTGATGGGTCAGATCGGCCTCTGCTAACAAGGTTGTTTTCAGTATCCCTGGGTGATGATACTCTGTGAGTTTGGTCCAAATCCTGTACTGGAAAGTGCGTCAAATAGGGTGCCAATACTTAATGTCACCAAAGGTAATGAGTCAGATCGGCCTCCTTTAGCAACTCAGCCTCACCCTATCTGGGCCCAGAACTCAACATTTGACCAAAGTGGTGTGTAGCGCCATTTCCCACAGGTGGGTGGTGCTGTATTGGCCAATTGGGTCGTCTCTGGGCCTCATGCCAGGTCCTCTTGGAAGCAAAGGCCCAATAGGAAAGCATGTGAAATGCAAAATGGGACAGAAAAATGACACATGGCTGAAAGTCACTTGAAAATTTAAAAATGTTAAGAGGAAGTGACTGTGCGAATTTAAGATTCCTACATTAATCACAGCCGCTGCAGTGAGCGTTGAAAGTTGCCATTCTATCCCAATGAAGAGTGTCCCTCTGGCCCTCAGAGTTCCGTCGTCATGGAAACTCACTCACACCTCTGCTGCAGGCCAGTCTACCGAAGTGCAGACACTGCTCAAGCTATGTCCCATTGGGTTATAATGGAGAACTTTGCCTCGAACAACGCTCCATATCTCCTGATCCGTAAATGGTAGAGACGTAATTTTTTCTGCGTTTATTTCGTAACGGATAGGGGAAGAAGACAGGCTATCGGTTTTTGCTGGAAAAAGTTTAATAAAGGCGTGAAAAATTATGATATAAAGGTGATTTTTATGGATTTTTAGAAATCCTCTAAAAACGGTCCCGAACAAATCGCTGTAGCTGAAAAAGTATAAGAGATATCAAAATAATTCTTTCACTATGAGTATCAGCAGGCTTTTGAGGACTATGGTGCCCATTTTCATGTTTGTACAAAAATCGGTGTAGGCACAGCGACGATGTAAAAAAGTGGATGATGTGGGAAAATGCAGCTGAAAAGCGTTTTCAGGAATTTGCACATTCGCTACTCCCGAACAAATTGTTCCTGCGGTAAAACCGTAACAGTTATCGAAACAATTCCTTTTTTATGAGTGCCAGAAGGGTCGGGACATTCATGTGTGAAAGTCTCATGCTTGTACATGAAACGGTTTAGGAGTAGCGACGATGCGAAAACATGTGATGTTTTGGTTTTTCAGACGTCATTTTTCAAAACCGCTCCATAGGAAATGAATGGGGAGGATTTCGGGTTTGTGTCGCTCTGAGGTGATTTGCGAAAAATCTATAAATGCTACAGCAATGAGGGTTACATTTCCTGAATCCAGACAAAAATACCTACGTTTTGATGTATAATTTGTCTACGTAGAGTGAAAATTGAGCGAGCAGGCTGAAGTTGTTCGGAGTTTTGAAATCTTTGAAAACGCTAGAGTGGGCCACTCTAAGAGTCTGAGAATTCCGTCATTGACTTTCATTATAAACGATGATTTCGCTGATTTTCGGACATGAGCTTTGAGGAGTGACTGTGAAGAGACGATAAAAGATATCCACATCCCGTTTTCACTTCTGAGTAGTTCACAGATATGTCTACAACCTGGAAGTTAAACGGTGTTCGTAGGTGAAAGCATGACGACACAGTACAGCGTTGAAAATGGCCATTTGGAGGCTTTTTTGAAGCTTTCTTTCTAGCCGATTCCATTGATTCCTATGGGATTTTTGGGGGTGGTTTTTCGCTAATTTTGTCGCCATGGTAACTCGAAACCCCGATAAAAGTAATAGCACACTATTCCCGACCGAGCCGCACGTTTTGATACCTATATTGTGGGGGTGCACGCTACGGTTTGGGCCGCATTAACGTCCGAATAATAAAGAATAATAATAACTAGAAAATTTCTGAAGAAATTTAGCAAGGCGCCTGCCTCGTGGTGCGTACCGTACCGTCAAAAATACTAACAGGAAGTAACACTGCGAATTTCAGCTTCCCATGGTCTTCACAGCCCCCGCAACGGCCATCCAAAGGTGCCATGTTAAGTCAATGGACCTCCTAGGAGCCTCTGGCTAGCAGCGTTGTCATGGAGACTCCCTCACAGCTGTAGCCCTCTGTCTTAATTATCATTACCTTTATCATGTGAGGTACTGAGGTGAATGTGTGATTTCAGTGTCTTTGGAGCATTTCTGCAGCATGTAACAGAGGCAAAGAGGGGTCAAAATGGATGTTTGACACCTCATAAAATAGACATGCTTTATCTGACATGGCCCAAATTTGTTGTAGAGCCTTCTCTCTAAAGGAAGTACAGACTCTGTGAAGCAGAAGTTAGTGAGACCTTCCTAGAGCTACTTCCGGTTAGCAACATGCTAACCGTTAGCCACTAACAAGGTTGTGTTCAAGATGACCAGGTGATGGTACTCTGTTAGTTTGGTCCATAACCTGTGCTGGGAAGTGCCTGAAAGAGGGAGAAAATTCGTTGTTTATTACGTCGCCATGGTAACTCAAAATGGCGGGTGGTCTTGGCCCATTGAAAAGCATTGAATATTTGACACCTCCTAACATGGAGATGCTTTATCCGACATGGCCAAAATTTGTTGTGGAGCTTTCTCTCTAAAGTAAGAACAGACTCTGTGAAGCAGAAGTTGGTGAGACTTTCCTAGAGCTACTTCCTGTTAGCAACATGCTAACCGTTAGCCGCTAACAAGGTTGTGTTCAGGATGACCAGGTGATGGTACTCTGTTAGTTTGGTCCAGAACCTGTGCTGGGAAGTGCCTCAAAGAGGGAGAAAATACGTTGTTTATTACGTCGCCATGGTAACTCAAAATGGCGGATGGTCTTGGCCCATTGAAAAGCATTGAATATTTGACACCTCCTAACATGAAGATGCTTTATCCGACATGGCCAAAATTTGAAGTGGAGCTTTCTCTCTACAGTAAGAACAGACTCTGTGAAGCAGAAGTTAGTGAGACCTTCCTAGAGCTACTTCCTGTTAGCAACATGCTAACCGTTAGCCGCTAATATGGTTGTGTTCAGTATCACCGGGGGATTGTACTCTGTCAGTTTGGTCCAAATCCTGTACTGGGATGTGCTTCAAATAGGGAGAAAATACGTTTTTTATAACGTTGCCATGGTAACTCAAAATGGCGGGTGGTACAAAAAAATACTTCATAGGATCAGCACACATGTTTTGTTATACATACTGTGGGGATTATAATATAAAACTCTAAGTGTGCCACACCGGGATTCGATCCCATGACCTCTTGCATGCAAAGCCTGCACTTTCCATCTGAGCTATACTGTAGCGCCATATATGGGCATGCAGTATTGGGACCATAAGGGGTTTGATCCCCCATTGAAAAGCATTGGATGTTTGACACCTCATAGCTTGGAGATGCTTTATGCGACGTAGCCCAAATTTCTTGTGGAGCTTCCTCTCTAGAGTAAGAACAGACTCTGTGAAGCAGAAGTTGGTGAGACCTTCCTAGAGCTACTTCCGGTTAGCAACATGCTAACAGTTAGCCGCTAACAGGGTTGTGTTCAGTATCACCAGGTGAGTGTACTCTGTCAGTTTGGTCCAAATCCTGTACTGGGAAGTGCCTCAAAAAGGGTGCCAATACTTAATGTCACCAAAGGTCACCAAAGCTCATGAGTCAGATTGGCCTCCTTTAGCAACTCAGCCTCACCACATCTGGGCCCAGAACTCAACATTTGACCAAAATGGTCAGTAGCGCCATTTCCCACATGTGGGTGGTGCTGTATTGGCCAATTATGTCGTGTCTGGGCATCATGCCAGATCCTGTTGGAAGCAAAGGCCCAATAGGAAAGCATGTGAAATCCAAAATGGGACAGAAAATTGACACATGGCTGAAAGTCACTTGAAAATTTAAAAATGTTAAGAGGAAGTGACTGTGCGAATTTCAGATTCCTACATTAATCACAGCCGCTGCAGCGGGTGTCGAAAGTTGCCATTGTATCCCAATGGAGCTTCTCCCTCTGGGCCTCAGAGTTCCGTCGTCATGGAAACTCACTCACACCTCTGCTGCAGGCCAGTCTACCGAAGTGCAGAGACTTTGCTCACAATAAGTCCCATTGGATTATAATGGAGAACTTTGCCCCGAACAACGCTCCATATCTCCTGATCCGTAAATGGTAGAGACGTAATTTTTTCTGCGTTTATTTCGTAACGGATAGGGGAAGAAGACAGGCTATCGGTTTTTGCTGGAAAAAGTTTAATAAAGGCGTGAAAAATTATGATATAAAGGTGATTTTTATGGATTTTCAGAAATCCTCTAAAAACGTTCCCGAACAAATCGCTGTAGCTGAAAAAGTATAAGAGATATCAAAATAATTCTTTCACTATGAGTATCAGCAGGCTTTTGAGGACTATGGTGCCCATTTTCATGTTTGTACAAAAATCGGTGTAGGCACAGCGACGATGTAAAAAAGTGGATGATGTGGGAAAATGCAGCTGAAAAGCGTTTTCAGGGATTTGCACATTCGCTACTCCCGAACAAATTGTTCCTGCGGTAAAACCGTAACAGTTATCCAAACAATTCCTTTTTTATGAGTGCCAGAAGGGTCGGGACATTCATGTGTGAAAGTCTCATGCTTGTACATGAAACGGTTTAGGAGTAGCGACGATGCGAAAACATGTGATGTTTTGGATTTTCAGACGTCATTTTGCAAAACCGCTCCATAGGAAATGAATGGGGAGGATTTCGGGTTTGTGTCGCTCTGAGGTGATTTGCGAAAAATCTATAAATGCTACACCAATGAGGGTTACATTTCCTGAATCCAGACAAAAATACCTACGTTTTGATGTATAATTTGTCTACGTAGAGTGAAAATTGAGCGAGTAGGCGGAAGTTGTTCGGAGTTTTGAAATCTTTGAAAACGCTAGAGTGGGCCACTCTAGCGGTTGGAGAATTCCGTCATTGACTTTCATTATAAACGATGATTTCGATGATTTTTGGACATGAGCTTTGAGGAGTAACTGTGAAGAGACGATAAAAGCTATCCCCATCCCGTTTTCACTTCTGAGTAGTTCACAGATATGTCTACAAACTGGAAGTTAAACGGTGTTCGTAGGTGAAAGCATGACGATACAGTACAGCGTTGAAAATGGCCATTTGGAGGCTTTTTTGAGGTTTTCTTTCTACCCGACTCCATTCATTCCTATGGGATTTTTGGGGGTGGTTTTTCGCTAATTGCGTTGCCATGGTAACTCGAAACCCCAACAGAAGTAATAGCACACATCTCGAGACCGAGCCGGACGTTTTGATGTATATATTGTGGGGGTGCACGCTACGGTTCGGGCCGCATTAATCGTGAAGGAAGAAAAATAAAGAATATTAATAATAACTAGAAAATTTCTGAAGAAATTTAGCAAGGTGCCTGCCTCGTGGTGCGTACCGTACCGTTGAAAATACTAACGGGAAGTAACACCGCGAATTTCAGGTTCCTCCGGTGTTCACAGCCCCCGCAGCGGCCGTCCAAAGGTGCCATATTAAGTCAATGGACCTCCTAGGAGCCCCTGGCTAGCAGCGTTGTCATGGAGACTCCCTCACAGCTGTAGCCCTCTGTCTTAATTATCATTACCTTTATCATGTGAGGTACTGAGGTGAATGTGTGATTTCAGTGTCTTTGGAGCATTTCTGCAGCATGTAACAGAGGCAAAGAGGGGTCAAAAATGGATGTTTGACACCTCATAAAATAGACATGCTTTATCTGACATGGCCCAAATTTGTTGTAGAGCCTTCTCTCTAAAGGAAGTACAGACTCTGTGAAGCAAAAGTTTGTGCGAGCTTCCTAGAGCTACTTCCGGTTAGCAACATGCTAACCGTTAGCCGCTAACAAGGTTGTGTTCAGGATGACCAGATGATGGTACTCTGTTAGTTTGGTCCATAACCTGTGCTGGGAAGTGCCTCAAAGAGGGAGAAAATACGTAGTTTATTACGTCGCCATGGTAACTCAAAATGGCGGGTGGTCTTGGCCCATTGAAAAGCATTGAATATTTGACACCTCCTAACATGGAGATGCTTTATCCGACATGGCCAAAATTTGTTGTGGAGCTTTCTCTCTACAGTAAGAACAGACTCTGTGAAGCAGAAGTTGGTGAGACCTTCCTAGAGCTACTTCCGGTTAGCAACATGCTAACCGTTAGCCGCTAACATGGTTGTGTTCAGTATCACCAGGTGAGTGTACTCTGTCAGTTTGGTCCAAATCCTGTACTGGGAAGTGCCTCAAAAAGGGTGCCAATACTTAATGTCACCAAAGGTCACCAAAGATCATGAGTCAGATTGGCCTCCTTTAGCAACTCAGCCTCACCACATCTGGGCCCAGAACTCAACATTTGACCAAAATGGTCAGTAGCGCCATTTCCCACATGTGGGTGGTGCTGTATTGGCCAATTATGTCGTGTCTGGGCATCATGCCAGATCCTGTTGGAAGCAAAGGCCCAATAGGAAAGCATGTGAAATCCAAAATGGGACAGAAAAGTGACACATGGCTGAAAGTCACTTGAAAATTTAAAAATGTTAAGAGGAAGTGACTGTGCGAATTTCAGATTCCTACATTAATCACAGCCGCTGCAGCGGGCATCGAAAGTTGCCATTCTATCCCAATGAAGAGTGTCCCTCTGGCCCTCAGAGTTCCGTCGTCATGGAAACTCACTCACACCTGCAGCGGGCCAGTCTACCGAAGTGCAGAGACTTTGCTCACAATAAGTCCCATTGGATTATAATGGAGAACTTTGCCCCGAACAACGCTCCATATCTCCTGATCCGTAAATGGTAGAGACGTAATTTTTTCTGCGTTTATTTCGTGACGGATAGGGGAAGAAGACAGCCTATCGGTTTTTGCTGGAAAAAGTTTAATAAAGGCGTGAAAAATTATGATATAAAGGGGTTTTATATCGACTTTTAGAAATCCTCTAAAAACGGTCCCGAACAAATCGCTGTAGCTGAAAAAGTATAAGAGATATCAAAATAATTCTTTCACTATGAGTATCAGCAGGCTTTTGAGGACTATGGTGCCCATTTTCATGTTTGTACAAAAATCGGTGTAGGCACAGCGACGATGTAAAAAAGTGGATGATGTGGGAAAATGCAGCTGAAAAGCGTTTTCAGGAATTTGCACATTCGCTACTCCCGAACAAATTGTTCCTGCGGCAAAACCGTAACAGTTATCCAAACAATTTATTTTTTATGAGTGCCAGAAGGGTCGGGACATTCATGTGTGAAAATCTCATGCTTGTACATGAAACGGTTTAGGAGTGGCGACGATGCGAAAACATGTGATGTTTTGGATTTTCAGACGTCATTTTTCAAAACGGCTCCATAGGAAATGAATGGGGAGGATTTCGGGTTTGTGTCGCTCTGAGGTGATTTGCGAAAAATCTATAAAGGCTACACCAATGAGGGTTACATTTCCTGAATCCAGACAAAAATACCTACGTTTTGATGTATAATTTGTCTACGTAGAGTGAAAATTGAGCGAGTAGGCTGAAGTTGTTCGGAGTTTTGAAATCTTTGAAAACGCTAGAGTGGCCCACTCTAGCGGTTGGAGAATTCCGTCATTGACTTTCATTATAAACGATGATTTCGCTGATTTTCGGACATGAGATTTGAGGAGTAACTGTGAAGAGACGATAAAAGATATCCCCATCCCGTTTTCACTTCTGAGTGGTTCACAGATATGTCTACAAACTGGAAGTTAAACGGTGTTCGTAGGTGAAAGCATGACGACACAGTACAGCGTTGAAAATGGTCATTTTGAGGCTTTTTTGAGGCTGTCTTTTTACCCGACTCCATTCATTCCTATGGGATTTTTGGGGGTGGTTTTTCGCTTATTGCGTTGCCATGGTAACTCGAAACCCCAATAGAAGTAATACCACACATCTCGAGACCGAGCCGGACGTTTTGATGTATATATTGTGGGGGTGCACGCTACGGTTCGGGCCGCATTAATCGTGAAGTAAGAAAAATAAAGAATAATAAATAAGCCGTTTAGAGGTGAATAGTAGTAGGTGCCTCCATGCATTTGCATGGGAGGCAGTGCTGTGCTTCGCACAGCACTGCCTCCTCATTGCAAATGCTTGGCAGGCACCTAACTAGAAAAAGCTGTTCCTACGCAACAGCGAGTGAGAATGCTAATCTGCAGAATGATTTGAGGAGAAGATGCAGAAGTTTCATGCAGAAGAGAAAAAAAAGCTGAAAAACATTGAAGAATTTGAAAAATTTGAAGAAATTGAACAATTTGAAGTAATTTGTAGTAGTAGTAGTAGTAGTAGTAGTATCAGTAGTAGTAGTAATAGTAGTAGTAGTAGTATCAGTAGTAGTAGTAGTAGTATCAGTAGTAGTAGTATCAGTAGTAGTAGTATTTGTATCAGTTTTTAAAGAATTTGAAGGAATTTGAAGACTTTGAAGTAATT